>JACTVC010000002.1:2507542-3707542 GCA_018417955.1 Laccaria trichodermophora
CAACTCCTCTGCCTACAACCCGCATTAGGTTTAATCAGGCCATGGCCATGATCGACCCTTCTATCTATGCCCAATGAAATATACAACCCGAATAACGCGGCTCTCTAGCACCTCTCTAGTATGGAACCTCATGAAAGAGCTTCGATACGCTTTCACCATAGTGACTCCGACGAATCACCTCTCCCAACACTTTGCCAATGTCGATCACTTCGATCTTCTTGCATGCAGCTTGGTTCTCATGTTGCGGAAGTGTGTTTGTCACAATCAGCTTCTCTAGGCTGCTTTCCTCCACCGCTTTTAGCGCGTTCCCGCTCAGTATCCCATGCGTCACGAACGCGAATACCTTCGTGGCTCCCGCTTCTGAGAGATGTGACGCTGCCAAGCATAGTGTCCCACAGGTATCTGCCATGTCATCCACCAAAATCGCGACCTTGTCTTTCACATGTCCCACCAGCACCATTCGTGAAACCTCGTTCGCTTTTTTTCGCTCTTTGTGGAATAGCGCAAAGTCCACGCCTAATCGGTCGGCAATCGATGTAGCCCTAGAATCGCTAAGCTCTCATGCTATAAAACGCGGTGCCGATTTCCATACCTTTTTGCACCCCCAGCGTCCGGCGAAACGATCACTACATCCGCCAAGTCAAAGTGCGTCCGAATATACAGGATGGCGGATGGTTCAGCATACAACTGCATCCGCAATTAAAACTGATCGGTTAATGCGTTTCCCCACTTACACTAGATCGACGTGAGTAGGTTGAAAAAATGTTACGTTTCCACTTACTTATCAACGGGGACGTCGAAAAACCCTTGGATTTGGGAAGCATGGAGGTCCATCGTCTGAACCGAATGTTAAGTGAGCATTCTGAATCACCAAGCTTTATCTTACTATGACATGATCACAACCAGATTTTTGTATCATGTTCGCCACAAGCTTCGCAGTAATTGGAGCCCTGCTCTTATCCTTCTTGTCCTGCCTCGCATACGGAAAAAGCGGGATAACAGCGGTGATCCTCTTGGCGCTGGCGATTTTGCAGGCATGAATCATGATGCAAAGTTCCATAAGAGCGGTGTTAACGGCGCCACATCCAGTGTTGATGATGTATACGTCGTCCTCCCGAACAGACTCTGCAATGGTGACATTTGTCTCCCCAATGCCGCTGCGAGTCACCTCTGCTTTCGAAAGGGGCAGGCCAATGCTGAAGCATGACGTCAATGAATAGCAAATCCAAGGACTGCGATAGCATGACTCGATGGAGGGAAAGAGAGGTACCGTCGTGCAATAATCTCGGCAAGTTCAGGATGGCTGGTCCCTGCGGGGTTCGTCAGCGCAAATTGGTTGATTCAACGTTGGTGTCCTACCAGAAAAGATTTTGATGCCGCTGCCGTTCAACATGATATACGGTAATGAACAACGTCCATAAACAGATTAGTACAAGGAAATAGCGAACAAGTGAAGAAAAAAGCTGTGGTTAAGAGGTCTGTGATTAGATGACCGTCACACGCACCGTGACATTTAATGTTTGGCATCGCTATCTACTCTCAACAACATCTGGCAGATCTGGCCCATCATGCGGATCTATCATGCGGACAGGGAGGTGCTTCTCTGTGGTTCTGAATTCAAACTGATTTGTAGTCCAGAAAATTTGAAAAGCTATCAATTAAGTCCGACTAGGGAGCAATACAAATCGTAACAATTCAACATCGAACTGCCTTCTAAGTAGTAGTAGTATCCAATTATTTTCAGTACATACGATAACTGATTTTCTAAACGTCAAATACAAGACTACACTAGATGCAAGAAGGCACAGCTTACGATCCAAATTTTCAGAGCTAACGAGCGTGGAAGATAAGGTATCACAAGAAGAAGAGGACTCGACGCGACTGCAGTGATCTGGGGGGATAACGTGGCGTGTCATGTGTGGGAAGGCCCTAGACCAGCGGTTCTCGCATTCAAAATTGACAATAGCGGATTTGTAGAGCCACCTAATCCATTTCCCAGCACGTTGGGCATCGCTGGATTGAGGGAGATAGAGGAATCTTTGGGAATTGTAGGTCCATGATTCTGATAAACTGCCGGTGCAGCAGTCTGCAGTGAAGGTTGAACGATAGTCGCTGAGTTGGCAATGCCAAATGGAGGGTACGGATAAGAAGGATAATATCCTGAACTCCGCAACGCTGAAGATGGTCCAGCGCCATTCATAATATTCAATAACTGACTTTGATTCATGCTCATGCTTCCCGAATAAGGTTGCATTGGATTGCGATGGAACGCTTGACTGGTACGAGCGCGAACTTGGAATGGATCGTGGTTGATGTTGACGTGCCCTGAAGAAGGATATAAGGGTTTGAAGGACCCATTCGCCTCAGGTTGAGCAGTAGGTTGGTTGGAAGGGAGGGCAGAGTTGAAGTTATACATAGACATAGGTTGGGGCGGATTAGACGGTGAAGGTATCGGATACCTCATATGGGGGATTACGGCACGTGAAGCCAAAAGCGGCGTCATCCTAGCAGATTCATCAGCAACAGATTCCAACAAAGCAAGTTGCTGAAGTCTTTTCGCCGAGGTAGGCACCTCTACGGCCCTCGAGAGATAGGGAGATACATCTGCCGTTGATACGCGGCGGGAACTATTGACGCGGGCTGTAGATTGTATTGGTGAAGCAGCAATCTGAGGTCGAGGTGGATGAACGCTACTTTCCCCATCACGAGCGTTCTCAACGACGCGAGGAGATGGTAATTGATAAGCTTCCGACTCCTGCGAATCGACATCATTGTCTGATGCTGGTGAGGGGAGTGGTGGTGGTAATTCATCAGACTGAAGAGGGACGTGGGAAGACGCCGATGAGGACCAGTCGGATTTCACGCCAACTTGGGAAGATAAAAGGGGTTTGGGAAGGGAATTCGGCCCAGTGAAATCTTTGGGTAGCGGGTTCCCCGAAACTGCAATGGGCCCTCCAGACGCTTCGGACCCTGCAGCCGGGGAAGCGGCAGCAGACATAGTAAGTGACGAAAGGAGCCGTGCAAAGTGAGGGTCCATAGAATCAGAAAGCGACGATGATTTATTATCTTCGAGGCGAGGGTCGGAATCTTTGCTTTGAGAAGAGGGGATTTGCAGATCACGATTATCGAGAGGGGTATGAGAAACCGATTCGTGATTTACCAGGACATCCGCCGGCTTCACCGCAACACGCTTTGCACGGGGATTAGCAGGTGCAGTCGCCGAGTTAGCTTTGTGATTTGTTGACCTTCGACCTGCATTCCGAGGTTTGTGTTGATTAATAAATGTTTTTAATTCACTAAACAATGCATTAGCCGTCTTCTTTCGTCTGAATATAACCACATACACGATAAAGGGTGAAATCAAATAGAATTTTCCAGGGGCTGCTTTGTTACGTTTCCAGGTGGGCAAATCCGTGAGTTTGAACCATTCAATTTTCTAATAATAAAAATGAGTCAGTGATAGACGCCCCGCTCTTGATATCACATACACTAATCTCTTTGCGTGTTTTTGTTTTGAACGGAAAGTCTTCCGGAACTCCAGGAACTATGAATAATGAAATTTTTTGCTGCTTGATGGATATTTCAATAACATGCTCAGGATTTAATTGGCCTGCCAGATTATACCCCGTTTCTTCAAGTACCTGTTGATCAAATGCGTGACTGAACGATGCGCGGGTACCGATCTACGAACCCACCTCTCGAATAGCACAGTCAGGTGGTGGTTCAACCTCGTTTATCTTCCCTTTAGGGAAACCCCAACCAGAAGAGGATTTCCAACCCTTCACAAGAACACACTTCGGTTTGGTCAGAATTTAATTGAAAACATCAGGAACACAGAAGAAACGCACCTTCTCCCACGTAGAATTAAGCATGATGGCACCACAAACTGGAACCCGTGTTTTATATTGCATGAAGGTGGTAAATGCACGTTCGTGATCGTCGCTCCATTGGTGAAGGAGGGGACATGCGTGGAATAGCATGGCGGAGAACTTCTTCAGTGGCAAAGTAGGGAATTTGGGGTTCTCTTCACGAATGAAGTCTTCGTAAAACCAGTGGCTGACAAAGTAGCGAAGTCAATGAAGTGAACAATCGCAGAGCAGGATTGACACACGCTTGTTCTACTTGGAAACATATTCGCTCTAAGGATGCAAGCTCTTCATCGGGAAGATTCAAAATAAAGCGACTGAAACTGCATGAGGATTAACGTGGTGGATGGCAAGGATAGGCATACCTGGAAAGGTCTTCAAGAACTTCTTCATGGGTTGCATCTTTATAGGAAAATCGCCGCTGAGTTTCGGGACTCACGACGGATGTAATTTCTGGAGATGATGAAGAAGACGAAGCCATAATGGAAGTGAAGGGATCAAGGAGAGTTGGAGAGTAAAAACGCAAACAGATGAACCACGGAAGATCCAGAGCCACGCCAGCACGTGATGAGTGGAATCGTTCCCCTGCCAGGGATCAACTCAAGATGTGCAATGTGCATAATCCATGAAACTCTCTTGATGCTCTCTAACCTCTTGTCCGCCTCATGTCCGTTATGAGTCGAATCTAATACTGCATATTATCCGACTCGGGAAAGTTATGTCACTGAAGAGCGGGTTGCAGATTCTACATCCCTTGACAATACCAACGACGCACAACAAACAGATACAGCTGAAATTATCGAATCCTTTCAATTCTGTCTCGCCCTACTGCACTAGACGTTTTCTGGGGCAGATAGCCTGTGTGAGTCAGAAACTATCTTTTTCTGAAGGTTGCCAGCAGACATGTGGTTCCCTCGCTCCCTCCTCAGCATCGTCGTTTAACTGGCATATGGATCACGCTTTGACTGTCTTGCGGGTCTCGCTCCCTGGAAGGATACGAAAGCAAGCCTCTTCTCCTATGCATTTCGTCTTGCTTGACCCTGTACAGAAATTAAACGGTATTTGCAGATGTGTGGGTGGTGTAACCTTTTGCTTCCTTGCCTCCTCCTTCACATCCTGCTCGCCCTGTCTGGTGAAAATTATTCCCGTACACAACCTTGAATCAGACACGAGAACATCACGAAGAGGTAATACTTGCACAAGATTCGAGCAAAGCTAAGCGGACGGCGAAGGTCAAGGTCACAGAAGCAAATCTATGCAGACCCTCAGGTGATAGCCTAGAAAGTGGGAGTCAAAATCAGGATGTGACGGTCGTCGTTAATGGGGAAGATAGCAATAAAACGAAAGATGTCGAACGTGGTATTCCGCAATCGTTGGGCGACATCCCCGATCTTTCCAAGTGGGACCCATTATGAAGTTCACCTCCAAAGCTGTCCAACCTTTTTGACTCAATTACGCTCAGCATTCTCATCTGGCAGCGGCCTGCCTCCTTTCCACTCTACGGTTCAGTCTGCTTCAGTCCTTTGCTTTGCTTTTCTCTGATTTAACTGCAACAGGTACTCTCCCGTATCTTTCTTGCTATATTGCTACTTTACCTGAGCAAGATAAGGTTTTTTGTTGGTGGTTTCTTTTGGCATACAATACGTATTTCAATTGCTCCCTCTCCGCCACAGAGGGTTCGGTGCGTTGTCAAGTTGACAGATAAGTCCCATGTTCGTATGCTACCTGTAATTTCCAGCGACGTTCCGACTGATGCTGGTTACACCATGCAACTGTCTTCGCGTCCGCCGCTGCAAGCGTAGAAGTTACACCTCGCCCTCGGAAGGGAAGCGATTTCTAGCTTCAGAAAACTCCGTTCGTCAATACATTGTATAAGGATAATCGATCTCAAACCAGTAATCCCTTCAATTGGAAGAAGTGGGGCGATCCCCTTCTCCTCAAGATGTGGGACTCCCCACATCTACTTCAGAGGTCCTCTCCACAGTTCGCATAGTCCTTCAAAAGTAGGAATCACCCCTGACCATGAATGCCCTCATGTGACTGTCAGTCTCGCCACGGTTAGTCTCAATCACACCGCCCAACCTTTCTGAGTACTGTCGACCAGAACGCCAATATCATCATACCTTCCGATGCGATCAAAAAGTCAAAAAGTTGGGGCGGTCAAAAGATTTACCACTTGAATATCTGCTGGCTCTCGAGTCGAAGTGCGGGAAAATAAAAAAAGTTTTTTGTGGGTCCACCTACTCGCTTGGCTCATCATTCCACGATGGGTGAACATTTATACCTAAACATAAGTACTAGTTATTTAATATATAGGAATTGCAATGGGTTGCAGGTTGGCGTTGAGCCTAATTAAGCTTTCAAAGTCCGCGAATCCCTACAAAAGCTGCCGCCAAAGTTTAGTTAAATTGTTGGTTCCTTCCCTCACAATCGAATCTCTTAGATGTATAAGTCCTTTTTGCCCCGATAGTAACGACCCATCCAGACAAATCGCGTTGAACCTTTCTATCTTTGATACCCATCCCAAACGTCGACCCTTCGAAAATCCTTACAATCGCCTTTCGAATTGTCCTCCAACTATTCAAGAATCAAGAATTCGTTCCGGTTTGATTGTCTAAATAGCTCAGCTTTTCCTTCATTGTGTTACAATGTTTTTCTCCTCTGAGCTATTGTCGAAACGAGACAGCGGCTTTGGTCTTCTCTGGTAGCATGCCTGACTCAAAGGCGCTTTTAGGACAGGGTTCTGATAAGCCTATAGGTTGGCCGCAACATTAGGATCTCAATCTGCTTTCAAAAAACTTCCGAAGCGGTCTGTTTTGACAGCGGATATCACTCGATTGTGCGACCTAATTACTGAGCCTTCTGAGCCTCTGGCGTTGAGGCTGTCAAGTAACCTTATGTTTGGTGTCGTACGGTATACCAATCTGGTCCCTATTTCCTGTGTTTTTTTTCTAACTCGATGTGGGTTTCAGCGTATACAAAGGTGCGAATCTGCCTTAAAATGCTGTAGAATTTACATTTTCTACCATTCCCCAGTAAAGCAAGAGATCTTGATGTCCGACGTTTCGAACTGCGTCACGTCTTTAAAAAAGGTGGCAAATGAACTGAAGTCCTTGGGCGCCCCAGATGGTCAACTTCAAATGGCTCAAACGTCCATTCGGTATGTCCCTCACGGTAACCTGGGAACTTCGTCAATCTAAGCTTGAAACAGTCCTTCCGCTTTCACCATCACGCCCGATTCAAATGCCGCATTATTGATGGATTTCGATGCTCTAGTTGCTGTGTGTATCACCATTATTTCTTCATGGTCTGCCGAAAGCGAATACCTTTGTCCCTCAGGACTGGGACAAATATCTTAATATCAGAGGTGCTTTGATTCCAGCGTTTCCATTGAAATACCTAATCTACAGTCAAACCAGGACACCGCGATGGTGACGACAAGGATAGCGAAAAACTAATATCTTCTGAAGGCATGAGGGGAGCTCCCCCAGCGGAAACTATCCAACAAGACATGCATACTCTGGATGAATATCACGAACACCTCCTGTCTGCTTCGTTTGATATGTCCTTCAATGGACGGGGTGTTGACCCGTCGTCCTCACAAGTCGAACAAGCATTTGATATGAATGATAACTTCTTCGTGCTCTCTGATGGGATCGACATCGGGGAAGGTTTAGGGGATGAACTTGCTAAGGAACTTGGCTGGTCTTTCTCTCCAGTCAAGACAGCTCAAGTGTGAGTAAGGTAAGGTCTGCAGATGGCTTGCTCATGCAGTCTTTTATAGGGAGAACGATAATGTTGCTAATCAATTACTAACTCAAGATAACCTCAATTTCGATATGGATTTTCAGTTAGGCGGCGTCGATGAAGAAAATTTTGGTGGCGAAGCGGGAGAATTGGGGGGCATTTACAATTCGCAAGCTTCTCTTCCGAAAATAACTAACAAGAGCCTGAAGGTAATTAATTTCTTCTTTCATTCAAACAACATTTTTGACACCTTTTTCCGCCAGCATATCACTAACCCAGGGAAAGGTAATGATGCCAGAAGCTCGCTTTTTGTGCATCATATTTTACGATTTTATAGAAAATGCTTCCACACAGCAGCCTTCACCCCCCTTTCAAGCATTAAGCCCTACAGCTTCATTCTCTCGGCTGCTTCTCTCCCAGGACCTTGATCCACGGCCCTTGGACGACATTACAATAGAAGAACAGGGCGGGGCCAATCGAGGAGACGGCCGAAAGAACAAGCGAACCCGCTTATTGCTCGATGCGAGAACCGAATTAACGGATGAGGAACTAAAAGTGAGTGAGGTGTCATATTCACTTCGTCGCACCGGCTGACTGTTGAGCCAAGATTGCGAGGGCGAAGTATCTAGAAACCCAGAACCTTATCAAGCATGATATCGGACAAAAGAAGTCTGAGAAACACAACGGTAAAATGGTCGAAGAATTGGTTTGGGGTGTCCCACAAGGAAGTAAGTCTCATGCGGACAAATGTAAGGAACTTGTAACATTGTCTCTTCGAAGTCCAAGCTCGGGTCTTGGTCGAATTTTGGCAGGAGAATTTCAAAGTTCAAGTCGAGGCCAGATCGGGAGGGCTTCATCTTCATTATGGTGATGACCTCGTATTTTAAGTTTTGATGACGGTTTCGTTCATCTTTATGCAGATGAACCGCCTGCAAAACGTCGAAAAACGGTTCTGGGAATTCATGATAAGAAAATACCAGAAGAAGCTTTCCATCCAGAGATAGCGCACGACATAGACGTTGGCGTCACGACAGGTTGGCATCCGCGTATAGATGCCCCGAGACTCATCCTGATCCACTTTTGAGATGATCTGTTTGCAATGGATACGGCACCTGACCAAAAGGACTACCACCGAGGATCGTCCGAGGTACTTTACTTTCATCTGGGAGTCATGCGCGAATTAGATGGTGTGTAGGATCCTGGTCAAGCGCGTCGCGTTTCTCGCGCTGCTTCTATCGTCGGAGGAAATGACTTCGGCATCAATCTCGGTGGGCAGTTAGGATCTCAACGAAGCTCCCTATTTCCCTGGGACAACGCCGCGGCGAGCTCATCGAGTGGAAATGTACCTCATAACATCCAGGGCAGTCAAGATATCCAAGTCGACCACGTGGAAGTCAGGCTTCGAGGAAGTTCACAAAGCAGGCGAGAGAGTTCACTGATTCCAAGCCAGCTGGGGAGTATATTAGCAGGACCAGGACTCTCGCCAGCCCTGGGTTCGCAAGTTTTTGATGGGGAGGATTATGGGTTCAAAGGTAGGGGGAAGTCGGAAAAAATTGGCTGAAATTAACCACAAGCTCAGTCGATAAAGTCGCCCAGGAGGAAACACAAGAAACGCAGAAATCGGATTTGAATCTTGTAACTCTCGAGAGGAACTCTTTCAACTTTCTCGAGTGGGCATAATGTTGGGGCGAAAAGGATGCTGATTTAGTATTTGACCAGATATGCGAAAATGCAGTTTCAAACTCTTTCCGGTCCAGGTATTAGATTGACGTTCGACACGGTGGTGCCAACTTTGACGAGCACTCGCCATGTCGCCGCTGCGGCTTTTTATCACTGCTTAGGTGCGATTTGCTCTAGGAAGCTTTGTTGCATCTAATTCGAATGGGATCTTAGTTCTCGCGACCAAGGATTTGATCCGCCTCGAACAGCAGATTGCATACGACACAGTTAGGATTGCAATTATCTGAGGCGAGGAGTCGTAGTTATGTTGGGTGTTATTGTTCTTGCTGCGGTAGTGTTAGAGTCATGTATTGTAATTGCGGTGTATTACGAGTGGGTTCCTACTCGGGGTGGTTGTAGGTCCGGCAAATTCAATGGGTCCAAGAAATTCTGATGCCACCTTTGTATAAAATCCCACTCTGTCTGCATACAAACTGTTGCCCCTCTCAAGAGTGCCCTGCTTCGGCACATCCCTCCTGTCTCGCAATCGTTTTCTGAAGAACGCTGCCAAGTTTCGTTCCATGTCATCTCCAGCTGTAACCGCTGCTCGGGCCGCACTTGCAAGCATAGACCTATCTAGCTATGACCCCGAGCAATCCCGGTTGATGGATGAGAGGTGCATTTTGGTAGATGAAGAGGATAACGCCATCGGTGCGATGGACAAGAAAACATGTGCGCGCGCTTTTGAGGTTCCATGGTCGGCTCTGACACCTTCATAATGCAGGTCACCTCATGGAGAACATAAACAAGGGCTTGCTTCATCGTGCCTTTTCGGCTTTCGTTTTTAGACCCTCCGATGGCAAACTGCTGCTTCAGCAAAGGGCCACGGAGAAGATTACCTTTCCCGATATGTGGACAAACACCTGTTGCTCCCACCCTCTTGACGATTTTGAGCTTGAGAAGGTGGAAAAGGACCAGCATGGGGTCCGTGTTGCCGCTTCTCGCAAGCTTGAACACGAACTCGGTATACCTCAGTCTGAGACGCCCGTCGATGAATTCCAGTATCTTACCCGAATTCACTACCTTGCGCCTTCCAATGGCATGTGGGGCGAACACGAGGGTACGTAGACGCAAATCTGTGGGTCATCATGTAGCTCACGCGTAAAACTCAGTCGACTATATCTTGTTTCTTACTGCAAATGTAACCGTAACACCCAACGCAAACGAAATTCGGGATTATAAGTACGTTAGCAAGGAGGAGCTTCAGGACATGTTCCAAGACCCAGGTACAAAGTTTCGCTTCACGAGGCTCGGCAATTTTGACCTCATATCTTGTGACAGCGAACTCTTTCACCCCTTGGTTCAAACTCATCGCTCGCGATTTTCTGTTTGGATGGTGGGATGAACTTTACAAGCGCAAAAATTCAGATGGCCATGTTATAGCAAAAAGTCTCGCAGGAGTAGCTGACGGCTCCAAGGTTATCAAGATGTGAGAGATAACGTAGAACTTGATTGATTGTATACACCCGTGGAATAATTTGGAATGTAACTTGATGCTTAAGCCATTGTGTGGCCGTAAGCAAGGCGTACTGTTGTCGGTGGCTTCAAAGGGCATTCTAGAATGTGCAAGCATGGACGTTCGTATAGTGAATTTATACGTCGCTCAGAGTGAAAGTTGAGAGAATTATTTTCTTCGTCCATATCTGTCCAAAGAGTAATACACTTACACATGCTACAGGGGTTCATAAGTGGCCGATAGTAACGCTTAATTAAAGAGCCCAATGAAAAGAGAAGGAGCTTTCAGCCAGGGTTAGATCCTTTGAAGATAAGGATTTCCCTGCTCGAACGCATTCCAAGCTGCCCTCGACGAAGGAGTGGTATGGCTGCATCGAGTTGGAAACCCAAATTGCTGATGATTTTTAGCACATGCATAAGGAAGTGCGCTGGCTCTACTTCAGCTCCTGAATAACAACGGTTCTGATTGATAGGTACGGCAAAAAAGATTTGGCATACCTGTAAAACCGCCTGCCTTTCTTCTAACTTCGATAACCCTAATGTTTTCATCCACGACGTAATCTGCAGATATTCTGCTCCGTAGAACGTCTTTGAGCATCGCGCCTATTGATAAATCGATGTGCCCAGGCGGGTTTATGAGTGTTAATCTACGTCCCCCTTGGGAAAAATATGCAACGAAGAACTGCGAAGTAAGATCTGGTGCTAGAACCTGGAAAATTAGCCGGGGACTCTGTAGAGGTCAGGTGGTGATCAATGAGCGAGAATACGGATTAAGGTTGCCACGAACAGGTGTTCCTATGTTCACGGAAGTTTGGAAAGCATATCCCTGGGAAATTTGGAAACAAGCTCGCCAAAGCGTTTAATTGTGACCCACCCGTTGTGCGCAAAGGGAGAATAACTCGAGAATCAACTTCAAGGCCCTGGTACTACAGTCCTGATCAACATCGTGGCATGAAAGGGGCAGGACTCACAGGAGATACTTAGGCCCACCCATGTCCCAAGGAGCATTTTTGAAGCGCACAATACACCTGTGATTATCGACGGTATCAGATTCTATTCCATCTGCCCATCGATTCCAAATCTTGGATCGTAATTCCTTGAGGGCCAATTCTGTGATACCCTCCAAATGTAGTTCGTTGTAGCCATGGAACGATAAGAACATGTGCACTGAAAAAGACATGAGATGGGTCAGATCTCTTTTGAGTACAAGCGAGGGAACGAACATGGAGTAAATTCTTCTTCTCTTGAAGGGTATATAACGTCATTCTGTGGATATGCAGAATTCGAGTAAACCCGAGGTCTTGTAAACCCATGAGGTTGCTGGGAAAACGAGTTTGTGCGAGGCCTTGTTATAGGAAATTCAATGGGGGGTTGGGGGCCAGGTGTAGCAGTGTAAGTGTTGGTCTTCTTTAGAGCGGATTTCAAGGGAGGAGGTGCTGCAGCGGAAGGCGTTGACTCCCTTCTTCGATGACGGTGTGGACGTGGTGTGCTGATATGGGGATGTGTACTGTAGGCGGCCGGGTCATAGGGAACAGGCGGTGGACCTTGGGGTATTTGTGGACGGTATAGAGTAGGGTATGGCTGATTTATAGGGGGTTGGTATGAAGGCTGAGGATAATAATTGTACGGTTGACTCATCGCTGGAGGAGTCAAGTCGATTAATCGTCGCTACCAATACGCATCGTGGGCGTGGCCATGAGGCAAAGAGGACCATATGTATTGCCTCCATTGCCACGCTCCTTTCCTTTTTGAACGACTGGCGCAACGTCGATAAAAAGTCTTCTCAAAGTGGTTTCAAAGTCTTCTCGCGACAATCAACGTTGAGTCAACGCGCTCCTCGTCGCTGTCATGTAAACTCAGCCAAACTCAATTGACATAGACCTACACGTGAGAGTATACCCTGTTCTCATCTCTTCCCGTCATCATGGCTTCGACATTCTTCACCTGGCTGCGCTCCCCAGCCGCTAGAGAATATTTCTTCAGTACGTCAATTTTCTCTTTTTGCTGATTCTTACGTCTCACATCTCATAGGCACACATTTCTGGGGTCCAGTTCGTCTCGCATTCTGGTGTCAATGCAAACAGCTCATCGATGTATTCAGGTCGCAAACTGGGGACTTCCTCTCGCAGCATTAGCTGATTTAAGGAAAGATGAAGAAGTCATTTCGGGAACGATGACGACTGCCCTTGCATGTTATTCGTGAGTTGAACATACAAAAACCCATCACATTCTTCTTAACACACGGTATAGAATGGTGTTCATGCGCTTTGGTTCGTAATCTGATACTGTCTCATCAACACCGACTAACGTCTAATGTAGCATGGAGGGTCCAACCCCGCAACTACCTCCTCTTCGCGTGTCATCTCACAAACGCTACAGCCCAGTCAGTGCAGGAGTTTCGTTTCGTGAACTACTGGCACATGGGTGGACGGGAAAAGAGTCTGGGTATCACAGGCGAGGCCGAGCAACCTGTGACAGGCGAAGTCACCAAAGCCATCGTGGCTGCTAGAGAGGAAGCCAACAAGGTTGAAAAGCAATAAATAATGTGGGTCCGTCCTGGACATAATCCACGTATACACAGATATATATCCTTCTTAAAAATCACCAGAATCCATCGTCAGCGTCGCCACTTTTCTTCTTTTTACCGTTACTTTGAGCTAGTGCTTGCCGCTCATACATTTCCGCAATCTGACAGATCCCTCAGAAACATGAAGTGGTTGGTACCATCAATAGTTCTTACCTGCTCAGGTCCAGTCGCGTCGTCGGCACCTTTGTCGTCGCGTACCCGAATAAAACGCGGGAATCGCAATGAAATACCCCGATCCTCGACCTATGCGAATTGTCAGAAGAGATAGGTTCAAATTTGCATACGCTTACCAGTCCTTGAGCAGCAGTGTAAATGGGACTCAGGCTGAGATCAGCCGTCAGAACCTCCCAAACGATTTTGGGCTCAAACCAAATATCTGGCTTCGCTCCGCCGACTTTTATGTCGCCCCGAACTTTCGTCGTTTCCAATGGTTTGAGTGCATCGTAATGTGCTTGAAGGTTTTCTTCACTAAAGCCGGTGCCGATTTTGCAAATCGTTTGGTATTCCTCCGACTCACTGTCATAGCATGCAAGAAGGAACGCGCCGTAGACGTTGGTCCTTTTCCCTTTCCCGTAGTAGCCCCCGATCACCACCAGATCGAGCGAGTCTCCGACTCCTGCAAGATAGTCCTTTTTCAACTGAAAAGGCACGTCAATATGCTATAAAATGGAACGGCCATTCCGCACCTTCAGCCAGTTGACACTTCTTCGGCTGGGTTCGTAATAGCTGGCGTCGCTGTCCAGCATCTTCACCATCAACCCTTCGCAGCCATCCTTGACACTTTCTTCCAAGAATGTCTGGATTTCCTCAGTGGTTTCGCTGTCCGAAGCCTTCGCGAAATCAAATTCCCCCGGTACAGGGGTGAAGTGTTGCCTGAGCAGTTCTCGTCGCTCGTACAGTGGTTTTTGCAGTAACGGCTAAAGAGGATATGAGAAAGAAGAATTGGGGAACCTCGGAATATCCTGACCTCGCCGTTTAGGTAAAGCAGGTCAAAACCAAAGAGACAGACTTGAACTTGAATATCCTCAACCTTGACATCTTTACGCTTACGTCGACTAAGTTCTTGGAACGGCATCAATTTCCCTGTTAAGCGATCGATGGCAACGGCTTCTGCGTCCAACACGAAGGACTTCGTTGACTCTTTGATACACTGCGTTGGCGTTCAGCGGAGGGGATACTTTGATGTGAATTTGGATTATTACCCTTGGGAGTTGATCAACAAGGTCCGGATACTTTTTGCTCATATCTTCCGAATTTCTGCTAAAGACACCGACAGTCCCGTCTTCCAGTTTATGCACCTATCGCACCCTCAGTTGATGGACAACATATGATTTCTTTTCACGAACCTGCGCTCGTTCACCATCATATTTATATTCACAGGTAAACCGTTTATTTTCAAAGCGATCGAGCACCTCTCCAATCGCTTTTGTGGGCTTGGCGAGCATGGGCTTGAGGGGTACACCAGGAGTAAGTTTACATTTATCCCGTAAACCATCGATCCCAACTTCGAGCAAAGCTGGGATGACTTTGTCGTAGGATGGAAGCTCGCTGTTCAGAATCAAATTTACTTCACGAGCTAACTAAGGGGACATAACGCACCTATAAACAGCCTTGATTATGTTGGCGCCTTCTTCCAGTCGAGCTGTGAGTTTCTCTTGACTCCACTTCTTCCCAACTAGAAAAAGGAATGAGAGTTCGTTCCACATCACACTATAAGAAAAGTACCTTTTTCTTTCTCTGCCAGGACCACAGCTTGAGCCAGGGCTACGAGCACCGATCTCTCAGCATTGCCTATGCGCAGCTTGCCCTCCAAGCTTCGAACAATGTATTTTGCTTCAAAGTCTTGACATGCAGCCAAAAGCTTGGTGATGACGGACACCTTCTTTGCTTGCGACTTCAAATTTCATTGGCGAAAGACGCAGATTACAAGAAAATAGTACAAACCGAATTGCCAGTAGTTAGCGCGATATCTCGGAGATTTGAGAACACAAATGGCAAAGTCAATGGTTTGGGTTTGAATAGCGTCTTCTGGCTGTTTTTGGAGTTCTGTAAGGTGTTTAACGGTGTTTGCTGGATATAACCTTGAAACTGACCATGGCCACTAGTCCTAGATCACCCTCTCGCTTCAGGTCTGCTTTAATAAGGGAAAGGCTACGGCCCGTCGACTCTGCGATAGCTTTGATGAGGAGGCTTTCCCCGATACCCAGCTCAACACCAACATAATCTGGACTCAACTGGAGTCTTGTAAGATGGGGATCAGCGACAGAAGATGTGCAACGCACTCTGTTGATACAAAGATAGACCGCTTGTAGAAGAGAGTTGTGGTCAGCCTTGGCGCTTCTCTGTATAACGAGGAGGAGGAAAGATGTCAATATGGCGGTTTTTTCAAGCCGCTTCGTAGTGGCCTCGATGAGTGAGAAGGCTTTGGTTAGTGCTGCATATGGCACCCTTTCGAAGTTGACTTGGGTAACTTAATCGACGAATGAAAGACCAAAAAGCTCACGGTTCCCCCACTTTCCAACCACCTTTGACGTCGACTTCTCCTCTCCTCTGCAAAGCGGCCTGAGCACTGGAACAGTCCCCGTGAGTTCACTACCATGTAGGGAAGCCAAAAGAGCTACCTGACCGACACGACGCCATTATCGACTTCCATATCGCTGTCATCATTCTCAACCTCCTCCTCGCCCTCTCCCGCACTCGCCGCGGCATCCATGTCTTCCACTGCGTCCACGCTCTCCTTCTGTTTCCCCTTCAAAGACCGGGATGAGAACGTCGCTAAACCACCCGATGTTGGTTTGCCGGATTCAGCCACAACAGCTGTAGTTGCTACACAATAGCTTTAGAGACCTCCTAGAGGTGAAGCGAAAGGCGCTTACAGAGCTGCGGTTGCTCTTCCTGCTCATCATCAGATTGGACAATCTTGCGTTTCTTTAGTTTGGGCGACCCTTTCCAACGAAATTCAAGATGCAGAAGGGATTTAGATTGAGGAAACTTACTGTCTGGTCTTGTGAGGGTACCCGTACGTTTAGAGCTCCCCGCTGAAACGTATTCAGATGGATTGGTCTTGGAATTTAACCTCCATACCTTTATTGTTGTTTCCTGGTTCAATATCCATGGCGTCATCATGGTCCTGCTTCCTGTCCTCTTCCTCGGTCTTTGTGACAATCGTCCTCTTACCCCACATCTCCTTCAGACTTGCTTGTTGCGGATGAGGGGTTTTGACAGACTTGGGCATATCGAAGAACTTTGCTAACAAGAGTATAAGAAGAGGCGTGGATGCAGCAATAAACAAGATGAACCTAGGGTTTGCTGGCGGCCCATATGAGAGTATAGAACGCGTGAAACAAACATGGGTACACAGCGCGTCGCGTCCGGTTTGTGACGTGATTCATCGCGTTATCCATCGTTTCGATGGAAAGTGGTTGGGGCGTCCTTAACGCGGAGACAAGACGAATGCAGTTTAAAATCTACATGGCTCGTTCAATTGCCGTCGCTTCCGATTTTCTTTTGTGCAACTTTCCTCGCTCAAGGCTTCACATTCACGCCCCTTCTCTGTTTGAAGGACAGTCACAACGACTCGCTCATAATAGTATTGCTCAGAATACTTGGAAATTATTGGCTGATGACTCTGAGTGACGCTGAGTGACGGCTGTTCGTGAAATTGTAGACCGCCGTTTCCAAATTTCCCCCGGTCTGCCCTTGTTTGCAAACAACATCCGTTTACACGCGTCGCTCCATGCCCCACCCCCCTTGGTCAATCTCAGGTGCAAAACCCCACGGAGTGTGAATCCGTGTCATAATTGTGGAGTTTTTGTGAGCTCTGCGCTGGTGGAGCCTGGAGCATCTCTTGAATGAGCATTCAAGGTAATCAGCGGCAATTGCCGATTGCGCTATACAGTTTTAAATCTGTGGCTTTCACGATGTAAACAAGCATCAATAAGCTCCCAAAAGTAGGCCCTCGGCACGCCGCACGACCTCAAGATCAAGACCATGGCCGACGCTCAAGTGCGTCAACATCCATTTTATTCAACTATAACTGCTGAACGTTATTCACAGATCGAGAAAGCTTTCCAAAAGCAACATCTCTTCCAAAACGCTAAAGCTCGCGGTGCGTGACTCCGTCGTCAAATTTCGCCTGTCGCTGACTGGATTCATAAAGGTGGCAAGAAGGTCGCGACCAAAGAGAAGCGGTGGTACAAGGATGTTGGTTTGGGTTTCAAAACACCTTCTGAAGCCATCAACGGCACATATATTGGTGCGTTCTAAAATACTCTCACATAAACTAAGTACTAACCATCACCTTAGACAAGAAATGCCCATTCACTGGCGACATTTCGATTCGTGGCCGCATCCTTAGTGGCAAAGTCGTCTCAACAAAAATGACCCGCACGATCATCATCCGACGTGACTACCTCCACTACATTCCCAAGTATAGTGCGTAGACACGGCTTCTGATACCGCCAAGGAAACTAATTCAGCTTGGGCAGACCGTTACGAGAAGAGACACAAAAACTTGGCTGCTCATGTTTCCCCTGCATTCCGTGTAGATGTCGGAGATGTCGTGACTGTCGGTGGGTTGCAGTCGTTGATCGATATTGGCAGAAAAATACTGATGTATCCCAGGGCAATGTCGACCACTATCGAAGACGGTCCGATTCAATGTCCTGCGGGTGTCGAAGAGCAAGGCTGCGACGAAGGCGTTTAACAAGTTTTAGACTAGCCTGACGTTGTGTCGTTTACACCATGGAATATGTACATGCTGATATGATATGTTGTTGAGAATATTGAGCAAACAACCACCAAACAAGCCAAGTTGTTGCTGTGGGCAAGTTACGTTAGTAGTCTGTTCTTCCATCTGTTCAGTCGAGGCTCTACCCCTTATAACGTTCAACTTACACGGCGGCGACGACAGTTCATTTTCCCCGTCGCCACGTTCATAATCAAACTGGCGCCCACTCTTCTCTCCGTCTTCACCTCAAGGCTGTCCAAAAACCGGTCCCAGTCACCGCAGCCTCCAGGCTCACATATGGGCCAACAACCTTCGAAGAAGAGCAGGAAAGGAGTTCGGGAGAAGGATAAGGATAACCTAGATCCCTCGAATGATTCTCCTGGTGATGACACCAACGACAGTACTCCTCAGAACACTCTCTCCCGCGCCACCGGATCGTCCGCTGCAGATGGTTCGGATTCTGGTTCAATGCCAAATGGCACTCCCTTAATCAACGTATCCGACGACGGGTCAGGAACGACTCTAACCGCGTCAGCGAACAGAACACACGGTTCACCCTACCCCTCCAAAGCAAACCCTCTCGAGTCACCCCAATTAGCCACATCGCTGCCCTCATCACTATCACCCATTCCGTCCCCACACACAACTACCTCCCCTTTAGACATTCCTGTCGCACACACCATCCTTTCAAACGCAATACCGTTTAGTCCAGGTTCAACAAACAGCAGTGGAGCTCCTGGTGAATCTTTGGGAAATGGTGGATCGAAGGACAAACTCAAACAGCTTGACGTTGACGATATGATTCAACGATTACTGGACGTGGGCTATACCGGCAAAGTCAGCAAATCATTGTGTTTAAAGAATACGGAGATCACAGCAATTTGTCTTGCTGCTCGCGATGTTTTCCTTAGTCAACCTACCCTGATAGAACTTTCACCGCCTGTGAAGATCGTCGGCGATGTGCATGGACAGTATTCCGACCTCATACGGCTGTTTGAGATGTGTGGGTTTCCTCCAGCCGCCAATTACCTATTTCTTGGCGATTATGTCGACCGCGGCAAACAGAGTCTTGAAACCATCCTTCTCCTGCTATGCTACAAGATAAAATACCCAGAAAATTTCTTTTTACTTCGGGGGAATCATGAATGTGCCAATGTTACGCGAGGTACGTTTTACTCCTAATCTAATACTGCATAGGCCAATTCGATGACAGTCTATGGATTTTACGATGAATGCAAACGACGATGTAATATCAAAACGTGGAAAACATTTATAGACGTGTTTAATTGTCTTCCAATTGCCGCCATCGTGGCGTCGAAGATTTTCTGTGTCCATGGAGGGTTATCCCCTTCACTTCATTCAATGGACGACATAAAGCGCATACAGCGGCCGACGGACGTGCCCGATTTTGGGCTCCTCAATGATCTACTGTGGTCGGACCCATCGGACACGGCGCTCGATTGGGAAGACAATGAGAGAGGAGTCAGTTATTGCTTCGGAAAAGCTATCATCAACGAGTTCCTCGTTCGATATGATATGGATTTGATATGTCGCGCTCATATGGTCGTAGAGGATGGTTACGAGTTTTGGAATGACCGTACCCTTGTCACCGTATTCAGCGCGCCGAATTACTGTGGTGGTAAGTTTAACCACAGTTCTTGTTGAAGAGAGGACTCACTTCCATCGCAGAGTTCGACAACTACGGTGCATGCATGAGGTCCGTTCCCTTTTTTATCATCCTTTCCACCCCGCTCACTGCCATGGCAGTGTCTCTGAGGACCTGTTGTGCGCATTTGAACTGTTAAAACCACTTGACGGCGCTGCTTTGCGCAAGGAAATGACTAAAGCAAAACGGAAGAGGTGAGTTAATGAAGAAAGTGCATAATACAGTCGCTGAATTCGATGTAGTGTCATGGCCACTGCTTCCTAAGCTATTCCTTTTCCATAAACCAAGTAGGCGGAAGACTTGCTTCTCACCCTCTAATCAACCTTATGAGTTGCCCTGGTAGGGCTGGGCTGCGCCATATATTCTGCAGATTCCATCCGCCCCTTTCTGATACCAGGCCGAACTACCACCGGAGGCCAACCTTTTTTTTCTCTTCGTTCCCGCCCTCATATCACTTACCTCATATGTCTGCCTAGCAATTCATATTCGCCATACACAAACGCGCTCAGAGCTTGTAATCATATTTTCTCCTTTCGATATCGGGTACAATCGTCGTACTGTTTAAGGTTCATTTTTTTTGCTGGTGTGTTTTTATCTAATGATTTCATTGCTGTTGTGTCAAGTTGTCTCTTGCCTGTGATAAGACCCTTAATTTAATCATTTCCTACCTCACAATAAATTGCACTTTATGATCACAGTCAGATTCATTTTTGCTAATATTACGCCCTCGTCTTGAACATATCGTAGGCGAGAACTCCGAATGCTATGACGATAACGCCGGACCCGAGCAAACTCCATACCGTCAGAGCATCTAAGCCTGACCCGAATATTACCTTCAACGACACAGATGAAAGGAGAATTTACACCAGAAAACCACGCGACTCACATCCGATATCAAGACCAACACAATGGTTAATAGGTTGCCTACAGACGTGATTATAGGGCCCCAGATTCCCAAAAGGATCTTTGGAGAGACGAGAAGTAAATCGTAATGCATCGAATAGTTAAACTCACCATGAAGCCCGCATTGAATACGACGCCACTCAATGCGATACCTCCAATGGCCAAAACAGTGATGCCATTAGGAGGCAACCTGAATGTTTCAGCGCCAGTTGCATTGAGGATGGGGATGGGTATCCATAGCAAAATTAAAGTAGTGAAACCAATAGCTGAGGTTAGTAGATTTGGATGAAGGCCGAATGGTGGCGGGAACAGAGAATGATCTGCCATAGCCTCATTTGGAACGTTGTAATGACCGACATCGGTTTGTTCGTCAAGAATTCTTTCATACAGTATGTCCGAGGTCACCTCCGGGTCTGACGGCAACGCAGCATAGATCTTGTACAGGACTTGGTAAAGACCATACCCAAATGAAGCAATCAAGGTCAACAAATTGCCGATCAGGGGTGCCGAGGGTTTAAATGAACGCATCGAAACAGAGCCGCTGCTTGTTACGCTCGGTGTATCGTCTCCTGACGAGGTACTGCCACCATATACGACGACAATCACGCCCAGAGTCGCCAACAACACGGCGAATAGCCGTCTTGATTCCCACTCCAGTTTGAAAAGCTTGACACTGATCAAATATGCAAAAAAGGCATTGGTATTCCATATGGCTACAACAAACGGCGATCGTCATCAGGCTTGGCTGAAATATTCGAGGTGCTCACCAGTGACATCGCTTACCCTAAGAAAGGTTTCATTGCATACGCGTTTGTCCGCAAAGGAGGAAGTGATAACTCACGGTGCCAGGGATACGGCAGCGAACCAAAGCAACGCGGGGACTGTTATCCCGAGGGTCATTGCAAGTATTAATCTCAGAAATTTAGCATATGGGAATCTAAGGGTGGAGGGAGCCTCTCTTGACGATAGGTGGTTGGAAATGGCAATGCCAAGGCCTTCCAGAATAGACGTAGCAGAGTATTTCGTGGTCATGATGAGATACAGAAGGTGGATGGGAAAAATTATGGCAAATGCGGAATGTACGAGGTAGCTGGATGACAAGGACTCAGATAACCACGGACTGGAATGAACTTGAAGGATACGCACAATAAAAAGAAGGGTTGCCTGTATCTCAGCGTTGTTTGGACATACTGAACGGAAATGGCATTGAGTGTAGAATGCAACAAGCAGAGAAGTAGAGCTACCTGAGTAAGTTGGCTTTCAATCACAAATGCAAGAAGTGTCAAGACAAAAATGACGACGGCCAGCTTTCCGCCAATGTGCGGCGTTTCGGGAGATTGAGGGCTTCTACTGAGCATTTAGGTATACGAGAACATCCAGATTAAAGTTGGATTGAAGAAGGGTGAAGGTCCAAGCAACGCAAAAGGGGTTTGAGTGCAACACGCAGAGCTTCGCATCCGCTGGGGTAGACCGTTCTACGTAGACTGATGGTGGACTCGGCCTTTTCCGACTTTCCGCCTCACAGAGGACCCCCGAAAATCCTGCTAAATGGTAGATACTAAAATGGCCGATTTTCAGATTCTTGTCCGTACCAATTTTGGCGAACTCTGTCCGGATTTTATCTAGCCTAGTCATAATATAAAAATTTTGTCCGGACTACGTATCTAGCCGTATTTAGGGCCCAAGTTTGTCCGGAATCTAGTATCTGGCCTCCAGAGGACTGGAATTTGAAGGAAAAGTGGATCGCTGCTAAAAAGACCAGATGTGAAATTTGGTACTGAACTGCAAGAACGTAGATCTCAAAGGAATTTTCTGGAGTGAATATGCCAGGCGAACATTCCAAAGCACGCACGCAGCGTTCCTTGATAGGCTCCATGTCATACTTATCCGAGACTCGTAAAATGATCTCAACATCCTTGAGAGATTGGATAACCGGAATACACCTCGGGTCGCACCACGGAAGTACAAGCGACAACGTTTCACTATTGTCATCAACCCCAATGCAGATGCGATTGTCGTACATTTCCTGCATCCCATCGGTCGGTAACTCGAACATGGTGGCAAAATCTGGCTAAATTACTAAACTACGCAATGTCCTCGGCCTTTTGGCGGACTCCAATCCAATCTGATTCTTTGAAAACACCTTCAGCATCGAGGGCTATAACACTGGAATGCATGGTTTTACTGCACATTTCACGCCACATTATTTTCAATATATCATTCGGTACCTGATCGCATGTTGAAAAAACAAAAATAAAAAGTTGACAACAGGGTTCGAACAGCAGACTACATAGATTCAACCATAGGTTGATGCGCCTACGGTTATCCACTGCACTACGCAACCATACATGTCCAGTTAGGTATCTAGCCTGTCAACCTCCTTGGAAAGCTGTCCGGATTTTGTATCTAGCATTTTGCTAATTTTGTCGAAAACCTGTCCGGTTTGTCTCTAGCCTAGCACCCCCATTTTCAAAATTTCTGTCCGGATCCGTATCTACCATTTAGCAGGATTTTCGGGGGTCCTCCTCACAGCCGTAGAGTTTGTATACGTAACATAGATTTCAGTGTCCGCTCAGGGCTATCCCTAACGATTTGTCACGCCAAACATCAAAACCTTGTTTGCTACTCGCCGTTTCCAACGATGAGGTCAAATAAATCTTTTATTTGAGGCTCTAATTTGGCGCATTCTTCACTAACATATAGCTAGAACTCAAATACAATATTTCCTCAATTTTATTTAACGGTGGAAGCTTCATAATTGAGGTAAAAATACCCCGCTAGTTTGGGGGCCGACGATGCCAAACGACGCCGAAAGTGTTTTGGCGACGTGTCGTACGACGCGGCAGAGGACCGGAGAATTCCGGAGCCTCATCAATCCAGGGTTTGGTTAGGTTGTGTCTGGTTGTGTGTGATGAGAGAGCTGGACCCTGGTGCCTGTGCCTTCTCTGTGGACTCTGTAGACTGGTCTACCCCAGTGGCTGACATGCCCTCGCAACACGTGACACTGGATATTTTCCTCTTGCACTCATGCTGCGAGCATTGCTCACATCCAGTCGGCCGCTTGTCGCGCGCATTCGTGCAGTTGCTGTGCCCCATGTACACCACCACCCTCATCCGACAATAACCCAGACACCGGTCTTGGCCCGTGGCATGAAAGTCCGTTCATCCGTCAAAGTCATGTGCGATGGCTGCAGCGTTGTCAGGCGCAAGGGCAGGGTTTATGTAGTCTGTTCAAAAAACCCGAAGCACAAACAGGTATTTACCAGAGAGTCCTCTACACATGCGTCGTATCTCACTGCCTCACAGAGACAAGGTTAACGTCGTACTCGGAAAGATTAGACACTCGGTCGAAATTAATCCCGCACCCACATCTGAAACTCGTATTTCACACCATCCTCCTCTTGCACACCCTCTGCCACTTCAAACCCGACCCACTCCTCCAACGCAGCGTGATTCACACGTTTCCACCTCCCCTTACCCGACAAAAAGTCGGGCATGAATACATCACATTCCTCAAAGTCCGGAGAGACAATACGTGTGAGTAAGATGTGATCAACAACGTCCGTTGATAGACCGAGCGCTTCTGAATATAATGACGCGCCGCCAATGATGAAAGCTCTGTGTATGGGTGACGGCGACGAGGCCGAGGCTGGATTCTCTACTCGTGACAGTGCAGATTCGAGGTCATGCTCTAGAATTGCGGATGCTGTTCCCCTAGTGAATGTATTAGTTATGAGGACCATTGACACTTGCAGCAAATTCGCACAAATCGTAGCCCAGATTACGGCTGATGACGACGTTGAGGCGGTTGGGGAGTGGTCTGAACTTTTGTGGGATACTTTCCCAAGTGTTCCTACCCATAATTACAGCATTCTGCTGGCCAGATGGTGCGGTAGTCGTAACTTGTGCAAAGTACTTGATCTCTTTTCGCAGTCGCCATGGTAGACGTGAGTTGAAGCCGATCCCATTCGATTTGGTGGCAGCAACGATAATGGTAAGACGTAACATAGTGCTTGGATAATTTTCAATCGATTGCTTTCACAACAAGCGGGTCCGTGTTGATCAGATGGTACATATGAACATTGCGACAAAGCTAATTGAAAACAGACGATTCTTCGAAAGAGTACGAGGCTCAAGTTCAATTCCACTTTTTCCACTCAGCACCTGCGGGGGGCTTGACTTCCACTGGCGCCTTTTTAACCTCATCCCAGTTGGTGCTCAGAGTGGTACCACCACTTTCCGAATAGCTCTTCATCATAGCTCGTTTAGTGTCTTCATCAGCGTCGGCGAAAATCTTTTGGAAAAAGCCGTTGAGAGTGCTGTCTCCTCCAACGTTGGGATCTTCGTCGGTGCTTCTCTCCTTCTCGCTACCGAGAATTTCTGTGGTAATGCCCTCCCAATTCTTAGCAGGTTTACGAGCAGGCCTTGTCTCAGGTGCTGCGGAGTAACTGGTATTGGCGAGTGCTAATCGAGAGAGATGATGTTAGATTTGGAACGTGTGCCAGTGTAAGTCATGCTCACGGTCTGGAGAGTCTCCGACAAGCGATCCCCATCTTCCTTGCGCACGTTTCACCAGTCGAATCTCGACCTTGACCTTGCCTACTGTGTAGTCACTGGCGTCGGGATCGATCTGGCCCTTCAAAGGCTCGAGAACGAGAGATTTCTCGCCATGGGCATAGGTGAACTGCAATAGATGATGAATTTATGCTGGGCGCAAATGTAATGAGACGTGAAAGATGACCTTTCTCGGCTCAAAAGTGACGGTGACCTCGGCAGGATCTGCGCCACGATCAAAGACAGAGAGAACGACTCGCTCGTCGGATTCATAAAATTCGTGTCTGGCAAGAACTGTTGATTGACGGTTGGATAGAATAGGAGACGACATACCTGAGAGTGGCCATTGATGATGGAAGGAAGTGAAAAACAAAGGAGGTTCATCGCAGAAAGAGACCTTTGATCTATTCGAGTACATTCCATACCTAATTTGGACAACTGGAAAGTCATGTGAACATGGTCATGTGACAATATGTACGTCATGTGCAGCAACACCGTTATGTGGTAACACCAGTTAGATACCCAAGTAGATACCCACAACTACGATACATAGCGATTAATTGCCAGCGACGGCCAATTTATTGCCAAAATGCCAGATACACTTCCTAAAGCTGCTCTCTATTATTCCCCCTTATCAGTATGGTCAGCTGTAGCCCTTATGACCTTGTGAGCATTCTGGATCACACCCTACTATCTCTTGATCGTCGACCACCTCTTCAACAGTGAAGAGAAGGGCTATGCTAAAGATGAAGTCGATCTACGTGTAGTTGATCTCGGTACTCCCACTCATCCAATCTTGTCCCTCAGACCCTCACCCCTCTGCAGCCAAAGGAGAGAATTATAACACAAGCTTCCTTCGCCTCAATTTCAAAGGTCGGTTCTGCGTGCTCTTTACTTTCAATCTTTTGAATCTGACATCTATCTCAGCCACAGTCCCCACTCTCGTCGTTCCACTAGCCGATACCCTTGCCGATCAGGCCCACTGTCGATATAAAGCCCTCACAGAAACGAAGGTATGGCCGTACTTTATTTCGAAGCTTGTGATGGTATACCAAATTATGCTGAAGGAAATCGTTGAATTCTTGGACAAGTCAAGATCGGCCCTCTCACACACTCACACAACATCTTCTGCACCCGCACCATCCCTTACGCCAGCCACCATCGCCGCCTCAACAATATGCAGTGTCATCATCGACATTCTACATTCAGAGGAGGCAAATCCCAACCACTTGCGCTACGTTAACGCGCGCGATGAACAATCGCTAGTCCTTTTGGCAAAGGAAGTTATCCCGTCATTGAAAGGAAAGCAAGAACTTTTGAGCAGTAGCCTGTCACGGTCCGCAGCAAAAGAAATTATCGTATCCGAAAGGGTAAAAATCTTGTGGAAAGAGAAACTCGATGCTACAAAACTGCTCCTCGAGGTTCTTGAAAATGCGGAAAAGGCGACGGCTGATCTCGACGAAAAAGCGAAAGCTGATCGTGAAGAGTTCTTCAAGATAGCTCAAGACGCATGGGGTGCGCATCTCAAAGAGGTTCTTTTGGTGATCAGCAAGGAGATGGTAGGAGTGTATACCCTTGGTATGTTCGAATGTGGCTATTTTTAGAACGTCTTCTGAACCCATCAATAGGTGATCAATATTCGATCGCGGACTTGCACCTAGCTGGTTGGCTGACGAGGCTCGCGAAACTTAGTGGTGGCACTCCAGAGGACGATGGCAGAACGCTTGTCAAAAAACTGGAGGAGCATATTGGTGATGGGTTCGCTTTGCCGAAAGAACATGTCAAGGACGTTGCACGTCGAGAGCGCCTTGGGCATGACCGTGAGGCGAAATTGGAGGCGTTTTGGGATGCTTTGAAAGAAAGGGAGAGCTGGAAAAAGGTATATCAAGGTGGACTGTTCTGAATGTAGATAGGGATGAATTTGAGTGAAATTTTTGGGCTATGCAAGTCCGCGTGCTACGAAATGCACGTGGTTAATCCAGCAACCGCATACAACTTTGTTCGACACCTATAAGAAAGACGTTGCTGGCGTCTCCCCCTGTATTTATTATTTCCTGCTCATCGGGCACATCGACGCCAAGCTGCTATTCCACGACGCACTCGCATCCTGCTCGACTAGTGCCCTACCCGACACATAGCACGGTCTTGACCACCACCACCAACTGCGCAGCCTCTCGTTCTTCCGGCCCTTCACTATCTTTATCTAATGGCATTCTCAATCAATCTTTTACGACCTCAAAGCCCCCGCGCGGACCCTCCGAACCATTTGGAAAGCTACGATAGCTCGTCGAGTACGGATTCTGAGGACACTGCGAGGCACACAAGATCGAGAGCAGCCTTCGTTCCTTCAACTTCCGCAACCGGCTCCTCGGATTCGCCGCGTTCTACCGTTTTCTTGTTTCCACCCACCCGACCCATCGGACGCTCGCCAGTTTCCTCCACCGCATCGTCTACCCCTGTGCCGTCGCGTTCAACCTCGCCCCTTCCACAGTTTTATCCCCCAAACCACTCTTCGTCATGTCCGTCCGATACGGATAGCGAGCCTCACTCACCTTTGATGAGAGGAAGCCCGAACTTGCATCCATGGTGGAGAGACAACAGACGAGGATGGTGGTCCACCTCACGGCGTCGGCGGAAGAGAAGTGGATACGTGGCTAGAACGCTAAAAAGATGGATGCGACGCGTGCTTCGTCATCCATTCTTTCCGTCGCAGCCAATAACGATTGTAAGTACTAGCACGAATTCACCATTTTTATGCCTATTGAAAGATATGTTCTTCCCCAGGTTCTAACCTTGATCCTACTATCGGTCTTTGCAATCTTCTTAACCCTTTTGCTAATATACATCCTCAATCCTGACAAAGAACCGCTACCATGGCGAGCATATTGTTCCATTCCATCCCTGGCTCCCCCGCACGAGCTATCTGCGCCGTTTTCGCCTCATATTTACCCCGAGATCATTCCAGGACAGTTGCTGGCTCCCTTCCCACCGCCCAATTTCGACTCCCTTACCCCGGCTGGTGTTTTCATCGGGGTCTTCTCGGTTGACTCTGCGTTTGAGCGTCGGATGCTTGTGAGGACCACGTGGGCCAGTCATCCTAGAAGCAGGAGAGGAGCGGGTGGCGGAGACGACGGGACTGGAACGTCGCGTACACTGGTGCGTTTCATTGTCGGACAACCTAGGAAGGATTGGGAACGCAGGATAAAACTAGAGATGGAAAGTGCGTACTTTTTTTCTTTTTCTTTTCGACTTTTTTAATTTGATGATGGTCAGTGTACAACGATATCGTCATCCTTCCCATGCCAGAAAACATGAACGGCGGGAAATCGCATACCTTCTTCTCTTGGGCTTCGATCAATGCCTGGGTACCACCTGTCTATGGGCAATTCGAAATTCCACCACGCCAATTTTCATACTCAAATTATACTGCATTGCCCCCATCAATTGCACCTCACGACCCTGTTCAAGTATGGGAGAACATACATTCCAGCAAGCCCAGACCTTGGGTACGACCCGATTTTGTTGTCAAAGTGGATGATGACTCTTTCGTCATGCTTGCCGAACTGGAATCCCGGTTGCGCGTAGAGCTACATATGAAGCAGAAGAGCCACAACAACACCACCCCTCACCAAGAAGACATTTCTTCCAAACCTGGCACTCATAATACCATGCACAATATAACTTCCCTACTTCCATCACCGCATCCTTTGTTGCATGTGCGCCAAGATATCAACGATGACCCCTTGATCTACTGGGGTTATTTGGTCACTAACAGACTCCACCAATTTATGGCTGGTGAACTCTACGCGCTAAGCTGGAGTTTGGTGGAGTGGGTCGCCAAAGATCCGATGGTCAAAACTTTGGTGCGGGGGGCAGAAGATAAGCAGACTTCGAAATGGATGCGCGCTCATCCACGCGCTTCCGAGGTGAGGTGGACTAGTGAACATTGTTGGATTTACGATCATCCTCGCTCAGGGACAGTGTACGTCTACAATGCTTGAACTCTTCTTTCGTTTTTCTGAAATCTAGCCCAGATACTCGCATGGATTCCTCTTTCCTTCGGAAGCTGCGAGGATACGACGTAGCATGCAGGCCTATTTAGAAAAGATGACTCAGCCGGGAGTTACTACTCAAATACCTGCAATGGGAGGTAGTTTAGCTCCGACGCCGGCGGCATGGGCGCATTCGAGCGTTTCGACATTCGGTGTGAGGTATACTCCGCCAATTCCGGAATTAACGTCTACACAAAGCGTCGAAGCACTCGTAGAAGGCAGCGACATGTCGATGATTCGAGAAGGTAAGAATTGATACATCCATATGCGATATTCTTACTGATTTGCTGTATAGGGAGCCCGATGACGCCCGAGTATGCGTGGACACACCGCGAGGGCAGGAAGACTCGATACGAAGGAAAACGCGTTGGCGGAACCATCGTGGTGCACTTTATCAAGAAAAACATGTGGTACCTCGAAACTGCGCTTGCGCTGCTGGAAGGCGAAGATTTTTCAGAGGCAGAAAAGTATGAATCTCAGCGGGCTGCTCAGGATGCTGCTCACGTGGCTCATTTGAGCCGGCGACGACGGTGACATCTCGCAAACACCATCTGCATACGCTCCTCTTTGGATATTAGATTTCATATGTATTCTAACTCCGTGTTTCATTCCATTACACCTGCGTAAAGAATTGGTATCAAAGTGGGTCATTGTAGCCATCCAACATTGGAAATTGAACTCGGTTTTCAAGGAGAGGTTCCGTGGATTGAAAGCGGCCTACAACGGCTCTGGAGATGACCTGCTCCCATGACCTGAACCAATCACCTTCTCTCAAACCAATCAATTTCTTCGGGCCAGTCGACGTTTGGATAAGTTTTGAGGATGAAGCCCTCGTTGTCGACGGGCCAGCCGATGCTGCAGACTTTGCATCATATGTCGGAGGCGCAGCGTCAATGTCCTCCTCGGCATCGTCAAGAGGAACCCAGCGCTTCAACGGGTAAGCGCCTCCACAAACTTCCCAGCGGCCACCTCCACGTGAATGGAAACGCTTGAAAAGCCAAATAAAGGGGAATACCAAGAGAATGATGGACAGGAATTTGAGCCATTTGTTGGACAACATTCTAGACAGTTTGTTGTCTGGACGAATGTAAATCTTTGAGCGGTGCATGGTAAAGTCGACTTCAAGGGATCCATTGTAGGGAGTAGACTTTATACTGGCACAGATTGCGTCTTCGAGCTCCTGCATGTCCCAACCATAAAGCACCTTTTTGTTGGGTCAAGCACTCTGTAGTGGCTACTTGAAGTCGGGAACTCACCTGGTCATAGACAAACTCTTTTAGATACTTTGGGCTGGCGCAATACTCGTCGGCCCACTGGCGAAGTGACTTTGAGGACTTGAGGACCTGATCTTGCTCCGACACGCCCTCTGTCCAAATGATATTGAGGTCGGCAACCCAGGGCGGTAGACCAAGAGCCTTGCGTTGTGCGACAAAGGCCTTGTAGTCTCTAATCTCCGTCCTCGTTGCTGTGCGCTTCCCTGCAGCCAAAGGCATCTCTACCTCGCGCACCATAAGACCACGATACGCCGGCTCATGGTTTGCCACAGACCAATGGGTTGGCTGTGGGTCAAGTTCTTGACCAGGCTTAATGTCAATGCAAAAGTCAAAATCGGTGACGGTTTCTGAGTAGCTCTCGCGACGAGACTGAGTGCGACCGTTGCTGTCGCGGTCGGTTACCCAACGACTCTTGTGCTCTGTGTGAGTTCCCCGACAACGGAGACGACAAAAGGGGATTCTGGCTGATTGGGCAATAAGAAAACGATACAGAGCTTCTCCTGTGCACGGGTTAGGTTGTTGCTTGGTTGAAGTGAAGAGGGAGGTTACTGACCATCTGTATTGAGATGGGGATCGTGTGATACAATGTCCTCGTAACCTACTTGAAAGAACTCTGCATCGTAAAGAGAAAAGTCTGGTGGTGGGCCAGAGACGTCGAGGATGAGATGGTCGTCTTTTGGCGGAAGCATTGGCTCCGTGTGACGTACGGGCCGGTTGAATGTATGTCCACTTTATTTAACCTTATCATGTCTACATAGCGTTATCGACACAGCGTGTTGTTGTACTACTACTAACGACGATTTCTACTGCATTTTTTTTTACTATTCCTTGAATTTCTACTGACTTGATGTCGTCGTCGTCTTTCTCTTCTGTTTTCTCAATTTCAGTATCTGCTTCCGCGTCTCGGTCAGTTTTTACATTGCAAATTTAATTGATCTTCCATTTTTAACCACTTTCATTCATTAGTACAACGACGGCGACGGCAGCGGCGACGACGACGACGACCCGCCCCTCCTCTTCCTTCTCTTTCTCCTTCTTCTCTTCTATCATGTCCTCGTCCTCGTCCTCGTCATCTTCCTCTTCCTCTTCCTCTTCCTCTTCCTCTTCCTCTTCCTCTTCCTTCAGCACCTTTTCCTCTTCCTCCACCTCCGGGTTCGGTCCATCCGTCAGGCCCCCATCGTCCGTTTCGTCTTCAACGTCCTTTTCGAGCTCATTTTCGTCTTCGTCCTTCTCATTTTCATCCTTCTCATCCTCCTCCTCCTCCACCCCACCACTCACCTCAACGCCAATTTTCTCTTCCTCTTCTACAATCCCCCTTCCGCCCTCGTCCGACGACTCAACCTCAATCCTCACCCCCACGTACGTCATATTTCCCCCCTCATTATCCGACAGTATTATCATAATTACTTCATTCAGCTCAACACTTTCCACCCCAATCTTCGTTACCGTGACTGATAGCAGAGGCGCACTCACAACCAGCGCTCCATCAGCCTTTACCACACTTTCCACTTCCACAGCAAATAATGGTACTCTTATAACTGTCACACAAATAATCGCGAATCCTAGTCCCACCTTGAGCCCCAACATTACTTCCTCCAAAACATCATCAACGTCAGTCCTTTCTTTTCATTGACCCCCCATATCACTTCACGCCTCTGCTACAGATTCTTCAAAAACACCGGCGCGGTGGCTGGTGTTTTTGTTCTCGTCGGCCTAGCCGCTGCTTCCATTCTCCTCTGGATCTTCTTTGCCGTTCGCCGCCGCCGTCGCACCCAACGTTTAGAACACGACACTGCCGTTTCCGCAACTCTAGCTGCAGCAGGCTTCCATCGTGCACCATTGGACGATGACGATGATCCTGGGACGGGTTCTAGAAGGTCGTATTTTGGATCTCCCGACGTCTTGATGTATCAACGACGCTCTAGCTCTGGCCTTGGCGCGAGCTCCACCCCAAGCGCAGGTCGTCTATCCGCTGCTTACATGGACAACCCTCCACTCAACGGCGGCCCAGAAGACGGGTACAACACCTACACTGAGTATATTGTTCCCCCAGGCGCGAGAGATGGCTACGTCTCGGCTAATCGCGCTAGCCCGCCTCCAGCGGCCTTCCACATGGGCGTCTATCACGATCGACGAAACAGCGGTAGTGGAGGTGACATCATCCGTCATTCCGCCTCTCATAGCGGTGCCAGTTACGAACCTCTCTTGGCCAACTATCGACAACCTACACCTCCCAATGTGCGGTCCCCTACCCCGCCTCCCAGAAATCCAAAGCGATTGTCAGACGCGGCGATGAAACGGCCACCCGTCCTTGAAAATGCTCGACCCGTCAGTGCATCATCGTCCGTGTACTCTTCTGAAAGCACGGGCGATGACAGGTTGGACCCTGGTTTGCGCCAACGAATAGGTGATGGGGACTCGGTGAGGGACGATGAGGATTATTCTCGACCTGTTCTTGGCGTACGTCATTCCCATTCCACGCTAGCCCTGCCCGTTGACCGTTTCTTGTTAGGTTCGGAACCTCCCTGATGCAACTAGCGAAGCATCTGTGGCTTGATGAGATTCTACTCTATGACCTTCCTTATATGGACTCGTTACTGTTATGCACCACAACAGACATTATTGAGCCAATGCTATCTTGACGCACATTTCACAGACACTCTTTTTCTCTTTTCAGGAACAAATTCCCGTCGTCTTATATCCATCTGCGCTACTGTATCACATCACGCTTTCTGAACGATAGACACGCTCGTTTTTTGCTTCTTGTCCCATGCTTTCTGGGAGTGTTTCATGCGGTGAGCGTTTCTGTTGATTGACCTGGGAATATCTTGTTGTTCCTCTTGAGCCACGTCTATGCCGACCATTCTAGTTGCTTTCCTCTCACCGGCATCGAAAAGAATGAGGGCACCCACTCTATGTTTTTTTTTTCGGGTATCTAGAAATAATCCACTGACGCCTGTTTTGATTTTTTTCTAGGATGTTCATCTCCCGTCAATTCACACGAAAGGGGCACAGTCGAATACGCTTCTGGTAGTTGCATTCGAGTCGCGACCCTTGGCTCTCACTGATGCTCACAGTGAAAAATTAATAGGAATCAAGGCCTAACAGACCCAGTCGAAATACACCCACCATCAGTAAACCCGTCTACCGCGAAACGTTCTAAAAATGTAGCATCCGTGACGTTTGGTTCAAAATCTCTTCCGAACATTGATTGTCACTCTTGTGAAAAGTTGGAGAAAGTCGGGCGCAAAGATGTGCTCAAAATCGGGTGTAGACCGCCGTTGATAGTTAAACTTTGAAACGTAACATCTCTCCAACTTGATCAACTGGAACACAGGTCAGGTCCTGAATTAAAACTCCCTCTTTTTACCGACAATTGGGAGGACTACGCATACTGCAAATATGCTGCTAGTTGTTGTGAACACACGCATAAGTAAAACTCGATCTCAATTATTTCTACCATCAGACTTTGTGGGTCGAGCGCGGACCTAGAAGGCGTTAATTAAAATGCGAAGACCGAAGACCGTTAAGAGGGAACATACATCTAATATCGTTCGGCTACTTTTGACATGTTGTTGATCCATCGTGATGAGACTGGATGATGATGAATAGTTATCTGTTGTAGGGAGATAGTTCATCAGACTCTTTCGGAGCATGGATCGAGGAGGTCGGGGAGGAGGGGTTACGACTGGTCGTTCCAGCGGAGGCGTAGTAGTCTCCTTCCCCTGTTCATTATCCCCTTCAAAAGGTAGTAAGCTTAAGGTATAGATCGAGGGTGTCGATGGCGCAATTGAAGGGAAAGACGTTTGAATTGCTTATCGAGTTTAGTATTGGTGACAAGTCCAGTGCCGTCGAAATAGGCAGCTTGGGAGGCGTTGCTCTGGTCAGAAACATATAAGCCGCCGCCGGCAGTCAATCGCCTAGCGCTTCCGATCTTTCCGTTATCCGAGGCAAATGGGTCATGATCTATCCACTGTGAAGTAATGCCCCTCCTACGATGCCCATCGTTATTTTTGCTATTGCGCATCATAGGCGCGCTCAGAGGGCCTAGGAAGGGAGAGCCAACAAAGGAATCAGGTCGCCGTTGTTGCACCCCAGGTAACCAACGTTTCCTTCGGTTCAATCGACGGCAACGGCGCGCAAACAGGACCAACGAAGCGATGATGGCAGCGGCAACAAGTCCAATGGCTGCAAATACCCCAGCGACTGCTCCTTGGTTGTGCAAAAGCCTGGCAGTAGTTGAGCGACTACGGAATGCGTCAAACATCGGCTGTCTCACCCTGATCGATCAGAGGACGAGGAGGTCTCATTGAAATTTGCAAGTGGGTCGGCTGTTACCTGGGTAAACGTAACCATTGCACTCCTTGAATCTGTCGAGGTAGTCCATACAGTTGAAAATACAGGCGTGGAGGCAAAATTCTGCCCATTGGAACTATTTGTGAACGATATGACGATTGGACTGGAAAAAGTTGCTTCAGCGCGTATTGTTAATTTAGTCGTACTGGATGGCCGAATAACCGTCCCTAAGGTTCGAAGATGCATTAGCTTCCTACAAGAAAAAAACTTGCATGAGCTGACAGGATACAACAGTAGACATGACATTCGGAATTGAAGAGATAGTACGCGAAACAGAGGGAACTCCTGTCGTAGGTTCATTGCTGGTAATCGATACTGGCACAGTGGCGTTCAAGAGTATTTGAGTGTGGTTTGTTGCGTTCCCGACTGCGGGGGTATTTGCTGATTTTCTGCTCATTAGATGAATTCAGCATATACGTTTAAATTCGGGATTTCTACAAACATCGCAGAAGGTGGCAAACTTGTGAGTTTTTGACCTGCATTTGAAGATACTGATCGTTGTGGGGTCGAAGCGGTGGGTGCGACCATGGATGACTAGGAAAAACGAGCTTGATTGAAATGCTATTCTTCGCTGGGTCTAAGAGAAGCTCGATAGTCCGTACGAGGAGACTGGCTGTAAATGTGACACAATCACTGATTAAGAAGCAAGAGCGTAAAAAGCGAATATTGCCTAGGTGGTTACTTGGTCAGTTAAGCTGATATGGTGAGGGGAGCAACCTACTCCGAGGTTAACTCGTGGATTGCAAAAACAGAAGTTGAGGGGGATAATGCGTCAAACGTCGTCTACAATAGCTGGAACGGAGAGGGTTGACATATTCACTGAACGGGACGCCTCCTGGGATTGTTCAAACACACATGGTCACCTAACAGAGCCGAAACTTGGTCGCAGGGGCTTTGGAATAAACAGGGAAAATATGGTCGTGCGCACATGTAAACAGTAAGGCGACATCGGAGTAAAGGATGCAAATCGCCAGATAGCTGACTGGACGGTGGTTTGACGAAGCTGTGAGAAAATCATCAACTCGGCGGGTTAACCGAAGTGAAAAGACCACGCCGTTGCTACGACTGGATAGTTGACTAAAATAAATTGCGATGCATCAGTGGGATAATCGTGTGAGAGCGTAGTCGAAGCCTCACTGATTTTTTTTCAGTAAGCACGATAATTAGCTTTGAGCTTGATAGGGTTTGTTTTGTAATGCACGATTTACGTTGATTCATGATCACAGATTGTTACAAATTATCCCATAGGTTAAAACCAGAAAATTACAAGGAGTATAAATGGTCTAACATTTGACGTGGAGATTGTGTGGGACTGTAAGGTTACTAGGGAACGAGTGAGATATGATACAAATTCATTTAGAGAGAACTCACGGACAATGTGGATTGAGGTCATGAGCCGGTATATGGGTATGTTCGGGGAAGGACCGAGGAAGTCACGGAAGTCAGAAAGCTGACAACCAGTAGTGAGAAAGTGTAAGCACTGGGAGACACTTGATTACTCACAAAATTACAAATTAGCAACATTTTGACCCAGGCAACCAACGGCTGACTTTGAGTTTTACAGCGCCTTTCCGTCGGCCACCACTGAGACTACCAAAACTAAGATGACTTGAACTGTTCACTCTCCGAAGAGCTCTATCACCATAGCTGACCCCGCTTCCGGCCTTCTCTGGGTCCAAGGCACCTGACTCGATGGAGAGCAGGATTGCCCGCGCAGTTAACAAGAATGGTGCTTCAACGTTTTCACCTGTTAGCGACGAAGCTTCTAGAAAATGAACATCTAGAGGACCGTTAACTCTCCAGTATACGCCAAATTTGGACGAATACTATACCGTTCTCAGCTGCCCATTTGCTTGCCTCAGCCCATTCAACCTCGCGTTCTTCGTCCCGGTCTGATTTGTTACCGACCAAAACAGCAACTAAATGGGGACTTGCAAGGGCTCTTGCATCGGCTAACCAGCGCGAAAGATTTGAGAAGGAGTCGCGACTGTGTAGAAAGATGCTTATTTGAGTCCGATTTGAGACAACAAAAGTGGTTCACGAACTTGGTGATATCGTAGACCAGAATTGCACCTGCCGCCCCGCGGTAATAACTCCTTGTGACAGACCTGAAAATGAATGGGATATGTGTCCTGGAGTGTGATACTTTGGGAGTGAAGACTAACCGGAAACGTTCTTGCCCTGCTGTATCCCATAACTGATAGGAAGGAAACATTGATAAAACGTTCAAAGGCTGAACGGTATCTCACCTGAAGTTTGATCCGTTTCTCTCCCAATTTGACGGTCCGACTTGAGAATTCTACACCGATAGTATGTTGCGAGTGATCCTTGACTACGATCCTGTCAGACGAACAATTGACGAATAAAGACCGGGGAAACGGACATGAATTGTGGGTGAAATGGTGTAACAAGCATGATTTCCCTGTCCCCGCCTCTCCTAAGAAGGGCATGAGTACCAATCAGGACCACTGAACGGCCTTGTTACCGATGATAATGTATTTCATCAGGAAGTCTGCAAGGAATGTTAGTTGCGGTCTCGCAGCAATGAGTGGACAAACCATAGGTCTCTAGAAGTTCTGTTGCATCCCCGTTGTAGTCGTCAAATGGCATGATAGATGAAAAGTAAATAATAAAGAACGATGAGAGGAAGGCTCAGGGACACTTCAGACGTCGATGAGGACTAGCTCTAAGCAGCAGCTGCTGAATGAACTGCCTCATGGCCTTGGACGAGGCCTGTCACATGACCACGACGTAACTTTCTGCTACTCAACTCAAATGCCATTTATTCTAGCAGTAAATCAAAGAGTGAAAGAATGACCGTGTTACTTATTTAATGTCATGAGCCTGAACGTTGTATCAGTGCCTCCGAGGTGAATGAAGAGTGGCGCAGTGATACCTCCAAGTGAATGTCGTGATCAGTGACTCTCAGCAGTATCTATGTAGAAGTAAGACCCCTCTTGATACTGGAAATCTAAAGGACAAAGAAGAGCTTTGGACTGAAGGTATAGTGGGCCATCCGAGCTGCGGAAACGGCCTCTGGTGCCTGCCGACAAGAAGACCTCGAGGGAAGAAAGTAAAATCTGCATGGGATGCTCATTTTGAGAAATTACGAATCACCAAGGAAGAAAGGGAGGAGTCAAACGAATTGTTTATATTTGGATCTGTCATAAAAGAGATAAAAATTTCAGTAGCAACTCATTTCATCCATAAACGGTCAGCCCAGATCGTAAGGGGTCCTACTGATGGGCTTGCATAATGGCATCTGAAATGAATGCTGCAGAAACCTGGCGTCCGCCGAACCATCGACCATTCAATCCTTGGATGGCTTGTTTCGCCGATTCGATGGAATCAAACTTGAGATAAATTTCTCCCTAAGCATTGTCAGAGACAAATTTCCAGGTTGGCAATAGGGACAGACCTGAGTTTCCCTTTCCACTTTGATTGCCTCTACCTTGCCGTACTTATTCTCGCATTCCACTTTTACATCATCAGCAAGTTCTTTATCCCAGTCACGTTCCGTTTCCCTAAGGATATGAATTAATATACGGCCGCAAGATGATCGTGCCGAGCATACTCTTCAGGATCGAACATATTTTTGAGAAGAACTGAACGAGATTGCATAGCCTGTGGAATATTAGGTCTCGCCCTGGAATACTGTGAGTTGCTTTGGATTAAAAATAAAAATCAATCGTACACTGGTTCTGTGAAGGTCGGAGGTGCTTCGGTCCTAGCAAGTTTCTGCATTAGTGCTTGACGAGATGCAGCGTTCAAGTTACCACCTAAGGTCGGTGTCAGTTGAGAAAGTCTCTTTAATATTTGGTTGTCGCACCGCCTGCTTCATCTAATGAATCCTGCTGAGTGTAGCGTGCGGTTCCCTTTTCATGAACAGTGTTTACACGTAGCTAGAAAATGATTAGTGTGTTAGTTGATCATGCGGGGGCAAAACTCTTACAGTTCGACCAGCTAATTCAAAGCCTTCCATTTGTTCGAGCGCCATGCGCGCATCTTCTGACCTCTTATATCTGGAGGGTGTAATTATTGTCCGGAGCGAAAAGCTGAAAAGTAAGGGGCTTACTGAACAAAAGCGTAGCCTTTGCTTCGTCCTGTCATTGGATCTCTGTGAAGATCGACGAATTCTAGTTCGCCAAAGGGTTCGAAGACCTGCTTGATATCGGATTCGGTAAGATTAAAATGCAAAGATCCGACATATAATCTGTTTGGAGTCCATTGTTAGTACCTGAACATTTCTGAGGGCGCGGACCCACTGCATTGCGCCATGTGAGGCCGTCACTCCGGGAGGAAGATTGAGGGACCTATAAAACTAAATAAGCCATACATACAAATATGTTTCTTAACCATTTTCATACCCGTCTCCTGGATGTAACTTGTTTCTTTCTGATTCAGTCAACTGTACCATGATAGGCAATCCCATTACGACAGTGCCCGATAGAGCGAGGGCCTTTTCGACAAGGTCAATAGTGCGAAACTCAACATAACCAATACTGTTTAAACACCGCCGTCAAAGGGGGCGAACAGCCAAAATAAAACAGTGCTTACCCCTTTGATCGACGCGATAATCTGTCCGTCACAATCCTAGAATCCATCACAGTGCCTTCTCCGAGTTTGTCTTCGAAAAAGTAACCTAAGTCTCGAGCAGTCAAACGAGCAGCGAGTTGCGAAACGAAAACTGATCGTGCTTCGGAATCATCCTCTTTGGGTTCGTCAGGATTGTATGGCTCTTCCGGAGGAGCTTCGTAGACCGGAGAGGGGCGTCTTAAAAAGATTATGAGTATGACCATCTCATTTAAAACAATGAGAACCAAACTTGACAGGTGGAGGGGGACTCCCGGTGCGGCGACGACGTTCCTTAACGCCATCTTCATCATCACGAGGACGTCGACCGTTATCCCTTCGATATCCAGGGGAGTCATCGAATTCATCTTTGTCCACGGGAAGTCTATCGCCGCCCCTTCGTTCAGAACGGGGACTGTCTCTAGGCGGTGGTGGCGGCGGCGGCAGTCCAACAGGGGGTGGAGGCGGGGGAGGATGATCATCTGGGTCACCGTCAGACCTCTTCCTTTTATACCTCTCCTCCATGCCTCGTTCTAAGAAATCCTCATCATCTCCCCTCTTGCGTCGACGGTCTCTGTCCCTGTCTTCTCTGTCACGGTCACGATGGCCATGTCTTCCGTCTCCACCTTCATGAGGCCTACTGCTACGGTGTCCTCTGTCGCCATCCTTTTCACGACGTCGGTCCCGGTCTTTTTCCCTGTGTCGGTCACGAGAGCGATCCCTGTCGCCGCGGTAGCCTCTCTCACTTCCTTTATCGCGACTGCGGCTACGTCTCCTCCTCTCGTCTGGTTCCCCTCTGTCACGACGCCTCTCTCTCTTTTCCTTTTCCCTCGAGGTTGATCGATGTGACCTCCTAGTACGAAGCGTGTCAGTTGAAAGATTACGAGACCTATGAAATCATTAGTGAATGAATGCGGGGGAATACGTCAACTCACGAGCGGCGGTTTGGAGATCTATCAACGTCCATCTTGTCGTCAAGTGTGGCCATTCGTAGGTAAAAGTTGTGGGAGAAAAATGAGCAGTGTTTATAGACACGGCCCAACCAAATACGCACAATTGGATGACTACAAGAGTACATAACTTGAAAACTGCATGACTATGCAGTAGAAAGGGCACCAAGTATACACCGACAAGCTAGTGCATCTACTGCACGCCCGTACTTGGGCGTTTCAAGGCGACCTGTCAACACGGCAGCATTATTATCCAAACACGGAGAGAAGTACATATGTAGCAGGCAATCGAAGTAGGACAACATAGATGAAGAAAGCTAAGGAGCCGTATCTGTATTGTGGAGAATCAAGGTCAACAAAAAGACAATCAAAACGATGGTTTGGGCACCAACAATAATAATATTCATCAATCAATGGTATCCAGTCCTTTACGAGGGCGCCAAGCAAACCCACAAGCGGTGCATGCGATGTTTTACTGACGAAAGACTCCAGCTTGGGCCTGAGGAAAATCAGAAAGGGTCAGGCTAAGGATGGAAGGACCGACCGAGTGTAATTGTCCCATATCGTTCCTCTCAAAAGGTACCACAGCATATCCTTATCCCTCTTTGCGTATTCAGCCCGTTCAAGAACAGCGGACGGCGAAGGAGTGCGGCGCAAGTTTCGCGACATCAATTCCATAAATAATGTGACCATCAGGGCACGATTCGATTTTTCACGGCTATTTTGATCGGCGACAAGCAACGAAACTGACAGTTATCTATCAGCTGGCTTCGACGAAAGTTGCTTGGAGGCTCACCATAAGCAAGGGGTCGAAGTACGTAAATTACCTCTGCAAGCCATTCTCGGGGTCCAGATAGTGTCTTGATAAGAGAAAGCGATGGCTTGACGTCGGACGTGGTGAGGGCTTTTGGAAGAAGATAATCTTCGACAGCAGACCCAGAAGGTGTGGTCAAAAGAGAATGTGGAGGGAGAGGAGTATGATTGTTTCTGAGGTGATCGGGGGTTATAGGTGGGGAGTGTGAGGGCGAAGAAGGAGCCAATGTCGGGGAGGAAGAATTACTAAGGGGCGGTAACACCGTTGGGTCAAAATCTCGTTCGGGTATAGGCGGGGAGACTAATGGCCGGTGGGTGATCTTCAAGAGGAAGAGACGAAAGGAAGCTCTAGAAAGAGACGGGGGTTGGAGCAGGCGGCGCAAACTTTATAGCTACGGCGACATACTTGATAAGTTCCAGAAGGATGATGGCTCTCCATCTATTTTGCACAGACACTTTCCTGCGAAGTCCCATCTCAATCACGAGTTCGGTGAAACGTATTATTTCGAGGGCTCTGGCAACCCATTTATATTGGGAAACTTTGTCGGACCATGCTCTTGTGAAACGAGTATGCAAGGACAACGGTATAAGGGGCCGGTAGCCCGGGTTGCTCTTGACAACCTTCGCGAGAAGAGTGTCATGATACATACTCATAACATTGAGTAATGTAGTGACTGTTTGAATAATGAGAGAATATTCAGAGAGTCAACAGGACAAGATCAACGAACGAGCTTCGGAAGCCAGCTCAGCATCTTTGAATCTTCCGGGCAAAAACCAAGTGATGGATCTCAGAGATGATTCGAGAGTAGAGATTGTGGAGACATTGTTGAGGAGAAAGGACTCGTAGAGAGCCCTGGAGGACGCCATGACATTAAGGATAAGGAAGAGAATGTGATTTAATGGACTGTCACTGCCGGTGTCACACAGCGCGCCTTCTTCTCACGCCTTGTGACAACAATGCGCACTGAAACCTCCTGGGAGCTTTTATATTGTCGGCGCCGCCCAGCTTGGCTGGCTGGCTGGTTTCTCTCCAATTCCCATGTCAAAGCACTATCCCCCCCAATCTCTCGACTATTTGCGATCAAGCCCTGTGAGAGGTCAGCTCGAGCCCCATGATCCGAAAACTACAAAGGGCTGGAGATACATCCAAACGACAGATACCCTCAATGAACTCAAGGTAAGTCTCATTAGCTTCCTCTCGATACCTCTCTAATTTCTCTTAGGTTCTTCTTCCCCCGGCGACAGCCTCCATGTATGAGCAGCTCTTGAAGTTTGAAAATTACGAATTATCCAAAAAGTCAGCCGTCTCTTGGGAACGCATTCTGGAAATTCGCCATTTAAAGGATCGCATGATACGGAAGTGTCAGAAACTCTCAAAGTCTATTCCTCCAACCACCAAGAACTTGCCGAGAGGCGAAACGTTTGCCTTCCAAACTTTCATCGCACCATCGGACTTTCGTGTCAAGGAGATGGAAAAGTGGTTTCGAGAGCAGCAGAAGCGCCCTGTCACACTCTCCCGGCGACCATCTGCGCCAGTCTATAGTACTACTGCCGCCCTGGGTTCTGCCTATTGTTCTAGCCACTGTGCTGCGGCAGGATTTTCCTGCCCTCATCATTCCCAACATCCCTCGACACATCAAATCCATCGTTCGGCAACTACTTCCGGCGCTCTTGGCAAACAGCGGTCCTCTCCGCTTGTTAAATCTATGGCGACACACCAGTCGCGCCTAATCCAACCCGAAAGAATGACTTCTTCATCTGACAACAAACCTCTGGTTGCGTCTTTGACGCCTGCCACGGCCTTGATTGGCTCGCCCCCCCCTCTCCCGGTTTTGCTTCTTGGACATCGAGAAGAATACGGGCTGGAACCCCCTCTTATTCGGATGGTGGAATCTCCACCATCCGAACCTCACAACAGCTTGCCCGAAGAACAGGATTCTCCGCCTAACCCTGCACCCGAGTCCAGCTCTACATGCCAGCTTCGTCATAGACGAAGCTGCATAAAGCGGGCAAGCATCGGTGATCTGGTCAAAACTGTCTCTTGGGCAGACAACCAGGAACTGGATCAACAAGTTTCAAAATACGCATCAGCTGCTCGTTCAGCTCAAGCATCCGGTTTGTCTACCGTTCCTTGTTTTTAAAAATTCTACTTACTAGAAGTTGCATAGGTAAATGGGGTGAAGTGCGCACACTATATTTAGAACAGATCGCCAGTCTCGAGAGCCTTCATATCCAAGTCAAGGAAGGTTTGGAACATTTACGTTCGGAAACTGATCATCTTCAGCGTATCGATGAAAGCATCCGTCGTCAGAGGGAAGCCCTTGACGCCACATTTCAAGAACTTGAGCAGAAACATACCCAATTTGAAGAAAAGGGTAAGCCCTCAGCTCCTCAATAGGCCATGACTGAAACATTCCAAAAGTTCAAGAAGCATTGATGGAAGCCGATTACGTACTAAGCGCCTCTGGGGTTAGGAAACCCGAACTCCCAGTTATTAACGAAGCTTAACGATACTTAACGATTCTACTTTCTCTATTGTGATTATGTGATGGATCCGTGGATGTATATGTAAAGTTATAGGTTTCGTGAACTAACAAATTCAGATCATCCATTTTGACCATGTCGAGTTCAAAGCGAGCTTCATGCTCAGCGCAAATCTTGGCGTGGTCCCCTTGCCTGAATCCACCACCAACGAACTAGCCAGCTGTAAATAATAATAATAATGAATGACATCGCGATCACAACTCCGAACACGTTGAATGGAGCGCCTGGCTCACGTCGATTCGCTGGAAGTGTGACGTTCATAGAACAAACACCTGCGAAAGTATTTGGTGTCGCGAACGTGATAAAAATGGGACACGTACCAATCAAAGTCTGCACACAGACGACTCCTAACGTCACGACAGACAAAGTCATCACAGCTGTGTCTTGTCCGCCTTTTGTGGTGGCCGCCGTTGAACGAAGCTGAACAAGGTACGAAAGATGTGACTGGCTCAGCATTCGCTCGATATGTACAAGTGAGTGCTGCAACGTTAAAATGTGATCTGGACAAAGTATTTTATTAGTGATGAAACACAGAAAAACCATTGCACTTACCTTGTACGTCACCCATGTAAATTGCCACTTCAAACTCCTCCCCCTTGCTTGTACCATTTCCAAGTCCTGAATGACCCGCTCTCATCAACCGCTTCTGGATGTGAGTGACGACGTCTGCTTTGGTCGCTAGTAAACGGCTGAGTGACGTAACGAGTCTTCGGGTCCTCGTCATACGTCGCAAAGTCGTTGTTGTTGCGTTTGCTCGATATCCCATTTTCTTCCGCCAAATCAAACTTGCTGTCGTCACCATGAAGCGTCTCAACTGTCTGAAGACCAACGAAACCGACGGACGAGGAAGTACGAAGCGTGGTTGGCTAAATTCAACCCCAATGGTGTTGAGCGCGTTCTGAGTAAGATTAACATGGTCATCGCTACGCTGGGCTTTCTCACTGAAAGATGTATCCTCGATTTGCTTTTCCACAATGAAGGGATGAGGGGCGTCAGCAACTTTAACAGTCGCTACTAGATCTGGACCCGAATAGACCAGGGCGTCGACATCCGTAACCTCCCTTTCTATGTCTGCCAAGAACGGAAAGAAAGCATCGACTATTGAATCGAGTATGCCGTGCGCAATCCAGTCTAAAAACATTCGGAGTAAACCAATAGCATTCAGCAAGTCTAAATAACAAACCTGAGGACATGTTAATCGCGTCCTCTAATAGAACAATTCGATTTCTTACGCGATCGGTATGTTCTATTGGAAGAAGAATGAAGACACACCCTATCCAAGGCTTTGGTGAAATATACCAGATATGTCTGTGTAATGAAACTATGTGGAGATTAGCTTCGTCGACGAACTAGGCTATGGTCAGCTTACACAGCAAATTCCTTCTTTAAAGACAGCCAGGTAAACATTCGCTTCTCCGATGGGTTCATCGTCGACATCATCAGCATTATCGCCATTCTTCCACGCTGTTTGCCTAATTTTATCCCTTGTTTCCTTGCTTTCAATCGCCCTGAACGAAACGAAATAATAACCGAGTTTCGGAAAAAGCTCTAGCTTCTCCCTTGGCTCTTGCTGCAAAATATCCTCCAATGTGAGAGGATGTAGATGAAGCAGCTGACATACCTCAAAAAAAGAATATGCAATGGAGATATGAATGACGTACCTTGCCTAACGCACGTAGATCTTCCCACGTCGGTGAAGCTACGTCTAGAAACCATGCCTTGGGTAAGACATGAGTTGCATCTAGAGATAGAGGGTCACATTCGGTGGGAGGCTCTGCCCTCTTCAATGATGCGTGAGGGTCACGCTGCTTGCCCTTTTTCAATTTCCGGAACGTAGCAGAATTAACACCCGATGTTGCGAAAGTGTGAGCAAGCTCCTGTCCCTCGAGATATTCCGCTGGGGTAGACCCGTCTGACCACGTCGAAGGTCCACGGCTTCGGCCTCGTGGCCGACTGGGTCTCTTCATCGCAGCCTCAACCTTGCCTAGTACAAGAGGTAAAGAAGTTGTCCAAATTATCCTTTCATTTGTGGCTTTATTTCGGTCCCCAGTGACTACCCTCGGCGGAATGGGCGGGGCCCGACGCCCAGCCTCTGCCACCTGGGGAGGTACATAAAGCGCAAAATTGCGGGGAATCTGCCGCGACTCTTCAAGAGCCTTTCTACGGGCCGCGATGTTGCGTTCAGATTGCATTGTGCGCAGAGTTGAGACACTTGGACGCCTCCTCCGGCGGGATCGTGTCCTCGTGGTAGTAGAGAAATTCGCCGACGAGGAAGAGGAAGATGTGCTCAAGCGAGATGAAGAGTTCCCTCGGGCTCTCCTGGCCCATCGGGAAATTGCTATTTCCACTGCGGCAGCGATCGTCTCGAGAGGCCCAACAACATGTTCGGATGATGTCGACGAGGATATCGAACTCGAGCTTGACGAGCGCAACGACGAAGGCGGTTCTCCACGGTAGATGTCATCGTCACCGTCATCACCATCTTCGAAGACTTTATTTTCGCAGACCGGCGGCAGAAGAATAGGATCGAGTGTTGTTGTAAACAAAAGCTCTGGATTAGATGAGCCTGGAACGATTGCCATAGCGTTCAGACAAAAGATATGGCTGCCTGATTGCCTCAGCCGTTGGGGCTACAGGGCTGCCCTCAGCGTTCAAAATATCATGGAGTCAAGGTGAGTTCATAAAACATTTCTTCCACCTGTGCAAAACATTTTCTTTTTATATTCTCCCACGCTACTCTACTCTCCGCTTCTTTCGGGAAGGCGGATATGGTCTTGATTTTTTCTCTTTCTGGCTCACCTTCTTCTGCTTTTTTTCAATAGCCTTTTTTACAGCCCTGCTCCCACCATCAGCTGCAAGTGCTTCATACCGAGCTTGCATCAACAGCTCTCGCTTATCCGCTACATTCACACATCAGCAAGCGATTTCTCCACCATGATACTCGTTGCTAAACACTTACATTCCTTCATCCACCATCCGCCTTTGCCTTCCTTGCGTTTCTTTTTCTCCTCCTTCGTCGCCTTCCCGAGAGCCTCGCGCGAAACTTGGTCTAGTCGGTCCTTGTTGACCAGACTTTCCGTCCGTTTCACTGTCTGCTCTAGCCTATAAACTTCCTGTTCTCTTTCCTCACGGTGTTCCCGTGGTGAAGATGCTAAAAATTTCCGTGCACGTTTCAAGTTTTCCCGCAACGTCCGCAACTCGGTTTTGTGAGCATCAGTGAGAAACGCATATTGTTTTTGAAACTTCTCCTCAGCAAATTCGCCTGCAGTTGGAAGAAAGCGTGGATCTCGAGCTACCTGACATGGATATATAGATTTCTGAGCCACGAAAACAATGGGAGTGAGTACCCACAAGCTTTGGAACTTCAACAACAGTCCGTCTTCGCGTTACAGGCCTCTTGGAAGTAACCTCCGTGGGTCTGCGAGGTTGCTAAGTTAAACATGGAGGACATTCCAACACACTCACGCGTGTTTACTTGAACGTTTGGAGATATCGAATCTTGGCTTAACGCTCCACTCTTTCCCTTTCGAACTCCCCAACCCAGGCTCGTGCTCAGACTCACTCTCGCCAGTATCATCTTCAAGTTCATCTCCGCTGGAGTCACCTGAATCGCTAATCTGTTCAACCTGCTTTAACACACGCTGTGCTTTCCGGAGTGCCCCAAGGGGTAGATTTGAAAGGTCTGAAGTCAAGTTATCATAGGATGTAGTAGTGTTGCAGGAAAAAATACAGACTGCTTTGCAGGGTTTTCTAAGAGGAAATTATTTACAACAACATAGAGGTATAACGCTCGCCCTTACCAATCTGGATGATGAAGCTTCCGTTGAGCTGTCTTCGGCTGCTGATTCGCCACTACCACCGGTGTCATTGTCGTCCACCCATTGTGCAGCTCGAGGAGCATCTACGCCATCGCTGTCTTCATCCAAACTGAGGTCCTTCATATGACCTGGTTGGCCGTAGGAGCCTTCTCCAAGATCTTGTTCATTTTGAAAAGAGAAATTCGTGACACTTTGTTTTCGCTTCATAGAGTCTGATTCTCAACTGATTTCTGAAGAAAATATGAGTTTCTGGTGTATATGTGTAGTTGTTTGGCATGAGCTTCACTCATTTAATTTGCACCAGAACTTCGAATTCTAAGCTTTCAGCAAATGTTCAGGCAGGAAAGCCCAGGTTAATTCTTGGTTAATTCGCGCAAATGAGCCCTCAGAAATAGGGCAAAGTAAGGGCTCCGTTTGACCAACTTTTTCCGTTTTATGCACCATGGCGAGAATTGTTTATCGAGGTACTACTTGCGCGCTGTTTGACCTTAATGAATTGTTTGAAGCGCACATTCGATGGTGGACGCATGGAAGAACTTTCAAAGGAGGTTTCATGCGACCGAGTTGATAGATGGAGATCGAACGAGGTCCGACTCGATGAATTCACATACTGTGCCAATTCAATCAATTCGTCGGTCACGCGTCACAGCCAAATTTTGTTGACCCCGCCAATAATTTTTTCTCGAATTATGGAAATTTTGGGAATTTGTCGGAAATTTTTAAAAGTCACGTGTTGTACGAATTGATTGAATTGGCACAGTATTCACTCAAAATCGACACTCCGCTGGCAAGGCCATAACTTATAAGATATAGCCACCCCTTTTAACAAGAAATTGCGCCGAAACCTGTTATCGTTCTCTCCCTCAAGACCTCGCCAAGTTGCTCTAATTTGCGTGCCGGTTTTGGGTTTGCGATTTTGGTCAGCAAATTAGGGCAAATTTGCGGCGACCTCAGTCTTCGTCGTTCAACATATATTCAAGAATAATTCAATGGCTACCCATACTAGCCACCGAGTCGTCAATAAGTACGAACCGGCCATCTTCAAGGCGAACGTCAATAGATATTCCGTTCGATGGCTGCCCGGATCTCCACAATGGGGTAATCCCAAACCAAGCGCCGAGTTTCCCCAGCCAATTCTGTTTATTGTGCGTGCCGCTGCGAGGTGGATCGTTTAAAAGACCCTCCCAACGATATGCAGGACGTGCTCGAATCCACGATAAATCGTGGTCAGTCCCTCCACCTGTGCCAAGAGTGGAATTCTGCCCTTGCGTAGCGATGTCTATGTCTTCCATGTCGAATCCGCTCATATCATCACCAAGATGGAACATGATAGCCTACAGGCAATTAGAAATATGTTCAGATGCTTGTGCGTTTACTCACTCGACTAGAGTCTCTAAAAACCGCATCATTTAGACGCAGGTAAAGTTTGTTCAAGAAGCCTGAATGGAAAAAGTCATTCCATCGAGGTTTCTCATGAAGTAAGCCACGCTGAGTGAGAAAACTCTCTAGTTTATCTCTGGGCAAAGGATTGTATGCAATCGAGGTCGCGTAATGAGGATTGAATTCGGTTGCATGTCGTTGTAGTCCCTTGATCGTGTCGTGATTTCTTCTCCATAAATCATCCTTTGGTGTATATCAGCTAAGGGTATTTATTTTGTAGGGGAGAAAAGCACCCAAAAGATGTACCACCAGGTCGCTGCTTCAGATTTTGATACTGCTCCGAATCGTTGATACGTAGCTGCAATTGCCGCCTCGCTACGGAGAATGAGCTGACAAACTCGGGCATCGCATTCGAGTTTGACGGCGCCGCACGCGAGCTCGTCAGCCTCTTGAGGTTTATCGTATACGTTTGTAAGGAACTGGTACGTGAGCACCCTACTCTTCCACCGACAAGCTCTTCGATTGTAACGTCTGTAGTTGCACATTTCGGTTTCGATTCCGTGGTGTCGTTTGTCTATCAATGCCATGTTGAGTTCTAGGAAGCGAGCCAAGGACGAAGTCAAATCAAAATCGTCGTTCAAACCAATGACAGTTCCAGAAACTTGTAAGCGTTGAGAGTACTCGAGTTCGACGCGAAAACCACTTCCCAGATGAAAACCATGCCACATGAGGTGGCCTTTCCGCTTGATGCGCAGTTTACAGAAGCGATAGCTCGTCGACGTTGATGCCGTGTAACGTTTTCTCCAACAGCACCAGAACTGCTGCGATCCGATGGACTGTTACAGACGTCAGTGGCTACACTTGACCTGAAACTGGACCAACGACTTGCATCAATGTGTTCGTATGGCCAGTGAACAGTCTGCCCTTCTAAAGCACGTAGCGACATGCGCACCTGCCGTCTCCTTTGTATATCGGGACTAGAATTCTGTGCAATATACGCTTCCAAGTCTGAGGCTTCGCGTAAAACTGCGCAGGGTCCATCATCATACTGAATGACCTGTAGCAACAATTAGACAAGTTAAAAAAATCAACGGTAGAAGGTCACGAGCAAGAGTCGGCGGGAAAGGAATCCACCAGGCATTTCCAAAAAAGCTTGTACAGTTCGGAATCGCTGAATCCCCTTTCCAGTAGCTGTCTGGACCTGTGTACTCCTTTTGAATCTCGTCCTCCAGACGTCGATACCAGGCGTAGTCCGGGCCCGTTGTAAGCGCGATCGCCCGATTATAAGCAAGGGATCCGACCTCCCGCAAAATCTACTTAAAATTATTCCGCGACAATTCCAGCTGATAACGAAAGTCGTCATTACCTTCAAATTTTCTACAAATCTTTCACTAGGGGAACCCTGAAAGTCTAACAGATATGGTGGAAATTCAGAACCTTTTGCTTGCGCGAAACACATCGCTTGGTCTTTGGGAATCGCGCAGCTGGGAGTCGTCAATAACAAAGTTGCAATGGCTTCTTGCCAAATGCGCCGCGTGGTATGCAACGAAGAGGGCGAAGTGTTTAACCTAGCGTCGTCATGAGCGGGGCCATTGAACTGTGATAGCAACATACCTTGGGGAGAAAATATCGATGCCTGTACTTAGATCAGTAAGGTCAACGGGCGATAAGCTAAATGCATACTGAAATCGATTCTACGTGTCAATCCTTCATGCAATTAGGTTCGCTGTTGAGGACAGTAGGGGGCGACTCACTCTTCACAGCTCTTTGGGTGATATTCAAATTAATAACGGAGAAATCTGGTGAAGATTTAAGTCATCTCGGCGCTCGAAAGTCGGCAGAGATACAAGCTCACAAAAACTAAGTCCGTAAGTTATGATATATATGCTATAAGAAACTTATTCATCGACATCACTGTTTTTGTTGGGGAAGATGGCATACCTGTAAAGAACGTACGTGTTGATGACGTTTTTCCCAGGTACATTCAATGTAATTGCAAGCGCCGTAGCGGCAGTTGTCACGTAGTTAAGCCTGGATATCCATTCACTGGCGTTGTTCACTGGATCCAAAAACGGTGCAAAAATACATTGCGCGATGAAAAAACCGAGGGTAGACAGCAGAAGTAGCACTTGGCGTACTATGGGTATCGTTAAACGAGAACCAGTGCGAAAAAAGCAATTATTTGGGTCAAGGACGGCAATGATCACGAGGGTACTGAGCTTTGCAAATAAGTATGTTGATTCATAAGTGCCCCACCTCCTCCGGAAACCTGTGGTACATCAAATATACAGACTTAATGGACAGATGGAACGCACCGCTATACAGAAATGCAAAGGGATTGTTATCACGTTGAAGAAGTCTGTGATATTCACCATCCATGTCCACCTTGCTCCTAGGGCGGCCAAGTTCGGTAAACTTGTCAACCTTCGGCACAGATTGTCGGATGACACGCCGCAGGGCTATTGGAAACCATATGGTCAACTGTCGAAAGATAAGCAACTTCACATTTGAAAATGTTATGGCGAGCCTTACAAAGGAAAGAATAATTGCAGAAAGTACGATTGTAACTGGCGCATAATTCACCTCGTTTCGTTTCATGGTCGTCGTCCAGCAAAAATCTAATGGATCACGATATTTATTTGCCGGACCCAGAGGTGGAAGGACAGGTGGGGAAGTAGTGGCGTTGACATAAGGGTTGGGAACGACCCAAAGGTCTTCAGACCAGACTAGAACGTGGACAGCCATAGTGCTTAGCGGAAGGTATATGACTGTCAGGAGGAAGGTAACAATGAGGAGGCCCCATCGTTTGCCTTTGGTTTCGGCATGTTGAAGTCCCTCGATGGTATTGTACCGATCGCAGTGACAGGCTGAGACATAGAAATAATACAACAATCCAGAAGCAATTACCATAAATACGAGCAGGAAGAATAAGGACTGAAGCAAGGTGGAAGCAAAATTGAGGGCGAGGACATTTGGTCTAAAGTAAGATGATATAGTTAGAACAGCAATGTACTGCACATAACTCACATAGTTCCGAGGAATAACCTCCGCCACTTGTCTCCAACATTTCCGCCAGCATGAGGCACTGTTGTTGTCTTTAGCGACGTAAGTTGTCAAGGCAAACAATGGAGGTGCAGACCGATGGTACTCAGAATCAAAGCAAAAATTTGTACGGTGTTGAAGACGCCCTGAAGACTGTAGAATGAAGCCAAAACACTTGATCCCTGTGATTGTTGTGGGCGACATGTACAAGAGGAGTGGTGCGAAAGACGTGTACCATGACTCCAAGTAACCAGTTGACAGAAGAACTCAATATTGTTGTGCGATTCCGCCATAGAGGCGCTGGTGAACCGTTGGCCTCCAGATTCTCAAGTGACAAACCAGATCTGGCAAGTTGATCCATGGGCGGAAACATCGTTTCTTTGGTCTCGCTTCCCCTCGAGAACGATGGCGTGGGGAGAGTTGAGAGATAGCCGTCAAGCCGAGGAAGATGCAATGGCGGCGCAGTTCGAGCAAATACGACAGTAGCTGCCACGGGAGTGTGAGAGAACGCGACTTTGGTCGTGTCTGAGTTTGGTGGATAGAAAGTTTGGTTTGGGTTTTTCAATGTTTCGAAATTTGATCCAATGGCAGGCCCGTACGCGGGGAGTGCACGATCGTATATTGCGGGGGATGCAACATCCACATTCCCTCCGACCAGAGGCATTGTTTCCCCATTGCTTTCAGCAGCTTCCGTGATGTCGGCGTTGGGAACATCGCCATGTAAGGTGTTCGTTGAGGATATGCCCGCTTTTCTTGATACGTTTACGCTAACTTCGTCGTGTCGTTGCGCTCTTTTGATGAATCGAGCTGGGCTTGGCTTCAAAGTTGACTTGTTAGTACCCTCGGTTTGATGATTGGTAGATGATTGAGTACGCTGCGACTCATATAGCTCGACAAGATCTTGAACAGCCATAGACCATCACCCTAGTTACATGAGCGGGTAGAACAAATAGAGAGCCAAGGTTGACCTCGGGTCTGGAGACAAGTTCATCACATGACAGCAACATGACAGTATTTAATTGGTAGTAGCAGACATGCCCAGGCCGTTCCCTGTAGCATCGTCAGTCAGCTCGACGCCCCCCTTCCAGTTTCTCTCTTCAAAATCCACCACCCCTGCCTCCGTTATAATCCTACTCGTCGTTTTCTTTGATACGCTCAAACTGAGAGTGCGAAAAACGGATTTGCCCATCCGCGATCCAGTTCTAAAGAGTTCCTTCCTGACACTTGTTCGCTCCTTCTTGATTTCGATTTGATTCCCTAATCCCAATGCGTATGACTGAACAACCGACGACTCTGGGCGGAACGGCCAGGTCTCCTTCATCTCTTCTTCAAGAGGTAAGAGTGGGGAAATGAGACCCGGATTACTCTTGAGGAGCTCTGAAAGCGCTGGGTATACAGATGCCTGCTTCAAGACAGATAGATGTATTGTCTCCTCGGTAATATGGTCTGTGGAAGTTGGAAGAGAACGTTGGATAGTGTGTGCTAAGGAAAAAATTCCAGTAGCTGGGCTGATCAGAGGTTAATCAAGGTAATGAACGCCACTGGAGGAAAGCGTCGAGAACATACTCGTGAGGTTTCTGTGTTCCCCATGAGGCTACTGGCTGGGGAAGCTGCGATAGATATTTTACATCGACAGATAATATATCTCCGATATGAGCCTGTCGCGTTCCTTTCGAATCAAATCTGTTAAAACTGAACGGAGGAACAAACCAGCATCCATGTGAGAGAAATATCGGCTAGATCATGTTCTTTGTAGCCACCGCCGATCTATGACTCGTATTAACAGCAAGATACCCTTTTCAAAGTGTCACATACATCGGAATGACAACCTTGAGCGGCATTTAGCTCGCGAGTTTTGGAGGATGTAACGCTCACCGGTAAACCAGCACTAGACGCCAAGTATTTTAAGCTCAAAAGTTCATATATTCAGTTGTTAACATATGCACCTGCTTCAATATTTGATTTTTTTCCCGGCCAGCTCCTGTCTGTTGAAACTTGTTGACGTTCTAAGCGCTTGTTAGTGACAATGCTCATAAAAATGACGGTGAAACATTGAACGGACAAAGTCGGATCTTGTCTCATTGAGAGCCATCGCATGGTATGCACGCTCAACATGCTCACCCAGTATTCTATCGGGGAACCCGAAGAGATTCGTCAACTTTGGTGCCCGTAAAGTTAACTCTTCTGGTAGCCCGAGCGATCCAACTGTGTCAAAAACGCCAACACATCTGCACATATGAAAATGCTAGTTAACATGATGAATAATGTGTAGGATGCAAAAATATCATACCTAACAGTGAAAGAGCCTTGATTGCAACCTACTCTCATCTTTCCAGGCGACTGAGTGCTGGACCACGGAGCGAGCTGTTCTTTCAATCGCTCCTTCTCTGTATTGAGCTAGGTTAGCCTGAAACCACACCATTGGGGGACTGACCCTCCGTTTTTTTGCTTTTTCCGAGCTTCTGGTAAGCGATGAAAATGCCAGCGAAATGATCCATATCTTTGCGATCGAGAACACCAATTTCTCCCTGATTCATGAATCAAGGGAGGTTACAACAATAGTGGAGGATCTTCTATGGCGTGGCTCACGATAAACATGGCAACCATCCTAGCCGTGTATGCACCCTGTCGAGGAGCCGAAAGAGATCAAAACTAAAATACTTGGAGAAGAAAGTAAGAATCAGGCTGACCCTGGAGAACCCAAAGAGGAAAATCTAGGTAGCGTGAATGAAAAACTTGAAGTGGCACGAAATTAGGCACAACAGAAGTGCAAAATGCACGTACCTCATCTCCAGGGTTATAATTGCTACCAGAGCAATCTTAGTGATATTATCAAGATAGAGAATGTAAGGTCAAACTTACTGCGCTATGAATGCGTAAGCATCTTCTACTTTGTCAGCTTGAAAAAGGTACCTGAGTCGATGCAAACGGAAAGCAAGTTGATAATCATATACCTAAAGATGACCCAGTTGTCCCTGCAGCAGCGGAAGTCGTCGAATTTAAATCTTGTTCGTCACGCAAGCCCTAGCATGCACACCTTCTATGTATTCAGAATAGAAATTCTTCTCAGAGCCAATTCCAGACTGATAAAACACAATCTGGGGAATAGCCGGAGACAATCTCTCGTCGGCATGGTTGATGGTTCTCGTGAGACGCTTCCATCATGGACATCAATCAGCAGGCGCAGTTCCTTGCATAAGGCACGTACAAGGATGTTAGTGTACGCAGACCGCTGTTCAGAAACGCCATCTTGCCAAGTTCTAACAAATAGGATTGGGTCAATAAGTAGCCCTTAGCGTTTGCTCTATGCTTACCCATCGCAACAAACTATGATTCGTTTGTAAACCTTCAAAATGAGATCATCATTGCTAGCTATGTAGTTTGGGTCCGTGTGCAATCGGCGAGGAGATTTGTTAGGACTATTTCGAATGTTTTCTGAGTTTTGAAAGAGGACAGAAGAGGTGGGATGTGACAACGTGGCCATGTCGCGCGGGGATGTGTTATAAAATCATCACCGCCAGTGCCTTACCCTCTTTATACCTCTGGAGACCTCTGGGCACATTGCAACAACCAATTATATCACAGGGTCTTTCCACGTTGTGGTCCAAGTTCTTGGCGCTGATGATAACCACAATTCCACCTACTTTTTTTGTCGGCGCTTGGTCGGCGCTCGACCCTCAACGTTCAACCCTCAGTGTACAAGTCGGGCTACGATAGTCAAGAAGTACGCATTAGTTCAAAGGCATGATACTTTACTATGAAAATGACAAATCCTATTTTCCGAATCGCATCTCCGCTCTGGCAAATTCGTCGAGCGCCTCTCTGAAGCTTAACTCGTCTAGTACTCCGGTTACTTGCCCATGAGGAACGGCGGAGAGGAAACGTCTACGGTCTCTCATGTTGGTTTGACTGAACAACAAATGGTGAATGTTAGGTTGTCGGCAGTGGTATGATTTGGAACTCTTACTGTATTTCAGTAAGCCGAATATGCCACGGCGGAAACCCGTGAAGTTCTAAGGGGGATTGGTGGCGTTGAAAGGGGTTCAAGGAATGGACAATCATGAAATCCGGGGGGGATAGGCCCTCTTCGCCTGAAAATCTTTAATACGACGCTGGGGAAGAATTTTTATCATATACCTTCCAATAAATGTTCGAACGCATCGACACGCAGCTCGAAGAGGTCTTTCGGCCTTATAGCTCCATTAAATGATTGTTGTTGATGAAATCGGGCGAGGGAAGAAGCAGTTGACGCAATGGCAGCCTTGGAAGATCCACGAGAGATCAGACATAAAGACAAAGGAGGTTTTTGGGTAGAAGGGGTCGTCGAGTCTAAAGACAGTGTTAATGTTCTCGTCGAGTGTTATTTGAGTTGAATTTACGTTTTCGTCTTTTCACAGAACATTTCCGATCGTAGGACTTGAGAGGCGATTTCGAGACCTGGATACGGATTGCGGGAATGGCAGTATGTATATTCTGCGATGGAGAAAGTGGCCGGGACTCGGAATAATCAGACGGTGGTGGCGTTAACGGATATTCGAGCTCAGATTCGCTCGATTCACTTTCTGAGCTATTGTGGGGAAGACGATCGCCAATGGTTTGCGCAGACGTGGAAAAAAAGCCTGGGTCAGAGGTTGACATTCGTAAAACCTAACAGAATCCTTGATACATACCGTTCTCTTCATAAACCGTAAGTTTCTGAATGCCACTCGCCCGACACCAGTTAACCGCGTTTACAACGCTGTCCGACAAAAGTCTTTCGGTGGCTTCTTCAGCGAGTTGTGTATCTGCAACGAGGATGATGGCGAGGTGTTTTGGCAACCGCTTGCGCGCCGCCGAAAGAGGTTGTGGGAGACTCCAGGTGTATCTTTTCCAATATGAGCGAACATGGATCACCAGAGCGTATATAAAGTGAAGAACCCGCAAAGACAGAGCGAACAACAAGTGCATTGAAGGGGAAGTAGGGACTGAATAATTTAAGTGATTGAAGTACGTGTTCGAGTGAAAACATCTTTATTTATATGTCCAAATACAGTCATTCACCGGTCAATGAGGCACCCAAATAAAGAATGGCGTCAGAAATTTTAAATACAAGGGATATGGACATTATAAACTGAGAGAAGTGTGCGCATACATCATACCCTATGTAATATCTAGTTACAAACTCAAATTCACGTTGTTGAATGATATATCGCATGCTATCAGTGCTGCAAACGAAGATCAGTGCGAAACCAGTCAATGAGGCAGATGTCACGCTGTCCTAATTTGGGCATTAGTCACTTCAGTTTCCCATCGCTTCGTCAGACGTCTGTGGCAAGTGTGACAGAATGTGACCTTCTCCCTTTCAAGTGTGATTTGGTCCATTCAGTGGTTTTTGGTTCAATGGAGCATCAGCTCAGCTCAAAACTCTTGTAATTGAATATTTATGGAATGCCTTGAGATATTATCAAACAAAAATGGCTCTTTTCTGAGATCTAAGGCCAAGATCACTCAGATAATATTCAGTTTTATGGTGAATGAGCCCCAGTGAAAACCGGCTCTGCACCGTTCCGCAGATTTCGATGGCGGAGGACAAAATCGGCGAGAATCCGCACCCGTATGTGATTATCGGCATCAACCGAACGTGGACTTCTTTTCGCAACATTGAGTACTTCTTTCGACACCAACCTGCTTTACAACAATATTCCTTCTTTCCATTCATTCATTTTTTTTCACAAGTTGACTCTGGGCGATTATATATATACCAGACGCCCTCAAATGATTCCTATTCCCCTCTTTCTTTCCTTCCCCCACTTTGCTTTCCATTCCGTCCTCCAGGACTTCTTTCATATCGCTCCGCGCTGCGCGCATCCCTCGGCAAGCCCATCGTGGACATATCAGAACAATGAGGGCACATCGTTAAGGGAGTTCAATGTGGCGGTAATCGTGAATCTGATTCTCTGTAAGTGCCTTTCTGTTTGAACGGCTATATCCTCACGTTTGTGTAAAGAATCCAGCCATACTATGCGTTCTCAGACCATAACATGTCGGTAAGTTGTTTTTTGGACCCGTTAGATCAGGTTCTGACCATTTTTCATGCATATATGCGCCTATTTTGGCTCAATCCTGCTCAGTGCAAGCGTCGCATTTGCCGAGGTGCGTAACTTTTTCAGCCCAGCCCAGGTCAGCCCACAAACTAATACCCGATATTCCTTCTATGTTCCCCTTCTTATCTCCAGCCGCTCCAGGGGGGTCTTGTCAGTTGAAGGGACGGATGGTCGTGGACGAGGCGTTCTGAATCGGTGTTGCGTTGCAAAGCGGCACGGGGGTATAGATAGATATGTGTTTGGGGATGGCTCCAGTACTGGGAATCGCAGATAGTAACGGAAAATAGCACATTTTCTAAAATAATACAAAATATTCACCAGCTACAGACAACGACTGAAAAGTGCAGGTGGAGGCGGAAAGAAACCGATTTAAGCAGAAATTTCGGCTATTTATATCAAAATGGTGGCTTTAAAGGCAGAGCCTCGCGGAAAAAAATCCGCAAAAGGGACAAAATCCCAGTCTACCAGCACATTTCTGCTCTGCCGACGACCTCCGATATCTGCCGGGAATCCGCAGATACTTGCGGCTAAGAACAGAGCCGGTTTTCACTGGGAATGAGCACTTATCTGCAGATATCAAGAGATCAAAACATGCTACACCTTAGAAACTTGGGATTGCTATAAAGACTATGTATGCGCACACAACGGAGAAAGAATTAAAGAAATAGCTTGAGAACTGGCCCCGGAAAAGTGTTTTGACTCATTGACTAGTGTGACTCAGTGACCGGTGAATGACTGTAAATAGATCCTACAAGCTTTAGAAATTTAGACGTCGGTAGGCCCGCGCCTACGGCACTGGTCACAGCTTGTACTATAGCTACATGTGCGCCAGGTCTTCTACGTAAGGCCGGGCTCTTCTTGAATTCCCCTCTTGATCTTCAGTAGAATATTGGTCTTCCAATTATCGAGTTTCGTCACTTGATCAAACTCCACCACGGCACCCGTGAACATTTCAGCATCTCCCGCCTCCGCGGCCTCCAGCAATGCATTCAAAAATTTGGCCTCGCGTGTCGAGCTAAATGTCGCATCTTGATTTGTATATTTCATGAGGTTTCGCTTCGCAGACACCGTGTCCTGAATAATTGCTCAATGCAATGTCTGAAAGAGGCTTATGACGGAAAAGCCTACGTTCATCGCAAGTGCCGATAGTCCTGCTCTGAGCCAATACTCTTTCACACTGTACTTTGTCAAAGCGGATGTAAGAGAATGATTAGCAACCTGCTCGTAACGAGCAATCGCCTGAGGATATTCCTCAAGGTCGGCGTGGAGGTCAGCAGCATCCTTGTAGCAGGCATTGGCGGTGCTGGTTTTCGTCAGAGGGTCATTATACTCATTTTTATCCAAAACTTACGCTGTAGCATCCTCTTGTGCATACCAGTCACCTGCCCTTTCGAAGCTCTCACAAGCCTTTCGTAGGTCGTTTGATTCCTGTAGATATATCTGTCCAATTTCCTTCTCCCTATCCGCAGCCTGTCTAAACCGTCCACCTTGCGTGAGATGGACGACAGTCTGCGTCAAGGCTTGGATAGCGACTACACAGCCCTGGTTATCTGCTGCTCCACAACAAACGAGTAGGCTCACGATCAGGGAACCCCCTCTTGTATGACTTGGCGGCGTTCCACCACGCGTTCGCTGCTTCGTTCGCCTCCTTGCATTGCTCTCTACATTCTGCTTCCCGTGAAAAGGCGTCTCCGGCCTCCTTAAATAGCTTCTCAAGCTTGAAGGAGTTCGCAGCCTGTTGGAAGAGATCGCCGGCCTCCTCAAATTTGGTCGACGATGAGGAAAACCAGCCTGTTGACGAGTTGGCTTTCTTGTCTGCTTTGTCAAGGAGAGTTTGGGCTGGCGATTTAGATGGCATTGTGGGTAAAAGAAAGGGAGTCAAAGCGCTTAGCGCAGCCACAACTGAGTTGTAAAGTCACATCGTCATCTGATCTATAAGTATAACGACCTTGGATAAAGTCAGACTGTGTCCATTGCCACGACCAAGCAACGACGACGACCAGCCAGATACCACTCATGTCCCAACTTTCCATCGACGATATTAGGGTACTCTGCGATGCTCATCCAAAACCGCTAGAACTGCATTTTCAATACGGGACTGCAGGCTTCAGGACCTTGTGTGTATTATCCATTGATCCTCAGATTCATGCTCGTTTATCATTTATCATCCTCACTCCTTCTTCAGAGGCGACACTCTTGATTCAGTGCTCTTCCGGGTGGGCATCCTTGCTGGACTTCGAAGCAAGAGATTAGATGGCAAGACCATAGGCGTCATGGTCACAGCATCCCACAACCCGGAAGCCGTGAGTATCCACTATCCATCATGACTTGAAAACTAATGCTTCCTGGTTGGTCTAAAGGATAACGGAGTGAAGCTGGTGGACCCCCGCGGTGAAATGCTTGAAGCAGCCTGGGAGACACATGCAACTGTCCTTGCTAACGCGTCTACAACGGACGACTTTTTGCATGCTCTGGATCTCTTTGTTCGTAACGTGAAGATTGATCTTTCGAAACCTTCACGCGTTGTTTATGCACGTGATACACGACCTTCTGGGGTGGCCCTCATCTCATCATTGGAAGACGGGTTGAAAGCCATCGGCGCTGAAGCGCGCGACGCAGGCGTCACTACGACCCCCATTCTTCACTACCTTGTTAAGGCAATCAATACCAAAGGAACGAAGGAAAGCTACGGAGATGATTCAGAGGACGGTTACTACAAAAAGCTTAGTGATTCTTTTAAAAAACTGGTGGTATGTCAGGTCATTCGTTGGGTATCATGGTGTCCAATTCATCCTTGTCTTATCTCCATAAGGCTGGGAGGCCCAAAATAACGCCACTGGTAATTGACTGTGCAAATGGCGTAGGGGCACCGATTGCGGCTAAGCTTGTTGAATACCTTGGAGAAAGTATACCCCTTATCTTGGAAAATACGTCAATTACGACCCCGGGGGCCCTGAACAACGCATGCGGAGCAGACTTTGTGAAAACTATGCAAAAGTTGCCTCCTTCGTTGGTTGAGGTACTCAAACCGGGACAGCGCGCGTGCAGTCTAGATGGCGATGCTGATCGTCTCATGTATTATTATCTGGATGATCGTGGTTATTTTTCGATGCTTGACGGCGACAAAATTGCAGCTCTTGTTGCGGCATTCATCGTTGACCTTGTCAAATTAGCTGGCTTGGAATCTACAATCAAAGTGGGCGTTGTCCAGACTGCCTACGCCAACGGTGCTTCTACTAGATACCTTGCCAAGGTATGTTTTGAAATCGTCGATAATGCTTTAATATAAAACCCTTTGTAGCGTTTACCAGTAAAATGTGTCCCAACTGGCGTCAAGCATCTTCACCATGCCGCTGAGCACTATAACATCGGAGTATATTTCGAAGCTAATGGCCACGGCACCGTGTTATTCTCCCCACAAGCTCAGGAAACGCTCGCGAACCATGAGCCCTCTACGCCTGCACAGTACACAGCCCTCAACCATCTCGTCAATTTGACCCACCTGATCAACCAGACAGTAGGCGATGCCCTTTCGGATATGCTTCTCGTAGAAGTCGTTCTTGCCCACAAGTCTTACACGGGTGTCGAATGGAACTCCTTATATGCCGATCTGCCTAACCGATTGGTGAAAGTTGTCGTCAGTGACAGAAACGCGTTTAGGACTGAGGATGCGGAACGCCGTCTGATCAGCCCTTCCGGTTTGCAGGCGAAGATTGATGAACTTGTTCGGAGGTACGACGGGGGCCGTTCCTTTGTGAGACCAAGTGGGACGGAAGACGTTGTGCGGGTTTATGCAGAAGCGATATTAAAGACTCAGGCAGATGGTGAGCGAGGGTCATAAAGTCTTGGGTGATATTAAGCTAACTTGACTCAATTTTACAAGAACTCGCTTTCCGTGTTGCTGGATTGGTTTATGATGAGGCTGGCGGAGACCCCTCGAGACGACCGAAAGAGTTTTTGTAATAGTAGGATGTATTACAAGATGTTTTGAAAGGAAAGAAATTGTAGACTTCATGTGTACTACTTATTGGTGGAAGTTCGACTCACGCGATCGCACATCATAGTTATGCGGAGCGGGCGCCAACATGAAGGCCGGTGCCTTCTGAAAGCGTTCAAAGTAGCTCTGCGTTGATTCCTTCAACTGCTCCTGCAGATTGTCGCCCCCATGTGTCGCTTCGTGATTTACAAAGGGACTTCGCCAGTTCAACTCTCCCATGTAGGTTGTCCTGCACCATTCTGACTCTTGCTCACAGCCTCACTCAGCTGTTGACTCGACCATGCCACTCTATCATCAACCAAGCATTCGACTCGCGACTCCGCCTCGATCGACGGAGGCCCATGAATGGCGATGGCTTTGGGGTTGGTGGGTGATTATCCTCTAAAGGAATTCGAATCATAAGCTCATGAGACACGCATAGGCTGGTATGACTCGGTTTACGACGAAGAACTTGGCAGTCAACCCTGCATATTCACTTCCGTGACGCCGGTTTGTTTTGGGAAATCATTCCTTTCCTTTTATTCGCACTAAACACATCAACAAGGCTTGGAATAATATCAACCTTACACGTCTCGCGGAGAAAATTAAATCTCCTTTGGTCTTGTACGTTGTCTCCCCCGTCCTTGCGCATTGCTTACAATCCGTCAAGTGGTCACGTTCGAGCCACTACAGCTGGTTCATTGTCTCTTGACAACTGCCATCCGTTTGTTCATGGGAAATTGATGGTCAGAATCTACCCCTCTGGCGCAGAACTGAATGAATATAAATATGTTCTAGTTCATGCACAATGGTGCACTCGCTGACTTCCCCTTGTTCAAACGGCGCTTGTTGTCCGATCTTCCAGATGTTGCTTTTAACATGGTTCAAGGCAATACAGGTTGTTCATATTTCGCGCAAACTATCGCATAGAACTCACTACTGATAATATAGATTCGGAATGGGCTTTCGCCCTATTACTCTCCAAGGTATGTACCTGGCATCCTCCGATTTAATGCCACTCATGCCTTTGACAGTTGCCTGACCCTGATGCAAAGTCTTTCACTTCAGACATTTTGCGAAAAGCAATGCTTGAAACAATCGCGACGTTGAATACTTATGCTGAAGAATGTGGTATCACCGAGGTATAATCTTATCTTAAGTCAAAATAATGTCTTATGACATACTTCCTTATAGCCGAGCCTGATGAATTTCTGCGTCACGGACGGAGAAAGTGTGGTGGTGACGAGGTATATCTCGTCGAGAAGGGACGAAGCGGCTTCTCTGGTAAGCTTCTTGTTCGTTTTGGCTACTGCTACTCACCTATCACGTTGACAGTGGTTCTCGTCCGGCACAGAATTCAGTGAATATGCAGAGGGAGGTCACTACCGGATGTCCAAGGCCGATAAGCGTGAAAGTATCATTATGGTGTGTCTAATCTCGACCACTTAGCTGAGTGTTGACGCATTGCTTTACAGATCGCTAGTGAGCCACTGACGTTTGAAAGAGGTAAATCTCTCAATAGCACTCCATCCACTTTATTCACCCACTCACCAGCTGACTGGATGGAGATCAAGACAAATCATATGGTGGTTATCACGTCAAAAATGAACCTCCTCCAGATCCCGATCATAGATAAATTCTACGTGCCCCCATCCGATCCGGCTGCTCTGACCCGAGCCACAGAGTTTGCTCAAGAAAAAGGCTTGCTTAATCCACGTAAAAGCCTCTCTGTCGAGCAGCCTCTTCCTCCCGTTATCGGTAGACGAGCCACTACCGAAAGTCGTTGCTGTTAAAATGCTTGTATGGTTTGTATCCTGTAAGAACAAGTACTTAGTGTAAATGTGTACAATGTAATATTTCGGCTTTGTTGTAGTATGTCATTAATGGCCAAATTGACACTTCCATGAGCCCCTCATTGTTTTGAGCAGCAACCGGCCTCCCCACCGCCAGGCAACGCTTCAACCACCATACGGTTCCTATTTTATCTCTGGCAGGCATGATGAATCCTTGGTTTCTTTGGAGTGTTGTCTCCAACACAGCAAGGTATTTATTTTCTTCGTATCAACAATTCGCTTCAATTCATTCTCTCTTTCAAGACTGTCAACTGCTTTACAGATTCTGATATTTCTTCCTTTAACGCTAGCGACCCTCTCCAGACAGGCCTTTCTTCTCTTGTCTCTCCTCCTATGCATACACTCTCTCATCCACGGGACAATGATTCTTCTTTGGGGGTCGCAAGCATTGTCAGTCCTCCAAGTGCCAATGCACCCATTTCTACTCCTTGTTTGCTTTAATGTCTTTTCTTCGTCTGTCAACCCCTGGCTCCTATCTGCCGCAGACTGGTGGGGCACCGCCCTCACGTTTTCTGGCCCACTTTTCATCACCATGGAAGGCCTGTCAAGTTTGCTCGTTGTTCAGAAGCTTGGGCAAGAAGGGAAGCGGCTAGTCGGTAGAGGGGAGGTGTATCAGTTTGGGTTTCTGATTGCGACAGCCGTCGCTTACGTAGCTTCTGCATGGTGGATTGTCGTCGTGAGTCTCTCGTCAATCCTACAACACTTTCGCTTAACCGCACTATACCTAGTCATACCCAACTGCCGCTGCATCACCCTTGTCTTCAACCCTGCTAGGAGTGGCTATCACCGCTTTCCTTTTCCTTACTTTCATTGGCTTCGTTTTGCGGCGGACAAACATCATCGAGTCATCGGGGCTCGCTGTCTTCATTGCCTATAATGTCTGGCTTTGTGGTTTTGACCAGAAGTCTTTTACGGACCCAGCATCCTCGTAGTAAGTCTTTCGTTTTGCACTTTGAGGAACGAATACCGCTCACATCTTATCAGTGCCCCCCTTCTTCCTAACATCCTTCCTCATTTCCAGACCCTCCTGAACTTTGTCATAAACACACTTCCGAAGCCGGTTCTTATCGCACTACTTTACCGCTTGACGATATTGCAGCTTGCTTCTCGTATACTTCCTACCATCGGTGCCGACAGCTGGGAATCCGAAGAAGGGGTGGACAATGGCTGGGACGATAGACCGGTAATCTCTCTCAGCCGAGAGTGTCTGAGCTTTGCTGATCAGCACACCCAGACGTCAACTCTTACTCGGATCTTGCTGACCTATCGTCAGTCGATATTCATCACCGTATATTCCCATCTCCTTCGTGCGTCTTTCCGCTTTTATGTAACCCATTTGTCTCTGACTATTTCAAGTTCTCGATCATTCTTCACAAATCTGGTGGCGGTGGATGAATATATTCTTCACCCTCGTGATTTGGTCTGTCGAGCTGCTAGTGAGCTCTGAAGATGACGGGGTTACGAAAGAATGGAAGGTCGATTAAACTTAGATTCACGACTCTGATTGGGACAATGTCCTCACCCTTATATGCCTTTAAAAGTATGGAATGATATTATAGTATTTTACTTGTTTGATTTCCATTCTGCTTGATTTTCATCCTCTCCTTCATAACACTCCCTCTTCCAAATCTGCACGCGTGACTTGATCTCTTCTAGGATCCGCTCGCAAGCGGCGAAAGCTTCTTTCCGATGGGGTGAAGAAACCGCGATCACTGCTAGATAGTCAGTCGGTATTATCACCTCATAGAGATGCAAGTGCCTATGGAAGGTTCCCCAACAGGTACCACTCCTATGCGATGGTAGACAACACATCGAATGATGGACGACGCGTAGCCTTCTTGTGCACGTAGTTCGTGATCGGATTGTGCTGCTGGCTGGCTAACATCACATATAATCCTTGCCATCGTTTTGATCGCCAACTTTGAATACGCCTGGTATTCCAAGCGAGTTACGGTTTTTCCTTTTAGATCAGTAATTTGAGCAGTGCATCGGGTAATCGAGAATATAAAGGCAAAACCTTGAAAAGAGTTGCGTGTGGTACCTGAAGAGGTTTGGCTTGCTAAATATTGGCAAGACCAGAGGAAAGGTCATAACGCACCGATGAAAACAGCGGTGGCGCCTGCGGATTCATCCTGAACAGAGGTTATGATTTTTTGGACGTCTAAGGAATGCGAGATTGCGCATACGCCGTATGGTGTCTTGAGGAGAGCCTCAACGGATGCAGAGGGAATCATTGACGGAGGACCGAGCCGGGCCGGCGGAACAAGATCATAATGTAGTATGTTTTGTTCGATGCATTGGGTCGTCAATGCTCCGTTCATCTTCTCGCTTGAATCTTTCACGGAGCGTACGCTTCAACTCTACGCGGGCCCAACTCGCTTCTGTGCGGTCACGCAATGCGCCTCTTGACATCCACCCAGAGGTTGAGGAAGCTCTTGCCACCAACAAACCCATTGTCGCACTCGAAACTGCCCTCGTATCGCATGGACTCCCCTTTCCCCACAGTTTAAACGTTCCTATAGCCCTCGAAGATGTTGTTAGGCTGACAGGTTGCGTTCCTGCTACCATTGGCATTATTGGTGGCCGCATCAAAATTGGCCTTACTCGAAACGAGTTGGAAAGATTGGCGGATCGTAGCGGGGACCCTTGCAAGGTCTCAAGGCGAGATATCGCCGCTGCGGTGGCCACGAAATCCGATGGCGGTACGTTCTTCTTCTAATATATTTGACTCTTCGACTAAAAACAGTTTCGCGGCCTCTAGGGACAACGTGCAGTGCTACATTGGTATTTACGGCCATGGCTGGGATCAAGGTGCACAAATTCTCTTCCCACCGATTGATCATCTGATTTTTGCTCCAGATTTTTGCAACGGGAGGGTAAGAGACATTTATTTGAGGCCAACCAAACCTTTTGGTTTACCAACGATTCATTTTAGGCTTGGGGGAGTGCATCGTGGTGGCGAGAACAGTAAGTATCTGTGGGAAATCATAGCCAAACCTTCAGTGTTTGACGTCTTTTAGCAATGGACGTCTCAGCGGATCTGCACGAACTGACTCGCTGTCCCGTGGGGCTGGTATCCGCGGGCGTCAAATCCATTCTGGATATCGGAAAGTTTGTGGTTTTCTATGAATATAACTCTTCCTCTGCTTAATTGTACCCTCAGGACCTTAGAATATCTGGCAATTATTTTACCATAACAGAACTTCGGGTTTCATTGATGTCAACTCCAGGAAACTCTCGGTGTCCCAACCTTGACCTATGGAGAATCTCGAGAGTTCCCTGCCTTCTTTTCACGCCACAGCGGCTTCAAGGTAAGTGAGATTCATTGCAGTTCTGTCGCTTTTCAAATTGACCTTGTACAGGTCCCCTGGAATGTGAATGATCCCGTTACGGCTGCCAAAGTACTCCGTGTGTTCATCGTCCACCCCCCTCCTCTATCCGCTTTGACCGTCTGACAGATACTCAATGGCAACTGGGTATGGTAAACGGAGCGTTGATCGCAGTTCCCATCCCAGCAGAATGCGAGGCGAGCGGTGAAAAGATCCAGGCGTGCGTTAACCAGGCGGTCCTGGAATCTGAAGAGAATGGGATATCCAGGCGCGGCAAAGATGCTACGCCTTGGCTTCTCAACAGAGTTGCCGAGCTAAGTGCAGGGGATTCACTCGTGTCAAACATCGCCCTTCTAAAAAATACTGCTTTAATTGGTTCGTCCTCGTGGCTTTAAGTATATTAATGTTATTCTGACTTCCATCCAGGGGGACAGATTGCTGTCCAGTATCAGAAGTTGCTGCCTGAAATCGTATGAGATTTCTCGCCTTCCTCTCGTCTATAAACCAACTCAACGCTGCTAAGCAGTATCACGAGGCCGAATTGGCTCCACGATTTAGGCCATCAGCTGGCTTATTCAAAAAAGAGGAGGAAGCTGTACTCTTTGTCAGTATTTCTTTCATCTACTTCACAGTTACCTGATGCAATCAAGCCAACTGCCAACGTTGTCGTCATTGGCTCCGCCGCCCTTGACATAACGGCTCAAGCTGATACAAATACGAATCCTTCTCAAGCGATGCACTCAACCGCCCCAGGTACAGTGTCTATGTCGTTGGGCGGCGTCGCACGAAATATTGCCGAGGCGTCGCACCGCATCATGGAGGCCCGCTATCCCGACCTTTCCTCTTTGCTCATTGCTCCCGTTGGCAATGATCACTTTGGTGATGCCCTTGTCCAGGAGATTTCCAATTTGAGGATGAGAACTGACGGACTCGTAAAAACTGACAAACGAACCGCGGTTTGCAACATGGTTCTCAACAGTGGTGGTGCTCTCGTTGGCGGCGTTGCTGATATGGATATCACTCGAACGTTTGGTGGGGATATGGTCGCACATCATCACTTTCCTAGTCCCTCAGTTATTAACACATTTAACTTGGCAGATGTTGTCTTGTATTCAAAAGCATACGCCCAGCGTTGTCGCTCTTGATGGAAACTTATCTCCCGAAAGTCTCACGGCTGCTGTCGACTATTGCAACCAAAATGGTATTGCAGGTGAGTGATACTACAAATTTGACTGTTATGTTTTCTGGCGCCCTAACGTCCATATATAGTGCTCTTGTAAGTCCTTCTTTGCTCAAACGTGATATTGCTTGCTGCATGTTGCAATCAGCGAACCTACTTCTGCAATCAAATCTGCTTCAATCTTACCAGCCATTTCATCTTTCCTGCGAAGAGACAACTCTGATGGACCCCCAATCACCTTCTTCACTCCCAACTTGTTGGAATTGAGTCATCTCTACCAAGCAACACGATCTGAAGAGTTCGACCTGATGTCTCATCCGTCCTGGTGGAACGTCGTTGACAGCCTCAACCTTGGCTCGGCCTTCAGAACTGATTTGGAACAACTAGCCAGAAAACCTGTCGACGTCGATGATTCCTCGAAGGGAAATCTATCGTTCCTCGTTGATCAGGGGATCGCACAGATGGTAGTTCATCTACTGCCCTTCTTCCAGCATATTTTCGTCAAGTGTGGAGATCGTGGTGTTCTCGTGGCGATGTGCATACCTGAGAAGGATTCGCTGGCCTCAGCGTGGGCACGTGAACGAAGCAATCCTCATAAAAGGTATATAGTGGCACATGGAAAAGCAAAAGAAATCATGGTTCTGCAACATTTCCCCGCTTTGCCCATCGAAACGGTGGCGAACGTGACCGGCGCCGGAGACTCTTTCGTTGGTGCCCTCTTAGCTAGTGTGGCAGGCGAACCTGGATCAATGCAACACCCCAACGGTCTTGAGGAGATTGTATCCCTAGCTCAGACAGCGGCGATAACGACATTACAAAGTCATTTTGCCGTCTCACCGCGACTGTCCGAACTGGTAAAGTTGTAGGGGATCGCTTTTGCTATGCCCCATTGTGGTCCTTCGGTAGATCACCCACTTGGACCACCTCGCGCTGCCGAAGAAGTAACTCTTTCGCTAAAACTTTTGCGGTCTTTGCAGCTGCCCTGGCTTTCTTCTCAAAACGAGACTACAATAATGGAGGATGTATTATTAGGGGCGGGGGTAGTAAATTGGAGAAGTAGAATAGCACCTGAGCACCGTGTTTGAGACGAGTGATGATGTTTGCAGCCTCGCCTTTGGTTAATTCTTTTGTCTTGTCAATTTGTTCTGGGCGACGATTCCGCCAACGGCTTGCCAGAAAGTTGAGCTGACCCGGTGATGCAGGGCTTTTCCTCCAACGAGCAGAACGGAGCAACCTAAGATAAGAATTTGTGAGCGGTTTTTTTTCTGAAAAATTGTGAAAGTGAGCAATCACGCGAGAGACAATTGTCCAGGTAAGATTTTCGTTTTCACCCAGGTGTCGCAGCCAGAAATCGCGTCATTTAGAGTCTCTGCCGTCAAAACCTGGCGGCTGCGCATGTAAGGCGATACGTGGAGTGAATTAGCTGTCCGACGATCTATCATTGGCGGGGCGTAATGTGCTGTAAAGGGGCCCTGCTCTTTTTACATGGACATTTAATTTGGCGAAGAGAGTGGCATGAGAACTTCTTACCTCCGCCAGATCGTTCAATGCGAATAAAGCCCTTTCCAATACATTCTAACACATATATGTCGTCACCACAGCCCACCCACGAGTTCCTGCTCAGTGCGGAAATGTGCGAGCTACCATGAGAGGAAACAGAAAAGGGGTCCTCTTCCTCCATGTAGGTGATCGATGTGGGCGTTGGCACATCGGTATCGGGGAATGTAGAATCTGAGGCGCGTGCCTCGAGGGACTCCAGGCTTTTGTCTAGTTTGAAGTTAAGAAACGGTGTCGCGTGAACAAAAAAGAAAGAAAAACCTTCAATGTCCATCTCGGCTGGATTAAGCCCCAAAAGTGAAGGGATAGAGACAACGCCAGACATCCTCGAAAGACTGCCCACCAAGTCGATAATATGACAGTCTCCTTTATCAGTGTTTGGGGAGAGTCTCATTCCCCTTCCGATCTGGTGGTTAAAGTAAGGTGGAGAACTACATGAGGACAAGGTGTCTGACCATTTGAGCGAAGACATTACGGGAACGAGTTGGCCGGGCTATGAGAACACAATCGATGTTCGGTATGTCCGCGCCTTCGGTCAGTATAGCTGCAGATGCGACATGAGGAGATGGCGACATGCCAAATTCAAGAGGAATTAAATCTAACCGCAGTTGACGAGGACTGGAAAGTGCCCGGCCTTGAACATTGCAACCAGTGCCTTTCGCTCCGCAATAGGTGTGCCGGAGTGCAGATATCTTGCATCGACGCCGAATTGCCGAAAGGATTGTGTTAGTGTATGAACGTGAGCTACGTTCACGCAGAACACGAGCGTGGATTTGCGAGTTGCTACGAGGGGACGAAATAAATGCTGCTGAACAAGAGAGGATACTGGAACCTACAAGCGCGATCAATCCAGGTTTTCACTACCAACTCATTGATTGTCTCCGTATTGATAACGTGCGCCAAGCTGGTCGGGTTAAAGTCACCAGTGCGAGTGTTAATGGTCACGCTCTTTAGGTCGATGCTGGCGCGAACAGATGTCACTCGTACAGGGCAAAGCCTTCATGGTCATATTAAGCAAACGGAGAGAGGCGCAAGACGGAATTTCGTAAATACCATTGTTCCTTGATCATTTCCAGAAAGTCACGATGGTAAACAATACGTTCAAAGATCGATCCGAGGGCCAAACCGTCGTGACGACTGAACGTCGCAGAGAAGCCAACGATGGGAATCCTGTGAGGTGGAGAAGGAGGGGCGAATAAAGGATCGGGATGTTTAATGTCTGGATGGAAATGTGCTAGTACTTTGCGATAACTAGGCACGAAAACATGAGAGAAAGAGGAACATGAAATTTTGCGCGATAACGTACGAGGGGGCCGCTGCGTGATGGGCTTCATCAACGATGACCGCTTTCAACTTGTGCGGATCGAACTTGGCCAAACGCTCTGCGGACTTAAGGGTTTGGTAGGTGGCGATGGTGCTTTCCAAAAGTTGTCATGGGTAAAATTGGAAACGGATTAGCGAACGAACTCACACATCAGCAAATCCCGATGCTTTGTATTTCGCTCCTTGCTCGATCTCTACAGACCATTGGGGAAACAAGCTAGCAACCTGAGAGGCAGACTGGCGGGCAAGCTCGACGCTATTCACGATGATAAGGCTTCGCGTTGCCACAGAATTCCAAGCGGATGGAACCAAACGGGAAAGAAGGGAAACAAAGACGGTTGTCTTTCCAGAGCCTGTAGGCAGTGATACTCCAATTCTCGATACCCCAGAGGTGAGCGCTTCAAGACAGGCGTCAAGACATTGTTCTTGATATGGTCTTAGAACGGTCGCCACGGTGGACGAATGTGTACGGCGAATTAGACGCGACCGTAAATCGAGGAAGGGGGATGAGAACCACCGCATGCACATTGCAGGACAAAACCAAAATGCACGCGACGCGCCTCACTCATACCACTCACATGACGAGTGAACAATCAACGCATTAAATTTACTAATTTTGTGTATTGTAGAGGTGCCACCATGTCTTTCGGATGCAAGGGTATGAATACACCCCGGGAAATAACGACAGACGGAAATAAAAAGACGAGACTCTATAGGTATGATGCATACATGTCTAATCAAGTATTTAGCCAGATCCTATTGGGGAAAAAAATAAGACAATGTCACAGGGGAGCCAGCAAATCAATTACCTCCAGAGTAAACCTTGCCGAACATGATTTGTTGCAGTTTGTCGTACAGGGACAGCACACCAGCACCAGCAACACCACGGAGAATATTAGCACCAGCACCCTTAAAGAGCGACTTGACGCCCTCCTTGGCGATGATCTACAGGATGATAAATAAGCATGCCATTTCTGATCAATTTTGACGAAAAAGGCTTACCTGTGAGCCAGCATCAAACATGGATTTGTAGTTAACACCGGAGCCAGAGGTCATCATCATGCGACGACTACGACGCCAATAAGAACATTGTCAAGGTAAAAAATGCAACTGAACGGACCGGATAGTGTCCAAAGGATATGACGCAAGACCAGCACCAATGGTGACACCCCAACCAAGACCGAATGAAGCCAGGAATGAACCTTCAAGAGCACCGACGAGAACAACAGGCTCTGTGACATGATGTTAGTTGATGAACATATTAGCCGCACAAAAAGTATAGACGCACTGAGAGAATCGTAGACACCAAAGTAGAGACCGCGGTAGACAATAATACCAACAACCGATGGGACGAAACCACGATAAAGACCGGCAAGACCATCGGAGGCAAGGGTCTTCTTGTAAACGTCAACCAAGCCGTTGAATTGACGAGCACCTCCACCCTTCGCTGACTTGGCATCGTTGGCGAGGCGAGTACGGGCGTAATCCAAAGAGTAGACGAAGAGAAGCGAGGAGGCACCAGCGGCACCACCAGAGGCGACATTGCCAGCGAACCACTTCCAGTACCCATCATTCTTCTTGAAACCAAACAAGGACTTGAAGTAGTCCTCTGCGATGGGCGTTCAGTAAAATATCGGAGAAATTAAAAAACGTGGACGTACTGAAGGCAAAGTTGAGAGCCTGGGTGGGGAAGTATCTGATGACGTTGGCGGTGTTTCCTCTCCAGAGCGAAACAAGGCCCTCTTCACGGTATGTGCGGGCGAAGGCATCGCCGACACCCTTGTAGGGGGTAGCTAGCCGGCCTTGCTTGATCTAAGAATGCTGTGTATCAGCACAAGCACAAAACGAGCAACAACTATTCAACGAACCATTTCATCCTGGTTCTGGACAAGGAGCTTGATACGCTCAATGGGCGCAGCGCTGGTCTTGGCGACAGCCTGATAAATAATGAGGTGAGACGCATGAGAATGAGAATGGGATGAAAGAGCCTACAGCGGAGACACCACCCATCAAGAAATCGACTGAATTAAGAATGGTTAGCCAGCGAAAAGGATAATGGTAAGGATGTGCAGACCAGCGAAGTCTTGAGGGCTCTTGACCTTCTTAGTTTCGGCCATTTTTTTTTTTGAGAGAGAGGAGTGAGTGGAGGTGGAAGAACGGAGAGAAGGTGTGAGCGTAGGTGAAGAGAAAGTTGCCAGAAAACTTCGCGTGTAAAAGGCTTTCGGGAAGCACCGGAACATTTGAAACTCCGCAAATCCCGATCCGGTTGAGCGGGTCGACTTGGGCACATCCAAGGGCCATCCTTGCAACAATAATATTTCCTGACGATCGAATGCCCATGTTCACCAACTCATACATAATGTACATAATTCATTATCTGAAACGTAAGATACTAGTAATCATCCAGCCAAAACCTTATGGCCATCCATGATTGCTGTTTGAGGGCCGACTAAGATACGGCAACGGCTGCAACGGCGGTAACTGTATAGACCCGCTCCCTCTGTTAGAATAGTTGTTGTACGTAGGTTGCGAGGGCGTTGGGTATGAGGGGTAGCGACTGGGAGGTGTGTGTCCATCATTGACGAGGGAGATGGGTCGAGGAAGTTCAAGATGACTCAAGTCGCCGCCAGACACCCCTGGTAGGGTGTCAAGCCTTCCCCTTTTCCAAGGCTCCGTAGGGCTGCTTTCAGCAAGTTCAGCATTCGAAGCCTTGCGTTTCTGAGGTCGAGGGAGCACTGGAGGTCCGTCATCCTCGGAATCGACCGTTAAATCGATAACATCTTCAGCCCGCTGCGTCGATGGGACGGATGGCAAAGTACTGTTGAAAGTTTGACTACTGGAGGAATCCCTATACGACGGAGAAAGCTGTCGGTTGACTTGGTCCTCGTCTTCGTCATCAGAATCAAGCACAAAGATCTCTACATCATTTGCCTTTGCCTTTCCCTCTTCGGCACTTGATGGTCGAGGAGGCGATGGTGGCTTTTGAATGGATGATACTTCAACAGCAGGAGGGTGAACAGCTTTCCACTTTGCTGACCCAAATTTGTTGTCTGATGTATGCCATTCGCTATCAGATTCCACGATGACATCCTCAACACTTTCTGGAGTTTCCTTGAGGATTTCGTCGAAGTAGCTGTTGTACACGGTTGATTAGCAAACTCACTCATTACTATTGGGTTGGAAATCTCACCCGTCAATTATGAGGTCTTTGTAATCCAATGTTTTTTCGCAAACTGGGCAAAGCCAGGTCGTAGTTTGTTCCATCATGGAAAACCAGGAGGTGGCATCAAAGCACTGCGCATGAACACATTTTGAAGAGCGACAGGGGGTAGACACGCGCATAAAGCTCAGCTGCCAAACAGATCAATACGCGATGTAGTACACCTTGTAGATATGTCTGACGCACTGGACATTTCAAAGACATTTTTTGCGGCCCCGCAACAATGTCATCGTCCCCCGTATTTACTGCGATTACTGGTGCAAGTAAAGTATGAGAGAAAAAACATGGACGAGGGTGAACATGAAAAGACGAACATTGTTGTTTAATGTCATGACTACTTCTGCGACCTATTTGCTTGAGATTGTTAACCAGGGTTTCAACAGAGGTCGTTTCAACCAGCATGACGATTAGATAGTATTTCTGGAATGGTATTAAAAACTTTGTTAAGTAATAGTATGGACTCCCCACCTTTTGTACGACAGGCTGTATGCTGTTCACATATACCATCTCAACGCGGTTCTGAACACCAGTCAGCCGCGTAAATTTGCCCAGATCGGGAGGTGGAGCTGTTCCTGGCTTTTTCTTGAGGCCTTTGAGATTGGCTGTGAGTTGGATGCCGTTAACACGAACTTCGCATGTCGGAGGGAACTCTATAAGACAAGGATTGTTTGTTCGAAACGCGGGATTGCTCTGGTAGAAGGCGGAGGAGGTGCAGAATAGTCGAAGTTGATATTTCGAACTGGAAAGGGGCTTAGAAAAACCAAATGGCAGATGGATGGCGCAAATACCCTGGTTGTTTTAGCTTCGTGATCTGGTCGTTGTTGAGTGTGAAGGTGACAGTTTGCTGACGACGGTCCGTTTGGCCACTAGATTCTAAGCCAGATGAGTTGGGACGGTCATTAAAAAAAAACATGGAACATTATGCAAGACCGACCTGGACACTCAACAACAGACGAGATACCCTGTTCAACTTTGAAAAAAGGCGATTCTTTGAAACGAATACCTATATTGCATTTTCAGCTAGAATATCATTAGAAGTATCTCGCGAGCATACTAGGGGGTCTTATCCCGGACGAAGTGGAGGGCGCAATTGAGGATCCCGAAGGTTTGCGAGGGGGAGCATACGGATCATAACGTGCGATGCCACTTGTGGCAGCTGTGCCATTGAGAAGATATGGAGCCGGTTTCATTCCCCCAGGTACAAACGTATGCGAGTTGATAACGGGAGGATGGGTGGATGGGATTGTGGGTAGGCGATTGGGCGTGTAACTGATGCAAAATATAAGTCAGACTGAACTTTGAAAAGCGAATCAAGAAAATGGATGCTGTAAAGTCGCGCATGTACGGGGTAAGTGGCACTCACGCTCCCAGATTCCGAACTTGGTGTACGACCGCCTTTGCTTTCGCCCATTTGTCTTCATAATTTGCGGCTCTCCAGGAATCAAGAACAGCGACAATCCTATCGATAATCTCTTGCTTCTTGCCCGACTTTGAAAAATGGGTGCCACATTCATCGTTCAGACCTGTCAGAATCTGTTTCAATCTATCAACCGTATTGTTCTTGATATTGTGTCGGATTTGCTAGCGCAAAAGGACACCTTCAGAAGTTTGAAAACGATACGCCAAAGAACCAAACCTCAAAGTCAACCCAAGAATCAACGCCCGCCATTCTACCCGCGTCGTGAAGGTTTGGGATTGAGAAACGAACTTAAGAGCAGCGACACAGGTCACGACCACAAGCAGCAAACTCACTTGCAACAAACAAGAGCAATCAATGGCAGATGACGTAATTCAATTAACTCTATACTTCTTCAAGCGCCTGAAATCTAATCTTTACATCGATGGCAATCCCAGACGAAGAGTACGACAAATTATCCAAAGAAGAGCGCGACACTCGCGACAAAGAAGATCGAGCACGCGAGATAGCAGAGCAGGCCGGTATGCATTCATTCGATGGAGAACTCTTTGTCTCAACGTAAACGCGACTTCCACAGCGTTGCCCTACTCATGGACCCAAGAACTGGGGGAGGTAGATGTCACAGTTCCAGTTCCAAAAGGGACCCGTGGAAAACAACTCAATGTCGTTATTCAAAAAAAGAAATTGGTTGTTGGTCTTAAAGGAGAAGAGCCCATTTTAAGTGGGGAACTCTGCAAAGAAATTAAAGTCGAGGATAGCACTTGGACTTTGCGTAAGAAATATTTATGATCTTCATTGTGTGTGTCCGACTCAGTGATCTACAGAAGATGACCAAGCACTTGTTCATCTGGAGAAATTGAATAACCAAACTTGGTGGGAGAATGTTCTGACCCATCACCCAAAGATCGATACAAGGAAGATCGAGCCTGCCAATAGCAAACTGAGTGACCTCGACGGTGAAACCAGGTACAGTTTTTCCTTAACCTTTCATTCGACGACTCAATTTCTTTTCAGGGGGATGGTCGAGAAGATGATGGTATGATTCCTCTCCTCGAACGCAAACCACAATATTCACAATTTCGTTCAGTTTGACAACCAACAGAAAGTGAGGCGTCATTTTATTCGATTTGTGCCACTAACTGATGCATGCCTCCAGCAACTGGGGAAGCCTACGTCGGACGAAATGAAAAAGATGGAGGTATAACCGATGCAACCTGTTTCTGCCGACCGAAGCATCTGACAAATTTCACTGTCCAGACTCTCAAGAAGTTCCAAGAGGCTCATCCGGAATTGGATTTTTCGAAAGCGAAGATATCATAGAGCTCCGCGATGTATTTGTGCTATATCTACCCACTCAACACAGGTTTGTTTCTCAGGGATCATCGATCAGCCTTCATGAAAGTGATCCATAGTTTGCATTGAGAGGTAAGAACATCACGTTTATCTCTCTACGAGTTCCCTTCAAGCTTCCTCCGCTTTCCCTTTCTCACCTCTGTAATTGCACTCTTCCGCTTTACACTCTCCACGAGGTTTTGTAGGCTCTTGTCCCCGACTACTGCGCCCTGTGCTCTTTTAGACGCAGGCCCGTCTTCTGGTTCTTGTTTTGAACGTTGTTCGCGCTGGCGTTTCTGGCGTTCTTCTAGTAGAGCGGACATGCCTTTAGTCTTTTTGAATCTGGTGCAACAAAGAAGGTCAACAACAAATCTGACGAAAGGAATATGATAACATACTGTGGATTGCTCGGGTCAATGGCAAACTGATGGTCCTCGTGGAGTGCTTTGAAGCGATCGTCCTTGACGTTGATCACAAAGTCCTCTTGGATTTCTTGATCTTCTTGATCTTCCTTCTTCCCTTTCCTACCTTTCCTTCCCTTCTTTTTCTCGGCTTTTATGACCGACTTGAGGTTGAAATGTCGAGGCTCAGTATTGGGATTATCAGATGCAACGAGGAGTGCAAGCTCTTCCGCAGTGACCTCTCGATTTGAGATCTCAACGTCGCCTTTTTCGTGATGGCCTGCAACCCCTTTCTTCTGCCGGCGATCTGTCCTTGACTGTGCGTCCGACTTGACCTCCACAACATCCTCGCTCTCAACGTCGAAGAAGTCATCTCTGACGTTCTCGTCGTTCTTACTGCTAGCATCTTTCACCTCATCCTTCCTCCTTTTCTTCTTTTCCCTGATCTTCCGCTGGTATTTCTCCAATGTATTCTCGTCGTCTTGGCCCTTTTTATCAGTCAACCCAGGGGTGAACGTGACCTCCATATCCACGTCTCCGGCAGCGCCACCATCTTCCCCCCAACCCTCCGGCATAGCCTCGTCGTTACCTCCAAGCAGCAGTGCGCGTACCTTGTCGCGTGAAGTTTTCTTGTCCATCTGGCGGCTGTTACTTGCTCGTTCTGGCTCATCGTCCTCAGACTCGGACGATGTATTCGCGAGGTATGCCTTGAAGTCCGCTTCATCGATCTCTTTACGAGTCAGGGTACGTCGAGTGATTTGGTTTCTCTCGGCGTCGTCTTCATCCCAAGTCAACTTGACTTTCGAGTGTCGCAAAGCCTGAAATACGGTTCTTGTCAAAACGCCAAACATACGGTATGTCAAAACGGCTAACATCGGTAACAAAGTCTATGCCTTTGTTGTTTGCGTTCAAATTCTCTGTTGCTTCATCTCTGTATTTACCGAGTGAGACTGGTGTAAAGGCAGCAATAAATTGCAAACCTTGGCTCGCTTTCGAAAGTCATATCATCAGGGACGAAACTCAAATCAAAGACGTTCGCGGAACGCTCCAGTTCCGTCCCTTCCAGCTCATTGTAAATATGTGACGCTGCGTTGACCGTATCGCAAGTTATAATGGCATAATAATACCTAGAAAGAGGCTCATTCAGCTTAAATATACTTTTGTTATACCAAAGAAAAAGTACCTCATTCGTTCGAGTTGGTATTTCCTCAGTGCGTCCTCATTGTAATCATTCTCCCCACCAACATCGTAGATGTTCTTTTCGTCCACTTCCTCATCGTCGTTCAATTTCTTCTTGAATATCTCCGGAGGGGGGCCTTCCTTTTCTTCCTTGGCCATTCTTTCTTGTCCGAACTGACTTGGATAAACGCGAACGTTTTGCACCTTTCCCCGCACGACGTTAACCTGGCCGCCCTCATTTTTACGGCGTTTCTGATCCGATTGATTTTCGGACGCGCGCAGGAGCGGAGCAATGGAAGAAACAAGCGAAGAGCAGATTTTGTACAAGTGCCCAGCACGAACATGATCCCAGTCAAGATTGACTACGGCGAGTCGCCTGGTGCGTGTCGCTTGCTCTTTTTCCTCATCTTCATCTGGACGGTCTTTATTGTAAGCAGCGGCCTGGGCTTCGAGGTCAGCGAAGGTATCTTCATCCAAGTCAATTTCGGCCTCTTCATCGTCCCGAGGGATTGTAATGGGCCGCGCGCGGTCGCCCCCAATAGTAATAATCCTTCCAGGATCGCTATCATTGTCGCTTTCATCCTCTGCGTCATCATCCTCGTCCGAAGATTCAAGTAGAACCTCTCCCCGAGCCAAATCTGGCTTAGTGGTGACCTCGGTAGCGTCCTCCTCTATACGGTAGAATTTCCTCAAATTGTCTTGGTCATTCGTGGCGGAAATTGGCCGTCCGTACTTGTCAACGCGGACTTGACATAGTGATAAGGGCAGGGCAGCGACGCAAATTCATAGTACGCACCTGATTTGCCCTTCTTCTCCTTCACCTTCTCAAAGACGCCTTTGAAGCGTTCATCAACTATGGCTTTTGCCTGATGTTTTTTGGGTCTACGAAAGCGTGGATCAGATTTGATTCTGGCGAACCTAGGATCTGACATTTTGTGTGGAGGTGAGCACTTTTTTGTCACGTGTGATAACGAGTCTATTTTGGGCTTCTGTGATGGCGACCATCAACGATTTTCCTATATATTTGAAGTAGCTAGCCATCTTCTCCTTTCCATCCCTCTTCTTGTATTTCTTCTGTAAGTTTCCTATTCGTAACCCCCTTACTCGTGTCTGATTTTCATACCGCAGTTTTTCGTTCATTTACTAGGCCGCAGGCGCGCCCTAGCATTATTTTCAGTTTCGTTCTCTTTCGTTGTCGTTCTCATCTCCACGCAGAAAACGCACAACCTTTTATATTTCTTGTCCACAATCCTTTCACCATGCTTTTCCGACCTACTACTTTTGCAGTGTTTGCTCTCCTCCTGACTGGTCAGGTTATCAGCGTCCCCACGCCAAGGCCTGTCAAGGTAAGTCGGCTCACCTCGAAAATGGGCAGTTGTAACCCCTTTTTAGGGCTTGATTGGTGAAGAAGACGAGCGCGCTTTGGAGCCGTTGGAGACCATCCAAATATACCGGATGCGCCAGGTTCTCTCACCTGAGTGGGATATTATCTCTCGTCGCCAAATCCCAGCAGAACAGGCAGTAAAATCACCTGCAGGGCAGATCGTTCCATACAAGCGACAGATCCCCGCCGAAGAAGCCACCAAATCGCCTGACGGTAATATTGTCCCTTACTCTCGTCGCCAAATTCCAGAGGAGCAGACGGTCAAGTCACCTACCGGACGGATCATTCTATACAGACGACAGATACCTACGGAAGAAGCAACTAAAGCCCCTGACGGAAGAATAATCCCTTACTCTCGTCGACAGATTCCGGCAGAGCAAGCCGTACAGTCACCGAATGGACAGATTATTCCATACAAACGACAGATCCCCGAAGAAGCGTCAGTCAAAGCGCCTGACGGCAAGATCGCTCCGTACTCCCGTCGTCAGATTCCGGCAGAGCACGCGGTCAAGTCACCGATTGTGCCATACAAACGACAGACCCTGGAAGGATTGTTAACCACAGCGCCTGACGGCAAGGATATCGTTCCGTACCCCCACCGTCAGATCCCAGCTGAGCCGGCGTACAAAAGACAGACTGAAGATGGAGATGATCTCAACCGTCGCTAGATACGTGCAGAGGTAGCAGTGAAGTGACTGGATGGGATCATTGATGGTTGAATGGGATTGATAAAGGTGGACAATGGATAAGTGATGTATGTACTGTGAGATAATCGGAATGCATTCCACGAGTGACGAGTCTTGACTTGAAGTTGCCATTTTCAGAGGCTGTGTGTGCATGTTGTGGTTGTTACAGTTGTTAGCACAACCCCACCTGTGCACAATAGCAGTGTCCTGACGACGACCACCGAGTATATATAAAGCCGTTTCTTGTTTTCTCCTCCCTAGAGCTCTTTTCTAACGTCCTCGCGATGACAGAATACGACTATTCACCCGAGGCTTATGATCGTTACCTCGCTACCCAACGGCGCATTGCCAACTGGGTCGACCAGACTGAGCACCACAGATCTCAATTCGGTCCAACCACCCAGTCCGTCGCTGACTCCTCAAATTCCCGAACGAGGCACCACCGTCATTATTATCGTCCCCCTTCCTCCGATTCTGGTTCAGATGACTCCTATGCAGCTGGGCCCGGCTACCCAGGTCCAATGCCAGGTCCAATGTTCGGCTCAATGCCTCTGCATAGTCCTCCTCCTCCTCCTATGTATCCTCAGCAGCCAATATACCACCAGCCAATGGTACCTCCGCTGCTTTCACCAGGATACCCATACCCGCCTACCTCTCCGCACTACTACGACAATCACCGTCGATCGTCCCGCTCATATAGACGCTCACATTCCCAATCTCCCCGTCACCCCTCAGCTTTCCGCTTTACCCCTCCACCGACCTCTCCCATCTATTCACACGGCTACCCACCTCCGCCTATGGTCGGGTATCCTCCTCAAGGTTTCATCATGATGCCACCGCCACCAATACCCAGAGGAAGGAAAATGTCTGTTATGGTGAGTTTAGCCTCTTTTCTTCGCTTACTACCCACTTCGGTCTTCAATCATTCTTACTCTTCGTTGTCTCTTTGTCGCAGTATCTTTAAATCACCTCTTACCTTGGAAATCCCCTAGTCTGCTGAAACACCGTCTGCTCGTGTTGCTCCGCAAGCCGACGTCTATTTACCACATCATCAACTGGTACCTCCCTCAAACTTGCCTCAGGGACAAGGTTCAGCTGGTGTCGTCTCATCGCAGTGGCCTGCGTACACCGCTGCGCCTCCCTCACACCCTCTGTTTATTACACCCGGCGGTGCAGCAGCTGTCGTGACGCCACCTCGTATTCCATATTCAGCTGGAGCTCAACAAAGCTCGGCCGCTCTCCATGTCCTCCCACCGAACTTTCCTTTGAAAACACATCTACCCATACATCAACGAATGTATGGTACACATGGAAAGCACTATTTTCGCCGAAGCGTTGGCTAGAATCAGTTCATTTTTATTCAAGGAAATAGAGTTGGTAATATCTGGGTTTTTAGAGTGTTTTTCACTTATGAACACTATCATATTCTGGGCTGCAAGGAGTAATGTACACATCGAGGATGACTTATAGTAACATAGACTTAGAGTATATCTACTTTTCCCTCAACTGCCAGATCCACAGATGTTTTTTGGCTCCTACACCTATAATGACCTGACCGCCCATCCCCATGACGCAGTTGTGTAGACCATTGACGTGATCATTCAAGCCAATACGCCACCCCACAATTTCGGGGGGAAGTTGCACAACACTTGACATATCTCCACCTCCGTCTTTGTCATCATGCATCCTATCTCCTGTGGGTATCATTTCCTCTCCATCTTCTTCTGCAGACACTTGCCCCCGTTTCTCAACCGGAAACGGGAAGGGACGGCGAGCAGGTAAATAGCCGGCATTCAACATAAGGAAGGAGGATGATTCCGGATAGACACACAATAAAATGGGGTCGTGAATCGATGAGTGATACACAGATAGATTTGGGGCACTATGTGGCGTTGTCCCATTCGGGAATGCGTTTACGGAGACGAATTTGAAGGATGCTGTAAATGATCAATCAATTGAGAATGAAAGAATCTGAAGAAAATGTTGGGTACAGCTCTCTTGGTAATCCTGTGAAATGCAGCATCAGCGAAAAAAAACAAAGATATAATCCTTGCAGTAAAGGTTCTACCGAGGCGCAACCACGCAGTGAATCTTGAGATATGTCCTCTTTGTCCGGAGGGAAAAACCTGTCGATGCCCAGCCACCGCCAAATGACCAACTCTCCAGGCTCTGTGTGCACCGTCTTGTTCATCGGATCCTGGTATGTGCGCATTAAAGCAGGGCCACTGTGGGTCAACAGAAGATCGTGTTGTAGCCTGTTCACAATCATTGGGTATTATACCTGAAGGAATGTAATTGTACATACCAAGTTACCGAAAGAACCCTTCCTTTATGAATTCTACTACTGCTAAAAAGAGGTTTGTCTTCTCGTTTCAAACGATCCTCAAAAGTGGGGCGCACAACCCAGATTTTGACTGCCCTATCAAGCTTCACGGGAATCATTTGAGATGAATTTGATTGACGGTTTAAAAAAAAGCGCCCTACCCCGCAAGTGGCGATGAGGGGAAGCTCTGGATGAAAAGCCTTGAGAGTCTCGGTAGATGTTCAGGAAATGAAAACATAAAGGCTTACAGCCCCTAGAACCGCAGCCTGATGTCCCCCCGATCGGCCACCCATTAAAACAACCACGCAGCGACCGATCCCACTGCCTTCTGCCTCAGTCATATGCAAGCCATGTGCCGCGCCTGCCAAACTGGGTTTTGTACTTGGAGGCCAATGCGTGTTGTTAGGCAACTGTTGGGGAGAAAGTGTAAGATCATAAATTCGCGTAGAATGGTCTCGCGATGTCGTGCAGAAAAGGTGTGGGTTTACAGGGTGGACATTGATGGATGTAATTGCCTGTCGCAGCTATCAGCAGAGCGAAATTGCGAGTAAAAAAAAAACTTGCCCCTCCATGTCCACGAAGATATCCCAAAATAGAATTGCGGGGTACGCTGTATACGTATAGAAGACTTGCTCTTGAGAAAACGACTAGGGGTTCAAAGGGCGCGTTGAGGCTCAAAGCCCAAGAGATGCACATTACATCGGCAGGGAGTAATTTCAATTCTGGAGGGTCCTACATCAGTCGGTCAGTATCTGACTAGTAGGGAAATATGAAAACAAACCGCGGGAAGTCTGGCGCAAACGGGATCTTTTTGGCTATGGATGAAAAAGATATAAAGCTCATGATCAGAGGTGACCGCGACCGCATCTGAGTACGCAGAAATCATTGTCTCCCATTTTTTCAGTGTTTCCTGATCGTAAAGGCTACCCTTCCAGAGGGTGGTCAAGGAATCGATGTGCCAGGGAAAAGAGGCAAGTGAACGGAAAGCAGAGGCATTAGGTTGCTTTGACTAGTTTACATGAATGAATATCCCAGAATGACTGTGAGAGGTGGCGACCGACAGATATTTTCTTGATAACGTGAACTTGAAAGGGAGGAGGCTTTTGGACACATCTATACCACGGCTGGGGTTCGTTATCTTGCTGTTGATATGATTGTTCTTCCGACATGGTACATAACGAGATTGCAAGGCAGGCAAACGCTTATTTATTTGTTTACCACATTCAATTTCAACGCACTCATGTCAGAGTCCAACGATACCTCAGCGTTCACCTACAAATCACCATTCAAATACGCCACCGCCGTCGGAATTCAGGCAAGTGCCGTCGGTTTGGTCGTCAGTACTCTTCAGAATGCACTTGGAAACCATTCTTATGGCGCGATGGGTGTGGTGACAAGGACAGGAGGGACCATTGGCTTGTTTGGTGCATTTTCTCTCCCTAACCTCCATGTTAATTGCTAACACTGAGTAAATTGTCCGATTAGCTGCCATGGGCGCGACGTTCGCCTTTACGGAGACAGCCGTTGCCAACCAGCGGCAGACTAATGATGCTTGGAACGGAGCTGCTGGTGCCTGCTCCGCTGGGTTTTTAGCAGGCGTCAGATGTGCGCACTTGGTCTCATTTAAGTCCTCTGAATGTATCTGACTTTTTTATTAAGCTCGTTCACTACCTATGGCAGTGGGTGGTTGTGTGATACTCGGCGTGGCCATGGGAGCATACGACTACTCTGGCCAATTAGCAGGCGAGACCAGCGTCACAAAGGAGGAAAGACGAAGAAACTTTTTCAAAACGCCACCTAAACCTATTGTTGACGTCGGAACGGATTGAAGGCCACGTCAGCGTTGACATTCGTAGAAAATAGACAATCTTGTTGCATTCCCCACCCATCTAGGTCTTGACGGAATCGTTGAACAAGAGCTACTGTGAGTCACGGGAGCCTCACTAGGCGTAAGGAGCTTCGAAATCAGGCCCCTGCCCTACGGAAATTTCCTGAGCAGCCTCCGCACTTAACTGGTTGTAACGCGCCATGACCTCTACGTGATGTTTATCGTAAAAGTCCTCCCAATTCGCTTCAGTTTGGCATGAAACCTGCTACCATCAGTATAGAAGTTGGATTTTTCGAGCTATTGGCTTACCTGGCTGGTGAGACGAGCCCAGATGGCCGAGGGCTCTTGTCCCTCCTCATCACCACCGCCAAAAGCAAAATAATTTGATACAACACGGAGGTCTTGCTCTTTTGATTGGTCCACATACTGAGGTGGTGCCGTCGGCGTCGGAGGGCTCGGCACAACTTCATTTGGAAGTTCCTCTGAATCGAAATCATTGAATTTTGGACTTTTCAACGGCGCTGGTGTTTGTGAATGCGACTCCTTCTGACTCTCAGCCTTCCGAAAGGCGATACTGGCTCTCTTGCGCAAAGCATCGATATCATCCCGGATTGTAGTCCCTATGTAGGTTTTCCAAGATTTTAAAGTGTGGTGAGGCATCTGATGCACAACTTATTGAGTAGGTCTCTCTTGCTTCCACTTCCTCAATCATACCTTGTCATGCATGGCCTTCCCAATCGCGCTGTTAGCTACCATATGATCACGGTCGAGAAGAATTTTGGTATAGCGCAAGACGTATTCCCGTTCGTGTTCTGTATACCTGTGACCACTGGTACCGAAGCCAATATGCGTGTGCAAGGGTGGCGGCGTTGGTGTCCTTGGCCCGTCATAAGTCGGAGCTGAGCGTATAGGTGTCGGCGACTTTTTCCTTTTTCCTTGCTTTGCGGATGGGCTGGCAGGAGTGGTTGTTGATTCCTCGCGTGCAAGTTTCCTTCGTTCCGACTGTCGTCGATTCTTTTCCAAACGCCTCTCCTCCGCAACAACATCAGGAGGTTCTTCGTCAGACAGAGGGGTCGAACCCTGTCTTTTACGTTTTTTGGGTGTAAGCTTGAATAAATACGGAGTCGGGTCGTCTATCAAAGTCTCCCTAGCCACACAATCTCGGATAAAGTTCGCACTGACTGCAGGTCTCCCTGCGTCGATCGTCGAGCGAAGCAGGTCGAGAAATGTTTTCTGTTTTTGGGATCCAGAATATAAGACAGAGTAATCAGCAGTTGTGTGGTTGTTGGTAATCTTGCCGCCATTTTTCTGGGAAATGTTCAGTAACTAGATTGCTGGATGTGAAAACAATTCACCTTGATGGCATTAACAATCCTGATGCGGTTACCTAAATCAATTTGTACGAAAAATGAAAGTCCTCCTTCTTTGGTTGAGAAAATTCCTTGCTTGACTGGAGAACGTGAAGAGGCTCCCAATTCCTCAGTGCAAGCCCGAGTGGCATTCGGATAAAGTGAGTTGTTCGGCGACATTGTTCTTCGTTTCCCCTGTGCTTTTGATGACGGAGGTGGCGAAGTCGATAACGTGTTCGTCGACCTACGACCAATCGAGGAATGCAACAAAGAAGGGGAGGGTTGCAAACTTCCTGTTGCCGTGGACATGTCGGTGGATACGTTATTGCTTATATTAAACATGGGGTGAGGGTCTTGAGAAGTCTGTGCCATAGTGTTTGGTGCCATCTGGTTGTTCATGGCCATTTGCATAGCAGCGTGCCCCTGTGCTGTGGAATATGAGTAGCCATGGGCCTTCATAGCATCAACAAGTGCCATAGAAAACCCTTGCTCAAAATGGGGGGGCAATTGCTGAGGATTAAACTGAGAGTTCTGTGAGTTCAAGAAGTTTGCAAGAAATGCAGGGGAAATCATGGGCTGGGTAAAAGCAGATGCCATATTGTTTTGCATGATTGGCATCTGCATGTGATATTGAGGCATCATATGTTGAAAATTTGGGAAGAGATTCATTCCATTGTTTTGAGATTGAGGGATCAAAGTCTGCGTATGAGATTGATCGTTGGAGAAAGGATGAGGTAAGGAAGGCTGAGGGATTTCAGTCATATTTTGCTCGATAGACTGTCTTCGTCGCTGAGTGGAATTGATGCGAGACACAGAATTGTCGCCTGACATACGACGATCGCTAATAGAAACTACAGGAGTTTCGCGAGGTGTGGGAACTGGGCTTCTTGAAGATGATACTGAGTAGACGAGGTGCAGAAAAAACGAGAAACACTAACTTTCTATTTTCGTCATCCATAGCTTCTTCCAAGGGAAGCCCATCGTCTTCTGTGAGGAATCCCCCCCATCTCTCGTCATTACACACCTGGCCTGCCTCGATTGATTTATAAGCCCAGACAAAGTTAAGAACGACTTTGTCCGCGTCTTTCCCCCAATCGCGAATGAATCGTTTTCCTTGATAAGTTTCTGGGTCGACAAGGATAATTTGCGCGTTCTTCGGGTCGTTGCATATGATGGCTCCTGCTTTCTGAAGATGCATCCTAATTAGTAAAAGTCGACCTGTAGCATGTCGAAAACCTGCCTTCAACGCCCTCACAAGTTTTGGACGAGAAGAGATACCGCCAGCTTCGACAAAGATACGAATTTGTGAACCGTCCGCAGCCTGGAAAACGAGAGTATCGTTGGAAACTTGTGTGCTGGGTGGTTCGTCCATTGCGTTCAAGCTGAGGACGCGTTTAGTCACAGTCACGCACATGAAATAGCAATTGTAAATGTTTATAACACATGATCATGGTGATGATCACTATCAAAAAGTAACCCCAAGGATTGTCAAAAGACTGGTGACTGTTTGTATATGAAGAAAGTGGTATATCGCTTAGGGTTCTTTGTTCTCACATACAGACTGGTCACGAGCATGGTGTTGTCAGAGGGTAAGAGATCGCGCACAAGACTCAAAAGCGGTTGTTTTCCATAAGATTGGCATGGTTTCATAGAAGAGTACGTGACATGAAACATAACCAGGAAGAGAAGACAGAAAAATAGAATATTCAACGGTAACTGGGGGATTATTTGGAGGTGAGATGAAAGCAGAGAGTAGGAAGATAAGAGGTTCGCACCTCTTTTGCCTGCGAGCACGAGCACCATGACCACCAAACTTCTTGGGTTCCATCCGTCTGGGATCGGCAATAAGGAGAGTTCTATCATATGCCACCAACTTCTTCTTCAACTCCATTGCACTGGATGCATCGATGTACTTGGCATAGTACGCAATGAGGGCTTTGGCGATAGCTTGGCGAATGGCGTAGACCTGAGAAGTGTGACCTCCACCTTTCACCCGCACGCGGATGTCGAGAGGTGCAAAGGAGTCCTCGCCAGCAACAAGGACGGGCTCGTACACCTTGAGACGCAAAATTTCAGGTTGAACGAGGTTGATAGGTGAGCCGTTAATGCGGATAAGACCACGGCCCTCTTTCGCATGGGCGACGGCTGTTGCAGTCTACCATTGGAATATGAGTATGCGTATGTAGGCTGGCTGAGGCAATACAGACCTTCTTTTTACCGAACGTCTGAACGGCCTTTACTGATGAAGCCATTTTTTAGGGTGAACCGGATGGTGCGGTTGAGTGCTAGCCAGTCAAAAGATGAGTAAAAAGGTGGTGTTTACGATGCATGGGCGTACCTTGCTCTTGAGGTCGTTGTCGCCGGTGCCGATAATATTGGAGACCAAGTGGTGGCTTGGATAAGCTATCCAGTTGCAACCGGAAAATGCCGCAGTCAATGATGACTAAGCATTTCACCTCTTCGCCCTCACCACACCCAACTACCGCGCCATGTTTACCCGGACGTTGTCCAAGGTATTCCAATATATTCTATGTTATGCCAGCTCTTGACGTGTATATGCAGACACCGCTCCAGCTGAGGTTTGGGCGCCCTTCAGCTGCCAGGCTGTCGACGGTAACAGAGACGCTACGCTCCAGCATACCTCATCCACCTCCCGCGAAAGAAGGTTATTGTAAATTGGGATTATGCTAAAGATATCTACGCTGACCTTCTTGCCAATAGTCCAACCGCTGGCATCACCTCTGTACCTCACTCTTTCACTGTCTCTCAAACGCCGTCCGACAGACCCTTCAACAGAAGACAGCCTCGTTGTCCTGGATCCAACAGTTTTCGATCATCCTATTCGTCGAGACGTCCTCCATCTCTGTGTCACTCATTACCTTGATTCTCTTCGTCAAGGCTCAGCGAACACGAAGACACGTGGTGAGGTGCGAGGCTCTGGTGCTAAACTCCACCGTCAGAAAGGCACTGGCAGGGCCCGAGTTGGCGACGGCCAAAGTCCTATACGTGTCGGAGGAGGTGTTGCGTTCGGACCCAAACCACGGGACTTTAGCACAAAACTTCCTCGCAAAGTCATCGAGATGGGCATGCGGGTTGCCTTGAGCGTCAAGATGAAGGAGCGGCAGCTCGGTATTATGGCATCTCTTGATTGGCCAAACGCAAAAACGAGAAATCTGGTACAAAAGATTGACCTTCTCGGATTACGCAAGACACTGTTCGTTACAGGAGAAGGAGTTGTCCCAGCTGGTTTGAAGCAAGCTATGGCCAATATTCCGCTCGTTCAGGTTATCACAGCGGAAGAAGTCAATGTCTACGAAATCATGAAGTGGCAAAGATTGGTTCTCGATGTTAAAGCAGTAGAATTTTTCGAGAGGACGCTCAAGAAAGACGTTCCGATAGCCGCGATACCATTGCTGCATAGCCCCCAAGCGGAGAACTCCATTTGATTTATTTGTTGATATAAGTAGCTGTTCATGGTACTTTATAATGCCCTTACCAAAAGTCTTCATCTTCCTCGTCATCGTACCCATATTCATTTTCAACATCAAGTTCGTAAGACGCGTCAAAGTCCGATCCGTCGTCGTAATAGTCCCAGTCATCTTCTTCACCCTCCTCTAAAAATTCAAAGGCGTTGGACTCAATGAGCGCATTCTTGCGGGCCGAGTATTGAACTGTCAGATGGCCTCCAAGAATCTCAACTATCTTTTGGATCTGGTCATCACCTTCGTCCAGTTTGGAAAAACACACAGTCAAGGGCGACGTGGGCTTGACCAAACGTTGGCCGACAACTCGAGAAAACCAAGATAAGTCGGCTACGCCTGTTACCCCTGCTTCCTTGTTCATTACTTCTAGCGTGATTGAGTGCAAATTGGGCAAAGAGATGACGGATGGTAGATAGAAATCTGAGTTGGTATAAATATTGATCAATTCCAAATCTATGGTGTTGGGAAGGGATTGAATGAAAAGAAGTTCTTCTGCTTCAATAGAGATGCCCGACATTCGGAGTCTTCGAACGCGAGAATTTTGCCTCCAGCTACGCAGGCTGGAGGAGAAGTGGCCAGATAAATCGAGTGAAAGGAGAAAAATTTCGATACATTCAATGTTCTCCAAAACAAGCAGGTGCAAAGGGCAAGCGCATGGACTGCTGTGTCCAGAGGTGAAACTCACTGCGAATGAACGCAGGCTTGAGGCGTGGATTGGAAGGGAGGCCTGATCAAAAACGGCATCCTCTCGCGCGGCGAAACGGCGGAGAATGAGAGACGACAATGAAGGGCACGCGTCGAAGAGATCGCGAAACTGCGATTCGCTCGGTTGAAATCGGTCAATATCAAGAAAGGTCAGATTGATCAATGGGGGTGAACAGTAGCCGCAAACTCCTTTGACCTTCAACGACTTTAATGCGACTGTATGTGTCATGATGGGCAGACCATTGCGGGAATCATGAGACTCCTCTTGTGTATACACAAAAACCTCGAGGTTGTTCAGCATCGGAGCTTCAGCATCACGGAAAGACGCAACCAAGGAACGAAGATCTTCAGCGCTCCATACATGAATCTTCAATGAGCGTAAACGGCAAATGTTATCCAAAATGATTCGGGATATACGGTCAAAAGAGCTTTCGTCCCCGAAACTACTAGCAACCATAGTATCCAGTGTGACATCGAAGGGGGCTGGCTTGGACCTCTCGAAGAATGTCAGGACGTCGAATTTTGTGGTGCTAGGAAGGAAAATAGTGCTCCAAAGACAAGGTGAATTGATGGCGACATTTCTCCAAAATTTGCAAACCATTGAAACGAGGATGGGAAAGGGCACCGCATTAATGCCAACTTCTGAAGGTGGCTGAGAACTTCCTGCAACGAAGATCTCAAGCAAGAGTTCGCTCGGAAGAGAGTGGACGGCGGGAGGTGAAGGGCTATCAAGCTGCAGAGCGGTAGAGGATTCGATCTATCCTCGGAATGTCTTTAACACAATTATGAATTTGCAAACCACTTACCTGTTTTGTTATCTTCGTTTCGTTGGAATGCTCCATCACCGTTCCACTTTCCTTTAGAACACAGCGCAGGAATTTCGATTTGACAAACCAATATCGATCTCTCAGTTACTTGGAGGAGATGTAAAGTGTTGAGTACGCTTTGTGGCCGTAGAGAGGCAAGCCTGGAACAAGCAAGCTTGTCGCGAGCATGTGACGCGAACGCGTCGCGTTTATTGTTGTGGGAAAAACTAACACAACACTGTCTTCGTCATCCATGTCCCAGCCTTCTCAATCCCAAAATCCAGAAGGGGAGGATCTAACCGAGTACCAATTCACAGGACCCTTGCTTGTGAATAAACTACAAGAAGCAGGTATTCATGCAAACGACGTCAAAAAGCTTGCTGAGGCGGGGCTCAACACTGTCGAGGCCGTCGCATTCACCCCCAAGAAAGTTTTGGTGACGATAAAGGGTATTTCAGATCAGAAGGCTGATAAAATTCTTGCCGAGGGTTTGTTCTTTACTTTCCCATTTAGATTCCAACATCCCATTTAATCTCACGCATACATTCCAGCACAGAAAATCGTACCTCTTGGATTCCAGAGTGCCACAGAAGTCCATGCTCGTCGTTCTGAGTTGGTTCATATTACGACGGGATCAAAGCAGCTCGATGCCCTCCTTGGAGGTAAGTGGCTGTAGTCCATGCTTGGAAAGATTACATTTCATATGTATTCTAGGTGGCATTGAAACTGGTGCAATCACGGAGCTCTTCGGTGAATTCAGGACAGGAAAATCTCAGCTGTGTCATACGCTGGCAGTGACTTGCCAGTTGCCTGTGAGCATGGGAGGAGGCGAGGGCAAGTGTCTATATATCGATACTGAAGGAACCTTCCGTCCTGTTCGACTTTTGGCAGTCGCAGAGCGATATGGGTTGAACGGCGAAGAGGTTCTGGACAACGTCGCGTATGCAAGAGCGTACAACGCAGACCATCAGAACTCCCTACTTACGAATGCAAGTGCGCTTATGTCCGAATCAAGGCATGCAAAGAAATTTCGCCCTCCTTACAGAGTCTGATCTTGTCGTCGGCAGATTTTGTCTCTTGATCGTTGATTCTTGTACTGCCCTTTACCGTACCGACTTCAGCGGTCGTGGAGAATTATCTTCGCGTCAGAATCACCTGGGAAAGTTCCTGCGCACATTGCAACGACTAGCAGATGAGGCAGGTGTTTCCCTCTATTCCTGTGACACTTACTTCATGCCATTCTATTCAAAAGTTTGGCATTGCCGTTGTCGTTACAAATCAAGTCATGTCAACTCCAGATGCCGCTGCAGGTCCCTACGCAGGCAACGAGAAGAAGCCGATTGGGGGAAATATTATGGCACATGCATCTACGACACGGTACTGAGCCTATCTCTTGTCAAGGCTTGCTTTCTGATGGCTTCGACAGGCTTCAGTTGAAGAAGGCACGGGGCAATACGCGTTCGTGCAAGATATATGATTCCCCTTGCTTACCAGAATCTGAAACCCACTTCGCCATTTTGCCGAGTGGCATTGGTGATCCCGAGGAAGAAACCTAATTGTCCTATTTTCTAGCCAAAAACTGGCATGGGACTTTACAATGATACAACATGGTACATTCTGTAATACAAATGTTTAGGATATCCAGTTGAATGGGTAATGGATGGATAGTTGAGTGAGCATCCAGTGTAGAATACATGTGGTCAGTACAACGGGAGGAACCGTCCATTTCGGCTTTTATGGGAAATCTAAGTCAAAAATCTGGTAATAATATTGGCGTCCGTCCCACTGATCCTTTCCTTCAATCTTAGCATGTCTGCTGGGCTGACATCCGCTATGTCAGCCATGAGGTACGCCACCTCGCCCTTGGAGTCAGAATACTGCTTCTCGACGTTGTATGGTGACAATGCATCGTTGACCTGCTTCAGCACACCAGGCTGGTTCTTGTGCACATGACAGACACGAATTTGAGTCAAATGGTCTGCAGTGATCGCGCGCAGATCGACTTCAGGGAAATTAACAGCCCCGACGGTTGAACCATAACCCAGGTAACGAGAGAGGGCTTGAGAGACCTCCTCCCCAATCATTTTCTGTGCTTCCTCTGTCGAACCACCGATATGGGGTGTGAGGATTACGTTGTTGAGGGCGCGCAGAGTGGAAGCCCATGGATTTAGCTGGTCATCAAATGGTGCACCATTTGCCCCAGGCTCGGCTGGAAAGACGTCTATAGCTGCGCCAGCCAGATGACCAGATTGCAAGAATCGAACGAGGGCGGGTATATCGACGACTTTGCCTCGTGCATTGTTGATGAGATATGAACCCTTTTTCATTTGAGCCAATTGTTGTTCAGATATCATGTTGATAGTTTCGGGGAGTTCGGGGACGTGAAGTGTTACAAAATCTGACTCGGATAGTAGCGTCGACAGGGAATCAACCTGACGCGCTGAACCCAACGGCATGATGTTGACTACATCATGGAAGAGGACACGGAGGCCAAACGCTTCCGCGAGTACCGAAAGCTGAGACCCAATGTGGCCATAGCCTATAATCCCTAACGTCTTCCCGCGAATTTCCCAGCAGCCTTTCGACTGCTTGTTCCAGACACCTGTTCGCAATTCATACGCTCGCTCAAAGAGCTGGCGGGAAAGCGCGACAAGTTCGGACATTACGAGCTCTGCGACAGAGCGAGAATTGGAGAAGGGGGAGTTGAACACAGGGACTCCTGCTCTAGCAGCAGCTGAGAGGTCGACTTGATTGGTGCCGATACAGAAGCATCCAATGACGAGCAACTGACGTAGGGTTAGCCTGACGGCAGAAAGATCGAGATAAAGAAAGTACCTTAGACGCAGCCTTGAGTACCCGTTGTGTAATTTTTGTCTTGCTTCGGATTCCAATGCCATGATATGAGCCGATCTTCTCGACAAGTTCGTCCTCTGACATTGCTTTTGAATAATGATCGACATGATATCCCTGCCCTCTGAAAGTAGCAACAGCATCCTGACTGATATTTTCGAGGATCAAGAGCCTAAGACCCTCGTTTTCCAGCGGATGCAAAACCTTGGGCTGGCGGATGTCAGTGCTTGAATCTCTTCCACGGTTGCGAAAGTGGTCATGGATGGAGGAAGTGACAGGAGAGGTGGAGGCAGCGACGGATTTTATGTTGATTGGAGTGGACATGGTGGGAAGACGCAAGGATTGAAAGAACGAAAGACAAATCAGATGAGGACGGAGAGATTTTGTTGCAAAAAGCACGCAATATAAACAATTTTGCTGACCGGACCGCCATCTCCGGTGACTGTCATTGACTCAATATTATTTGCTTTTTTCTCTTGACTGTTATGGGTCTATATCTCTTGGACTACGGCGCAGGAAACGTCCAGAGTCTCGCCAATTCGCTCACAAAACTTGGCTACAAGTTCACATGGATATCCGATCCCACCGACTTCAACAAGGCTACCGTCTGTACCCACAATTTCATCCAACAACCCTTCATTTATGCATTCCTATCTAGAGCCTCATCTTCCCTGGCGTTGGCGCGTTTGAGACCGCCCTCGGTTTTTTGAATGCTCGTGGACTTCTTGAACCTCTACGTGAATATATCCGTTCAGGAAAGCCCTACTTTGGAATTTGCATTGGGATGCAAATACTCTTTCGGTCATCGGCCGAATCGTCCTCTGAAGGATTGGGCGTTATTCCTTGCCCGATCGAGCGCTTCGACGATGAAGACAAGACGGTTCCCCACATTGGGTGGAATGCCGCAGATCTCGTGAATGTGCAAGAAGACGCAGAAGGCGTCAATGGTTCTTCATACTATTATTTCGTCCATTCGTACCGTGCAAGGTACAACCCTACAGAATACCCGGAAGCTATGCATTGGGCTCATACCACCACGCAATATGGAAAGGAAATTTTTATATCTTCCGTCCGAAAAGGCAATGTTTTCGGCACACAGTTCCACCCCGAAAAGTCTGGCGCAGCTGGGCTTCAGCTTCTTGAGGAATGGCTTCGTAAACCAGAGTCAGCTCACACATCCGCACCTTCCACCCCGCTCATCACACGTCTCCCTAAGCCAATTCATCGGCTCACCAAGCGTATCGTTGCTTGCATGGATGTTCGCGCTAATGACCAGGGGGACCTTGTCGTTACGAAGGGTGACCAATACGATGTTCGAGAAAAGATAAATCTTACCCCGGACTCCACGAGTGCCAACACGGCGGGGGAGGTACGCAATCTAGGGAAACCGGTTGCTCTTGCGGCACGTTACTACGAGTCTAGGGCAGATGAACTTTGTCTGCTCAATATCACCTCTTTCCGCCATTCTCCACTACAAGATCAACCAATGCTCGCCGTAGTCCGAGCTGCCGCAGAGTGCGTCTTTGTGCCGTTAACCATTGGCGGTGGTATCAAAGACACTGTCGATCCTGACGGGACAAAACGAAGCGCACTGGAAGTAGCAGGAACATATTTCCGCGCGGGTGCGGACAAAGTAAGTATTGGATCAGAAGCGGTCTATGCTGTAGAACGGCTCCTCGCAGCTGGGAAACCCAACGGCACCAGCGCGATTGAGACAATCGCTCACGCATATGGTCGACAGGCCGTGGTTGTCTCCATTGACCCTCGACGCACATATGTAGATTCTAGCACATATGACGGGCCACACAAGTCTGAAGTCATTGTGGGTTCTCAAGGTTATGAAGGGAAGGCTTGGTGGTACCAATGCACCGTTTCTGGGGGTCGCGAGCTGCGTCCGCTTTCTGTTGTGCAACTCGCTCAAGGTGTGGAGAAGTTGGGGGCCGGCGAGATCCTCATCAACAGCATAGATCGTGATGGCACGGGGCTGGGATTCGATCTGGATTTGTTAAGGGTGGTCAAGCGGAGCGTGAAGATTCCAGTGATTGCCAGTAGCGGCGCTGGTTCTGCATCGCACTTTGTCGAAGTTTTTGAGCAAACCGATGTGGAGGCTGCTTTGGCTGCTGGCATTTTTCATAGGGGAGAGGTTGGAATCAAGGAGGTCAAGGAGGCGATGAAGGGTGCAGGTCTCAACGTTAGAGATTGAGTAGAAGAAACAAAAAATATATTCATGTTGTACAAGGTTGGCACAAACGCACGAGAGGGGAGGTACAGGTGTATGATATCCCGGGTTATCGTAAACCGATATGGTATCGCCTATGTCTGCAAGGGAAAGGCGTAGATGATGGCAAAAAATTAAGAGAGCGGAATAGACAATGGGTCAGTCGACGAAAAAAAGGGAAGGGCCGTGACTGTTCAAGGAACCAGATAAATACAAAAAGAAAAGAGAAGATTGTTGAGGAGGTCAAAGTACAACAGGGAGGTTGTACAAAAAAGAAAGGTGTACAGCATACATAGGGAATGTGAGGCGGTGAATTTTGATGCGAGAACAGAGGGAAAAGGCAAGTTTCCAATTTCATTTACTTTGCTCCGCGAACCACTCTGCCCACCTTCTTCATGAGACTGGTCTTCCTCCCTAGGGGTCCACCCTGATTACCATCGAAATATGCACCGGGGGGACTCTCCTCTCCTGGAGGAGTCGTTCCGCGATTCATTGGCGTAGCCGGTAACTCTTTGTTCGTTTGATTCTGGTTCTGGGCATCAATAAAAATGAAAGGCTCGGGCTTCTCTGGTATAGAAGCAGGATTGTTCCGTGTTCCGCCTCCGAATCGACCAAGGAAAGAGTTTTGCGAACGATGGGTGGGACGAGTACCCGAATCAGATTGGTAATTGACGGCTTGAGTGGATGGAGAGGGTGGTTGCTGATAATCTGCAGACACAGGTACGTTGGGTGCATCCCGCATTTTGCGGATGCGATGCATCAGCGATTTCGAGCGATTAGGAAATCCGGGAGAACCAAGGGGCGGAGAGCCCGGTGGTACGTCGGCAGTGGTGGATTGATCGGGAACGAAGATGGGCTGGGGAGGAGGAACAAGTGAGCGCCGTGCCGCAACACGTGAACGTGCATCTTTGTCCTCCTTTGGGCGCCTTGTTGCGGGGCTGCTGTGAGACGTAGAGAGTGAGCCATGGGAATCTTTGCCGTTGTAGATGGAGCTGGCTGGGGTATCCCCATCCAGTCTCGTGGAGCCTCCTCCGGCGAAAAACTCTTCGAATGGCTCGGGCTCATGAATACCCCAGGCTTCTGCGATGGCGTCGACTTTCTTCTTTGGCGGGTCGGGGTAGTCATTTGAAAATGCTTGGTATGCGAGGGCAGAAGGATAGGCGCTGTCACCAATCGGAGCATGGTCGGGTTTTCCACCGGTCCAGGCATGCATAGGTGCCTTATTTCGATGTTTGTTACGAGATGGAGCACATGCATCGAATGGACCATCATGATGGAACACTAAGCAATTCAAAAGATTAAGATGATGGAGTTTGACCAAAAGAGAAGACATACTGGGACCCACACCCGTGATATCTAGCCTGTCGATAACGTCGGCGTACTGTGAGCCTTTCTTGCTGCGAGATTTGCCGTTCGAGCGAGGTTTCTCTACTATACCTCCTGAATCCTGAGATTGTGACCTCCTGTCTGTTGGGCGAGAAGTGGTATTTTGGGCAGGCGAGCTTAGTAAAGCGACGATGAATGGCGGCGAAAAAAGAAATGAACGAAGGGACTCACATAGCCGTTTGGCTCCGTCCCATTCTCGTACGAGGACTGCTATCTGTTTGAGTACGGTAGGTAACTGTGTCGCGAACAGCTTCGGTGATGTCGTGATTATCGCGATGCGGTGGGGCAGACTTGGGAACAGCAGCTGGCATTCTAGCTGAGGGTTTCGATTTTGGAGGAGGAGGAGGAGGAGGACGCTGCTTCTGCTTGGCGGGGTCGACGAAAGGGTCGGATGAAGATCTGAGGCGCGAGGGAGGCAATGACCTTGAAAGCTGAAGCTGGATTGCGGCCATGTCGATGGTTGGTTAATAACCAACGTTTTCTCACGCCAAGTGTTCCTACAAATCAATTAAGTATTATAAGTAGCCTGCTCACAGTGTTGGACGATGAGAACGACAAACGATGATGATAACGATGAACGACGACGACGAGAATGACGAGCAACGACGAGCAATGACAAGTAAAATGAGAGGAGAGAATAATGAGACGCGAATATAAAATTATTTCGACTGACTCCTTTTCCTTTTTACCTCCATGGGTGCAACAACTCTGTGGACGAGGGATGCCGTCGCAAGTCGCATTCTCGCAGGCGAGACACTCATTATCTACCGCGATCATCTCCTTCGAATTCCTCAATCTTGGCTCAATGCACACCCAGGAGGTTCTCTCGCCCTTCTCCACTTTGTTGGCAGAGATGCTACTGACGAAATTGAGGCTTACCATCTCGATCATACCCTCACTCTCATACCCCGCTATTCTATTGGACGCGTCCAGCTCACAGAGCATGGTTGGGTTCCTCTCGTTCCTCCAGTCATGACTGGTTGGGTTCGAAGGTTAGGTCCAGGTGGCAAGCAGGAATGGTTCCAAGAAGCAGCAGACGCACGCTCTTTGGGTCACTCGGAAGTGTCCCCTTCATCTCAAATCCTTCTCGTCCGGAAGTCCGACGCGTCTTCACATAGTTCTGCTCCCTCCCTGTCATCTCTCCAGCCCCCTCCATCGACTCTTTCTCCCGAGGTTCAAGCTCGTCATTCCAAGGCCTACAGAGCCCTTCACAAGCGCATTGTAGATGCTGGACTCTATAAAACTCCTTACCTGACTGGGTATGGCCCGGAAGTTCTACGGTACACGCTTTTGGTTTCCGTATCCGCATATGCCTATCACCACAATTGGCTTATGACGAGTGCAGTCTTCCTTGGCCTCTTCTGGCACCAGCTGGTTTTTACTGCCCATGATCTCGGACATATGGGTGTCACTCACAATTGGGCTGTTGATCGCTTGTTGGCCACCTTGATCGCCGACTTCATTGGTGGACTTAGTATCGGTTGGTGGGTCCAGGTACGTTCTCCCGAGATCTAGTTCTCATCGGATCCATCTGACATGTAGCGTTAGAATCACAACGTTCATCATTGTGAGTTCAATTTATCCAGTGGTTTCACAAAAACTTAGCATTTCTTTTCTAGTGGTTACAAACCATCCCTCACAGTAAATGCCATCTTTTTTCCCCTGGACTTAAACCCACGGCTGACCTGTATGAAGTGACCCCGATATCGAGCATATTCCATTCTTTGCTATCTCACCGCACTTCCTTTCCTCCCTTTGGTCTTCTTACTACAAACGAACTATGCACTTTGATAGGTTCGCCAAGTTCTTCATCACAGTGCAGCACAAGCTGTTCTATGTTGTCATGGCCTTTGCGAGATTCAACTTATACGCAAATTCGTACACTTTTCTTTACCAGAAAGCGTGGGATACCAAACGAGCAAGAGGTGGATATTGGGCTTGGAGGCTTGAGATTATCGGCCTTATCTTCTTCTGGAGCTGGTTTGGACTTGTACTTTATGGTTGTGGGACCTGGCAAAGAGCACTTGCTTATCTACTTGTAAGCCATGTGGTGACAAGCCCCCTTCATGTGCAGGTACGTGATTTCCTGCTCATCCTTTGTTCATTGCCGATGCGAACCCCCCCAGATCGTCCTTTCACACTTCAGCATGCCGACAGGTGATCTAGGTCCGTTTGAGTCGTTCCCACATCGTCAGATGAGGACGACGACGGATGTCATCTGCCCGGAATCGATGGGATTCATTCATGGAGGTCTTCATCTTCAAGTGACACATCACCTGTTTCCGCGGCTACCGCGCCACAATCTTAAACGTGCCAGCGCACTTGTCAAGAAATTTGCCAAGGAAGAAGGCTTAACTTATGCCGAATTCGGATTCGTAAATGGCAACAAGGAAGTCATTGGCGTGTTGAGGGGCGTGGCAGAGCAGGTCAAGTTAATTGGCCAGGTTGCCCGGGTCGAGGCGCAAGAGGCAATGGACAAAAAATTGGCCGTTGCTGACGAAGTTTATACAGGCCAACAGAAGAGTATATAGAATGTTGGCCTCGCACCGTTTTAGCATTTGGACTTTAATTTACCCTTACACTTACGTACATACCCATGGAATTTAGATAAAAAGTTGCAACAGGGATCGCAGGATGCAAATAAAAGGGTCATATTCACCGCATAGGACATGGAATGCAAACAATAATGATTCATACGACGTGCTAATATTTTGCGACTCAAGATGCAAAATGAGGAGTGGGTGGTGGAAAGAGGTTTACTTTTTCTTTGCAGCTTCCTCCTCCTCCTTCTGTAATCGTGCGGGATGGTGAGCAGATCGTTTACTGCTGAACGCAATGTAACACAAACCTTGGCAGCCCGAGCTTTGCGAGCACCTTCATGTCTCTGGTTTGCACGAGCAACACGGAGAGTCCTGAATGCCTTGAACTCGTGTTCCTCGTCGGTAATTTTTCGTGGGGCTTCAGCAGGATACACTTCAGGGAGTGCAATGGCAGCGCGAGTTGTCTCGGCCTTGAGGTCTTCAGCCTGCCGTCCTCACTATGCTCAACTAAAGCTTAAAAACTGAAAAGAATACATACCGACGAATCACCCTTCTTCGGCTTGCCAGCCTTGCGGGGGAACACGATGAGACGAGTCTTGTAGGCAGTCAATCGCTCTACGTTGACCTTCTTTCCCTCCTCACTCAAATTGCGTCTCCTGTGGTCCACAACGATGCCGACACCACGGGCCTCCTTCCTGCCAATACCAGCTTCCTTCAGCTCGGCCAAAGTAAATCCACGGCCCTCGCGAACTTTACGGTTGTATCGGACAGTTTGAGCGCGAACTGCGGGACGGAGGAGTGTCAGAGGTCGGATGCCAAGAGTTGCGGCTTTAGTTTTGCGAGCAGTGCGTCTACGGAGCTTGCGACCTGGCTGATCGAACCAGGTGCGTACGCGACGTTGCCAGTCCTTGCGGAAATGGTTGGCGTGGAGGACTGAACAAAAGATGGGCGACTGTTAGATATTTCAATTGATTGACTCACCGTTGTTGTGCCGGAAACCCATGGCTTATTCTTTGGCTGATTAGAGAGTGACATATCTGTGGAACGAGCGAACATACCTTGTGTCTTGAGGTCGTCGTCGAGGCCGATAATTCTTTGAAGCCTAATAGGACTTGGGTGGCTTGCTTCAACTACATAGTACCAGCCGGTTAATTCCGTAACCCTAACCCTAACAATACGAACTCTATCTATTTTGTTTGCTTCTACCACAAACGTTCCCCGCCGCCTTGCAAGGGTTGCATCTTACCATCTCAGGCGTTGCCTCGCAAGACACTACGCCGGCGCTTCCTGCTTACGATTCATTCTTCTTCTACATACAACCAGTCGTCTGCCAGCGATCAAGCGGGGGGTTCAACCTCTACCGTTCAAACCCCATTTGGTTGTGCCTTTTCCTCCAAAGCGACTGCATCTCAGAAGTTCACGTCTTCTCCCCGCCACCTCGATGTAGTCATCTTTTGAAAATAATAACATCATTTTTAACCCCGCGACATCTCGATCATGTGGGGTCCCCGGCGTCAAACGGAACATTTGTGTGTCCATGGAGGTTGATCTAGAAAACCATTTCCCTGCAAGTGTCAAGAATGGGGTTCTCTTGAACATTTATTCGCCGTTGCCTCGTTCCCGATATTCTGGGAATAGCATTACGTCCCCAGAATTGTTTTCCGATATAAGATGCTCATCTTGAATGGCACCATGGCAGACCCGTCATCCCCTCTATCAGAAAGCCATGTCCTCCTCGCCTGTTCATTTGAGACCTCCCTTCCGTGCTGAACACATTGGTTCTCTCTTACGCCCCGCAGCCCTCTTTCAAAAGCGCGAGCTACTGGAAGAGAAGCAGTGCACTCTGCAGGACCTCAAGGCCGTCGAAGATGATGCCATAAAGCATGTAGTTAAGCTTCAACAAGAGCTAGGTATCAAAACTATTACCGATGGTGAGCTCAGAAGGTGGATATTTATGAAATTTTAATTCCGGCTTCGCATCACCGAAAATGATTTCCTTGCAGGGGTGTATTTTTCGAAGGAGTTTTTGATACCCTAGAGGGGATGACTTCCATTCCCAACCGTACGCAATGTCATCTTTTCGCCTCATCGATCCTTGCTTATCTTCTATCAGGACCCATATCCACGTTCAAGGTGACGAAACCTCTACTTGCAAACTCGCCATCTTGATGGATTCCCACCATAGCCTTATATACCTCACATTGCATTTATGTATGCAGCGGGACTCCAAGAGTCTGAAAGCGTGTTTTGTACCGTGCGTCATTGCCTACCGTTCTATGTAGAATTTTCTCTCACTCACGCCTCTTCAGGGAAAAATCAAACGAACAAAGGGTTTCTATATCGATGATTTTAAGTATCTCAAGACCCTGGTCTCACCGGAGGTACTTATTATTAATTTAGCACCCGCTCTTGATGCACTAGCAGGCAAGCCCATTGATTTCTCCTTCCGCAGGATGTAAAGTTTATCAAGATCACCATGTGCTCACCTTCGTGGTTTCATCAGCGCCATGGGTCGGACCTGACATATGACCTTTCGGTCTATAACAATGATGGTGGGACCCATATATTCTACCTTAGCTCGCTTCAATTTCTTTAAACTTAAATATAACTCCAGACGAATATTTCGACGACCTCGGGCTCGCCTATCGTGAAGAAATTAAAGAGTTGTACGACATTGGCTGCCGTAAGCCTTATAGGACTAGAAAATTTATAATTTCTCATCCGTGTCTCGCAAAGGTCATATCCAAATCGATGATCCTACCTTTTGCTATTTCTGCAACGAAAACATGATCGCCGGAATGGAGAAGGCTGGCGTCGATCATGAAGCCCTTTTGGATACATATATACGTGCTATCAACGTCTGCACTCAAGGACGCCCGGATGATTTAACTATCGGAGTTCACATGTGTCGCGGTAATTTCAAGGTTGGCATACCCCTGACTACATTTCTATTTGCTTATCATGCGATGCTTAGGGCGGTGTGCATTTCTCAGAAGGTGGTTACGACCGCATTGCCGTCAAGCTCTTCAACACCCTCGATGTAGATACCTTTTACGTGAGTGATTATCCCTGGAAAGGATGACTCTGACATCCTGCTAGCTCGAATATGATACAGAACGGGCCGGAAACTTTACACCTTTGAAGCAGCTACCCCTCAACAAGGTCGCAGTTTTGGGTTTGGTGACGACTAAAAACCCGAAGGTAAGAGCACAACCTGCTTCCTCGCCCCAATCCTCACCCCGAGTTAGCTTGAGTCCGTGGCCGACCTGAAAGCGCGAGTCAATGAGGCAGTTCAAGCTTTGTGCGAAGGTAGCCCCAAACGCTCCAAAGCAGTTGCGCTGGATCAGTGCGAATATATTTTTTCTTCTAAAAGCGCTAACGGCTGACTGGACCACCTAAAGATTATGCATCAGCACTCAGTGCGGCTTCGCATCTGTGTGGCAGGGCAATCCCGTCACGGAAGAGGTTGGTCAACGTTTCACATCATTTCTAAAGCAATCTGGTTTTGACCTTAAACGTAGGATGAGAAAAAAAAGCTCGCCCTCTTGGTTGAGATGGCCAAACAGATCTGGACCGATGTTTGAGGTGGACTATTATTTTCACCGCTATCATTTTTTGGATATAACACAAGCTACGCTCGCACACTATAAATCCGATGCCCCGAATGCTCTTATCTATGCATACGACACATGTCTGAAAATCTGACAGTGAATCTTTCACATCAAGTCTAGCTGTTTACGGACGCTGCTCCACTTTGAAATCCCCGTCTCACTAGAAGGGCATAGACTCAGGAAACTTCCATGTTTTTCTTCACCCTCAAATGCCCGTTTTAACAACTATAGATATACTTTTTGAATACTTTCTTTCACAATGAACTCCAATTTAGCGGACCCCTTAATGAACTCTAAGGAAGCTAATCGAAAAGTCTGCGCATACGTTTCCGGGATTTGAATGCAATCCCTCGTAAGTACCTCCTGGTTTCCGAGGAACAAAAAAATAGAAAAGTTGGGCGCTTTTCTTTCTTCCAACTCCCTGAAGTTGCTTTGACAGGCCAAGTTGTAAGAAGATTTTCAGTCTAGTATCTCTTGCCCCTATAATCTAACAACCAACAACGTTATGGAGTTTCTTTCAGATAGAAAACGATTGATCTTCGTTCCGGCATTCTTCGAAGTAGCGACTCTTGAATACTTTAGGATCCTTGTTTCCAGAGAGGCGAGAGGGAGGATGAGCGACGTCGAGCAAAGCCAGGCATCAGATCAAAAGGTCATGGAGAAAATGCAACAATCGTTGAACAATCGTCGATCCTACGCCGCTCCAGAAATCATACGAACAAGTATCGCGACAAGTTGGACGAGAACTCAGTACGGAGTACTGATTCCGATGTGAAATAATTTGTTGAGTGGGAATTTGAAATTGACTTCGTCGTCGCCGAGTCCCTTTGCCCCTCGTCGTCGTCGTAGCCCTTTCCTCTCTTTTTGTCCTCTCCTTGTCTGTCTTTATTCTCACAATGTTCACTCCTTTCACTCTGGTCGTGTTCCTGATCTCTCTCTCCGTCTTCGCTAGCGCGTTTAGCTTTACTGCTGGGACACCCTCGGAATGCGACAACCTCAGCATATCGTGGTCCGGTATGATATATTATTATTCATCCTACATTGTACAGATGAACACCAACAATTATTCTGATATCATCGCAGGTGGAACCGGCCCATTCCAGTTGTCAATTATTCCCGTAGGAGCTTTCACACAAGCCACACAATATTTGCCCACTTATGATCCAGGTTTTTGGCACACCTCGCAATATATCAATCCCTACTACCTCGTTCAGCGGCGGACAGGGATCCTATGCCCTTCCCCTTGCGTTACCCGCCGGTCAAAAATTCGTCCTCACTATGTCCGATGCAACAGGATTTGGAGCAGGTGGAACGACAGATGTTATGTCTGTAGGAGCGTCCCAAGGAGGGAGTTGCAATACAACTGATCCGGGTAAGCGTGTATTGCTGGTTTTCAAAAGTAAATCTAACACCGAGTCGTCAGGTATCGCGTTTGCTTTCCAACTCAATGTAGCGTTGCAGCAATGCCGGTAAACTTCTTGTCTTGTTTACTGTAATTCAAGTTGCTCACGCAGATCGATCAGCCCTTTTGTCTTCAGCAGTTATCGCACTGCGGCTCAACCAGTCTCCATCATGGTGAGTCCGTGCCTCAGTCATCAGTTTTAAATCTTACTATCTTTAGGCCGTGATTCCATCGGGGACTTCCATTGTGCTGAACCCGCCAGTTGGATCAAATTCATTCAGCTGGACTGCGAATGTAATGCAGGGAACGTCAATGATATTCATGATGACGGATGCTTTGGGGAATCAAGGAGGCAGCTCCGACATCAAGATCGTCGGGGCTACAGATGACAGCACTTGCCTGAACAGTTTATCGCCGTCTTCTACCTCAAGAGCTCCAACATCAACGGCCACAGGAGTCCATTCAACGGCAGGCCACACGACCTCATCCTCCTCACCTTCTGCCACCCCCACGCAGGGCGTTCCAATAAGTGCGATCGCAGGCACCGTTATCGGCGCCCTTCTCTTCCTGGCTGTTGTCGTCACCTTGGGCCTCTTCTTTTTGAGGAAACGGTCAGGTAGTTTCGATACAGGAGGTGGCGATTTCCGGAAGCCTTCGCGTCGACTGCAATCTGATGTGGACCTCAGTCACGATCCCGGTCGGGATAGTCATCCTCTCGACGCAACCCCGTACGGATTTTCTCCACAAACCAACGCCCCCTTTCGTCCCTATCAGTCTGATGCAACGCCTACTACACATCCATATTCCTCACATACCAGTGCGTCATCCACCGCCCATGATTTGTATTCGCCCAGCAGTACTATCCCTCACGATGCCGACCCCTTTGCCGATTCTCATCTTCCACCGTCATCACAGTATCGAACACCGTCGCAATCCCATCCTCCCTTTTCGCAGTTTTACTCGCCATCAGACCCTCTTGTGGCTGATCCATTCAATTCCTCTGGCCTCCCCGTTCTGTCCAGCGCAGAATTTTCGCTCCAGAGATCCGAGCAAGCGCCGTCAACTGATTCTATGTCTACCGCACAACGGAAAGCCTCCGTGGCCGGTGTGAACGCATACAAGCCACAGCGCTTCATCGTTCACACTGATGCTGATGATATTCTTCCACCTCCTAATGACGAGGGTGTGGTGGAACTTCCTCCACAATATTCCGAACGCCCTGGGAACCCCACTCATTTAACTTCGCATTACAACCCTTCACCAGATTCTGCAACTGAGTCACGCAAATCATAGCAGACATCCAATTGTACTACCAGGTTTGGGGAACCGCTCTTTCATTGCGAAATTCTCAGGTTCACTTATTATATATCTATCATGTTTGTACACGAAGCTGTGCGTGTTGGTCTGTGTCGTTGCACTTCGAAGCTTGGTATTCGGTACAGCTCTCACTTTTGAAACCAGAACTTCCACATTTTTTTGGGTTCAAAGCTCCCCTTCACTGACAACATGAATTATTATCCTCGGAGACCATAGTGATGTAGAAATCACCTACATTGATATATTAGAAGTGGACAGGCACGCCGTCGCCTGGGCAGTGCATTGACAGGGACCATTTGAATCAAGCGCTTATCGTTCCTGAGTTGCTTGTTTTCTTCGTTCCCTGGGGTGACCTAGCATGCCTTCGACGTGGGCCTATTTTTCGTGCGTTGCGCTCGCGCTGAGTGCATCGACACGAGCGGAGGCATTCACATTCACCTTCAGCACTCCCTCCCAATGTCAGAACATAGCTGTTACATGGACTGGTGCGTCAACCCACTCACTCTTACATGCCAGAGAATAATCCAGGTATCCCCAATGTCATAGGTGGCCAACCACCTTTTCAGTTGTTGATTATACCAGTGCGTTGCGCCGTTTCAGTGCCCCTAAATAGACTGACCTTTCTGTAGCCGGGTGGTACCATTCGCACCTTTAGTATCCCGTCGAGCGCCTACCAAGGAAATTCCGGATCCTTCTCTACCCCTCTCCTTTTCAGCCAGAACCAACGTTTGATGCTCAGCATGTCTGACGCGACCGGGGCCACCGCTGGTGGAATCTCTGATCTTTTGATGGTTGGCCCACCTCAGGGAGCGAGTCAATGTAATACTACTGATCCAGGTATGTCCTGGTCTTCTCCGATCTCAAAAGGTTCTGGACAAACTTTGCTTTCCAGGAGTTGATTTCTTTTTTTCGCTCGACGGCGTCCTCCAGCAGTGCCAGTGCGTCCGTCCTTCGTTATAAATCTATATGGGAGTTTACCTGAAAACCATCTCAATAGGCCGTATCCTTTCACGCAGTATGGGGGAGCCATACAACCGATCACCATCAACGTACGTCTCATTCTCCATTGCCGCCTGTTATCTTTCTAATCACATAGTGCTCTAGGCCTTTGTTCCTCTGGGGAATTCATTTGTCCTCAATCCTCCTACGGGGAGCAGCTTCTCATGGATAGCCAATTTGCCTGCAGGAACTTCAGTCGCTTTCTCTATGATCGATTCACAAGGCCGAAATGGGGGTACCTCGCCAATCGAGGTGGTCGGTTTGACGAACAATAACTCCTGCCTGGCCACCACTGTTGTTACATCAAGCAGAAGTGGTGTTACGTCAAGTAGAACGACCTCCACCTCGCAAACAAGCAAATCTAATTCAGGTCAGGACAATAACGGAACATCGCAGGGTGGGTCGAAAATCGGAATCATCATTGGAGCAGCTGTTGGAGGGTTTGCACTTGTTGGGATCGCCGCTTTCCTCTTTTTCTGTTTTAGCAGAAACCGACGCGCCAAACCGGGATACCGTCCCAACCAAAAGGTTGACTTCACTTACGATCCTGTGAGACCCCCCAGCCCCGACCCCTTCATTCTTCCAGCAGGGTACACATCGGCTGCCCTCGCTCCTCAGGTATCACAACACCATAACAGCACACCAGTTTCTCCCTTCTTGTCAACAACCACCGCACAGCACGCAAGCACGGCCATACCACTAGCGCCGCAGTTCGGGAGGGCGAACAGTACCCCACAATTCGATAGCTCTAATGCGCCCCTGCAGTTTCATGATCCAAACGCTCCCCAACGATTCGGTACGCTTAACGCGTCTCAGCAGCAGTTTTCTCCGAATGCTCCTCAGCAATTTGGTACGCTTAATACCCATCAGCAATATGGTGCTCCGAACGTTCCCCAGCAGTACGGCGCTTTTATTACCTCTCAGCAGTATGGGGCAGCGATAAGCATGCCCTCCCATCACAACGCCAGTAATACTTCGGGTCTTAACCCGAGTACTCACCAACGTTTGGGAAGTCATAACCCCCAACAGTTCGATGGAACACATACCAATCCACAATTTGCAGGGGTTCAGGACCCTGCACAATACGGAGTGCCTTCTACTGTGTCCACTTACCCATCACAAGCACCCCAAGATGGCCGACCAACTAGTAGTTTCAGCACGTATAGCTCAGTCTATGGGGGAATGGCAGATCATACCGAAGACACCACGGTACGCTCTGAATCTCAGGCTACTTCATCGAGCACTGGAAAGACTGGGAAGACCCATCAGCCTCGCGTCATTTTGCACACAGATATTGAGGAGACCATGGAACCGGAGGAACTTCCTCCACAATATTCGGAGAGTCGGGCACCAATACCAGGTCTATCGGCGTCAAATGATGCCGGCTTGTCTGCCGCTCCAGCAACCTCGCGGATCGTGGTCACTGAAAAGGGCAGGAACGTTTGACGGCTTATTTGTGCTTACCTGTTCTTTTGGGACCATTATTTTTTACAGTGCTTCTGTATATACCCGCTCAATATTCCTGACTTATAGTGGACTGTTGTAATGATTGAACGATATCACCTAGGCACCTGCGCTGTTGAGATTTTTTTACTCAACGCCTCCTAGATGGGCCCAGGGCAATACAGAGGCATCCAGCATGATTCAAACTAGGTCTAGCATTACAAACAGCAACCCTACAAATCTTTCCGATAATGTCCACGTTCTTGTGATAGCCTTCATGATTCGATGGGGGGCCCAGCTTCTAGAGGCACTTGTTCAGTACTCAAATTCTGTTTTGCGAAAGCATCGATCATGGCTTCTTGGTCTTTGCGTCGGCGGTGCCTCCTTCGCCTGTCGTCTTTGATAACCCGTTCTATCTTTCGCCTTGCTTTGCTATGCAGACGGGGGTCCACCAGGGCTTGTTTGCAACGATAGCAGGCAAGCTCAATGCTTGCTAAGAGACGTAGTGTTTCAGAGTTGTTTAGAGCCTAAGAAATGTGATGTCAATCGATATCGGGAATAAAATGAAAGAAACATACGTTCAAGGACCAAGACACGACGCGTGATCCCTCAACACAACCAATTACAACAAAGTTTCCCCGCTTCTCCGCCTGGATGTCCGAGGACTATTCACCTTAGCTAGCTCTTCGAGGATACATCAAATGAAGCTTACTTCTCCAAATGTGGCCATGATTTTCCCAGTGGAGACAGTCCGAACCACTGAACGCATAGTGGCCACATGTCAGCGGGCGTTCAAGTCGTGTTGAGAGGCGTTGAAACTCACCAACGCGAGAAGAGTGACCAGTGACCTCCTGCGTGACGAGCCCTCGACCCATGTAGACCCAAGAGTCCCTGTCTGGTCTTCGTATGTGCACCTTGACTTGAATGTCGCGAAAATTGTCGCGAGAAGATGAAGCTTGGGAGCGTGCGACGGTAAGCGTGAAGTGAGAGAAGCAATGCAGCGTTTATTACCCTGAGTAACAACAAGCTCTGGATGATTGTTGCTAGTATCCTGAGTGTCAGGATGAGGGTTATTGGTGGCGAGGTCGACGTCCATAGATTCGTCCATTTGTGGGGAGCTGTCAGCGTTGTGTGGAGCAAGTTTAGAGCTTCAGTATAAAGCTCACAACATTTGATGAAGTAATGGGTTTATATACCTTGTAGCGGTGAGTGAAGCTGTTGGATAATGATGTTGTGTGTGTTGACTTTTCAGTGTGCATCACTCGCGATTCCAATTAGACATCACGTGCTTCAGTCTATTTTTGGGAGCTCGTGTGCTCTTTCTCTTGTCTTCCTTTTGACTTTTTGGTCTTTATCCCTTTATCTTGGCGGTGGCTATTGCCTCCATATAAAAAGAACGCGATGGAGTGCAAAATGTCTTCAAAGACATTTCTACAATGCTTACTCGAGCCACTCCACGCTTCAATTATAACTTGGAGAACTTGGCTGGTGACGCCTCACAACTCGCTCATCCGGACGAAGCTGCCTTCCACGATGCCGAGGTCGAACAGGATGACAAGGTGGTGATGGATTTACAGAACGATGTCAGTCTTGCGAATTCGTGTTATTACTTTCATTTATGTTGTTGCTAGATCGAAGAAGAGGATGGCAGCTTTTCACAGGAACATCAAGAGTCTCAAAGTTCTCAGAGCTCGTCTGGATCGGCAGGATACGACGGTTCGACCGAAGACGGTATTTCATCGGAAGATGAGGACGGCAGTGAAGACGGCACTGAAATCGGCTGGCCGGAGGGCGTGAACGGTCGTTTGGACGAAACAGAAGCTTTTGAATTTGAATCTTTACAAGAATCGCGATCTCTTGACTCGACCGACGATTCAGTATCCGCCTCACAGGTGAGGGAACCTCTCTTCTTGCCATCTTCATCTCAGGAATGTGAGTGTTCAGCTTCGTGAGAGGTTCTTTGGCTAACCACGCAAGAACAGCCATATGAGGATTAACCTGGCAATGTTCAGGAACCATAAGTAAGAAGGGCAAGGCTTCGCCTATCTGAGAAGGCCAAGAAGAACGTAGGATAGCACTTTCCGCACGATTTATACATAAATTATCTAGACTCGGGTGACAAATATGTTCCACCAACTAAACACAGATTCCGTGGAGTAAATTGTACATTTGTTATGGGTGTTCTTTTCGTCGGGAATGCGGACAAAAGGTCCGTCCTAGAAAGCCAGATGTCAGTGATAGATTATAGCACAAGACTCGCCGACATACGTTTCAAGGCTTTCTTCTTCCTTATAGGACCGATTACCGTTCTCTGCGATCCCATTCTCGCGCGGTTTCACCCGCAAGCCTCCAGAACCTTTCACATCCCAGCACCGAACTGTCCAGTCTGCACCACCACTGACCAACAAAGAAGACTCGGCACTGAAAGCGAGTGAGTAAATCGATGACGAATGGCCGGTCATTTTTTTAATTCGTTTCCCGGATCCGACATCCCAGAGGTTGATGGCAAGGTCCTCGCCTGTGATGCAAGTCAGAAAACGGCCTTTGGAGTGCAAGAGAGGGGACCATATGACCTGCAGTTGCTAGATAACGTCCATCCGGACTCAACGCCAAAGACGAAACAGCGCCCTGATGCCCAATGAAAACGCGGACACAGGATCCTCGCTGTACGTCCCACAGGCGCGCTGTCCAGTCACTCGAACCTGTCGCAAGGTATAAAGAGTTAGGATGAAATTGAATGCACTGAAATGCGTGTTAAGTTGACCATTTGAGATGCAAAGGAATATTACATACATCAACATCGCTCAAATGGCCAGAATATATTCTCAAACACGATGTTCGATCTGTCGACCAAAGTCTAGCAGTTCGATCTCGGCTGGCAGTCGCAAAGTATGTGCCTATTGGACTCCATTTGACATCCCAGACGGGATTTTCGTGGCCACGGTATGCAACGATGTTGGTCATGGTATCCAATGACCATAATCGTGCAGTCGCATCGCTAGATGCGGACAAAAGATACTTTGGAGGTGCTGCTGACCCACTGAGAGGATCAAATGAAACGGAATATACGGGTCCACTGTGACCTATCAGTTTACGGGTCGTACTTCCTTTCTTCTCTCTGATCTTCTGCAGCGACGAGGCTGAGTGTGAAAAGGTTAAACCGCAAAAGATTGACGAGGTGAAGCCACGTACTATCTTTGATCGAACTGGAGGAAAAATCGCTTCTCAGACCTTCGAGTTTCTCGCCCTTGAGGCTCCAAAGACGAATATAACTCTCTGCAAACCCCGCAGCAAGCAATGATGTATCTGGGGAAAATGTACAGCAAGGCGCCCTGACGGTGGTTGAATTTGTCAAACTTTGACATCAGTCAAGAACGCTTACCCTTCCGCGACGTCGTGCAAAGTGTAGGCACATATGCTGGGTAACGCGCGAGCTTTTAATGCGTTAGCTTGAGGCGAGTTGATGTCTAGGTTATGCAGGACAAAAGGCTCTAGCCGAATCCGCTTCCTCGCATCCCTCACTGCGTTTACTTCGCGCTCAACATCAATTGTCTTGAAATTTGGAGGCCGCGGTGGAAGGTCCGTCTCGTTTGGGGCAGTCAGGCCTTGAAGAATCGCAGGTCTAGGAAATTGGACATCAAATTGCGTAGCGTCCCGATCAAGCATGGCCTGTTCTCTCAAAACGCGCTCAGTTTCAGCTCTCAGCTCCTCCGAGATCGGCGCAGGTCCAAGCCTGAGATCGCCTTTACTAAAGTTGAATGCTTGCGGGTTCGTCAGATTTGTTCTATTGCCACTTGGCTGGGGAATCAAAGAGGAAAGAAGCCCCGTCGACTCCTCCCATGCGTGCGGCGAGACAGAGGTTGGATTGGATGAAGTGACTGGATTTCAAGTAAACACCGGCTAGAGTACACCAAAATATGCCATTTACCATCGAAACGGAGATGATTGTTCACGACCCGCATGACTGATGCTCGGCCCCGTTTTCCTCTTTCACCTGAAAATCCGTCACCAGAACCAGACGCTTCACCACCAATGCCTTCTGTGAGCCACCCTACAAGCAGGCCAAATCCTGAACGGCTCATCCGAACTGCGTACTTCTCGTTTCGAAAGCGTTGAGCCAATTCATCGTTTTGAACATGTGCGGGAAGAAGAAGGGTAGATAAATGGTGAAGAATTGCATGATGAGATGGCGACAACGATGAGGAAAATGTTTTGTAAAAGCGCAGTGCTAGACCAGAATCTACATAAGCTGTGGGGAAAAATATCACGATTGAGAACTCACCCGCATCCTTAAAACCATGTTGAATCAAGTCGAGATAAAAATGGCAAAAAATGGGAAACAATATAGGCCTGAATTCCGGCTTAAGACAGGTTTATTTCTGATGCATATTGAACAGCCATGCAACGACTCACTCGATACATGTCGAGCGATCCATCCACCCATGCTTCGAGCTCTCGAAAGCCCTCCTGTTTGTCCGTAGGATCCAGCGAAAGAAGCTCCTCTGCACCAACTGAACCAATACTGGCGATGAGATTTTGTATGTTCACCGGATTGCCCATGGCTGTGAGCTCTTGCAAGACGTTCGAAGAGTCTTTCAATATATTCTCTCCCGGACGAGATGGCTTTTGAACAAAGACTGCGAGAGCCTTGACTAAGTCATCTACGCCAATGGTTTCTGGTTGCTTTCCTTTATCGTCTGGAGTAGCACCATCGAGATCTTCCAAGAATGCCTTTTCGGCGGCAGTGTGGCCACGCGCACGAAGATACTCAAGAACAAGTTTCTCCGCAGCAGAGGCACTTGAGCTCGAGTCTTGAACATTAGCTAGAGAAGGTGCTACGGGGGATTGTGACGATGTTGACGGCGTCGCGACCGACATATCTGAGGAGAAGACTAGGTGATACGTGACACGTGATGCGTTCAAGTCGCGTGTTGAGCGCGACTCTGCTTACACTTGAATTACGCCAAGAATTACACTTCAGCCAACAATGGCTTCGAAACAAGCAAACCGACAAGCAATCACTCTCAAAGGCTCTACCACTCTAGTCACAGAGTTCTTCAAATACGCAGTCAATACGTCCTTAATTTTCCCCACTCCTCCCCTCATCAGTACCACTGACATTGGTCAAAAGCATCCTCTTCCAACGCGAGGTATACCCGTCGGACGACTTCCATATGGTCAAGAAATATGGACAGACTGTCTTGGTCACCCAAGATCTCGCGCTGGAAAACTATTTAGATAGGTGAGCCGCTCGACCTCGAGTGCTGTCAATGGAGGCGAGGCTCAAAATTGTTCTCAGGATTTTGAAACAAGTCCAGAGTAAATGAGTCGATTATTCAGATGGGCACATAGGCTGAACGTATGTGATAGAGTGGCTCCTCACAGGCTCTGTCACACAACTCGTGCTTGCCATCATCTCAAAGGATGGGCGGATACCGCTTGAACGATGGGTGTTTAATATCAAGTTGGTAGAGCCACCAGCAGATTCCTCAGAACCGTAAGCATCTTATGTTGATGTTGGTGCAACATAGTGTTGATGATAAGTTAGACAAGTGCCCAAGCCTGAGGCTGAAATTCAATCTGAAATACGCGCAATTCTCAAACAAATTATTTCGATGGTGACATATCTTCCTGTCATTCACGAACCAACAGTCTTCAACATCCTAGCGTACACATCGGATTCTGCAGATGTGCCTGCTGGAGAATGGGTGGATACGGACCCGTTGGCAATCGAGGCGAGCAAAAGCCAGCAGGTGAAAATGCGAAGCTTCAGCACGGACGTGCATCGTATTGAGGCGATGGTTGCGTATAGATATGAAGAATAAAGTGGTGGTGCATCAAGGATGTTCAGGGGATCGCCATGGTCACAGCGGCATTGTACTTAGTGATGATTCATATGTACAAAAGAAGCGTTGAAACTCAGCCCACGATTGCCGGTTCCATCAACTCTCGTTGCTCTCTTTCGTTCTCCTTTGTTTCTTCTCTTCTCTCCCTACGTTCCTTCAGTAATATCTCATTTTTTCTTTTTCTTGGCTGGTCCATTTATCATACAATTATGGGTGAAAGCTGGTTCCGTAGGGAACTTATGGTCCCACGCCGTCTTGCGTTCAACGTCCTCTTTTATGGCGCTCATCTGTCGCTCTTTATATATGGATGGTATAGTCAGGTGTGTCGTCGTGCTCCTGCATGCTATACAAGTGGCACTCATTTTCTTTACAGGCAACAAACCAGAGATTGGCTGGTCTTAACTCACTGAAATACTCTGTTTGGACATCTCGCGGCGCTGGTCTTGTTCTTGCATTCGATGGCGGCCTCATTCTTCTTCCAATGCTTCGCAACATTATTCGAATTATTCGTCCCAAGTTAACGTGGGCATTTCCCGCCGACGAAAACATCTGGTTCCATCGTCAAGTCGCATATTCCCTGGCTTTCTGGGCTATGGTTCATACTACCGCTCATTATGTCAATTTCATCAACGTTGAACGTACTCGTAAGGTCTTCCCCGTTTCTTATTTACTTACAGCTTAACTCCTATGCAGAGATTCGCAAGCAAACCGCACTCCAGATCCATTACACCCAGCCAGGTGGTATTACTGGGCACTTTATGCTTCTGATCATGGTTCTCATGTATTCGACTGCACATCAAAAGATCCGTCAGCAATGCTTTGAAGCTTTCTGGTATACCCATCACCTTGCATTTTTCTTTATGCTTGGCCTATACACGCACGCGACAGGATGCTTCGTTCGCGACACCGTCGACCCAGATTACATCCCAACTTTCCCATTCTATAGCACAGAGCATTGTCTTGGATACCTTAGTTGGCGGTTCATCATATGGCCTGGTATCATCTATTTTGGAGAGAGGGTCTGGAGAGAGATACGTGCACGGCGAGCGACACGCTTATCTAAAGTTCTTGTTCATCCTAGCGGTGCGTGTTTCATTTGATGCTATGGATGAAGTCTTAGCGTCTTTTGTATCAGGCGCCATGGAATTGCGTATCATCAAACCCAGCTTCAAATATACAGCTGGTCAATGGCTTTTCATCCAGATCCCAGAACTGTCCCGTTTCCAGTGGCATCCGGTAAGTAGCGATTTGCACATAATTTCCGTTAAATTGGCGTTTGACAAAATGCCGCAGTTTACTATCACATCAGCGCCTGAAGATCCCTACGTTTCTATCCATATCCGCCAAGTTGGTGATTTCACTCGAGGTCTGGGAGACCGCCTGGGTGTTGGACCGTCCGTTGTTGCTTCAATGACTCAGGCTGCCATGAAAGGGGCTGAAAAGGACAAAATGTCAGGCATGTCTCGAGGTGACTACGTGGAATTGGATCCAGCTGGCTCTTCAATTGCTCTTCCATCCGTTCGCATTGATGGTCCATATGGGGCTCCAGCGGAGGACGTGTTTGGGGCTGAAGTAGCTATTTTAATTGGTGCCGGTATCGGTGAGTGTTTGAAGCGAGTTCAATGGATTCTGATTTATGTCGATGAAGGTGTCACCCCCTTCGCCTCCATCCTTAAGCATATTTGGTATAGGCAGAAGAAGGGCAAACTGGGTTCCCTGCGTCGGGTTGAATTCTTCTGGGTTTGTCGAGATGCACCTTCGTTTGGTTGGTTCCAGTCCTTGCTTCAGGAAGTCGAGGCTGCCCAAGCTGATCGTGAGTTGCACGTTTTGGCTGGTCTCCAAATTATATATATATATATTGTTCTCGTCAGCCAATTTTTTGCGTATCAACGTGTACCTGACGCAGAAGATCAGCGAAGACATGCTTTGGAACATCGCTGTCAATGACGCTGGTGCTGAATATGATCCCCTCACCCTCTTACGCTCGCGCACGATGTTTGGACGCCCCGATTGGATGACTATCTTTGGACAAATGAAGCAAGCAATTGAGGGAGGACAATATCTTCCTGGAAGCACGTCCCAGTTAAAAACCAAAGTTGCTGTACGAGGCCATCATCCGAAGTTGATCGCTGACACTCAACCCCCTACCCTATATAGACATATTTTTGCGGACCTGGTGCGCTTGCTAAGGCGATCAAGGATGCCACTGTCTCCCACACCAACTCCAATGTTGAGTTCACTTTTGCAAAGGTAAGTTGTGTCCCCCCAATATTTGCTTATTGACTTGACCTTTTCTCTAGGAACATTTCTGACCATTCCTTGATCACGGCTGCGTCGTATCCCTCTGTCTCGCTGAACCGAATCTGTACCAGGATATCCACTCTGTTCATACCATTTCATACTTACCTCTGATATATTATATTGCATTGTTTTGCAGCTCATTGAGCTATCACGTGACCGTGTCACATACGCGTCTTTACTTTTCTTCCCCCTTAATAATAAAAGTGACACCTTCAAAGTTCACGCGTCCACGTCTCACATGGAAAAAGCACGGGAAGTCCTTAAGGACGTGTTTGGCTTTCAGTCTTTTCGCCTCTCTCAAGAAAAGGTGAGAATTGAAAGTGTCGGAGTAATGCATCTCCACAATTACTCTACTACTTATCTTGATGACGCTGACTGTTGACATTGCGTCTTTGAGGCCATCTCTCGGTTGATCGTCGATAATGAAAATGCTTTGGTTGTTTTCCCGACTGGAGGTGTGTTTATCTTTGCCTTGGCACAGACCTTCTACTTGATCCCATCTCTTTCAGGTGGGAAGAGTCTTGTCTATCAAGTTCCAGGACTGTGTCTTGATGTGAGTCTGCAAATCACATTTCGTGTCTGTCCGTTTATTTACAGCCCCATTTACCAGGGCCTCACGTTGGTAATATCGCCGTTGATTGCCTTGATGAAAGACCAAGTCGATTCCCTTGTCTCCCGCGGAGTCAACGCAGCTAGTCTCGATAGTACGCAGCCTCCTGAACGGTCCCGCTGGATTAAGGAAGAGGTACTGGCGGGTAAAATGAAAATTTTATACGTCGCCCCTGAAAGGTGGCCATTCTTCTGAACAACCGACTGTCGCCATTTTAACCCACAGGAGACAGGCTAAACAACGAGGGTTTTGTCAACATGATGACTCAGGTGAAAATATCGCTTCTTGCAGTCGACGAAGCGCACTGTATCTCTCAGGTTTGTCATTTCCACCAGTGGGCTTCAACTTCGCATGACATCTATGCGCTAGTGGGGCGCTAGTTTTCGTCCGGACTACCTCAAAATAGCTCGCTTCGCTGTGGAGTTAGATGTAGAGCGCGTACTCTGCCTAACTGCCACAGCTACACCGTCTGTGTCAGCTGATATTTGCAGTTCTTTCCTTATTGCTAAGGAGGGTGTTTTCTCGACGCCCGTTTTTCGCCCAAAGTAGGTTCAACCCTACCCCCCATGTGGATCTCCGTCTAATTCATTGCCAGTCTTTCCCTCAGAATCGAGGTTGCTGAAACACTGGACGAAAAAATCGATCGTGTCGTTCCACTCCTCAAAACGAGGACAGGTCCATCAATTATCTATGTTACTCTTCAAAAGCAGACAGAAGAGGTTGCGAATTATTTGATGCCCCATGGGATTGATGCTATGGTTTATCATGCTGGATTGCCCAGTGACAGGCGAGAAAAGGTCCAGACAGCATTTATGGAATCTAAGGATGGGGTTGTGGTATGTACCATTGCCTTTGGCATGGGTATTGACAAAGGTGATGCCATTAGCTCATCTATATGCTTTCGACGTAATGAAACCCCTTTTCTCAGCTGATATCCGACAAGTATGTGTATTGTCCATCTGCCGTATGACAGATACTCTTACCTCAAGCAGGTAATTCATCTATATATGCCAAAATCCCTCGAAAACTATAGCCAAGAGGTAGGAAGGGCCGGGCGTGATGGAGTGACATCCACCTGTGTTATGTTCCTTTCCTCTCTAGACATTCCAACTTTGGAAGGATTTTGTCGTGGGGACACATGCTCTAAACAAGACCTTGAACTTTGGCTTCAGGAAGTTGCTACGAAAGTGCCTGCACCAGATGGAACTCTTGACTTTAACCACTATAAGCAAGGAAAAGAGTCAGTGTCTCTGTCACCCCTCATTATGCACGGCTCATATTCCTCCGTCTAGCTATGATATTCGAGTAGGTCTTAAGGCACACTTGCTCTCGGCCTTCTGATATTTAAAGTACGTGTAGGCCAATGTTCTGGGGCTATGTTATGCGCATCTTGAGCTTGACCATGGCTACATACGGGCGATAACTCCTTTCTATTCCTTTTACGAAATAACTCCCCTGAACAGCAGCAGTATCTTCTCTGACAATAGTCAAATCGGGAAAGTGATCAGAACATACTGGCGGCGAAAGAGTGCAACTGGCAAACATGAAGTCGGTGACTTTGCGTTTTCGACATGTTCAGTTATTGATGGTCACCCTAGATTGATATTGTAGATGCTGCATCAAGAGCCGGCGTTGACAGGGCTGACATGGCAAGACATATCAGTAACTGGGAACTTGATGGTAGCGCTGAAGTCAAGGCTTCTCAAGTCAGAGCAGTAAGAGAGTGTAATAGCAATCTTTGTGATTCGCTCACAGGACCTTCATTATAGCGTTATACGTTATTGAAGCCATTCGAAAAGACGGCTGCAAGCATCAGAGCACTGGCAGATGAAATGCATACACGTATGTTGAAGCAAGAGGAGGACTCTGTTAAAAAGCTACGACAAGTCATTGCGTTTGCTACCGATGACGACTGTAAGTTGCCTGATCTCTTGAGATCTTGTAGCCTCACAATGACACTCTAGGTCTTGCCCACAACTTGGCTAAGCATTTCGGAAACGAGGATGCAGTTCCTAACGACATGTGTGGATCTTGCACGTTCTGCACAACTGGCCAATCAGTTGAATTTACTCTCAAGCCGCCAACAGTTGTCCATCCCAAACAAATACAAGCCATCCTCGACGCATGTCCTATTCGCGACGACCCGCGGTTGTTGGCCAGGATGGCCTTCGGTGTTACATCTCCTCGCCTGACAGCAAATAAATGGTCAACGAGTCACACTCTTTTCGGCAGCATGGTCAATGTTGATTTTGGTCACCTTGTTCAAGCTTTTGACGCGGAATGCAAGAAAGTTGGTTATCAATCTCTGGAGGTTACCACTGCGACACCTTCCTCCAGCAAGAAAAGATCACAATCACAAATTTCCTCGAACAATAGCAACACCACCAGGTTTAATAATAGGGGGAGAGGGGATAGTAAATACAAGCGTGGTCGATGGAATTGATTAGGGCGTTTGAGACGGCCACAAGTACACCTAGTTTTCGTTGTATTGTAAGTAATGCGTATTCCCGAGGTAGATCCTCGTCCTGTCAAGACCCATTCGACAATGTTCAATCTATGACGATTGGATGTTTGGCGCTTCCCAACATGAGGGGCTGTCCAGAAATGGTTGGATTCAACGTGCATAGTGGTATGGGATTTGCAAAATCAGATTTTCTCCGACGTGTCCGAGAACAGGAAGCAGCCATAGACGAGCGAGTGATCGATTTCAAGGCTCGCTTTGGAGAGGACGCGGGGCTCCTTCTTGGCACTCTCAGAGCAGTATTCTAAAAATAAAAGTTGAGTAAAAACATAGTCAATGTCGTACTCCATTGAGAACTAACAACTGCAATTGAATCCGAGAGTATTGCCTCCACTTCCAGTAATTCGTCTTCATCTTCCCAGTCACTATCAATAGTGAGGTCGATAACGGTAACTTGGGAAGCACAAGCTCGGGAGCCTCTCTGTGATGCGGATGGCCGGACTGAAGCTCTGCTGTGGCGGCGATCCTGTGGCTTTCTGATAGGGTCTAAGAATATGTTATATGGGCAAACTCAAGGGCCAAGATTACAATAGTCCTCGCGCACGTTTCTCAGCCTTCTGACGGTGCTTTGCTTTGTCCAAGAGTCGGCGTTGCTTGACGCTCCCACCACTACCTTTTGATCTTGGCATTGACAAGTTCATCCTGTGGATACCATTCTAAAAGTGAGACGTGTGGGGGGCGTCACCCTTACCATGAATCATATGCGGCGCAAGCGACGTGAATCAATTGCGCGAAGTTGTCTCGAAACCATTGCTGAAAAGCCTCTGCGCTGGTTTCGTTTCGGTAGGCGGCAATGATGGTCTCGAAGGCATCACCAGCAGGCTTGACTTTATCGCGCATATCATGGTGGCCGAGCCTGTGCATAAGATGAGCAAAAGTGGAATTGGCAGTTAGAGCACTTCGCGCGTTCTAAGGTTATTTGTTTTATTTAAATGAATGGGAGAGAGTAGGTCGAAAAAAATCCGACCGTGTAGAAACCGGGTGAACCTTGGACTCTGATCCTGTACAGCTCTTCAGACACTACACCACTCATCAAAGCGTCTCCAACAAATTCGAGACGATCTCGTTCCGCGGAATTGTTGCAGATGGAAGACCAAGCCGCGTCGCTCAATGGAGGGAGTTCAAAGACGAAGTGCGAAGAATAAATCTTGTCAACAACATGCCTCTGAATAGAATCAGAGACGGTGCCTTTATTAAAAGGAAAGGCAGCCATGCATGAGGCGGCAAGGCCAGTGGCGGCGAGTCGAACGAATCTAAAGCTGTATGTAGAATTCAATTGCACCCGTGTGAACTTTGAGGTCACGTGTTGAAAGATTTGAACGCGCTAGAGAAGTTGAGCTTGTACCAAAGCTTGTACTTCCTTTTAACTTTGTCATATGGCCTCTCTTTTCGCTTCCTCTCATAGTACAAATAGACCCTCCTCTGGTCGCCAGCCGCTACCTGCGAAATCTACTCCAGTCGATCTTGCGTCTCTTCAGAACGCGAGCAGAGTCTTATTCGATCAAATCACCAAGGATGCCCAAATTATCCCCGACATCGGTGACACCCTCAATACTCGTACGTACTTACTACCATGTACACGTCCCCTCTTTTTAACACTTTCCAGCGGCGTCTGCCTCGTATAGCGTGTTTCCCGATGATATTCGAGTTCCTTACCAGAAAAGAAGATTCGTAGGAATCCCCGAGGGCCTCTTCCAATACTATGACAGTGCGCACCTTCAAGAATTTATTAATTCTAGTGCTCACACATAGTCAGGTGCAAGCGTCACTTCTCACATGGGGTTAATGCCAGAAATTGAACGTGTTTGGATTTCGATTGATCACAAACTCTTTCTATGGGACTATAATGACGGGTACGTGATGAAAGATGCTATTGTTTTTTTCTGGGCTGAAAAAACGCAGTCAAGAAATAGCTTCCTTCGTTGACCAACCTGATGTCATCACCCACGTCGCCCTCGTCAAACCGAAACGAGGACTCTTCATTGACGACATCACCTCTCTTCTTGTTATTTGTACACCAATATCTGTACTCCTCATTGGGCTTTCTGTATCTTTTCAGGACAACCGATCCCACAACAACATCAAACTCTACGCCACCGACCTTAGCATACCTTCTGACGTCGAGATGACATCTGTTGTTGGCATGTCTGACGGCCGAATATTTATGTGTGGATCACAAGATGGAAATTTGTACGAACTTCATTATCAAGAAAGTGAAGGATGGTTTGGCAAGCGCGTTCAACTCATCAACCACTCCGTCGGAGGGATGCAGAGTCTTCTGCCTCGATTCGCAGCACCGACAACAGAGGGTAAGGGCACACACCACCCCATTGACAACTTCATGATATCGTCTCCTTAGATCGCATCGTCGCAATCGTCGCCGACACCCCCAGAAACTGCTTCTATACCTTGACGTCTCGAAATACCATCTCAATTTACAAACCTGGTGGCGACAAGTCACTCCAACATATTCAAACTCTGTCGAACCTTTACAAATCTGCGCAAGATAAAGCACCTGGCTCGGCTGCCCTCACTCCCAAAAATTTCCAGATAGTCTCCTTACATGTCATCTCACAAGCGGAGTCGCGCAGCGGAGTCCAACTTTTTGCCACTACCACTAACGGAGTGCGGCTTTATTTTTCCCCATCTATGACATATAACTACTCCCATGGGTCCATCTCAAACGCCTCGGGGTCGCGAACACTCCAGCTCATCCACGTCAGACTACCTCCATCCAACCTAATTCACCCTGATGAACAAGCCAATCCTTATCGCCCACCTGTTGCAATGTATGGCGCTCCGCCAGTGGCTACACAGCCTACGAGTAGGCCATACGTCGTGTCATCGATCGACAGTTCATGCTATATTGACGGTTTAACAATCGCGGCTCAACAAGGTGACAGCGACGGGACCGACTATATTCTTTGTTTAGCTCCTGATCTTACTCGAATTGGCACTCTTGGTCAATTGAATCTGCCGCAGCAGCCCCAACAGCAGTACGCGGCAGGTTATGGGTCATATGGTGGTGCACCTAGCACAAGTCGGGCTCCTTTGACAGAATATGCTACTCTTTTAGCTATCCCTGGAAGAACCTGGGCAATGGCATCTGTCATAAATTCATCACTGGCGACATCTTCTGCGGCCCCATCTCCTTCAGTGATAAACGAACTAGCAAGGCAATTTGGAGAGCCCGCCCAACAATTCATGATATTGACAAATGTGGGTTTAACGTTCCTTATAAAACGACGGGACGTCGATTATTTGAAAGCGGTGCTTGAAGAATTGCAAGCTGAAGGGAATGTGCAACCAATCATTGAATTCCGCGATAGGTAAGCCAATTGAACACAGCGGCGCTGTTATTTAATTTCCCTTCAATGCAGCTTCGGAAGAGACCAAACGTGCTCCATGCTGCTAGGGCTCGCAAGTGGTAACACATATTTTGATTCCGTAGATGGCCAGTCCACAGGCACCATCAGTATGGTCAGTCCAGAGATAGCCGGCGTAGCTAAGCAAGCGTTCTATGACTTCGGAGAACGCCCTATCTGGACAGAAAGAGTCACCTATGGAACGGGTGAGTGTCACTCACCCTGTACATCACCCCCTTTCATTAGACTGACTGCAACATTAGCGGAGAACACAGGTACGGCAATATTTAGTGGGCGTCGTGAAGGCTTAGCTATCTACTTTTCACGACTTATCCGCCCATTTTGGAAATCAAAGATTGCGCAACCAAGGTTAAACCCGTCCTCGGATGTGTTTCAGTTGAACTGAACTGGAATCAACAGTGTTGCCGGTCAGCAACAGCTGGCTGTATCGGAAACCCTTCTGATCAATGTTCAGAAAAATCTATACGCCTTGAAGGACTTTCTGGATAAAAATCCCCACCTCTTCCATTCGTCCCCTAGTGAACCCACATCAAACAGGACGACCGTTGCCGATCAAGAAGCTTGGAAAGTATGCTTGTCTCACCTCCAGTATAGCTCCTGCTCATTAGATGTCCAAAGGCTGAACAGGTATCCGTTTCTGAAATACAAGCTCTTCTCACAAGAACGATTGAGGCTTTATCATTCGTCCTGCTGTTGAATGACTATCGACTTGGAGACCTGATCTCGCAGTATGCTATTCATCTCTTCCTGTGTAACGAGAGAAATCGACCATTTCAACTAGCTGTGAAGCTGAGATTCAAAAGCTCATCGCGTCCCAAACCTTTGAGGATCTTATAACAACTCAAAATGGAATGACAATATCTAGAGCTCTAGTCAACGTTGTTATCGATCAGCAAATCGGGCAACAGATCAGTGTGAGTTGGTTGCACAATAGGCTCCCAGTCGGCACTGAGGCCCTACAGATCGACACCATCAGCGAGGTTCTTCAGCAGCGGTGTGGGTCATTCTGCAGCACCGACGATGTCATGCTTTACAAGGTACGTTGTCACTCCTCGCCCTCCGACAATGACCAACTGTTTCTCAGGCGAAAGAGAATGTAAGAAAGGCTTCCGAAACCCGTAGCACAGCTGAACGGCAGAAGTGGTTGGCTGAAGCATTGAGGTAAGTTCTTCCCCGCCTCCATTGCTAGATACACTCTCATGATCCTCACCAGACTATTCATCAAAGGTGCTAGGATTCTTCAGTTTGAGAAATTACGAGAGATTTGCGGGGATTTCCAACAATTGAACTACGCCAAAGGTAAGCCTTTCGTACGACTGCCATACTATCAGCATTCAACGGCAAAATTACAGGTGCGATATGCCTGCCGCTGGTTTGCGCTCAGTTGCATGACCCAGACAATGCCGGTCTTGAATATTGGCATGCTGCACTCCCTTCAACCGACCCACGCCGCGAACTTGCTGAACAACGATTGCGATGTTACGACCTGGTCATGGACTCCCTCACAACCTTTGAGGGCAAATGCACAGCCGTGAAACCGACAATTTCGGACAATGCTTTGGTCTCCGATGATCCAGAGACCGTTCGAAGTCATGCCTATGAGCTTGCTTTTGGAAGCGAGGATGAGATGTTCCATTCGACACTTTATGATTGGTTGATTGAACGCAATTTGGCTGATGATCTTCTTGAGGTGCGGAGTCTACTCCTTGGTTTCTACGCTCAGCTTGAGTTTGAATTCTAGATGAGACCGGCCTTCCTTGAAGCACATCTCAGACGAGAGCCAATCACTGTGCAGAAATACCAGCTTCTTTGGCAATTCTATGTGAAAAACGGACAACCACTGAGGGCCGCTGAAGTTTTGGGAGCTTTGGCAGAGTCAACACAGTAGGTTGTCTATGTTTAGCTCTTCGGCATGTCCTTGACCTTCTGTGTGCCAGGTTCGACCTCCACCTTGATGCGAGGCTGGAATACCTCACTCTTGCGGTGGCGAACGCGAAGTCGCACCCAATTTCGGCTGGTGGACGACACGAAACTGCAATTGCCTTCCTTACAGATCTCGAAGAAAAGCTTGATGTAGCTCAAGTTCAGCTGGAGATCTATAATCAACTTCTTCCCCACGTTGACGACGCACGAGAGGTTGGGGAACGAATAAGTTTACTGTCGAAAAGGCTGTTCACGATGACCGAGGTAGATCATTCTCCCAATAATCATGGTACAACGATGCTTGATGGTTTTCAAGCTCTATCAAGGTTATGCTGTGACATTTGATCTTCCTGCCATAAAACTTCTCTGTTTGCACGTCTCTGAGCATCAAGACGAAAGCGTCGTCAAACCCATTTGGAACCAAATATTTGACGAGAGTAGGTTGAATCTCTTTTCGTAACAGTCATCCACTTAAATTCCTCCAGTTTTAAATGAATCTCCAGATGTTGTGGCACAGTCAGATCTCATCCTGGCAAAAGTTGTGCAACTTGGTCAACGCTTTTATCCGTCGGAGAGTGCATTCCCGCTTCGTAAGTGTTGTGATCGCCAGAACCCTGCATCCTTTTTACACTTTCTTCGTACTACAGGTCTCGTGGCCACTCTGCTCGTCCGCTTCATGCTGTCAAACAAAGGTACAGTACCCTTAGGTTGGTCGCCCAGAATATTGGTCCAATGTGGGGTTCCATTTGTCGAAGTGTGGGACGTATTCCATGAGATGTATGAATCTCAGGTAAGAAAGATCAGCACTTATCTTATCAAATCACCCGATGGAGAGTTTTCTTTCCCAGGTTCCACCTTTCAACGATCAAGCGAATGTCCAGGCAATTTCGTCAGAAATTGCTGTTTTATTTTCAGATTGGCTCGGTGAAGCGATGCGGCCTCAATCATCGACTCTCCGAGCTGAATTTCCTGTTGGACGTGTTGATCTTGCGGTTGACCAGTATATGGCCGAGTTGGAACCAAGTCGTATTGAAACAAGAACGACATATGAAAACGTCAAGCGGCAGCTCAGACGGTACTGGTAGCCCAACTGTTCATGTTGCTTGTAGAATAAATACACCTCCAAATTCAGATAGACAACCAAACTAAATGAACTAGTTAACCTCCAAGATTGCATCCTCGGCTCGAATTAGTAAATACTGCGTCCACTTCTGTGTAAGTTGATACACTTTGATTAAGGCTCTGCGAAAGATAATGGTAAGATGCGCAGCCGGCTGAGCGGTCTCAATAAGATACCTTGCAGCACCAACAACAAGTAGGCCTATAACGATCAGCGCTGCGATGTCGCGTGAACTGTCGTTGCGTCTGTTGCGTTGGCCTCTGTATCGAGCCAGCCATTGCACAGGAGCGAGCATCTGAACTGAAAGCAGCAGATGGACAAGCGAACCAGCGCCAACAAGAGGAAGACCCAGAACAAAACGTCGGATGAACCACATTATCAATCCAGGCGTCTGTTTCGATCTAGGAGGGGTGCTGTCGCTTGCACGCGTCGGCGAAGTAAAGGCGGTATCATCGAAGATTCCCACTACGTCGCCATCTCGAAGGACGCGAAAAGCTGCCGTTACAAGATCTTGGAAGACCTGAATAGGAGAGATGTAGAAGAATGAATAGGAATAATAGTTGGAAGGCTCCTCGAACGCAGCCATGAAGTAGGTTGTGATGTAAGAAGCTAACATCACGATCGTTGTGAATACCAAGCCGGACAAACCTCCAACGATGACTGCAGCAAAATGAGGAAGCCATATTTGGTCACATTGAATGAACTGACCAGGGTTTGTGGCAAGCCCCACGATGCGGGTGCGTGAAAAGCGGTATTGGTAGCGACATTGAGGGCAAGCAAAAAAGGCACTCTTTGAGGCTGATGAATTTCGCCATGTTTGCAGGCACTTGACATGGACGTACTATTCAAGTGGTTAACTTTAGTTATTGGGAGGACTGAAAGGCGCAGTTGCTCACACTAATGGAACCTTTGCACAAGCAAGGACGTATGAGGCGGCCCATTTCAAGCTCGACATTTGCGCCGTCGAAACAGATCCTGCACTGTTTTTCGTCAGCGTCGGGCATCGTGGTGAAGGGGCCTGGTTGGAAGGAAATAAGCACAGCGAGGAGGAGGCGCTGAAGCCGCCACCGTTGTTGACTCCGGCATTCATCTACATTGCCGAACTGAGTACTGAACATTGTCACGATCCACACTGAACACGGATGAGCGAGGATGCCCACCACAGCGCTCATCTGAGGCTAGTCGGTGCTTTCGCCGGCATAGGTAGTGGTATGTTTTTATCGTATTCTCTCTAACATTTTTTGACTCTGCTTAAGGTTTGACTAAAGTCATTCCAAATTTCTGCCATTCAATTTCCAATTCTGATTGTCTTTTAGGTAGCTGTGGGACATGGGTGACCAACATTTCTGAAGGTAACTTATATATATATATCGGGCCGCAGCCATGCACACGGCTTACAATGCGAGCTAGATTCTCCCGAATAAATATTCACTCAAAGAACAGATTCGATACCATTAAGACACGCCTCCAATGCTCTCCGCCAGGAACATATCGCGGAGCTTTTGACGTTCTAACCAAAATTGTACGGACAGAGGTGCGATTCGTCCCTTCTGGCCGTGAATTTGACCGTTGGATCCGTTATCTCGTCAGGGTGTTTTTGCGTTGTACAAAGGAGCAACCCCTCCCGCAGTTGGCTGGGCTGCAATTGACTCAGTCCTGCTCGGATCTTTGCACAACTACCGCTTATTCCTGCTTCGACATGGAATGACCGAACCTACCCCTGGGTTAGGTATACCCCGGTTATCTCTATTTGCACATGGGGTAGCTGGGCTCTTTGCTGGCGCAACGAGGTGGGCCCTCCAAGCCTCGCATAGGGCAATGCCAAGTAAAAGGTTTATGATATTCTTTTCAGCGCTTTAATAGCCACTCCGGTTGAGCTTTTGAAAGGTCTGGCACAATGAAATGAACTTTTCCAAGCTGCTCACGACCCTAACAAGTCAAACTCCAGCTTCAATCCGAGAGGTCGGTTCTTGACCGCCAATTTAAAGGCCCTGTTGATTGTGCAAGACAAATCATCCGCGTTCAAGGGTTTCAGGGCTTGTGGTCCGGGCTAACGGGAAGCCTCGCATTCAGAAGTAATTTTTTTTGGATGTTTCTGTCATTCGAGGTCTGCACGACTGAGTTTTTGATGTTCCTTGGCTAACAAAAGATATAATAAGGCTTTGATGCGAGGATTTTCGCGATTGACAGGATCGCCATATGAGGTGCTCATAGTTGATTGCAATCCTTCCAGACCCCCTACTGACAGTTAGATGATACCAGATAAGCACAGGCACTGCAAACTTTCTCTCCGGTGGCCTCGCATCATTCGCCTTTTGGGGTATGGCCATACCTGCTGATAACATTAAAAAGTAGTAGGCTGCTCCTTAAACTCTCCTGTGACCATGAAATTCAATTAGACTAAATAGCCGGATGATGTCACATCCCTATCCCTTGCCCTACCCCTCCTCGACCTCCATCACAAGGCCATCCTTCATCTCCGTAGCTCGCCACATCTACTACAGGGATGGTTACTCCGGCTTCTTCCGCGGGTTGGGGCCCAGTCTTTTACGTGCATTTCCGGTGAACGCTTCCGCCTTTTTTGTGTATGAAGGTACGATGAGACTCTTAGGAGCCGAGAAGGTATTTATTACCTCAAGCTATGAAAACTGGCTTACAATGGCTCGGGACAGACACGTCATTAAAATTCAGATAGATTATGCTAATTAGCCCATTGATCAGCAATTTCCTTTTTTGGAGCATTTGATACCTAATGGAGATGCACCAGACCACAACCAGACCATCAAGAGGACAAGATAATAGTTCGGTATGATATCTTACAAGTAAATTAAGGAGTGCGCACCCCTTCCGAGGTCTCACACAGTGTAAGTCAATAGGGAGAGACTATCTAGACTTTTCGTTTCCTACAGGTAGCAACGAGAAAAAGTACTTGGCGGGAGAGCACATGGCCAATTATTCTTTGAAATAGCACTTTCCCATTCGTCAGCATGTGACCGATACAAGTCCAAGGCCACACGAGCATTTTCGAGCTAATTTGTGGTGTAAAACTCTCGATGAGGCCTTGAGACGAAGAAACTCACTGGGTGTAGTTGACCTTCCTGACATCGCCGACACAGTAACTGCCATGCCAAAGTTTGAAGACCAATAATTTGGTGGGGAGAACGTAGCGCATTTCGAAACGGCTTTGGAATACCACTCAGTGCTAAACCAACGATAAATTTGAAAAGAAGAATCAGACCTGGTATAAGGCTACGTCTCTAGTAGACACAGCGGGATGTGGTATTCCAAGTACTGACAAGAAAACGTTACAAAATGTCGACGTAGAACTGTCAAAAAAGGTCTCACCTGAAAGGTCGTTCCATATACCGTGCCCAACAAGAACCTTGCCTTTAATGAGATTTGCGACGTACTGCTGAACAACATTGAAGGCCCAGGCGTCTGCTAGAAAGCAGAAAACATCGACTGTCGTGAAACTTGGGACATTGAGGTGTGTGACACACGAACCAGAATATAAATCGGACTCGCTAATTCCTGTGGTAACTGACCTATAGTCCGTCACCTAAGAGTCCAATACCACCAGTGAGGTGATCGAGGAAAAAAGTTTTTTGAATAACTACCTGCATCGTAGGTGCAACGTAATGATCGAACACTGTTGAGCCTCGGTAATTAACGATGGACACCCGTCTGTGAGCTCAAGAACCTGAGCCGTGAAATGTCGAGGAAGGAAGAAAAAAACGCACGCCAGCATCGAGGTAGTACCTCCCGGACCAACCCCAACATTAGCGCACGATATCGCGAGAAACTGGTCAGTGGGTGGAGACATCAAAAGTGATGAATAGACACCTGTAGAATATTGAAGATACGTACCAGCAATATGGCGGGGTCCCTTATGAAGTTCCCTCGCCAGATGATCAATTAGGTTGCTGCTAGGGTATTTTCGGGCAGGGTTACAAATTCGGAACCTCTTTTTCCAATTAGTTCTAGTCGGGGGCATGGCACGGGGAGGAGTTTGACACAGCGCGAACGACATGCTGAACGACAAAGTTATTTGCGATAGAATGACTCTGTGTTCTCATAAGTGGGGCTCTCATAAGTGGGGCAGGCTGAAGATTTTCGATCAGGAATGCGATCGAATGCCGGTGCAATCGCCTGTTCCCAGGTTAAAGGAAGCCTCAGGCCCTCAGCTGCAAAAACAGTTCAGAAAAGGTACGTCAAGGGGACTTCGGATATTGGACACCTACGAAGATCCTCAGATTGCATATTGGATCTGGAGAAGAGCTGCTTATTGCAGATCTAATTCGGCTAGAAAAAAGAATTTCGATGGCAGAACAAGATCACGAACGAAGCGGGGGACGTGGATGGCGAAGGAGCAAACGTCGGTTGCTCGAGGACAAAGTAGGTAGGCAAGAAGCAAACATGATAGATATCGCTTGGAGAGATATCGTAAAGCGAGGGAGGTGCTGTGGTCAATCAGTGGTGTGCCGTTGTGCTTCCATGCGCGGGTATGAGTAAAAGGAGAATTAGTGAAAACAGCTACTTGAGAAAAATCGCAGATCGTTTTGACAGGGAACACGATCGCCATTCGGGGACTTGCTTTGAAAGCTGAAATTTACTTTCCTGGGAGATCTTGGAGAAATCCTGAAAGGCAGGGAGGGACAACGCAAGCACAACGTCTACGCCAGGCGCCACAGAGTTTCAGGGTCAGAAGAAGCTCGATCAAGCAAACTACATTTCGACACCAGTAATTTCTATTGGAATTTCGCCGGTACTTACAAGTTCCTGTGAATATCATATTGCCAATCGCCAACCTCCCGGCTGGAATAGAATTGGATCGTTGAGATCGCATCCCACATTTCTCGAGAACATTGCAAACGCCAGATTCTACTTTGCAGCATAGCAGATCGATGTGTAGTTGCCGAGCATCTTATTTGACGGCCTCCGTAGTTCGCGCAACACAATGCTCATGGGTTCGAAATAGGCGCCAATATTCAGGATGGCAGCCGCCGTCTCTTTGGCGTTGACTCGTCTCCTGAAAGCGTGTAAGCTCACGATCCGTACCATTTGACGAGGAAGCGAGAGGGCGTTCATCATGGCTAGTATTGTCACCACATCATCGCACGCACTTTGGAGATTATTTGAATTTCACCCCCATTTTCAGCCATGCTCGTTTCTGAACCCGGCGCCACAAACGCCTTTCCTTTCCATTCTTGACAAACAGTTTTCTCCCAGGATATCGGAAAACCCGTTTGAATGGCCAACGCTGCGTTCCACCCAGGACTTCCCTCTCAAACGTCCACGACCTGGTTGCCCGACAAGCCTCTGTCTCTAATTTCCCAATGTGCTTTACAAGGTCGCGGCGACCTTCTTTAAGCGCGAGTGTCACCAAACGACGTCGGACGCGTCCATCCTCTACTTGAGGGCCCCATTCCAGCTTGAAAGCCCTTACAACATTATTAGCCACGGTTCCGCAGCGTTTAGCGTGACGTAAAGTGGAAAGAAGTAAAAAGAGTGTAGAGGACGTGGGGCGCAGAGAGCGGTGTAGCTTTAGGAGAGTATTCAAAGTCTGCTGCGTCTCGTAAAGCTTGCGTAACCCCTTTGTGGTCCGGTTAAACGTTATATGGAGGTGAATAATGTCTAGACACCTCATGGCGGTTTTCTTCCTCAGCTTTCGAGGCAGAGAGCGGAGGTAAGAGGTCGTGAGCAATAATGCTCCATCTCCCTGTTGGGACTGCAACAGAAGGTAAACAATGTGATAGATAGTGTTCGGATGTGTAGTGGCTAAATCTGGCATGTGGGTAGGGCGATGTCGAAAAAGCAATCGTTGACGGGCACGATATAGGAGCAAAGTATCGGGTCCTTCAGTAACCGTTTCCGCTGCTGCATTTCGCACGACCTCCCGTTGCTCATTAACGATCCAGCGAGCTTTCGGTGGCTTCCTGAGAATGCCCTTTCTCAGAGACCTACAGAACTCCAGCCAGATGGGCAAAGGCATTTCATGGCGTGGTCGTGAGTTGCCTGGAATGGGACTGTTAGTGGTCTCCATGACCTGGCGCCAAGCCCTGTCCCAAAAGCCAGCCTGTATCAGCGACCGGACTTGCAATTTCCAAGTTTCGAAATTTCCCTTTATCTTGCTCCTGCGCATTTCAGTAAACAGCATCTGTGTGACACCAAAAGATACGTGGCGGAGAGCAAGGGCGATGAGTAGATTGTAAGACCAAGTGGTTTGCAAGTCAGGATATAGTGCGTGATAGTCCACGAGCACAGGAAGGCTGGGGGTAGGTCTGCAAATTGAAACGAGATAGATGAGGTTCTTCCGCAAAGCATACCGCGTTGTGGGCCGCGGTAGGCGGAAGGACGGTCCAGCAGGCGAGACTGAAACAGCATTCGTGATAATCGACGATGGTTGTCCCGGCCGCGGTGGCCTTGTCCTTGGAATATGGGCAGGAGTTATCTCCCTTGGCTGGGAAGATAACCCCGGAATTGAATCAAAGTCCCAGTCGGTGAATGAGTCGGGATCAAAATATGTGACATTGAGAGTGCAGTCCTTGTACAACTGGTCATCCGTAGGACAGCTGGGATTACCAGCTAAATGCGGGTTTCGTCGAAAACCGGCCACTTTCCAGTCAGATAACCGATTGAGGTCTTCAACACCGTTAGATGTCAAAGCTAACTTAGAGCTGAATGAAGAAGATATTACCAAAGGTAGCTTCAAACGGACATAATAACGCACCTAGACTTGGCAGGCGCTGTGGCGACCGCGATATTCCGCTTATATGTAGACTTAGATGCCGTTCTCGTCAGTTTTCGATAACGGGTGCCAACCGCGACTGAGACGGTAGTCCGGGTATGACGTGCCCAAGCTCGACCAGCAGCGTAGGCGGGAGTAGTGGCCACAGCGGCGACGGGGCTGGTGGGCAAGAGACAAAAGGTGCGATGGAGCATGCATGGGAATGAGAAATTGGTCTAAAGAATATGGATGACCGTTGCAAACTTGTTGCAAACGGTTGGCCAACTCACAACAATTTTTTGCGAACCAAATGAAGATTGTTTATCATGTACTTCTGTTTCAAACATGTATATACATACAAATAACATCTCCTCAAAGCTCTTCCATTGCCTGTTGAATCATTCGCCCAACCAGCCAACCTACTTTCGACACCCATCTATCCCTGACAACACGCATAAAGCTCGACACTTCGGTCACTTTCGAATCCGCAAAGTTATCAAGCCCACGTTCCCAACTCCTTACACTTTCACTCCCAAACATTCCTGCTTGCTGATTGACGACTTCATCCACCTTGTCTGTCCAAGCCATCCACTCTTCCGAAAGTTGGGGAATAAGAAGAGGTCCAAGAGAGGATATGCAAAGCGGTGGCTGCGATAAAAGATGATTTGTAACCGCCGATAGGAAAAGGAAAGTCTCCGAGGGGTGGAACTTGTCTTTATGCAAACACTTGATCGTTGATGCCAAGTGCGGTGGCGATGCAGAGGGACCGCATGATGGCTGCGGGGGAAGAGGAACACATGTAAAATAAGGGAGGTACGACATGCAGCATGCCACAAAGTCGGTGATGTTCGGTCGTAAACGCGAGAGTATGTAGGAATCCCGCATGCCGCCTTGTTGATTGTGTTGCAATGGTGTTTGACTGAAGGCTGTCGAACCACCAAGCCCGTAGCCAGTAGAAGGGTGGACGAACGTAGGGGAATTGGAATAGGGATATGCATCACGTAACTTCTTGGCGGATTGTGCGAGACTTTGTATCGCAGTATCGAGTGTTGGCCGAGGGATGAGCGACAGAATTGTGGACTTGAGAGAGGGTTGAGCTTTGATTAGCGAAGAAAGTAATGGTAGCAACGACTGTGTAGGAAGACTCGCTGTATTAAAGAGTCAGGACCCGCCCAAGAAACTGTTCGCTGAATCATACCTAGCAAGACGCCGACATCGACATCATCCTCTTCAGAGGTACCAGGTGCCCTGTTTTCCTTCGCATCTTTGCCAGCTGCTTCTTGAGAAGGTGCAACCCGTGCACGTTTCGGTGCCGCTCGTTTAGGCCTTTCAGGTGTTGGACTCCTGTCCATTGATTCATCCCTAGCCCCAGAATACCGACCATTATCCAAATCTTCCTCAAGATCGTGCCTTCTTTTCTGCACTCTAGAGGAAGAAGGTTGGTTGATGGAGGATGCCAATTGTTGAAATGCAGTAGGATTTGTGTGGCCGGGTGTAGAAGTGCCCCAGGGTGACGAAGATACAGTGGACGACAAAGGGCTGCCCAAACCAAAACCAAAGCCAAACGGCGAAGGGGCATGTGAGAGAGGTCGTGGGTGAAAGTCAATAGGATGGTGCAGAACGTTTGCCATGATGGACAAGGGTAAAACCAGGAAGCAGGTCAATGTGAGTATAAAGTAAAGCAGCAGGCGAAGTCACGCAGTGAATTCACGTGACACTATTCGCCCTGCCCTAAACCTAACAATTAAAAGCGACATCGTGATTGAATTTTTTTCTCCCTATCTTCTCACAAAGGTACGTTCCCTTCCATTCCCCCTCCGGTGACGAGAATAAGAATCGCTACTTGGAAGCCTACGGGCTGATGAGTTTAAACTATACATATACCCAAATTTCTGAGATCTATCAGCTTTGTGGATCCTTTACAACCAAACTGAACTTCAATTCTTTCCAGGTCGCCCTCGCACTCGCAGTGCTCTTCCATTGCAACGTGAGTTTCTTATTCACTTTCTTGACGTGATGCAACAAATAGAAGTCAAGCCCTGACCTTGTCTCAAGGACAAGTGTTGATGATTTTCCATGCTAATACTGATCCTCCTTCAATTTATTTATCCTTCGACTCAGTGATACTAAAAAGACTTTTTTTCTTTTCTAGATGCAACTACTACATATTCTCGCTGTCCAGTTTATTGTGTATATTCCGACTCTCCATCCATCATTATGAAATTGTAATATACAGAATCAAAGTTCATTTTAAGAGTCTGCCCATAGCCAATTGAGCAACCACAAGACGCAGATCGCTAGTGTCAATCTGGCCTTCACTCCGAATCTCCATTGACCCTCTCTGTACCACATTTTCTGGAGGTTCGAAGATGCTGGCGCTTGCTCAGCCAAGCGGTCGACCCACCTCCTAGGTCGAAACGGTGTGCCAGGTTCTGGAGGCAATGGATTGCCGTTAGCGTCTTTTAGGTGGTGATCAAGGTTAGGCGATATGAGAGGTATCGAGACCTCTTGCGCGCCGTCGGCATCGCTTTCAGAGTGAACAGCGGAAGAATTACCACCCATTGGAACGGTAACAGGAAGTGGTAGAGCATCGGAAGCATTGGCGCATATCCAACTTGTCATTTCCGCAGTGGCATATGCCAGTCGATCGGAAATGTAGATAAACATGATGGTGGCGAGGACAAAGTTGATGGACCTCCACCGTGTGCCCGGAAGGACAAGAAGGATGCCTTTACTATCACCAGCCAGCCAAAAGTGAAACTGGACAATGAATGTTTCCAAAGAACACTTGCCAATGAAAGAAAAAGCCCTAGACGATGCGGAGCGCATGATTGGGTTTGCATTTCTTAAGAGAGCGAAAGCCACAACGGGGAGGGGGGAGATGTATGGATGCCAAAGGTTATAGGTAAATTTGGACTCCTGGAGGAGTTCAAAGGCGAAAAACCATACAAGAATTAATCCCGATAAGGCGATAGCGCACTTCACTGCGACAGGCCAGTATTTGTGGTCCGCAAGGCGATAATCCCGCGTCTTGGCCACAGCGATTGCAGTGAGCATTCCAACGTAGACGACCCAGAGATCGAGGTTAACTCTGAATGCCCATTCTCCAGATGACCAGTGAATCTTGCAAACTCGTGCGAGTAAGTCGAATAGGGCCTCTAATGGCCATTTTGCATGCATAACCCATGTAACTAACGCTGCCGAGAGTGATATCTTGCAGAGAAGGAGAGGGGTGTGGTCGTTGAGTTGCCGACCGATTGCCATAGTGCCATAGATGATCAGGTACCACATAGAGACGAGTGGAGAGAAGTAATAGGAAATATAGTCCGTGTTCATAGTGTACGCGAGTATAATCGTCAGGAGATTAAGTCGGACCATGACCTGTAGAGAACGCTTTATTTGGAACAACGAAATTTGGCGCACAACGTACCTGTGCAATGCGCAAGAAGCCAAAGTCCGCCTTGCGAAGATAGAACATGGTATGTCCGTAGCCTGTCATAAAGAGGTAAGAGGCCACCAAAACCCGTATTGGGTTGTAAATTCCAGATATTTTTGATGCTCCGAGGTAGTGATATATCAAAATTGCCACTATTGAATGCTAACGATCACTAACTTTCCATACGGCAGGCGTGAGAACCATACCTTGCATCCAGCCTTTCCATTCGTCTGTCTGATCACGACTCAAAAACCCTGGGTCTTTATCTACTCGTTTGACTGTTAACAGCCCAACTAGAAGAGAGCCCAAGGATAGGAAAGCAAATGTGATCGGACTAAATTGTTTCTGCTCTTTAAGCCAGAAACCAGTTCTATCTGCGGCGTAAAGGAGTGCGACGGAAGAACTGATGATAAATGACGGTAGTTCACGCTCAAGAGGGACGGTCCGAGAACCTATAAGATAACATATGTCAACGATCTCTTCTGATATTGAATGTAGCAGGACTTTCCTGAAAAGTAGGAGACATAAAGCGTGTAGGGACCCCATAAAATGATACACCCAAGGATAAAAAGCTGTAGAAAGGACGGTATAGGGTATCGATTGCAACACGTCTTGTCGAACGGGAACCGTTTGGCAAGTTGGTCATTACAACGAAGATTGAGAAGGATATTAGCTTGTGTTTTGACAAGGGTATCGGAGTAGTGAAGGCCATCTTCCGTTAAAGACGGTAAGAGCATCTGATTAAAGACAAGGGGCAGCGAGACCTGATTGTTTGGCCTGCTCGGCCTCCTTGAGTGTGTAGGGGGGTTGATACGATGATAGAGGTCTGAATTCATAGCTTCTATGTCCGAGGGGTGAATCGTGGCTGCTCGGGCGGGTGATAGCTTTGATGAGATAACTTGTTCAACCGGGAGGACAACAACATGGTCTGCGATCTTCAATTGACGGGAGAGAGCTGTGAAAATGCGCTCCATCTTGGCTTCCCATGCAGGGATCCCTCCTGAGGCTGGGTAACGTAAATACCATAACCCAGAGCCCAGGATCAGTAGTGAAGGGGGAAAAGGACCATCCAAGCGTTTTCGGAAAGTAAGTGCATTTTGAATATACGATCCATTGAGATAAGGATCCCAATAGAAGGATACCTGGACGCCACTTTTGGTGTGAAGCTTGTGATCTGCGTGTTTGCTGTCGGCATCCGCTGGTACGGTAGGCAATGAGGGGTCCAAGACGTGAGCCAGTTGAAAGAAAAGCTTCCTCGTAACAGAATCGCCAACAAATGCTGCTTCCCGACCGGCGAGACAGTTCGACCCTTCTCCAACGGTGTAGGAGTGGACCATGCAACCTAAGGAAGGATATTAGTCGATTTGAAGATATCAGCCAGTCAATAAACGCGCCGTCGGGTTGCCAAGTTCGATGCGCCGAATCTAGCCAGCTCCCTCTATTGAGCAAAGAACTGCACTGTATCGGATCTGTCCAGTCTAGATATTCCATTTGGTTCTGAGGTTACAACGCGAGTGCTTTTGTGGCTCACCTGAAAGAATGTAACGCGCAAGCCCAGCAAAAAGACCCAAACCTATGGCGACGATACAACCAAAGTGTGGCCATGAAGGATTAAGGCCGACAGAAGCCTTGGAGGGAGGCATTTTGTCGCGAAGGTATAATGGAGGCCTCGAAGTTGGCTCACCGCTCAAGGCTCGATTTATTAAATAAATACACGTGCACGCTGCCCTGACTCCAAAATTGACGTCAAAATTGGTGCTGGATACAAGTGCTATGGATATATGATTCTAGGTATATACAATAATGAAAGTCCATTTGGCGAAAAGATGCCAGAAAACTATGAAAGTCCACCTGCTAGTTGCTGGCCCTGAAGCCAAGGGAAATGAACAATCTATTTCTCCCGGGCCCGTTCATCTACGTCGTTGTCGTGGTCGTTGTTAGTCCCGTCCTGTTACCAAGTGTTCAAATTAAGCAACTTCTAATATTCCGGGGATGGACCGGCTCACCCTTTACAATGATTGTTGGCGGACGTAGGGAAGCAAGAGAGGTAACGACACCCCGAGCATGCTGTTCGCTGTCGTATAAAAACGGAGAAGGGAAGGTAACTTGACAAACTCACCAGCGTATGGGTCAGACGTGTAGAAGTTCCTCACAAGGACTACGAATAGTAGAATAGCGAGAGGAATAGCAGCCAGGCGAAAAATCCACATAATTAGTTTGTGCCGCTTTGACGCACTGATTACGGGATACAGCGTCGTGCCCACAAGAAGCCCCATTACGAATCCCCCAATGTGGGCTATTGCACAAAACGATAGTTGATGAATTAGCAAAAACACTCGGTGTTAAAATGAATATGAATATACCAAAGTTGTCGACATCTGTTAGACCCAGACATCAATCATCCGTAGACAAATTTTATCATTGAAAAACTCACACGGAATGTAACCCACCGCGATTCCAATCAGCAATTCTATCGTCATGAAGATTAGCTGAGCAAGAAAGCATGTGAATGGGGATCGTGTCGCTGAAGTGCATCAAAAATACCTTTCGGACAGGTCGGTAATGATACTTCCAATGAGCGAAGAGATCAACCCAGGTTACCTTTTCCATAATGAGTCCGGAAATTGAGAATGAAATTGAGCGCGAGGAACCCACAGCTATGGTGCCAAATATTGCACCGCTCGCTCCAAGCGATGGTACACCTACCAGGGAGAAGTTTCCACCGAGAACATTGCTAGATCAGATATGAGTAGGTAAGAAGCCCTGAGTTTGCAATGCCGTACCCAAAAATTCCAGCCGCGAAGTATGTAAGCAAGAACCCCCCAGATCCCATCTCCCTCTCAATCTATCAAACGAGTGTTAGTATGAAAGTATTAGACTGACCACTGATACTCATACCTGTGCCGACAGAGTAATTTGAGCCAACATATTTAGGAGAATATGAATGATCCCAGCGTGTAAGAATATTGGAGTGATAAATCTGCAACAAGTATCATGTCAAACAGGCACAACAGGGGGCAAGAGCAGAACAAACCGGAACCATTGATTGGGAGAATGACCATGAAAACCTCCGAATCCGCAAAGGTCCTCCACTGTGCATATGCTAGTGATAGGATTGGCTGTGTCGTTCATGCCTATGGCGCAAATGGGCGACTAAGTTACAACGGCGACGAAGACGGGCAAAAGGCATCGTACAGGCGATTTTTGTAGACGGAAGGACGTCCGTCACAAGCTTCATACATGGCGGGAAACGTGCCCCAAGATTGATTAGAGCGCTCCCAGATGGACCTAGCATAGGATTGATGACTGGCTGGGTAACTCGAGATGAGTGTTGGTTATAGCACAGAATTTCTGAGGGCACCTACCTTGAGTGAGATAGGGCTTCCCTGTTGTCGTGCATTTAGGGTCAGCTCGTAGATGAACACTGCGAGCATAGAAGCAGTCAAAGCCCATACTGAGGGGGGCAATTAAGTCAAAATACTGGAAAAGGACGAGAGAACATACCAACGAAAGGATATTTCTGCCGGCCAATTCCGCGTTTCTTGTCTTCAATCCGTTGCTGCAGAGGATATTTTCCTCCAGCCAAAATTGAATTCATGGGCGAGGCCTTTTCATCTACAAGTTTTGGTTGGGAATCCTCGTAAGGTTCAGCGTACTCTGAAAGAATTCGTTAGACTCTAGTTTTTGAAACCTTGTGTATGCAAGGTTGTAGCAGACCTAAATATTGATACCGACTTCCGCCTTGGGCGTTTTGAACAAGAGGTGCATCTTGTGAGTCGTCCAAAGCTTGGCTGGCCCTTTGAAATTCGTATCCCGACTCGTCGCCAATCTCCGCGTACTTGTGTCCGGTAGTCAAAGCAGATGGAGCGAGGCTCCTACGACTATGATCCCGGAGCAAGCTGGGCCCAGCTGTTTTCTCGACGTCGGTGGGATCGTAGAAGTTGGTTTGTTCAGGTTCCAGAACTTGTGGCGTTTTCGTGCCATGATCGTCAACATGATGATAGGGTAGAGAGGACATTTTCAAAGCCAGGGGATGAGCACTTCTTGTGACAGCCGGTGATAAGTAGTACCTCGCTGCAGTCGAGTCCAAGCACCAGCCAGGCACGCGGCTGTGCTTGCGGCGCTTGTACACGAAGGTGCAATTTGGCCGCGCTCCGTCGCATCGCTTGATCACAGTACTGCGGCACGGGTACAAAACTACGCACTCCTCATGATCACAAAACGCATGCACGTCTTTAACGGTACAAATCTACATAACATTACTATGCGATGCCCACAAATAACAATCAGATTTATTCATGTCAATGCCAGATCAATTGGTGTTGTTTCTCCGATGCTTGGTCGTCCCTTGCTACGTCCAGATGGTTTCCGTGTGAGAGGTGTTACGTGGGTATTAATTTTGATCGCAATGTTGTCGACGTCGCCGACCCGATCATCGAACGCTTGGCAGTCTTCCTTGTCCTCTTCTTCGCCCCCAGTGTCAATGGGTTTGTCCCAGCGCGCAACGGACCTAATTCCATCGACCCACTGCAAGATACCAACTTCAACCTCTCTTAACTTTCGGTTCCTTGACCTCCAAACAAGAGGACCCCCAGATTTTATCCTCGCTCGACTTGAACTTCGAGAACGAGGGTTCGCGCTCAACATTGGCTCTCGCTGCGCGTCTGCAAAAAATGACTTCCTTCCTGGGAGAGCAGCCAACAAACGAGGGTCCGATGGAAGTAAAAGTGGTAGCATATATCTTGAATCGAGGAGTTCTCCAAGCACCTGAGGCGGTTTTGCAGGCTCCCAGGCAGACTTGTCACGCGACTTGTCAAAAAGCATATCGATACTTTGTTGGGTTGCAGAAGTGTCTGACGAGTTCACAGATGCAGAGGACTCTTTCACAGAGCCACTGGAGGAGCCGTTCAAGTATGAGGAAGCATCGTCTCTATCCCTGTCCCGGTCAACAATCTGAAATAAATAGGTTAAGTTTGCTCTAAAGGAGTGAGTGATGAATTCCAATACCTCTTTTCGAAGAGCCTCCACCCCCAGCTTCACTCGATGTCTCTCCCAATCCTTTTGAAGCTGTGTAAGATATTGGACACATTCATCCGTCATTCGACCTTCATTGACCTCATACTTATAGTCACGGACGGCACGACGCATCTAGTAATTTGTCAACGAGCTATTTAATCCTGTAACGCAACGGACACACCTGTAACGGATTCACGTTCTTCATCGTCTGTATTGTGAAAACGAGGTCCTGGAATTCCACTATTGACGAAAGGCCCTGTGGGACAGTCAATATGGGCCATTTGACGCTAGCAAGACCCCACCTGCAACCAATTCAACAGATCCCGAACAGGAGCAAAATGTACTTGGACACCTGGGGGGATCCCCATTCCCTCGATCCATTCTTCCAATACGGCGACGTTCGCACTGATCTGAACGGCTCTTGATCTAGGGGACAACTTCAGTAATTCACCGGCAAGTTGGCGCTTGCCAAATTTCTTACCGACAGAGGTACTTCTTTCGCGTGATTAAGCGGTTGAATACCTCACCTATCAAACAAGTCACGATGACATGATGTGGGATATAGTGGAGACAGGCGGAAACCTTACAAGCAGTCCAATACATCACTTGTGACCATAATTGGGTAGTGAGGGCCGGATTTATGTCGGAGAGAACGAGAAGGGTGTGCAAAGCTGTGAGGAAAGATGTGAGATCAACGGGAGACGGCGGCGGCGAAGTATCAGCGAAGAGCGCAGACAATGGAGCTCGCGTGGAATCCGCACGGCCGCGAGTAAAGGTCTCCTTCAACGATGAGAATTTACGAGAGTTGGAGGATGATATTGTGTTTTGGCTGTGACTTGGGGAGATTGGTCGATGCGGGCTCGCAGGAGGTGATGAGGGAGTACCACCACGGTTGGTGGTCGGGATTGTGGGATTCGGAGCTTTGCGTTTTCCAGTGAAGGAGCGTAGAAACGACCACTCTGATTCGAATTGAACAGCTTCAAACTCAGAGGTCAAGGGAACATAGTCCAAAAGGGTAGCATCGAGTAGTTGATCTATTCGCTGTTCCGCAAAGCGAATGATGAACACTACAACAGACGATGATTGGACCAATTTGAATTTCCAAGATTAAGACTTACCGAACACAGAGTTTATAACTTCCTCGATCAACTCGAAAGAGCCCAACATCTCGCAGGCTTCGTTTATTGAGTTGTCACATTGTAACAGGTGAAGCCAGAGGCTAGTGTTGTACAGCCAGAATATTAAGCAGGTGACATCTTCTGCCCGGTTCTAAAATATCGTCAGCCTATGGAGATCGTAGCTTGAGGTGAGATTACCGATGACGCACAAAAAAAGTCTCTTCAATGGCATCACTAGCGCCGATGATGAAGTCTTCCAGCCACGTATGATCACAAGCGAGACATGCAAATCTCGTCAGCATATACAATGTGTTTGCAGGAGTGGCGTTTCGTAATGATGTTGGAAAGTTTGTGATGAGGGAGTCAAAGATTTGAGGAAGGAGAGGAGGTGAAAAAACCAGCATGGAGGTGTAATCTGGGATGGGTGTCTGAAGATAATGGAGTGTGAGATAATAGAGCATGATATAGGAGGATACTAACATAAACATCTTCGTCCAAATCGTTGTCGTCCAGGTCTGAATCAGAAGCAGATTCTGTATCTGAGGCCCACAGGTTCGAATTCACCCCAAGAACCTTGCATGCTTCTTCGCGTATCTCCTTTTGTTTCCCTTTCTTCTTCATTCGTTGTTCGTGGAGGCGTCGTTTCTGTTCCATTCGTCCCCCAGTCCAGCCGTTACCTCGCATAGCCTCCTCAAGCAAAAGCGCGACATCATCTCTCCCAGGCAAGATCGAATGTGCCGTCACAATATCCAAGGGTGTCAGATTGCGTCGCGTTACATCAAAAGGAGAGTACCCATGGGTCATCAGGTAAGATACTAGTGTGGGAGGCGAGAGAATAACAGCATGATGCAATGGTGTCCACCCAGCTTTGTAAAATACTCACGTTAGATGCAAAGGTGATCGCTTAATTGAACTCGAGTTCACCTTTGTCTGCGCCCATATCCGCCCCTTGCGCAACAAGTAATCGTACGCATTCTTCTCGCTCCACGTCCCGATCTGAGTCGCTCCCGAAGCCGTGAATAGCGAGACTAATGAGCCCAATTCCATCCTCATCACGGACACCCAAGTCCACATGAACTTGAGCCTGGGGATCGGAGAGTAGATACTGGAGAATGGAAATGTCTCCAAAGACACAGGCACGACTGATGCAATGAGCCACCAGTTCCGCTTTCTGCGAGGGATCAAGGCCAGAGTTTGAGGCGAGTTGATGAGATATCTGCGATACTGTTGGATACAACGGGTATAGATCTGGTTCTGGAGAGAGATCGAACGGTTGGGTCCTTGATGGCAGTGTTCCAGGTTTTTGGCTGGACATGGGTGGTCTCTAATACGAACTTGTCGTGAGCCAGTGTGGTCGCGTTCTAAACGCGTTGGAAGCCAGATTCTAAAAAGTTTGCCCCTTTGCAGAGGTGGGGATCGAGGAACGGCAGTAATATGGAGGGAGGGAGGTATATTGTGGTCAATGTCACTAAAACCAATCAACACCAGATTTGGTAACCAATATTAGCACGCTTTCTGTCGTTTCCCCGCACCAATGCCCCCCTCCAAACGGCAAAAACTTTCCGGAAAGGAAGAGCATCGTGCTTCAAAGGAACCAGAGGAAGCTACGGATAGTTCTACGGATGATGATGGCCACTCAGATGATTTCGAGGGTGAAGGGACAAGCCTCGACGAGGATGATGAACTCGAAAGTCCAAAGAAACTTAAATCCCGGCAGACCTTAAAGAGAAAGATCAGGGCGACAGGAAGTTCAAATTTTGGAGCGACGCTACAATCCTTATTGAAGACACATGTTCCCTCGACACTTCCACTATCACTAAATCCTTCGATCATTCGAAAACACAACGATGAAAAACTGGAACTGAGGGCGAAGAAAGTTTTACAAGTAGAAAAGAAGGAGAAAGAAGACAGAGGTCGTATAACTGATGTGATAGGGGGATGGGGAGGAGAGGGCGAGCGGGCACTTCGGAAAGTTGCTCAGAGGGGAGGTATGCTTCATATAAAATTTCCAACTCTTTTTAGCTGACAAGGTTGTCTTAGTTGTCAAGTTGTTTAATGTCATACAACAGTCCCAAGCAAGCGTTGCAGCTGCTGCGGAAGAAACAAGAGCTGGGAGAGGGACTGGCAAGCCCACGCTTCCAGCTCCCATCATAGACAGTAATGGCAAGCGCAAGGGCAAAAACAAAGATAATATTGTTGGAAGGGCAAAAGAAAGTGAGACAATGCTTTTCAATGCACGTATACTGTCATTACTAACCTATGCGCCAGGCGCTGTGGACAAGGACGATTTTTTCAATATGATCAGGTCTGGTGGGATTGTGTCAAAGGCGTAAGGGCAGCGTAAGTTTATCAGTTTTTATTAATAACTATTGAACTGAATCACAAATCACAGTGGAACTATCTTACAAATCCTTAGTACTTACACTATAACCTCATGATGTAGACCAAGAGACAAGCACGCCATCTGCACAACTCATCATGCAAACAATTTACTTTGATGAAGCTCTCATGGAGTCGTCAGCGTCAACCTTAGAGTCTGATTACCAGCTACAGTCCTCGTCTCAATGGTCAACATTCGCAGATTGTAATTTCTCTTTTATATTCACAACTCCCTGACCAATTCGTCCCCTCCCTTAATCCAAAGTCGGTCGCCGTCATAGGGGCAGGCAGTGCAGGTTTGGCTATGCTAAAGGTTCTCTTTGACCTTCCGGAGACAACAAGGGATGGATGGAGAATAGTTTTATATGAGCAACGAGGGGATGTCGGAGGCGTATGGCAAGAAGCCGCTCTCTTTTCTCTACCCAAATCTAATGTTTACCAGCTTCCAGATCCCCATTTACATTCACCACCTGACATACCAGAGACCCCGCTCTACCCACTTCTACACACGAATACCCCCGTTCCTTCCATGTCTTACCCAGGCTTTCCTTTCCCTCCCGGCACTCCACTTTATTCCACTCACGAGCACGTCAGGGAGTATCACCAGCGATATGCCATGGCTCACAATCTCACGCAACACATCCAGTTTAATCATGAAGTGCTCGAGACCCGCTGGGTTGGCAACTCTGAATAACGGACATTGGAATATTTCCGTTCGGAACGGCACGAACGAAACACACCTGGAGAACTTCGATCACCTTGTGGTTGCTTCGGGTAATAACCATGTTCCAAGGATCCCTGTCTGGCCAGGACAAGACGAGTGGTTGAAGGACGGCCCTGATCAAGAGCCAAAGCGGGAGATTTTGCACTCGATCTATTACCGTGGGCCTGAGCGATACTTTAACAAAAGTATTCTCATTGTAGGGACCGGTGCTAGTGGGCAGGATGTTGCTATTCAAGTCTCAAAGATTGCCACCAAGGTGAAGGGGAATGTTCTCGGTTGTGTGATATCCCAGGAATTAATGTAGACTCATAGACTTACGTTTCTTCAAGACATGATAGGCCACCCATAGATCAAGTCGAGTTCAAGCCAGAGATATCTCATTTCACGGAGAACGGTATTATTTTCCAGGACGGCACAACCTGTAACGTGGACGCTGTTCTCCTTGCGACAGGTTACGAGATGCGGAAACCCTTTCTCGATGCAGGGCACGCTCTACTCACCGACCGTTCTGTTACGTCCAACTCATCGAGCAACCGAAATCTCACCACCAACTTGCATTATATATTTCCCTTGCACCAACATATTTTCTCACTTTCCTCTGCACACCCCGTTAACGCCCTAGCATTTATTGGCTTACCAACTGCCATTGCGAACTGCCCTTCTGATCTCACACAAAGTATATTCGCTACGCATATTATCAGGAATCCCACCATTTTATCTTCCCGCGAAGAGCTCCTTGGTGAACTTGCGGCATATGAACATGGCATTCGACAACGGGGATATGATCCTTACATTATTGGACATCAACTACTCAACGGCACGTCAAGCGATTATCAAGACGAACTCATCAATTTTCTGAAGAATAAGGTTCGTGGTTGTGATGTGTTAGATGGGTTTTCCTCAACATTTTCAGAATGCCATCCCTGACGACGGTAAAGACTATGTTGAAGGTTGGCGTCGAGATGTATTCAACTACGACTATATAAAGCGAGGCCGGAGCCGCATTGAAGAGTCTGGTCAGGTTGAGGAATGGGTACGAGACGTTGGGACGGAGGAGGAATGGGCTGATTTAATGAAGCGGGTCGATGCATGGCAAAAAAACTGGGAAAGAGAGAACGGGATACAGTTTGTAGCTGATCTGGGAGTTAGAAATTAATTGTAGCATCTGGCTCACCATGGGTGTGCGGATTATAGAGATTGTACTCGACCGTATTTCAATTTACTAAGTACCTGCCCTAAACTGAGCGTCCAAACGGCATAAAACCAGACTCCAAATTCCAACACCATGGTCAGTCCATCTGTCTTTTCATGGCTAGAGTACGGATGAAGAAGACTCATTGTCACGCATAGCCGCCAAAGTCCTCGATACGGGCGGAAGAATGGGACCGCCGCCTCCATGATGTTCAGATTACGAAAAAGTGAGCGTCTTTTTTTTTTTCTGGTCCCATCCATGCAAGGATGAAAAACATTATTGGGAATCTCGCTGACATTCTTCACGAATCATGACGAGTCAATAATTGCATGTATTATCTGAATTTGCATCGCTACGTCTTCTGTCTTAACTCAGACTGACCAACACTCTGTAGCGACCTTAACAGACTCATCATGGACTATCTCGTGATCGAAGGCTACAAGTCGGCGGCAGAGGAATTTAGCCAAGAAGCCAATCTTGCGCCCCCTGTTGACTTCGAGAGTATCGAAAGCCGTATGGACATCCGTGAGGCACTTCAGCGAGGCGATGTTGAAGACGCCATTATCCGGGTGAATGACTTGAACCCAGAGGTGAGAATCCAGAAATTTTCAGAATTGAATGATTAAATTGTTTCATGCACCACTCATAAACCCCGAAGGGGTTTGTGATGATATTCGTAAACACCAAAACTTCAGTCTTCAATATGATCTATCTTTTCATGTCGTGTTTTCGTATCAGAAACGGGAGCTAACGTTGTTTTTGCGTTCTGCAGATTCTGGATACAAATCCTGCGCTATACTTTCGCCTGCAACAGCAGAAGCTGATTGAACTTATACGGCTGGGAAGAATATCGGAAGCACTTGAGTTCGCACAGGAGGAACTTGCACCACGAGGAGAGGAATCACCCGAGTTTCTTTCTGAGCTAGAACGAACGATGTCGCTGTTGGCGTTTGAGGCCTCCGCAGCTGCGCCAGCTGGCATCTCCGAATTGCTATCGCCAGCGCAGCGGATGAAGACGGCTGGAGAGGTGAACGCTGCAATCTTGGAGAGTTTGAGTCAGGGGAATGAGGTGAAGTTAGTTGGGTTGCTGAAGCTTTTGTGTTGGGGAGAAATGCTGCTAGAAGAACGGGCAGAGTTTCGCAAATTGAACGTAGTTGAAGGATCTTTGGTAGACAGTGTCCATGTGTAGACTAGAAGTATAGACGTCAAAATACACAACAGTAGCCGTGATTTGTCAGCACAGAACATTCCTTGGTAGTGTCGACGACACCCCCCGCTGTCCTCGCAGCTTGGCTGCAACGGTGCTGCAACATTCTTTATTACTTACCTTGACGTCTATCCAGTAACCGCTCTTCTTCATCTCATTCATAATGTCAGAGGACACGAGAATCAAGACCAGGAAGGGCAAGGTTCTCTATGTTGCAAACCCAGGCTCAGGCGACTCCGATGAAGCCAGCGACGACGATCGTCCCAGGCGCCCAAGTGGCAGCAGCGGTTACCCTAATTCTTTCAGGAGACCGCAGCATTCCAACGCCTATTCAAATCCGAATCCATATCCTCCTTACAAACTCACCACTCCATCCAATAATCATCCCCCGCCTCTAACTACAATCGATCTTATTCCAAATTACTCTCACCATCAGACTCCTCATCCGCCTCAATCCTCTCCTTCTACCGCCAGTTCTCCAGCTGTCGAAGATCCAGCCCCACTCCCAGCTGTTACGCTGCCCGTATCACCTCCCGAAATAGCCCCGTCCTCGTACCAGGATCCGTCCATCTATGACGGCCGAGATCTGCACCAGCCCTCTACTTCTCGTGCAGGGAAGCTTCTCCAGACAATCAAAGCACCTTTCGGAAGAGTACCAAAGACAACCGTAGACAGTTCTCCACGGCGTCCCAAGACGGTATTTCGTACGCCCAAAGCATCATCCATTTCATCTCATGATATTTTTCAGTCTCCTACTGTATCCACGCCTGATTCATACAGCTCAGTTTCAAGCTATACGTCGACGTCGACCTCCACCACATCCGACAAAATCATTATTGTCGTTACTGCCGATTCAGAACGATACGTAACCGTTGATGTGAGCGGTGCAAAAAGTGCAGTTTTTATCAGAGAGTGCATCTTTACAAAGGTATCTACCATTCCAGTTGATCACAGCCCTCCCTCTCATGGTTTATTTACAGTTGAATATCTACAGTGAAGATGAACAGTCTCCTTTTTCTATCTATCAAACTGAAATTGGTGCCTTTGCTATTGGTGCTGCCCTCACTGATGACCTTTTGTTTTCTTTGTGTCGCGATCACGGCGACTCAAGGGGATCCCTCAAGTTTTTCGTTTCCCACTCTTCCGCTCCTGTGCACGAACAAGCGCCTCCAGCCATTGATTTTACCGTTCCCCCACCCGTTCTCCCCCAACATTCGGTGACCCCTTTGCGTCCTAGGCATGGTTCAAGTTCCAGGCACGGCAGTGTTTCTTCCGCTAGCGAGCACGCTGGTTACGATGCAGACCTCGACAATCCAACCACACGCTCCTCTCAGCCAGCACCGCAGCCATTGCCCACGACCACCAATGCACCTCCATCTCCGCATAGACGACCGAGTGGACCTTCTGCCCCGCGACCATCGTCTCCCCTTCTTCAGTCCCCAGCAAAACCATCAACCCCTCCTCTCCCTCAAGCCGCTGAGCGGCTCCGCTATCAAAAGAGTGATGCGACGTTCGTTGATAAATATGGACATGTAATACCTACGCCTCCACCACCTCCACCGTTATCTCCTCACCGTCCATCTTATTCAAACAACGATGATTCCACTCTTTCACCACCAGCTTCACGACTGCACGTTCGCTCTGGATCGGATGCGGGTGCCGAGCGAGAGCAAGCTTTGAGGGCGTCGGAGGAGAGGGTGGATAAGCAATGGCAGCGTATTCGGCAGCCTGCTGCGTTTGGGAGGCTGAGAGCGGAGGCGTCCAAAGAGACCCTGAACCAAACTAAGGAATCTAGACTTCGCAAACGTTACCCCACTGACTCTGACGATGTGTTGGGTCGATCGGATTCTTGGGTCGTAGTCCCTCAAGGCGGGGGGCGCGATCAAGAGCAAATTCAAGAGCTCCCACGAACGTCACCTCCCATTTCAAAGACCGCTCGACAACAACATTCTCCACGATATGGAAGACCCAGCTCTCCATACGCCCCTCGCGTTCCAACTATACCAAACCCTCCTCGACAACAGCCTCCGGTCGTCCCCATATCTAATAGCGATATCCGACCTTCAGTACAGCGTGTTAATGCAAGAAACCCTGTTCCGTCCAATTTTGTTGTAACCTGGAAACCTGAAGATTCTAAAACCAATAAGACTGCTTCACCTCCCACTTCCAACTGGAACCGTCTTGGAAAAGGTCATACTAAGAGCATGGACAATCTCCGGGCTTCCTCAAGCCTCCCTGCATCATTACAGCCCGGTCGTCGTAATCCACCTCAACTTCCAATGAGTCGGCAGGCTACAAATCTTCGAGATCTAACATACTCCCCGAGCAACCTTCCTGGTATGCCCAAGTCATACGAACCCCCGCGACCCTCGAGGCCCCTACCTGTCCAAGGTTCTCCACACGGAAGTTCTTTGGACTTTTCCTCCCAGTACGGCTCACGCCCGCATGGCTCAAACCTGATGTCTCCCAATGGGTCCAACCTCATGTCTCCAAGCCACGACCCTTATCCTCGACCCCAATCTGCTGCTGGCGACTCCATGACATCCCCCACCCAGCGGCATCCGCGACAACTTCAGTCGCCGACCTACGGACCGACTTTGGACTCTGGTGATCCAGCACGGTCTCCTCGAACAATGTCTCCCAGTCGGTCTTATTTTTCCGCAGGCGTACCCGGACCAAGACCCCAGCTGAACTATAGCGATCGATCTGACCGTTCCTCTGACATTCAGAGTGGGCCAGAGACATCCAATACCACGCCTCCTCGTACGCCAGTCAGCCCCCAAAGTCCGAGATATGGCCCATCGGAGACCACAGCATTCGTTGTTGAACCATCGTCACCAACAACTGGAACCCCCATACACATTCGGACAGATACGAATCGTAGCTCAGAATTGACTTTAAAACAAGGGGAACATGTTAAATTTGCCCAGTTGATAAATGGGATTGAAGAGTCAACAGGGACCGCCATGCCTTCTCGCCCACCGCTGTCCGAAAAACTTACAAGGTCACTCACACCACCTCCTCCGTCATCCTCCTCAAGCGAAACTCCAGCATACAGTCAAGATGACGATGATTCTGACCCAGGCGGGGGCACTTGGATAGTACGACCAACTGACAGGCCAAAATCTGTATCGCGCCCACCGTTGAAGGTGCAAATAGAAAGCTCGACGGAGTCTTCAGGTATGAACCTGCAGCTCCCGCCCCAGGCACCGCCCCCCACTTCTTATCGTCCGTCCGCGGTTCCTCGACCGAAAAAACCTGTTGATAGGAAAATGCGAGGCAGCACATTTGCCGACCAAGGGGTCGATTCATGGGCTCCTCGTCCACCACCGGAAGACGTTTATGAACGTCTTGAAGAGTTTTTCCCTGAACACGATCTTGATAAACCAGTTATTGAGGCAAGCTCTGGTGGGACCTCTCCTACGACCGCGGAGCCTACGGCCCCCCCTCCTACACCAATACCCGACAAGGGAAGAGTCAGAGCCAAGAAGTCCATTCGCATTGTCGCCGAAGAGCACAAGAAACGCATCGATCGTACTTCCAAGGCGGACGCAACGTCATATACAAACAATATGCTTCGCAAGAGGAATACGAAGCTTTGGGGTCTTAGAATGGAAGAAGTGACATCAGAAGCGAAGAGTACATCCAATTCGTCTCTGTCTGAGTCATCTCCTGGTGGGCCTAGTGAGTAACTTGATGTTATACTCGTTTGGTATCATGTCTGACATCTGTTGTAGCTACCTTCAAGTGGATGAGAGGAGAGCTGATTGGGAAGGGCACATATGGTCGCGTCTACCTTGCGCTGAATGCAACGACGGGGGAAATGATTGCGGTGAAGCAAGTGGAACTTCCGCAAACTCCAAGCGACAAAAATGATTCCCGCCAGGTGACGGTGGTGCAAGCGTTGAAGCTTGAAAGCGAGACTCTGAAGGACCTTGACCATCCGAATATCGTACAATACCTTGGCTTCGAGGAAACACCCGCAAACTTGAGCATGTGAGCCATCGCGACGCGATACACGGGTTATCACTCAAAAATTCTACAGCTTCCTCGAATACGTTCCTGGGGGTTCTGTTGGAAGCTGTTTGCACAAACATGGCAAGTTTGCCGAATCTGTCACCAAGTCATTCACGGCGCAAATCTTGAGTGGCCTGGAATATTTACATTCGAAGGGGATCCTTCACCGAGTAAACTTCTTGTTCTAATCGTCAAAACATCTTGTTCATCGTTGATTTTAGGATTTGAAAGCAGACAATATCCTTGTCGAAATGTCAGGAGTATGCAAGATATCTGATTTTGGGATATCGAAACGAACAGACGATCTTCACGGGGGCGCCTTTACGGCTATGCAAGGAACGGTATTTTGGATGGCTCCAGAGGTCATTAACACCCAGAAGAAGGGGTACAATTTCAAGATTGATATCTGGAGTGTTGGTTGTGTTGTGTTAGAGATGTGGGCTGGTATGAGGCCCTGGATAGGAGAAGAAATGGTAGCTGTGATGTTTAAAGTATGTTCCGCCTGCCATGCTTGCTACCTCGTAACTAATACTTTGCAGCTCTACCAATCCAAACTCCCGCCGCCAGTACCCGAAGATGTCATCTTATCGGAGCTTGCAGATGACTTTAGACGAAAATGTTTCGCAATGTACGCACTGTATCTCGTCGAGTTCGTATGGGGAGAATTGCTGATGCAACTCTTCTTAGAAATCCTGAGGAGCGCCCAAGTGCTGCTGAACTCAGGAAGCATCCTTATCTCATACTCCCGGCGGAATGGGTGTTCACAGGATTTACATAAAATTTACTAACTCTCGATGACCACACGTACATTTTCATTTTCACTCTTCTTCCATCTAACTTCAACTTCCATCGGTTCTTGCTTTTCATGACATCCCCGCATACCCTGTGATTTCCATACGGCTCCGCCATACGATAACAAGTGTGTAAACAGCGATTTAATCAGCATTTAATTCCATAATTCTCGCACGGTGTTGAATCTGAGAGGCTGTACGACAAGGATAGGTGAAGCGCTGTCAATTGACCAAAACACCTCGAGAGCAAAGGGCTAATAACCATCAGGTTGGGTGTGGTCCCTCGTGTTAGGTATCCAAGAATGAGCATCGTCCTACATGAAAAAATCGCGGAATTCAAAGGACCTAGCATCTGGAGGGAGACTATCATGGTCGAGAAAGCTCGCCTGGCGACATTACGGGTGGGCGAACCACAGACAACAATTTCAAACTGAAATGCCCCGTATTGTACAATGCGCTATTAAGAAATATTGATTTAAGCTCTGCTCCACGTACTGCCGATGTCAGAAATGCCGACAGGAAGAGCCGCCTATCGAAGATCAGTAGTTGTTTCAGTAACTAGCAGTTAAACCAGATACCTTCTCGTCGTAGTCGTTCCATTCGCCTTCAGTCAAATCGACCTCTGAGAATACCGACCCTTTCATCCCCTTGCATTTCCAGATACCCTAAAATGACATCAGGGAAGATCTGTTACATTGTGGAAAGAAAATCCTGACTCTGGGATCGAATCCTATGAATTCAAGCCCACGGCATTCGATAACAAGCAGTTGCTTAAGTTGCCCATTTTCTGAATCGTAGGCTTTGACAGGCGAAGCTGTTTCGAATTTCGCTGAACTTTCGCGTTTGCCTGGGAATAGACACCGTTTAAAGTTGCAACGAGCACGAATAGCTTAGCGTACACAATCCACAACGCCACACAAAGTGGGCTTTACTGCCTTTGCCTCCAGAAACCTCATATTCTTCCTGGGTTTGTCAATGGACATCGAATCTACGTTGAAGATCGGATTATTAAGCGTACTTTGCGGTTGAGAGAGACAAACTTGGGGTGAACTTCGTTACAGCTGTTACATTTCACCTATGGCGGTTTAAAGTCAGCTGAAATGAATATTTGAAAAGAAGATGCCAACTTGAAAGAAGTATTCAAAGTCATCGCCTGCAGGCTCAAGATCTGTAACATTTTCGAGTTCTGCTTTGATAGAAAGTTGTAGGCGCTTTGGATTGGGTGAATTAATGGCGGTGTTGAGAGACGAGCACTTACAACCATTCCTTGAGAATAGTCACCTTGAAGTCAGAGCTGATAAGCTCTGTTTGGCCGTGTAATGCCAGACGTGTTATTTGATCTTGTTCAATTTCTGAAGGTTAGCAAATGCTTTCATTTACACGAACTTTGCGCCTTCCTGTCAGCCCCGGGAGTCCCTGCGCGTCTGGGTCATCTCTGAGGAACCTCAGTTTCTCTTCTCCTGTCCTTGCGCGCCGTACAAAACCTGTGATAGAAGAAGATATCACTGATGATGACTTCTTCGACCTACTCTCGGAGAAGTCAGAGGTGGCGGACTCGCCTTCGTCCGGTCATCTTATGCTCCGCGAGCAGCGCCAAATGTTACATTATCTCCGACTAATAGAGCATGAGATGCCAAAACTCGTTGGTACGTCACACGTATCTTCTGGCCACCAACCTTTCCATTGACCTTTTTTTTTTTTTTTGCCAGCATATCGCAAACCATTTACCCCACCAACTTCTGCCACTCCTTTAATCGTTCGGTCTCTGGATTATCAAGGAGAACCTCATCTTGCATCCATCAAACGTGTTGTTGTCGTTGCCGTGGATCACCTACCTTTGCGGACGCCACAGGCCATTCATAAATTTAAACTTCTGGCTGGGCCACGGTGGACGCCGAACCCTCCCACCGATGCAGGGGTGGCCAAAGAGGAGCCATGGGGTAATGGATATATCAAAATCTCATGCGAAGACCTGCCACGACCTGAAATGAATCTCAAATGGGCGAGTGACACTCTTGACAAACTCGTCGCCGAGGCAAACGTGAATATCAGTTTTATAATGTCACTTGAATCTGACGGCCGTTCTAGAATACTAAAGCTACTTTTGAAACTGTCCCACTTGACTTGCGACATGTATATGCAAAGGCACGTAAAGCGAAAAAGGGTGATCACCTACGTGGCCGTGTTCTTAACCGTCCAACGATCAAAGACTTTCCTACGGAGTGGCTACCAGGTCGAAATTAGTATGATTCGAAATGGAATATCTTTCTTTGCTTGAATCAAGAACGAACCGTCTTAGCTGCTCTTGTGGCCTGGTGCATCCAAATGTGGTGAGTGGCAACTTTGGCTTCAAAAACAGCCACGGGACCCGATATCGCAACATATGCAAGGGCGACCGTACAATTCAACTATGCGTCTCATGGAAGAGGACAAAGAGACAAAAGACCCTTTGTCCGTGTTTCATGCAGGCCACTGTCCACAAATACGGCAAAGAGGTACTCATTAATGATTTTTGAGCCACCCCAGCAAAGAGGGGGGTGGCCTACTGTACTATAAAGCAGGCATGGGAGGTGTCTGCCAGGGGTATACCCTTGACGGGCATACTCCGCTCTTGAATTCCGTCGTGCAGCGCACCCACACTCTGACCCGCCTCATTCTCACGAATGCCCACCTTCTCGCGAGACAGTCCGACTGCTATTCGCTTGTCACGCGCAATCCCATATCCACAGGTCGAAGCATACAAATATTATACAACGTCAAGCCGTTCCTGCAAGGAGTTCAATGATGATGATTTATTGGCTCTAAGCAGGAAGCAAACAGGGGAGGGCGTTTTCTTGCCTGACGAGTGGACAAAGCGGGCAGGCGATAGGAAACTTGTCAGAAAAGGACAAAGAACTCTGTTTGATCTCAAAGGAAGGACCATTTATGGAACCTTCGACTCGGGTTGTCCCCAACAGACGAAGAGGCACCAAATAGAGCTCATCGACGAGGCATTCTTTGAGAGTCGGAGGAAGAGGGTACGGTTTACGACACCTCCCAACGCGTCTAACGACAGCACGCCGTTGTCGACACCTGCGCTATCGCACTCCGGGTCAACCGACGACAGCAGTGACGAAGAGTGTAGCGACGGTTGTACATCAAGGAGATGTCATTCATGTCGGATGGACGAACTGTTCAAGATGTATATCGACACCAGCAACTGCGCCTAAGTTATTATTTGGACATTCATTAGATCATTAATACTATAATTCTATTTTGAACTCATGCCCAACGCATGTTTGTTAAAAAAGGGAACGCGGTGGAGTTGTATGGAACCTCACACACACCAGCATGAAGAGGAAGATATTCTTCTGGGTAAGATTCGGTGCAGTAAGTAAATTATTCAGTCAGTTGTTGATTGATCGCTAGTCCCTACTTCTACCCAAACCGAAATTGGATGTAGTTGCCACTGGGGACAAACAAAGCCAACATCGCCCGACTTCTTTCTCAACTCCCCCCAACTTTAAAGTATTTTTTTACTTGCACCGTTCTTTCCTTTCCTTCTTCACTCTCGTATTCGCTTAGATGACCGACTCATACGCCTCGTCTCGCAATGGCGATGCCTCTAGTCATGGCATTGCCAATGGTTCGAGCCCGTCGCTCGTCCCAACTGGCCACACCACTGCCATTTCCAACGTCATTCGCAAGAAACTCATGGGCTACGTCGGCTTTGCCAATCTCCCCAACCAGGTCCACAGGAAGAGCGTGAGGAAAGGGTTTCAATTCACCGCTATGGTTGTTGGTACGTGGCGTGTTTGGTTTTTCGCTATTTGATCCAGTCCTCAATATCAAAGCTTGACGCGCTCAGGAGAGTCAGGTCTTGGAAAATCAACATTGATTAACACCCTTTTTAACACCACCCTCTACCCGCCCAAGGAGCCCCTACCACCCGCGGCAGAGAGGCCCAAAACCGTTGCCATTGAGAGCATTGGCGCAGGTATCTCTATCTAATATAACCTCGCTGAAACGTAGCATTTTTTTGATTCGTTTACGTACAGATATCGAGGAGAACGGTGTTCGACTTCATTTAACCGTCGTTGATACTCCTGGGTTTGGTGACTTTGTCAACAACGATGACAGGTAAAGTTCAGTTCTCGTCCCCGACGTTCACTCACGTCGTTGAGTAAATAGCTGGAAGCCCATTGTGGAGAACATCGAGTCTCGTTTCGACTCGTATTTAGAACAAGAAAATCGTGTCAACCGCATCAAAATCGTTGATAACCGTGTGCATGCCTGCCTTTATTTCATCCAGCCTACCGGGCACGCGTCAGTATCATATTTTAACTACATTTGCTCTTCTTTGACGCTGTCAATTCCAGTTTGAAGCAACTTGATATTGAGTTTATGCGCAGACTTCACACCAAGGTCAATCTGATTCCTGTCATCGCCAAGGCAGATACTATGACGGATGAAGAGATTGCCGAGTTCAAGGAGCGAGTGAGTTTATCTTCCTACTTTTTATCCCCTCTTCCTGATCGGACCCGTAAGATTTTGTCGGATATCGCCCACCACAACATTCATATCTTCCAAGCTCCCACTTATGATAATGAGGACGAAGAGACCATTGCAGAGGCCGAGGAGATTGCCAGCAAGATTCCCTTTGCTGTCGTCGGCTCAGACAAGATTGTGACCACTCCTGATGGACGCCAAGTCCGCGGCCGCGCATACCCTTGGGGTGTGGTTGAAGTCGATAACGAAGAACATTGTGATTTCGTCAAGCTCCGACAAATGCTTGTTCGGACGTACATGGAGGAACTTAGGGAGTACACCAACGATGTTCTCTACGAGAACTGGCGGACGGAGAAGCTGCTCAGCATGGGAGTTGCTCAAGATTCGACCGTCTTCAAGGAGATCAAGTAGGTGACAGTCTTTTTCAAACAAATTTCCTACCAATACATCATTGTAGCCCCGCGGCAAGGTTGCAGGAAGAGCGTGTCCTGCATGAAGCCAAACTTGCTAAGATGGAGGCCGAGATGAAGATGGTGTTCCAGCAAAAAGTGCAAGAAAAAGAAGCCAAGCTCAAGCAGTCTGAAGAAGAGTTGTATGCTCGTCACAAGGAGATGAAGGACGCCCTTGAGAAACAACGTGCGGACCTTGATGATAAGAAGAGGAAGATTGAGAGCGGCCGACCTTTGACGCCGGAGAAAGCCTCTGTTCGTCGTATTTCTTAATGATTTTCACTCCCTCTGACCTCCTTTGCAGACTGGTAGGAAGAAGGGGTTCCTTCGCACGTAAGATACTCTCCGTACGTGAAAATCTGAAGACTTCAGGCTCGCCACCCTCTCTCTTTGGATGTTTCGTATTGACGATTGCCCCCTCTTCTCTCTTCTCTGTATCATGTCCGTTGATTAAATTAGGTTGTTTTTACTCACTCTTTATCTTCTTGGCTCTCACGAATATTCCCCACACTCTTTCGATGGATAACCCCTACTGCCTAGCACTTTTAAGTCCCTGATGTTCTGCGCTACATTTATACCACGATTTTGGCACTTTGACGCTGAAGGACAACAAGTACAAATGAGATTTGAGTGGCGGTAATTCCTGGTGACTCTTGGGTGACTCTTTGTAGCCCCTCTTGTCCTTATTACTTCACCACCCCATGGCTGATCTTCAAGCTTTATTATCCGCACTTGATATATTCAGTCGCACTCCGGACAAGGCATCGCTAGATAGCGCAAATTCCTGGCTTCAGGATTTCCAACATTCTGTAAATTGTCTTTCGCCTGTGGCCAGTCTCCCACCCAGCACCTCTGACTGTGTCCAATCGCTCCTTGTCCTAGCCTGAGGCGTGGACGACCTGCAATGTCCTCCTCCTCTCTCCGGATGCACCTCTTGCAGCCAAGCTTTTTGCTGCGCAAACCTTCAGGGCTAAAGTCAGTCGTTTCAATGTCTCTTTCTCCTTACGCCATTCGCTGATGGCATTGATTACTCAGGTAACATACGATCTACACCAAGTGGATCCAACTAACTTACTTGCCCTTCGAGACACATTATTGACGGCGCTGGAGAGATATCATGGTGGTCCCCGTACGATCAACGTCCAACTGTGCCTCGCGATCGCAGGCCTTGCTCTGCAGTTGCCCGCTTGGGACAATGCTGTCCAGACAATGATTGACTCATTTGGAAGAAATCCAGCTACCGTTCCTACTCTTCTTCAGTTCTTGACTCTCCTCCCCGAAGAGTTGTTTGGAAACACAAAGATACCGATTACGGTCAGCCTTTCGGCCTTTTTTATCTGCGATTCTGATAGTTTACGTCCAGGATGAAGAATACCGCGAGAGGTCCGCCCAATTGCTGACTGCAAATTCGAAACAGATTCTAGAGCTGCTATCGATGTACATCCAGGCACAGGGTAGGCTTCCTCCTGTCTTGTTAATATGTCTTAAACTAAAACACTATATGCAGGTGTAACTTCCACTGTTCAATCTCAAGTCTTTGGGTGTTTGCGCAGCTGGCTGGTCGCCGGCGAGGTAAATGCTCTCGAATTATCGGAGACTCCTCTCTTCACGTACGCCTTCGATGCCCTGGCATCGGAGGAGCTGTTTGACGCTGCTGTTGACGTCATTTGCGAGTTGATTCACGAAACTCAAGAGATTGACGATAACATGCATGTCATCGAGTTGATTGTGCCCAGGGTCATAGCTCTCAAACCCCGGTTGACCGAGCAGAGGGACGACCCTGACAAGATAAGAGGCTATGCCCGCATTTTTGCGGAAGCGGGTGAAACATATCGTATCCTTCTTTTGCAACACACTGAAACTTTCTTCCCTATCGTCGAGGCGATTGGAGAGTGTTCGGCCTATCCTGACCTCGATATCGTGCCCATTACCTTCCCATTTTGGATGCGACTTAGTCAAACGATTGGGAAGAAATCTTCATTGTCGCCGTTGTTCTTGAAGGCGTATCAGACTCTCATGGGCGTGATCATTCGTCATCTACACTTCCCAACAGATCCGTCGAGTCTTACGGGACAAGAGCTAGACTCTTTCCGCTCTTTCAGGCACGTCATGGGCGACACGCTGAAAGACTGTTGCTTTGTCTTAAGGACGGAATTTTGCCTGCTTGCGACATACCAAATGATTACAACTGCCCTTGCACACAGTCCTGAACACATTTCTTGGCAAGAAATCGAAGCACCTTTGTTCGCTATGCGCTCCATGGGCGCTGAAGTAGATCCGAATGACAACAACGCCGTTCCTAAAATTATGGATCTTATACCATCACTTCCAAATCACCCTCGAGTTCGTTACGCAGCACTCCTCATCATCTCGCGTTATACAGAGTGGATCAACGCCCATCCCCAGTACATTACTTTCCAGCTTCAGTACATCTCGGCTGGCTTCGAAGACTCTGATTCTGAAGTTTGCGCAGCTGCTGGACAGGCACTAAAATATCTATGTCAAGATTGCAAGCAGGTATGCTATTTTCTGATAGGCAAGTATTTTCCTTTAATTTTAATTATTATTTAGCATCTCCTGGACTTCCTCCCTACCCTTCACACCTTCCTGAGTACAACTGGCACCAAACTTGTGCAGGATGATAGACGGCAGGTGTATGAGGCCATCGCGTTCGTTATTTCTGCCATGCCAATGGACGCAGCAGCAGGGTCATTACGCACCTTCTCCCTGGATATTCTCGCCAAGGTTCATAAGCTCACCAATCACCAAGGAACTCCCACCAAAGCTGAGATGGAAGAGGTTGGCGGTATGTAATGTTCCATTTTCATTGACTTTGATCTCATCGCTGCAATAGATGGGCTCGAAAATCTTGAAGTCATGCTGCAAATTGTTCATAGTTTTGGCGAAGAGCTTCCATCTGCTTGTCGGAACAGCTGTGAAGAAGCCTGGGTCGTATTTGATTCGTTTTTGGCGAAGTATGCTGCGAATGCAGATCTCGCCGAACGCACCACCCGAGTCCTTCGCCGCGGCATTGATCTGTTCAATGGTTCTGTGCTTACGGTTGCATCCTCAGTAATCTCAAGAATGTCGGCGGCCTTTGAAACTACCGGTTTCCCCAGTTTCTTGTGGATTGCAGGCAAGGTCATTGGTCTATTTGGAGACGAAGAAGATTCGAGACTGAGGGCCGCTTTCCGTGTGCTTTTTGAGCAATCCACAAACAAGGTTGCCTCTCTTCTGCAGGTGAAGAATCCTGGAGACATCCCAGATGGTATATTGTTTGTTTTGTTCAGTCTTGGATCTTCTATGCTGATATATACCTCTTAGTCTTGGAGGATTATATTCAAATGCTCTTGCAGCTAGGGTCACTCGCGCCCGACATATTCTACCCATCCCCGGCATTCCCTATCGCATTCAGAGCATCATTGGCTGGTCTTACAGTGGTCCACAGCGACATTATCTTCGCCGCTTTGGACCTCTTCCAAGGTATCTTGCTGCATGACTCTTTAGATTCTTCCCTTCCTTTGCCGCACCCACCGAAATTTCCAATATATGCCGCATCCATTAGGGCGGCCATGGAAAAGGAGGGTTTTACATTGTTGAGTTTGGTTGTCGCAGGAATCGTGGGAGAGTTTCCAGCAGACTCGACAGCGAAGGTGGTGTCTATCTTCCGGGTGCTCGCACATACATGGCCAAGCCAACTTCTCACGTGGCTACCACGTGCATTGGAGCAGCTTCCAACCTCGGATGCTCCTGCCCAAGCGAAAGCACAGTTTCTCCAAGATGTGACGAGGTGAGTTGAATGACTTGACATGCAGTGCTTTTTCTCATACGCGATCAGTTCTGTGAATGCAAGACAGTTTGACAAAGTGAAATATGCGATTCTCTCATTGACCAGAGCATCACGAAAAATACGCGAGAGACGAAGAACAGGATTGTAGTTGCAATAGCTTTAGAAGTAAACATATGTAAAGAATATTACAATTTGGTTGTGTCACGGCGGTAACCGGTTTCCTTCAACTAATTTCAACTATGTTCCGCCAGATTGGACGCTCCTGGTCCACCAGTAAGCTCCATCCTCATTGCCCATGACCTTTTCCTGATTGCCAAAAGACGGACGCAGGGCGTTCTCTCAGTCCATGTCGCGGAAGAGCTACGCCGATACCATACAGAACCTTATGATACACAAAGACACCAAGGTTCTATGCCAGGGCTTGACAGGAAAGACCGTCAGTCCTATTTGTTGCCTTGTAAACAACTCTTGACACGCAGAATCGCTCAGGCCACTTTTCATATCACGGAAGCTCTGGCGTATGGTACGAACATGGTTGGCGGCGTGTCACCCAAGAAGGCTGGCCAGACTCATCTCGGGCTACCCGTTTTTGGTAGCGTTCGCGAGGTTAGAACACTTCACAGCCAGTCTCATACCTAATTTGCTTATTTTTTTTATTACGTATAGGCGGTTAGAGAGACGAAACCTGATGCGACTATTCTGTATGTTCCACCCCCTACTGCTGCCGACGCAATTATAGAGGCAATCGAGAATGAGATTGGGCTCATTGTCTGCGTGACAGAGGGTATTCCCCAAGCAGACGAGATTCGAGTCGGTGTTTTTACATATTGCACCGGAGACTTCTAATAGCATGTGTGATAGGTCATGAACGCTTTGAAAAGCCAGTCTCGTTCTCGGCTTGTTGGCCCTAATTGCCCTGGAGGTGATTATCGTATGCCTTTTTCATATTCGTGCTGATGATATTCGCAGTTATCAACCCTCTTGGATGCAAAATGGGCATTCAGCCAGGACACATCCACACGCCTGGAAACATTGGTCAGTACATGGTCGCCACCGAGTTGACATTGTTAACTTGCAGCATTTCAGGAATTGTTTCTCGATCAGGAACATTGACCTACGAAGCTGTTGCTCAAACGACCGACGTCGGGCTGGGTCAATCGCTATGCGTCGGCATCGGTGGAGACCCATTCCCTGGTACCCAACACGTCGACGTAATCAAGGTCTTCCTTGAGGACCCCAACACAAAAGGTGAAATATCTCAATGCGTCGCCACTGTTCATCGGTTATTCAGCTTGTTGCACAGGTATCGTTATTATTGGAGAAATCGGAGGCTCAATGGAGGAGGAAGCGGCAGAGTACCTCGAGAGGTATAACAAAACTAGGAGCCATCCCAAACCAGTAGTCGGGTTTATTGCTGGTCGGACTGCGCCTCCCGGCCGCCGTATGGGACACGCTGGTGCCATTATCTCAGGAGGGAAGGGTAATGTGTAACATTTCCATGATACCACAAAGCTCACTCTTGTGTTGAAGGTGCTGCCTCTGATAAAGTGAAGGCACTAGAGAAAGCCGGTGTCATCGTAACAGATAGCCCAGCTAAGATTGGTGTCAAAATACTGAAGGTAAGTTCAACACCGTCATGTCCAGTGTTGGATACGTCTTCATCAGTTTTCTCTTTTCAGGCCATGAAAGCTGCGGGCTTAGTATAACGGGCAATCTTCTTTCGGCGGTTTCCAGTGATTTATTTGCCCAGATTCACGAAATGTTCGCGAAACATGAGTCACAGAATAGCAAAAACGCAATGTGAATATCCCAGCTGTGGAAACAAGGACATTAGAATAGAGCCTATTTCCTTGATGTTGTTCGCGGACATGTCGGAATATGATGCATCCGTGGATTTTTAAGATGTTTCAAGACTTTGCAGGGCAAATGGTAGTTGCACAAGCCGAACGGACACGAACACAAATGATATGGACTGAAAAGATGAAACGCAAATGGGGTTACTAACTACACCAACGCTAACTAGAATCCACTTGTTGTCACCCTCAATTGTTCAAGCTTTTTGAGCACTTCACCGACGGTCCTATCCAGTTCACCAGCGATGGAGCTCTGCTTAGCTGCTGGGAGCCTTGCATAAGTTTCACACAAATCACCATCAACAACTGCCTTCACAGGGGCATAGTATCCCCTCCAGCTGAGCTGATCTCTGCCAACTAAGCTGCTTTGTTCAGTGCGCATATGTTGCTCGAGTGTTGAGATAAAATCCACGTCTTCTTTAGAGACAAATGGCACGAGAATGCCGATTGTTCCATGAAGCCCAGTGTACATCAAGACCTCCCGACCTCCTGCGACAAGCGACACTTTGTGAATTGATGTGACCAGGTCTCCGAGGTGGAAGTGGGCAAGCATTTTCGTCTTGTGTGGCGCACCCATTAGAATGCCCTTTTCGTGGAGGATGCCAGCACCAGTGGGATCATCGTCGACTTGTTCAGAAACTTTTGGATCGAGTCGATTGACAAAGATATTTCCGAATCGGTCACCCGCAACGATTGTATTGTAATCCACCATTGATGATGCCGTTATCCATCGGGGTTGACTGTCATCTGCGAATACTAGCAATCGGTTTTCAGGAGGTTTGTACACGGCAAATTGTATCGATTCTTGCATATCGCCAACTATAATTCTTGAACCTTGGGTTGACAGGGTAACAATCGCGGAAGAAAACGTCTGGGAAAGCCGTCGTCGGTAATGCCTGATATTATCCACGAGAGTCACGAACCTTGTTCTCAACTTTTCGAAGCAGTTTCTTCTTGCCAATATCATAAATTCTTAGAGCCTTGCCAACACCGGCAACAAGTCGCCCCTGGAATGCTAACAAGGCCAGTGGGACATCGTCAACCTCGGTCTATCGAACATTGAACATTAAGACTGGATTACGTCGCGAGCTGTTGGAAGCACACCTTGTGTTGGAACTCAAGACCTGCACCCTCGTTCGTGAACTTGTACGTTCGCAGATAGCCGCTTGTACAAGAGCGGGGAGAAACAATGGTATCTGCAGCAGTGCCAACGACGAGGTGAAGTTCTCCGTTTCGAGCAGAGAATGGTACGATTGCGAGGGAGAAGGCAGCTTCGTTGCTATCCATTGGAATCACAGCAACCGTCTTCGCTTCAATAGGATCTATGATACGGATGCAGGAAGCCCAAGTTCCGGCGGGGGCTTTTGGTCGGCCGAATACTTCTGGGGGGATGTTAATTTCCCCATCATCGAAACTTTTACCTTGCCGACGCTGGTTACCTGATCAGCTAAGCCTTAACAGAAAAAAAAAAGAGAAAGCGCACAAATTCATCAAGTTTTGTTCTCGCAGCTTCCTCTCCCAACGTCCTGTGATCACCCTCGATGAGATAAAAATAATTATTTCCTGGATGTGTGATGAATTTGCGGGGTGTGTATGAGAGGGGGATCGAATCTTGTTTCAACTTCGTTCCCAATTTAGGGACCTGGAATATCCTTCAAGCTGTTCATAAGTACAATAGGGTTATAGAGGTAAGTGAAACGAACCGAAGAACACTGCCTGCGATACCGATCAGACCTTCCGGGCTTAGCTCTGCGGAGAAGCTCCACGCATAGTCGAGGTTATCATAAATTAGAGGCGTGAAGTGCATAAGATTTTGATGTGTGTAGTTTAGCCAGGACCTCGAGGACAAAGCAAGTATCCCAGGATTGCGCTGAATCTGCACTCGGACTAATTTGATAGGCCTGGTCCCCAAGAAGCTAAACAGAATAGTAATAGATGAGGAAGGGTCGTAAAAAATATAAGGACAAAATAACTGGACTTACCGAGTCCGTGTATCCGTCAACTGGCCATTGATAGGATCAAGAACCGTACGTAGTAGAACGCCATTCTGGAGACCAATGTTGACAAACATCGTGGGCTGCGATTTGTTGATGCTCGCATCTAGCATATCTGCGATGCATATGGCGGAAGGAGGAGCAGTCAAAGCTTGTAAACTGATGGTCTCCAGAGTAGTTTCTGGGTCCAGCGAGATGATTCGAACAGTCTGATCCTCGCAGCCTACCGCCTGAGAAAAGGGACTCGATGAGAAACGATAAAGGAAGTCGAGGATCAACACGAACGAGATAGGGAGTTCTCTGTCTGCCTTCAGGAACATCACCGATGCTCAGTGCAAGAACTGTACTGCCCATCGCCTTTCGATCTTGATATTCATTTAGCTGACCATCCAGATCCAACTCAAAGTAAACCAGCTCCGCAGAGCTCAAAGCAACCACAACTTGCCTTTTGTTCGTTGTTGCACTAACAATTGTTTTGCCCTGTGGCACCCTCCATTCATTTACACGGCGATCGGCGAGGACGTGACGAATACCGTGGGGGTGAACCTGCAAGAGCGCGTCTGCACCGATTTGCTGAACTGCAAGTGTCGGGGCGGATGACAAAAATCCCGTATCCTGCACTTCTTCAATCGTTTCTCCGATAGAGAGCACCAGGGTGCCGTTGACGAATGATAAGATGATATAAGAATCGAAGGGGTCTGGGAGCTTTAGCTATCAGGCCGTTAATCAGCCAGTGGAAAAACTCACCATCTTCCGTCCGTTTCGTCGTCCAAACAGCATTCGGAATACCTGGAAGATCAGAACTAACCGATTCCTCGACTTCAAGGCCATGACGTAGTGTCCTGAAAGTACTGCGTGCGCCGCGTCCGCAAGCTGCGAAGATTTGCGGAGTGTCTGAGTTTGGGAGAAGGTTCATGACCTTGGAGTCTAAAATCGGATCCAAGGATTCCAATTCATCAGCAACCACAAGGTTGTCTAGAGGGTGTAGTCGAAAAAATGCGTGCGGGAGCGGAACCGATGGGTCAGCCATGCCAAATGATGGATATGATGTTGAACTAAATTCTGGCTCGTCATCGTCATCACCAAGTTTCTGAAATTGGTAAAGGTAACTGTTTTTTTCGCTATCAATATTGTTTTTGTGCAAAGATATGGATGGACTGACTGATTTCCAAATTCGCTCGCGACAAAAAGGAAACCAGATTTGAGAATACAAAGATTAGAGGCGACAGGTACAGTATCAAAATATTTGATTTTGAGTGATTTCACTTCTTCGTCTTCATGCTCAATGGTGACCTTGTATAGGTCACCATCTTCGCTTTGTAGCAGAAAAAAAAAGGCTCCCTAAAGAACAGCCATATTTTAAAGGAATTTTACAATTCTAGGGAGAGAACGGACCTTCATTTTGTGCATGACGGCAGCTGTAATGATTAGCCCACGGTTAGGGTCCTCTAGAGGATGTCTTCGGCGAGGTATGGGAACACGATGTTGAGGAACATCAGCATGTCGATAAATAATATGATTTTCACAGCAAACAAGAACACCAGAGGGGCCATCGAAGCGCTCGGATGAAGCGAGTTGACCGCCAGGAACTTGCACGAGCAGGTTAGCGCGAGGGTCGGTCGGTTCGCTCCATTTGCGTACAACGTGGTTAAGACCAAGATCCAGTTCATAGTAGGTCAACATCTACGCGACATGAGAAACATTGAAAACAAAGAGAGAAAGACAAAGAAGCACCTTTTCTGCATTCTTAAATGCATCACCTGTTGGGTCTTGATCCGATTCTGCATAATCAACCTCTAACGCTGCGAACATTGGATTTTCGAATCCAACATCTAAACCGACGATGTGGTGAATGATGGCGGAGTTTTTATGCGCCTCAAGTGGTGATGAGATTGTTAAGTTGGCCGCGGCGTCGCGGTTGAGGATGTAAACCAGCTTTGCCTTTTCCATAGCAGATATCATGACACTGCGTCCCTTTGGATCTGTGGCAAGATATTGACCAGGAACAATACGACGAGCACCCGATTTCCCGTATGTTTCCTGGTGAAGCTTGACGAAGCTGCTGGTTTTGGGGTCATAATCCAGGATAATGATACGTCCCGAATCAGAGCCTATTATGGCGTAATCTGAGAGAAAGCTCTGTAAATAGACATAAATTGAGGAGATACGTACAAGGGCTCACCCTTGGTCCCGCCAGTCAAACGAAACGCAGCGAGGGAACGGATGGACCCAAAGACGTCGGTTGCAATGACAGTCGATATTTTTCCAGTCTGTACGTCGGGACGTAGGAGTTCGAGACGCGTTCCATGAGAAACAATGATTTCCTGCTGCCGGGCGCCCGAGAAATTGCCAACAATTGCCTGTGTTATTGCGGTAGGAGGCTGAAGTGTCAAATTGTACAAGTGCATGGTTCAAGGAAGAGAACGCTGTTGACAGTTGTTTGGGCAAATGTCTTCTCCCAGCTTCAACAACGCTGCAGCTTATCTCTCTTCCGCACCATCATTGTCTAAAACCTCTTCAACGGTAAAGCTTGAGGTCCACAAATTATTCAGTCTTTGCTGCGCGTTCCTAACTCGATCTCAACAGTTGTATGGATTGTTCAAGTACTTGACCTCCTCAAAATCACCAACAACATCTCGTCCCTCCATATTTGACCTGACAGGCCGCGCCAAGTGGGACGCATGGAGTGCAGCGGGAGAAAAGTATGAGAAAGGAAAGGATGCGGAAAACAGATACATTGAGATCGCGCGAACTTTGGGCTGGACCGAGGGCGCGCCTGAAGCACGACCAATTGTAGATACTGCTGCTGAAGACATATGGGACGACGACGACGACGTTGGCGAGGGTGCGTCTGGAAGCCGTAGCGGTGGTAGTGGTGGGATGGGTTTATCTGTTAGCACAATGCCTGTCCCACCAAAAGTGGATGACAGAACTATTCATGGTCTTGCCGTCTCAAATGACTTTGCTGGACTCACTGCGCTTCTGGTACAACATCCAGAGACAGACTTGAACGAACTCGATGAATTTGTGAGTTCGCAGCTGAACCACGCTCAGCACTGGAGTGACTAACAAGGAGCAGGGATATTCGCCCCTCCATCTCGCCTGCGATAGAGGGAGTCGAGAGATTGTCAGACTCTTGCTAGACAAAGGTGCTGATGCAACCATAAAGGTAATCCATAGCGCTGAAAAGAGCCATACATCATACCAACTACTCTTGAATTTAGGATCCTGATGGGCTTTCGCCACGAGAGCTTGCCAATGTGGCTGGTCACAATGAAATTGAAGCAATCCTAGCGTCGTCTAATTAAACACCATCCTATATGCCGCATAAGTTTGAGTCTGCAATAGATCGAATTCTGGGTGAGATTTATATGCTCACAATCCGTTCGCACGACTTGCATAGAGTGGGATTCGCCCGGACTTATGAAGGAATGGACTTCGATTGTGAGTGGGTGGAGTTCGCCTGCTTCACAGCTTGAGTGACTGTTGAGATTGAAGCACGGGGCCCTATTGCTTTGGGATGGTATGGGGAACCAGGCTTCAGAATCCCCCCCTATGGTAAAAAGTGAGAACAAAAGCAAACAAATTATTGAGTAAAACGCACCAACTCCAGGAGTTTGACGACCGACTTGCTAGGAGTAGCTCCGACGTCTAGCCAGTAGCGTATTCTGTCGACGCTCCATTTTACAACTTTGGTGTCCTCTCCCTTTCCCAAGTGTGGGTCGTAGATACCTAACAATTCTGTCGGTTTTCCGTCGCGCCGATGTCGTCTATCTATGGCGACGAGATGAAATATACGGTGGTTGGTACATCCGTGCACCGACATGCGTAGTCGGATGGCCATGGTGAACAAGTCAGAGTATAAGCAGGTGTGCTAAATTTCTAGACCACGTGCTAAACCAAACCAAGACCACTCACAATATTGCCATGGCCTCTCAAATTTTGCCTTTAGGTACGGCTTGAATCCTTAACAAACGGAAACTAATGGTGCTACAGAACTAATTGATAGATGTATTGGCTCACGGATATGGGTCATCATGAAGAGCGATCGCGAATTCACTGGCAAACTCTTGGGTTTCGATGACTTCGTCAGTCAGTATCTTTTGACCAGGAACATGGGGAACCACATATTCATCTCTTAATCCAGATATGGTCCTCGAAGATGTCACAGAATAGTTCGTGCCGCGATCGTGAAATGTATTTGCGCACTTACATCAATCCCAGCGAAACAACCCCTCAGGGGAAGAAGACAACGCAACTAGCGCAGACGCTTCTTAACGGAAATAACATATGCATGGTGAGCCATTTTACCTTTTGCCTTAGATGTCGCTGATTTCCATCCTATTCAGCTCATACCTGGTAGCGTAGGACCTGACGAGGAAGGCTAAAACTGGTCTTACTTGTAGTGTGGCGTTACATTTCTCGCAATAATGACAAGAATCGGGGTGTTTCCCAAAGAAACTAAGCGCTCCAGGAAACATGATTCGTTCACCAGTGAGATTCCCAGTACTTGCTACAACGACAAAATTTTCTGTGATGCATTCTCTCTATAAATAATCCTTGAAAATATCTCACAGCAAATCTTAGGGTGGAAAGTTTTAGATTGAAGAATACTGAGCTACAGATGAGTTATTATTCTGGCAAAATTGTAGAAGTGTGTGTAAATCAAGTGGTTCGGATTGCAAAGTGGGGGTCACAGAAAAGTATATAGAAACGAGAGCGTGGAGAATGCGAGATGACATGAAAATATACGGCAAGACAGGAGATTTATCAAGAGGAATGTCGTGCGGACTTTGTAAATTCAGCAAGACTACTGCCCAAAGCTGAACCCTCCTTGAGGGGCGTTCATATCCGAATGGAACTGTGTAACCGTCAGCCTCAACTCGATGTTGATCTCAACAGACAACACTTACAGCAAACGCGCCAGAAGCATCCACACTAGGGGCGGTGATAGCCGCATCGACATCGTCTTCATCAGGGAAGTACTTGTCCATGATGTTGAAAGCTTTCTTGTATATTTCCAGGTTGTCGTGCGATTGAAGGTTGTGAATAGTAATCATACCACCAGCTTCTTCCACGAACAACGCATACTGATTGGCGGCTCCAGGCCCAGCAGCAACCTTATCAGCCTCTCCAATCTTCAAGATGTTGTCAAGACCATCTAGCGCTACTTGAATGATCTTGTTGTCCATCATTGTCAATAGATCACAGAGTGGTTTGATACATCCTTGAGAAACCAGATAACGAATCTGGGAGGGCTCTTGAAGACCGCCTGAAGTAGCGTTTGAGATGGCCCAGCAAGCCTCCTTCCTTGTCTTGAAATCTGCATTCTGAAGGATGTTGATGAGAGGGGGGATGATGTTGGCGTCTATGACGGATTGAATCTGAGGAGGAGAGCCAGCGGTGATGTTGGAAATTGTCCAGCAAGCCTCCTTTCGAATACCATCCTTCGGGGAGGAGAGTAGAGAAAGGAGGGCAGGGAGAGCACCAGAAGCGATGACGACCTGAGTTTGAAGATCATCACCAGTTACGATGTTTCCAACAGAGCGCAGGGCTGGCGTTTGAACAGATGTTGACTGGTGCATGAGTAGATCGACCAAGCGCCTGCAAACGCCAGACTCGATAACCGCCTGTATTTTATCGTTTGAACCATCAGATAAATAGGAAATTGCCCAACAGGCGTCAATCAAGATCTCGTCGTCGAGGGAGTAGATTAACTTCGTCAAAACGGTCAACGCAGGGGAAATCTGGCGAGCATAAAATACGTTAGAAGCATCAAAGGACAAGCATTTGATTTACCAATTCCCAATCAGGTTGAGGAGACTTTCCCCTACAGAAGTTACTTAAGGTCCAAGTAGCGTTCCGCAACATGCTAAGCTTGTGATGTTCGCTTAAAAGGGTCAACAAAGGCCTTAGAGCCCCTTGTTGGAGAACGTAGTCTCTGCACTGGGGACTATCTCCGGCAATGTTTCCCAGGGCCCAAACGGCTTGCTCGCGAACATCGAGAGTAGGAGAAGAGAGCAAATTGATAAATTCCGGAACAGCTTGCGCGCTGATGACGACTTGCGTATGTTCAGCCGTTCCAGAAGCGATGTTAGTGAGTGCCCAAGCGGCTTCGAACTAATGCGTGAAGCGTGTGTCAACACAATCGATGATGCAAAAAGGGGTGATCGGTACTAACTTGAAGCATGGAATGGCCATGTTGAAGGAATTCGACGAAGCGGGGTACGACACCACACTCGATGACGCGCTCGATCGGAGGATTTTTCTCTTTTGAAAGCAGCTTGCGAAATTTGGTAGTCGCGTCCAATTGGCGCTCAGGATCTTCAGAAAACACGCCCGAAACCATCTCTTCAGCCAACTGAAACAAAAGATATCAGCAAACGAAAGAGAACGTAGAGGTGATGCCAGATACAGGGGGATCCCAAGTGCCACCACCGACCTCCTCATCTGAGTCTGGTCCTGCGGATGGGAGGAAGTTTCGTCTCTTGGAAATGTTTTCCTCTCTCTTCTGGCGCCTAATTTCGACCTGTTGCTCCTCGCGACGACGCCTGAGGTCATCTTGCTTCAGGGCACCCTTGCTTTTGTAGGCTGTGGAATGGATCGCGCTTAAGCGACAATCTTGATAGCACAGTAGATGGCGCTTACCCTCTCTACGCGCCTTCATGGTGCGAGATTCTGCAGCTGAGTCCATCGTTTAGCAAGATTCTATCGAGTGGCACTGGTCGTGAATAGCTGATGGAAGAAGGAAAGGAAGAACAGGCTCTTGTCTTTCAAGCCCTCTCCTGTGACAATCGCGTGACATATCACGTGTGGTCTGATTAGATCGTAGAGCAAAGTGGCAGGGAGATCAATTGCCGACTCATTCGAGGCTTTTACTCAACTGAAATCTGATTCGGAAATATAGTAGTAGGTTTCCCCGCGAGCCAAACGAGCCTTTAAAAAAGCTAGATTTATACTGAAGGTACCGTTTCCCTCAGACTGGGCACAACGATGCCCTTGTCACCAATGGTGTCCATGAAAACTTCATCGACAGCAACAGACTAGTCAGCACTATTAAGAGCGATTCATTTATGTTCATCGAGAATCGCGACGTGGAGAAGAGGACCAGCATTAACTTTCCTCCAGAATGAGAGAAGTTATCAAACCTTGAGAAGTTAAGCACCGATGATTGCAGATTCTGACGAAGCGAAGGAGGAAAAGAATGAATTGTAGAAAACAGATAATTAAGAGGGACTCTAAAACCATTAAGCATAGAAAGCCCAGTGCTGTCTCAAGCATTGCCTATGTGTCATTGTCGAAGGGGTACTGCAGGATGAGGTTAGAAAGGGAAAAATAAAGGTAGATCCTAAACGAACCTCGAACGATTCTGGAGGGTCTGCTTCTGGTTCACTTTCGTTCAATGCGATGTGACGGCCGGAAGGCTGAGCACCTGGCGCATGACCATTTTCTGCAGGGACAGCTGTTGGGGCAGGGGCTTGTATTACAGCGGCCTGAAGATCAATAAAATCGGCTTCGGCTTCTGGTCTTGAGTCAACGAGGATCAAAATGCCACCGCCTCCTGCATATTTTTCTGATCCCAAACCAAGAGCGAAAGTAGATGGCGCCATGACGGCTCTTCCAGCTCTAGATAGCGGCGTCTTCGTTGAAACGGCTCGCACGGGCTGATAACGACCATCATTTGGGAAGAAAATATAACCCAACTGTGCGGGAGTGACACGAGAGAAGTTAGGGCGCGTCTCAAATGATGGTTCAACCCTTTTAGGCCTCGCTATTGATGTTGACGCCCTGGATTCGTCGGCTAGGTTCGAAAGTGATCGATTAATGGGAGAAACATCTCCATCTTTTGGCGAGGCAGCCTCTTCCGCCTTCATCTCTACATCGCTATCAGCTTCAACCTTTGTGTCTTTCTCATCCTAAGATAATTTCAGCCCAAAGCGCTTCTCACACTTCTAATACCGGACAGAAAACTCACCATCTCCATTGTGTCGCCTTCAGCTGCTGCTTTCTTCTTTTCTCTCGCCTTGACCTTTGCTGTTGTTGATAGAACGGCGGTTGCCACCTTGGTCACAGCTTCCTTCTTGGGAGGCTTTGTAGATAACGGATAAGCAAATAGACTCGGTCTGGCGTTGGATATATAATCAAACTTGGGAGCCTATAGCCGGAGGAATTAAAAGAGAGAATTGGAAAGGTCGTAAGGGGCGAACCTTAAGATCACCATTGAGGCCAATGATTCCTGTTGGTGAAAATGCTAGACAAGCGCAGTGGGCGAGTGGATACCAATACCAGAACTGACAAAACATAACCATGCCGACAATCGCGCTGGTATTTGTGCTGCCTGCTCGACTTTGAAGGCTGATTGTGACATTCCGCCCTCCCGCGTCAATGAAACCCTGTCCAATGGCGGCGCCGAAGCGCGCCATCGGATCTTCGTGCTTATCAGAGATAACTTTGGTATACTTGGCACGCGTGTCAGAAAGCGAGGGTGACGAGGCTTCTGATTGCTCCACTAGAATCATGCCCAGAGCGATAAAAGCGCCCTGACGCACGAAGTCGACACTGTCCTTGGTCATGGGTTCCAAGATTTCAACTGCGTCCTAAGAAAAGAAAGATTATCGAAGCAAAGTTTGGAATATCCTGAAAGCGTACCTGAAGTCCCGTTCCCGCACATGCAATGCCGAGTGCAAGCGTAGCACCACAACGGACGTGAGGGTTGTAGCTCTCGCTTAGTAGCTGAACGACCCGAGGTACTTGGCTTGGGTTTTTGAACAGAAGGAAGGCAAGCGAAGTTACAGCAGCTCGTCGAACGTCATCCGATGTGTCCGATACAGCGATATGTAGCAGTTGTCGAACCGCATCGTTATTAGCAGTACCAGCGTAGGCCAGAGCCAGGGTATACACTCCTCCATACCGTAAAATGGGGTCCTAAATTGAGTCAACAATACTGATCTGAAAGGGAAGGTCGCAGACATACCTTTTCAGCGAGCAACGATTTTATAGTTTCGTCTGCCTCTTCCTGACGGCTGTAGAAAATGAAGGCGATGCCCAAACCAAGTCCCCGAATAATCTTTTCGTGCTGCGTTTCCTTGGCATACTGAAGCATTTCACGCACGGGTTCAGCCGCGGCCGTTCCGAGCATGATCAAACCCATTGCATAACCTGAAGCTTCACCAGCAACGGCCGAGTCCATGAACAGGATGTTCTTCAAGTCTTCAAAGGTTTCCATACTCTTCGATCCCATACCAGCAACGCCCAGCCCGAGTGCTGCTCCATGCTGCACAACTTCACCCTGGGCCGATTTGAGAGTGTCACGGAGATACGTGGTCACGGAACTCCCACAGCTAGCGTTGATCAAACCCAATGCATAGAGTGCACCACCTTCCGAGTATGCAGCTCCTTGTATGTTGCTTTCGCCGCCACTTTGAGGAAGATATGGACCAAGTATAGTTTGTCCTTGTTCAAAGTAGCCCTTATGAATGACGCCAAGACCTGCGGTAGCAGAAAATTTAGACCAATTGGATGCTAGCCCTAGCCACTCCAAATTTTCCCTCAAAAAGACATCTGATGTTGTTCCTGCATGCATGAAAGCATTCTGAAGAGTTAATGCAGTGTGGAAGATAGAGGACCGCGGCTCAAGGGCGTCCTGAAGGTGCAAAAGTCACTACGCAATGTTACTGTTCAAGGAATCATTGTCACCTTTGTGTTTTTGAGAATAAGAAGGTCGGTCTGGTTGTTACGTTTGAGAAATTCAAGGTAGAGCTTGACTGATTCCTTGCCGGTCAAGATAGTACGGAGCTTATCGTAGACACTCTTGGTTTTCTATGATGACGAGATGGTCAGCCAAAGACGGTACGGATCGTTAACATGTCTCACTTCATCTCCTTCAGGAAGGTCTTCGCGCAACGTCTCCAAAAAATCTTGGCTGCCGCCTTCCACCAAATCGAAGGCAAACTGATAGGCCAGAAGCTGCTCCCTCGTGACCAGGGAGGTCAAGAAAGAAATCGTCAGTGATGGGTCGCTAAGCGTGACAAGTAGGCGGGTGAGTGCATGGACATGCGGTGAGCCATCCCCGGCCGTCGGTTGAGGAAAGAGAGGGAATAGAAATCGAAGAACATGATCTCTGTAAGATAACGAGAAACCTGTGTTCAGAACGCCTTCCATGGCGTACGAAAGTAGCGATGTGTCCTGAGTCTGTTTATAGACACCTGAGATGACGTCTAAGCGGCGAGATTCAAGTGCAATTCCAATCGCCTGCAAAAGAGCGGTCAGGGGATTTGCACGTAATTGAACTACTCGCACCATTCCGCACCTGCTTGTATTCGCCCTCCGCAATACAGCGGTTAAAAATGCTCTCAATGATAGCTTGCAGGCGAGAGTCAACCTTCGCTTTACTGCTAGATTGTTCTTCCGTCCGGACTTCGATGTATTTGTCGATAGCTTTCGCTGGAGATGAAATTATCAGGTCAAAATATCATCACGCGCTTTATCGGGAAGGATGACACACATATAATAGTCTCCACATATTCCTCCGATCCTAATTTGCGAGTCTCGGCCTGGAACGCGCTTCCCGCACCAAGGGCAAAGGAGAGTGCCTCATCATACTCGCCCAAGAAGTAATAGACCTTGCTTGCAAGCAAAGCGGCCGCATCGCGAGCAGGTTTAGGAAATTCGTCAGTTTCATATAGTGCTTCACTGATTTGAGGGGTTAGCTGAGAAAACAAATGGAGTGGAAACGAACATGACAGCGATATGTTCAGAAATCTCGGCCCAGAACTGAGGAACCAGAGGGATCAGAGCTTTGAGAGCATGTTGCTTGAATATAGAATCTGGCTCCTGAAGAAGAGCCAATACGCCAGCTGCTGAAGACTGTTGGCGAACCATTGCGGTTAATGAGAAAGAAAGTTGCAAACTCGTCTGTGGCTGAGGTGACGCGTCCTGCAAGTCGCAACGCCTTGTATTCTAAACATAGATAAACATAGTCACCGATCCGAAATAACCCTTGTAGTCTCCCGAATTCACAATAATTCATGGCTTCTCTTGCCCGCAACTCGTTTCGCGCCCTTCGCGTCGCTCCTCGTTCGCGTACCTTCACCTCCGCTGCAGAACATCCTGCTCTCACCAAGTACAATGCAGACGATAAGGCTCTCATGCACCACGCTGCAGGTCAGACCCACTGTTCCACGTTACTACCCTTCTAACCTTGTCTCTCCTTGTCTCCATAGAGGCTTCTAATCTCTGGAGGAAAATCAGGTTTGTCACTACGCGTATCTCTGAGACTCGTGCGTTAACCGTCACCTAGCTATTACGTTTGCATCCCTGGCAGTGGGTATCAACCAGACTCGCTTCCTGCGACCTTGTGACAACCCCTTCCCTTAGTTGCTGTTTGCCTAGCATGGGTTTACAATGCTGAAGCTGAACACGCTGCACACGTAGAGCACATTAAGCACGAAAATGGTGGTGTCCTCCCCGAGGCTCCCGCCTATGACTACATGAGCAGGAGAAGCAAGCCTTTCCCCTGGGGACCCAACTCTTTGTTCTTCAATCCACATGTAAGTCAACATTTTAACGGAGGTTCAAATTAAATTATTTCATCAATCAGGTTAACAAGGATATGTCGGAGGCTTAAAGCCCGTAGCTTCTTGTTGTAGATTGACATCGATCAATTTGAAGGTGTTCTGTGTTAGATCATCCCCACAAGAAAGTATCTATTACGTATCCGCATTCTGCGGGGGGCTCGCTTCGCCATCCGAGTTGTATGGTAGCTCTACATCACAGTTTTACAGAGATTAACGTATATCGTAGTACGTACTGCACAATATAAGAAGCATGTACGCGCATATTCGTCGACGCGATGTTCAAGCGATGTTGCATCATGTGTTTACCGCCCAGTTTTTGTACTCTAGAATAATCGTAAAAATCGAAATAAAAGCCTGAGTTCACTCAAGCGAGACGTTGTGCCTTCGGGAAGGAAGCTGCTTCACGTTGAGCAAAGGCAAAGTGATGACGAATATGACCTACACTTTAGGGAAGGGGTTCGACCTCGTCGTCGGTGCGGATGGGCCCGGGTGGTCGAAGGTGCGCCCATGTCTTACAGACGTAAAGCCGTTCTACTCGGGCGTATCCTTCATCGATGTGGAGGAATGTTACCCTTGGTTATCGGCCTTCGTGGGTGCAGGTAAACCACAATAGCACTGTTCCGGTCAACATGCAGGATACCACCTCGCGCGGTGGCATCTTGGGCTTGGGTAATTTTTTGTAGATGAGAGAGACAGAGTGCGAAGGTGGGAGACTGCGGCGCAAGTGATATCAAAGTAGAAAGCCAATGGGTCCTCAGGCTAAACCAAGGACATACTAATGGCCAAGTTGTGACACACTTCAGACACACCAAGTATGATGCGCTTGGCCGCACTTGGTGTGTGCCAGTTCTCGCTCTTGTTTCCCCTAACGCGGATGTATTGCAATTGTCAACAACAATCAACAACAACGACAACCACCCGAGCCCAAAATTTACTAAATCCCCGAATCCCTTACAGACTCTACCTCCCTTTCACCCCATAACCCGATACATTTTACTTAGTTAAATTCCCTGAATCCACACATACCAAAATCTTATCATCTGTCTCCACTTTAACACTTTTTATAATAAGCTTGTTCACCAAAACGAACCATTTTCCCTTTACTTCACTCCTCGCAACTTTACCTAGTCGTCTCCTCCCATCTCTGTACCCCGTCTATTTTGCTTTATCTTGTCGTTATCTTGTCCCTACCAAAACCCTTGACCCTTCCTCCATCCATCCGTCCCTTATGTAAACCCTACTTTCCAACTCGGTCCTTCTTTCCCACCTCCCAAATGACGCCGCCTCACACTCTTCCCTCTTCGCCTCCTCTTCCCTCTGCTCCCTCTAGAAGAAACCCTGCGGCCTCCCTCCCTCCTTTCTCTTCACGCACTGCGCTTCCCTCCCCTCATGCCCTCGATACCATCAAGGCTCTCACCAGACGCTTGGACACGATGGAGGCGCGGAATCAGAAACAACGTGAAGCCACAGATCTCCAGCTCACGACAATCTGTAGCTTGCTACAGACCGCCACACATGCCGTTTCCCAGCTCAGCAATCGTCTTGTTATTTCTCAACGCGCGATTCTTGCTCAGTCCACGGAAATTGCGCTTCTTCGTAACCTGTCCGATATCCGCGCTAACAAGATGACGCTCAAGACGCATTTGTTGGTTGGAATGGAACTGGAAAAGGCAGTCGAGGCACGAGCTATGCTGGCAGAGTTTCAGAAGGAGGAAGCTGCTCTCTTGAACAAGATCAACCAAGCCAATCGGAACTTCCTCACAATCATCGGGGGCCACGTTGATCAGTTTCATCCTGTCTCCTCGCTTAGCCCTGTACATCCGAGTACGCCTACAGTGCCTCCCGGACTCTTCAATGTTGGTCGCACGGATGGTCTGGTTGCTCCGGTTGATGCACGTTCCCTTTCCCAAAAATCTGATGACCGAGGCGTTTTCTTTTCCAAAAGGCGCTGCGTTTCAAATGATGATAACCAAGAAAGGAAATAGCGTTATTGGCTACAGGTAGCTTGATGAAGGTTGACTCGCCCGATCCTCAAGCAAAGGAAGTTGGCGAGGTACGCCCCTTACCACTGTTGTTGCAGGACACGCTGATGGTGATTCACGACGGCACCTCAACCCCCTCTTCGAACTTGTCAAAGAAATCCCTGCCTAGATCCACAGGCATTTTTCGAGGGGTGTTTGACTGTCTAAGAGATTTGAGTAGCTGTCTTCGTGATAGCCGCCCCCATTGTAGATCTGACCGAACTTGGAAGTGTTCCTCTGACTTCAACGTAATCTTTCTTCTTGGCTTGTTCGTCTTTGCGGCTAGCATGGTTCAAACAGTATCAGCATTTGTCCCACCCTCAGCCACGTCGACATTCACGATATACGGCCTAAACGGTAACGGAATGGTGCATCCTGTTAAGATCAACCACTTCAACTCCGTTATTGGCACGCGTAGGCCCCATGTGTTTGTTGTCAACGAAACGAAGACCAAGACCAAGTTAGGTAGTTCCTTACCCTATTCTGACTACGACATCTATGAAGAGCCGGGTGAATGCGCTGAAGGCCATCACATCTTCAAGTGGGGAGTCGTTGTTGGTGTTCGGAAGGATCTCCAGGTTGCTCAGCGGCTTGAGGTTACACAGAAAGCCCTGAAGGGGCGAGTGGTTGCTTTAGATATTGTACTGCCGACTCCTGATGGCAGGTGTTTCAGACATCGTTTCATCGGCGCATATGCTCTGTGGAATAAGTCTTTGTCAGTCTACCACGTCATCGTGGACTATAGCAGGCGACTTTAACGCGACTGTTGCTTCCTTCGAGCGCTTGAGTGGTGGTTCAGATGCTAGGGACCAGTATCTGAAGTTCCTAGCTGACACGGATGGACATGACTTGTGGATGGATGTTGAAGAGCGTTCTCGTATCAATGATTGGACGTGCAGGAGTAGCCGAAGTGCAGCTGAGGGAAACATTATAGATCGAGTTGTGACCTCAAGGGCAACTAGGGTTGACTCAGAGATAGCGGTGGCTGACCGGCATTCTGACTGAATACCTTTCACTGACCATAGGGCTATCGTTGCACGAGTTACTCATGCAATGCCTGGTCCCATTCAACCTAATGTTGGAAATCCGGTCCATCTTTCAATGGGACGGACGGCGAATCCTCCAAGAATCAAGATCCCTCCCAAGACTGAGAAGCACAAGTATCAAGTCTTCCGGGATCAAGTTGATGATAGAGTTAAAACTAAGTGTATTCACAAACGGCCAGTCATTGACGATGACTCGTTTGTTCGATGATACACAGAGCTTACAGAAATCATTACCTCAGTGGCCGCCAATGTCTTCGGACATACAAAACATTACTTCAAACGTGCTGAAGTGATTACAAATGGTAAGATTAAAGGTATAGTGGCCGGTATGAAACTTGTTGGCGGCGCCATTCGTTTCGAAAAATCGGACCGTGTGGCAAGAGTCTCGCTCAAGGCGAGGGATCTACATGCACGCGCGCTGAGGGACTTTTTGCGTGAAGCGTCTGGCGGCACGCTCGCGCAATATCTCGCGAGGAAACGAAGGTGTCTTTACAAGGCTCTTTTTGCTGAAAAGTCGAAGGAGATTCTTCTTCGAGCTCGTCTTGTGGATAGGCAACGAATTGCCGCCGCCCTCAAAAGCGGCTCTACTCGGAAACTCGTCCAGTCTTCTGACTTCATTCCGTTTCCCCTTGCTTTGAATGACCTTGATGATCCTGAGAAGCTCGTTTGTGATCCTGAAGGGGTCAAATTAACGACTAGGAATTATTTTACAAGACTGTATGATCACAGTCGAGTTCCAGATCTTCCGAAACCTTGGCTTGATACACCTTCGGTTAGAGGGGTCAAAAGTCGAGTGACTGATGATCCGTTTGTCTGGCCACTTAAAGCCTCTCTTTCTGACTTTCGCGCGATGCTTAGACGGGGCAATAGCAAACCTTCTCCGGGTCTGGATGGATGGGAGAAGTGGACCATCAAGTCACTTTCTGATGAGACGCTTAGTCTCGTGCTTGAAATGCACAATTACGAAGTCATGAATTCCCGTTTCCCCGGAAACATGAAAGACATGTGGTTAACAATGTTTCACAAATGTGGCTTACGCACGGACTTACAAAATTGGAGGGGTCTCTTACTTTCTAACTTTCTTGCGAATTCCCCTATGACTTGGCTCAATGCCTCACTGATACGATACTCTGCGGAGAAGATGATACTTCCCGACACTCAGGTGGCTGCACAGCCTGGGGTCCAAAATCGTGACCTCATGAGCTATCTCCCTGGTGTCAAGTGTTGGGCGAATCGTAACAAGCAGCCAGTTTATGCGTTGAAACGTGATCAGATGAAAGGCTTCGATTATCTGTCGCCTGAAGGCTTTTATGATGCAGTCCGGGCTTATGGTCTGCCCGAGTCCATTATCGACCTTGATTTTGCTGCCCAGTTTTAAACTCGCTGTTTCATACGAACCGCGTATGGTGTCACTGACCCCGGGCCTATCATTGTCTCTGGATTAAACAAACAGGGAGGCGCTGCATCCCCGCTCAAATCGACCTTTACCACGAGTCTCGGTCACTACTTCCTTAATGATCTCTTGTCTAAGGATCCGGAAACTCTGGTCATAACGTCTGGTAGCATGCAGAGGGATGATCCGCATCTCAAGGATGCGAGACTCAGCCTACGCGTTGCTATGGTTGAGGCAACTGATGACTCTTACATCTTCTCTAAGTCTCTTGCATCGTTGCAACGCAACGCTCTAGCAATGGAACGTTTCCAGTATGCTTATGGATGGTTGACCCAATGGGCCAAATCGAAAGCATACGTGCTTTCGGCCGGTCAAATTTCAATCAGTTTCGACGGGAAGGGGAGTCAATCCCCTTGCCATAACTGAACATCATGTTGCGCTCATCAAAAATGATTTAGACTTTCTCAGGACAAAGGTTACAGCCATGTGCGGAACATAGGGCGCGGCATGATTTTTTTTTTTCGCCAAATAAACAAACAGATTTATGTAGTTGCAAAGTATTCTCTATGTAGCACGCTCAAAAGTCGTCCATTCGGCTTTAAATTAGATCCATTCGACGCCGATTTCAAATCTGCACACGTTGATGTGTCCATGTTCCATCGACCGCAAGAAATAACCACCGTACTGTCAGAAGCGATCATCTGTGACGTTCGATACGCAACATCCACACTTCAACGTTCCCGTTGCGTCTTTTGGGCAGCTCAGACCTTCAGGTCAAGTTTCTGAAGGAGGGGCATTATTGTAAGCTTCATTGTGGTGCTTTATCCTGCTTGATCAATGATTCCGGAAGAGCGGACGTGGCCCGACCCATTCATGCCCTGCAACCTGTGACATAATTCAGATGAATTGAAGGGGGCAGCAGCTTTACAAATGTATATAAAGGTCAACGTGCAGACAGGGTGGACGAGAATCAAGGCTGGAGGCTGCCACGTCAACGTCCCTCTTACAGTTTTGTCATGTACACAATTACACATTCATTTATTCTTCGCAGTGAAAAATTATATACTCTCAGATGCAGATTCAAAATTTGCGTCGAATGGATCTAATTTCAAGCCGAATGGATGACTTTTGAGTGTGCTACATAGAGAATACTTTGCAACTACATAAATCTGTTTGTTTATTTGGCGAAAAAAAAATAATCATGCCGCGCCCTATGTTCCGCACATGGCTGTAATGATCCTGCGTCCCGTTTCGTGGAATTGAAGGACATCATTGAAGGCTTTCAATTTCCCAAAGTCATTGGCCGCCTTCCTATCACGCTGATTTGGAAGATTGTGTCGCAGAACATTGTTTCTCGCTGTCGCGCCTTATTGTCGCTTCAGCCACTAAAACAGTCGGATGCTGAAGCACTTGACAGGTTGATCATTCGGAAGGTCCACGATGCTCTCGGATTTCCATTTCAATCCTCAACTTCCATTGCTACGCTTCCGGTTCTGTATCACGGCTTTGATTTCCCGTCAATAGCTCGCATCAATGCCGGAATCTCGGTCAATGGGATTATACGTGACCTCAATCATCATATTTCCTCCTACCGAACCATGACGCGCATCACGCTTATGGATTGGATGTGCGAGAAGAATGGCTGTATATATCCCTTAGATGGGTCGGGTCTTCAAAGAGATTTCTCCCGACAATTCCGAGCCATTCCTGCTGAATGGATCACAGCGCGAAAGGTGATGAAAGATTTGCCATTGTCTCTTAGGCAAACGGATCAGTCTGGCATCGTAGAAGGTGACGTCTCGCTCTCTCATGTTATGCATGTATGCAATCATCGAGATTCACAGATGTTCGCCGATATTACGGGTACATCATTACGCTCCGTTCGTCTCAAGGGTTTTCGAACTCTTGCTGATGTTGGAGAATGGACGATGGACATGGAAGGTCGCATTAGTGTCACAAGTCACTCTCCAAGCTTTGACAGGACCTGGTCCTCAGCGTCGAAAGCCAATTGGAATCGACTTACGCGCGCCCTTCGTCACAGGCTCCAAATTGACGACCTCGTCTTTGGTCCTGTTGATCTTGCCCTGCCCAGAGAGCTTCGAGAGCGTCGGGCTGAAGCATTTATCAGGAGTATTGCTGATGTTTGCGCACTTGCGCCATCTAGGTACAGTGACGGCCTGACTTGGGCATCTGATGGGTCAATGTTACCTTCATCCGCGGGTATATTAGGTGATAAGTCGGTCACCGGAGCTGCTACTGGGCGCAAGTCATTAGCCATGAAAATCCCGGGGCGTAACATCTCTATTTTACATGGAGAACAAGTTGGGCTGATCATCGCATTGGTTCTTGCAGGAGATCTGGTTCAAAATGATCTTGTGACGATCCTCACAGATCACTTGAACTCGGTAAGGTTAATTGACGATAGCCAGACCAACATCTCTCAAGTACCACGTCTACGCTATATGAATGGGAGATCCTACTATCGCTGGATCCTCTCTCTCATCAATCGTAGTCGAGTGGCTGTCATCTACACTGCGGGCCACTCTGATCAGTCGACTTTGGAGGCTAGGATGAATGGAGAGGTGGACCTCCTCGCGACAACTTCTCAAAAGGTCTATGCAGAGCTACTCTACGCGCCAATCCCCTCGTTCTTCATGAATGATTTTACAATCTACTCAGAGACAGACGGATGGATAGAATCGAATGTCATGCATTTCGTTGACATTCTTCTCGCTCGCAAAACAGCAATGGCTCTAGGCATTGGACACGATCTGCGAATGTCGACGTGGGCCCGATCCTGGACCACCACCTGACTTTCCTTACACCAAGGCTGTTTCGGCACATTCAGCCGCTGTTCAGCTTTATGCGAGATCAGGTCAGCTTGCGACGGCAGAGGTTCTTTACAAGAGAGGGAAGAGGGATAATGACTTGTGCAGCTTGGGATGTGACGAGACAGGAGACATGCATCACTTATTCGTCCGCTGCAAGCAGTACGAACGATGGAGGGAAGATGCGAGAAGGGAGCTGTTGGAGAGAATGGAGCTGAAGCTGCTGAATATGCAAACCGAGGAGGCTGTGAAGACTGGCCTCCTCGAAGCAGCTAAGTTCCTTTTCACCGATGATGCGATCATATGGCCACTTCATCGTTCTCTTTATTACCTAGGGCAAATACCTAACCTCGATCCGTCGATCTCAAGAGAGGCTGGTATGGTTGAAATAGAGAAACGACGACTTAGGTCACATATTTCTTCCGATTGGCACACGTCGTCAATCCGGCTAGCGGGACGGATATTTGGAGATTATCAGCGAAGGATGGCGGTTATGAATTGTTGTGCGAGAAGATACTAGTGTATTATTATGCACTATGGTCCGTCGAGGATGGCTCTTAAGTCACCCTTAATCTCTAGTAGATGTAGACGGATGTCTTATTGTAACAATTTGTAACAAATGGCCAAATGACTCGATAGTATGCGCAGCGCGGAGTTTCAAATTGGGCGCTAATTGGCTAATTGACTCTAATCCTCGCGCTACAGTCATCAACTGGTCAATGACACAAACATTTGTATCTACCCGATCACTTTCCTCACACATTGGCTTCTCAAGATCTGAATTGTACAAAATCTGCCGAAGTCATTACACTATACAATTAAGCACTTTGAATTGTTTTATCTTGCCTAATCGTTGAGAGCCGTGGCTTTTAGTTGAAACAGCCTCTAAACATGTCAATGACACAGTCACAGGTTACTTGATTTGGAAATGGCATCAAAATTTGGTTCAGCTTATTTCTGGGAAATAGTCTTGTAAAGGAACTGATTTCAATGCACTTGGAGTTCCCAAGTACCGAACAGAGTCCACCCATGCATTTTTGGCTGACAGCTGAGGCGAGGCCGAGGAAAGACTTTCATTAGACTGGTAGAACCAATTCGGATGTGTCACAAAGTCTGTCACATTTGGTGACCCATCTCAACGTCGTTTCACCAAGGGGGTGGCGGAACGTGGATTTTGCATATACAGTCCCAAAAAAAATTAGGGCACCTTTGACGTACCCCCCCTCCCCTTGACCCCCCCAAAAAAGGAAAATTTCCAAGTTCCTATGTTGAAAACATATATTTTTCAAGTTCCTATGTTAAAAACATCTCACATTTTTGAGTTTCTACACGCGACGACGCTTCACTCCCATATCCACACAAGTCTAACAACGGCTAGCCTTGCGTTTTTATTTGGTTTTGTTGCCCCTCCCTTCCAGCTTCCCATACTACCGAACTTGGGGTAGCGAACAGCGGGACGCCGAGCACAGGGCGCACAAACATGATACGGCAGCCAGAGCTGAGAAGCCCAAACGGATCGTGAGCGCGTGAGCGCTTGCAGCCTGAAAGGGCCCGGACACGGGGTAGTACGTACTGAATGCAGCGTGAACGCGGCATCCAGGCGTTACAAAAGGTTTGCCTTGGCTCTCAGTTGTAGATTAGCTATTTGGTGTACACTTGAATGCTTCAACTTCTTTGTGAGCGTTATTAAGGCTAATTGGAACGACTTTATACAGTAGGTCCCAAAAAAAAATTCGACCCCCTAGCGGATCCCCCCCCCCTAACCCTATATGCGGGATCCACGTTCCGCCACCCCCTTGCGTTTCACATCTTTTGCTCACTGACAGTCCCTACAAGCCCCTACACTTCTATATCAGTTCTGATTAGTGTACTTTATGTATTTTTCATTGGAGGATTGTCAAAACAAAACTCAGTCTTCAAGAGATTGTCACCAGATCAGGGTAATGGAATTGTTCAAGCCTGATCAAAACTGATGAATAGAGGTTTGAAGGACTTGAAGAGATTCTATCACTTCAAAAAAAGCACACTCTTATTGATATAGTATTTCCTTACATCAATATCAAATTTCTAAGTGATGCGAGCAAAAATGGTTGAGTGAGACTGCTTTGTGTCATTGACCCAGCTGTGTCATTGACCGGTTGATGACTGTAATTGACTCTATCCAATGCCTGAAACAAAATTCAAGCTATCTCACTTAGACGGCCTTATCCGTTGTTTTGAGTATCCATACCGTCCAACTTGGGAGGATCTTACATATACCTTGAAGCAAATCTACGGAATCCCAGTGGACAAAATTGGCGTTTCCTACATCGACGACGAAAACGAAGAAATCACTCTGAGCTCGAACTACGAGCTACAAAATTTCTACGAATATCACCACCATTCCAATGAAGTCATCAGATTTGCTGTTCAGGATTTAAGGTCGGTCCTGACTGGTGAGTGCATTACAGTCAGGAAGAAACTGCTTGTTTCGATCCTTACCCCCTCTCCTTTAGGTGGCGAGGGGAAAAAGATCATTACGCCGTCTAACTCGACTGACCGTATCTTCGACATTGACGAGAAATTGAAAAAAGAGCTTGAAACGATACGACCAGTAGTGGAGTCATTTCTGCGCAATCCTGAGCCACCAATCTGGGTTCCTCCAGAGTCCGCCACACCAGACACCCAAGAATTTCTATCGAAATTACAAATACCCACATATCCCAATGGCAAACCAAGTATTTTACTTCACCATCTCGATAAGTGTGATGACGAAAGAACAAAAGAGGTGTTTGCGAGTGGCAGCCCGATGTATGTCATCATACCTTTTCTGAAGTTTCTTTTTTTCATGCCCAAGTGCAGGTGCGTTTGCAACACATCTGGCTCAGGTAAAACACGGTTTATTATGGAGGTACTCACAAAGTCATGGGGGTTTTATTTTGTTGCAACTCCAGATGCCAACAAGGTGGGCATTCAGGATTTGCAGGAGGCCTTAGACATGGTTGCCCGTTATAGGCAATGGGTCCCTGACCTTAGATGAGTCTCTGCTGAGGAACGCGCTGTTCAGAATGACATCAACAATCAGATTGCATCTAGGGCCTTTCGGAGAGTCCTGGCTGCACGCATTGTGGTCTTGGAGCTTTTTCTACAGGTTGCTATCCAGGTCGATGGCAGTCTGCAAGACAGACATAAGCGGATCTGGCTCCTCTTCCAGTTGTTTGACCAACTAGATTATGGAGGCTTACACCCAATTCTTCGGATCATTAACAAGCTGCGGAATGCCTCAGATGATGCACTTGATGCATTGATCGATCGCCTTAGTGACATTATCGCAAAATATCTCCCCTGCGCCAGGCTCATTTTGGGGCTCGATGAAGCACAGTGGGCTGCACGATTATACCCTTACTGCGGCATGTCTTCCTCCAACCCTGGAGCATTCCGCTCGGTAATCCGTGAAATGGTTAAAGTCTTCACCAAAGCACCGGTCAAGCTTGTCGTGTCAGGTACTGGTGTGTCGCTTGCGGACCTAGAGGACAGCATAGCCTCTGGAGTTGGGAAACCTAAACATACAGTCAAAGTGTTTCACAAGCTTGGGATGTTCAAAACCTGGCCAAAACTAATGGACTTCCTCCAGCACTATTTCCCACCTTCCTTCCTAAGTAACCCTTCAGGGCATCGTCTGGAGCAGCGGATGCGTGAATATCTTCTGGGTCGGTGAGTTATCAATGTCGTTCTCAATTGTGTGTGTCTCACCAGCAATAGATACCGCTTCACCATAACCTTTCTAGAATTTCTTCTCATGAATGGGTTGCAATCGCCACATAAATTGCTGAATAAGTATCTGTACCAACATCTCGACTGTCCCCCAGGCGATACTGGGGACCCCTTTACTTTGGACGAACCTGATGTCCAACTTGAGATCAAAGTAAAAGGTTTTGAGTGGGACAAGCTCAAGTTAGGTATGCTCTTTGTCATTCAACATTCTGTCGCTCCCCCCTGACATCAAACAGATTCTACTGCCATTCAGGAAGCCCTAACCATCGTCCGATCTCATGTCATCATTGGACAAGCTCCGAAGTATGGACCTGTTACCGCCAAACTTGTCGAGTATGCCTTCGTGAAGGGCATGAGGGGCATATAGTTGAACCTCTTGCATTTTTGTCTGTCATGCAATGGCTTGAAACTCACAGCAACACCAGTTTGAGTGCAGAACTGCGGCGACAAGCTGGTGACCCATCCTTCCGTGGACCTGTTTTTGAGCATGCCACGGTGCTTTACTTGCTTCGAAGGCTGCGATATCCAGTCCCTTTGAGCACAATCTTTCAATTTCACCCCAACCACAGGCCTCCATGGGCAGATGAAGAGGCCCACATTGTTGCATGACTTGATGAGGCTGGTGTATCTGCGGACATTTTAGGAAAGGCTCCACAGAACCCAGGTCTTGCTGGTGTCTGTTATGGCGCAAATATCGAAGAGATCATACGCTGGATCGAAGGTCCCGATTCTGCCCCGGTTATACTTCTGCCAACCACGCCATTCGGCCCAGATGTCTTGACAAGGGTCAAGCTACCAGCATTGCCATCATCGTCGACGTCGCTCCACATTCTGATGGGCCAACTCAAGTCGTACACCACAGGCAACAAAAATTCACTCGGTTCATCAACACTCAGTGAAGCTCTCATATCTATGCAGCCAGACCACTGGTTCAAGACGGCAGTGCGTCAGTTAGTTTTGTTACTTTCCTCAGCTAATTAGGACTCTTGTGGTAGTCACCGGATCAACGACAAAAACTCATCGACACGATAAAAAAACATGATGTCCTTCGCTTCGTAGCAGGCTGTCCGTTGCCTCCCGATCTCAACTCAACAGCAGAGTCTGTCAGAAGGGCTATTAGTTCATTTGACCCAAACGACGCACTGGCATCAATTAAACTCGATGACATGCGTCGGCATTTCTTGTCAGAGGAGCTTTCAAATGTGCTTGAACCGATGGAGGTTGCACTCTCCTGCAAGCGGAAAGCAGCTGAAATAAGCAGGTGACAATGCAATAGTAGCCTGTCAATTATAACTTGACATACTATTGGACAAAGTGTAGTTGTTATGTAACACTTCTGAGAGTAATTATCGCTGTTCATCGTACACCACTGTGCCCGGCATGATCACAATAATGTCCGCTAAATTCCTGATCTCCTGCCGCTTCAACTTCATGTAACTGAAGAACACGTCGTCCTGGAACTGCTGCAAGAACCCTTCCTTGTTCAATCGGACCTCCACCTGGAAGAACCAAGCCGCACCAGGATCGCCGTTGCCTCCTTGCGATTGAAAACAGAGTCGGCGAAAAAGGAATGGTGCTGGCCCATCTCCTCTGCCTTTGCCAGTTGGTTGTTCCCTTCTGGCCAGGGACGTCCGATTGAAGAAAAGAATTTCGCCCCCGCTTCTTTCGAGAGTTCGGTGTTGAAAGAATTGATGGTGATGTCGACTGTGCGCCGGTGTGTGTCAAACGAAGGGATGTGGTGCATGACGTCGGGTATGGGTGGGCTGAGGGTGCTGCAGAAGTGGTAGAAACCTTCTTTGGACACCATGCTGTGGATAACTTCGATGTTGAGGTCGAGATCTGTCGCTGAGAGGCAGTCTCTAAAGTAGGGCGCTGGAGGGCGCTCCATGTTCGATGGGGCGGCTGCACTCTTCCGGCTTCCGATCATCCTGGCGCGCCTCGTCATCCTGCCTTCTGGAAGTACATGAATTGTAACGCCTATCCCGCTTTTACTAGTTGGCCAGCTCATGAGAAGATTCCCCGCACGGCGTAGCATACGACTTGGACCTTCCATACCAGCAAAGTTAGTGGTATGGAATGGAGGAAGGACACTTCAAATAAAATACTTACATGCCTACACTCGACACCTAAGGAATTGTCTGTTATGTGACAGAGTCAATCTTTCCTCCTTATCCAATGTGGCTTCTATATGATATTAGACAACAGTGCGACATGACAAGGGTGCACAGGGGATGAGGAGGACTGAATAGGATGAGCGTATGCATGAGGATTAGACAATACAAGACAACAAGGCGGAAATGGAGCCAACAGGCTTTGTGCTTACACAGGTATTGCCATTCTTTCTTCTATCTGAATGCACAGTGCCGCACTTTGGGAAGTTCGATGCAAAAGGAGCAACACACCAAATCCATAGTCTTCGGGATAGGTATTGCTGGCGGGCCAATAAGAGGTTTCACTTCCGTAGGAAAGCGATGCCTTGGCACAGTTGGAGGAGATTTCAACGGTAAAGGAACTGCCAGCTGGGCTGGATACAGGGAAATGCTGCTGAGAATTATTGTAATGAGAATCAAGCAGCAAAAAGAACATAAATTCCTGTGTCGCACTGTATAGGGAGGGGAAAGAATCAGGTCAAAAAATGTATATGACCCGAAGAAGTTCGCACACCGTCGATATGGTAAACTTGTAAGGGAAGAAAAATTTATTGGGTGGGTCAAGGCCAAAAAACGGGGGACATGCACCACCTGTCAATCTTGGTGAGTTGGAGACAAGGAGTAACAGCGGCAGCCGAGTGTCGTCGACTGCCTTCCCACAAAGGCAAGCATGTTGTGGGATATTAGAAAGTTCATGTGAGGGGGATGCTGGAAGAGGTGGCTAGGAAAGCAAATGTGAGGCAGCAGCAGGGCGGAGACGCAGATGTCTAGCAGTGACGGAAACCGCGGCAGACTACGCCTGCAGAGCATCCGCAGTCCAAAAGCACTGTGTTCGTAACTTATGTAGTAAGTTACTGTGCAGTTCGAAGGTTTCATTCCTTAACACAATCCCGTCAGAGGAGTCGGATTGGAGCGAAGACTGGCAGTGCGCAGCTGAACCTGAGAAGCCATCCGCGAAACAGGTAGTTTCCTAACCCACTAGCATATTGCATTCTCTGTATGGACCAGCGCGGTCTTGCGAGGCGGCTGCAAGTTGGCACTAGCTAGTAGTTGGCTAGTACTAGTAGCCAAGAGGCGTCAGATCCACTGGCAGCAATTCTGGGCGTATGCAAATATGTGCCGCTGGCCATCATCACTTTCCCACATTCGGCACGCTCGGCGGAACTGATGTGATCGGGGCGGCTGGGGTACATTTGGCCATCTTAGTGGCCATGGTCAGCGCATTCACGGGATTTCGAACGGATTAACTATGAAAAGATGTGGAATTGTAGTTAGTAGAGTACGTCCCTTTGTCGTTGGTTATAGGTATGTGACTGGGCATATCAGAATCCAAGCTTGTTGTAGGCTTTCGAGCACGATCCTCGACGGTCTTGATTTGCTTTTTGAATACTTCATCAGTACTTCACTGTCCTCACACGCCTAGTGGTGCGCCAGTTTGTATTTGCTTGTCCGGGCGATCTCGCTCGCAACTAGTTCGCAACCACGTTACTGCTACCAGTGATGGACATGGAGTCTACCTGATCTTCAAAAAAGCGCAAGGACCCGCTGCCGGCTGTTCATGGACCAGAATATCAGAAGAAGAAGAAGAAATTAAGTGTGCTAAAGCGCATGATTGATGCAGTTGCAGCTGACCCTACAGCCTGCAGCCTCCTAATTGCATCATTTACTTCGGAGGGCCAGAGGATCTTTGTAGGTCATATGGCAGCCAGGATCCTTCCCAATCTACCACAAGATGATGTTGCTTTGCTCCTGCCCCGGCACGAGTCCGATATTTACAGCAGCCTTCTGCAAGCTTGCAGCAATGCAGAGCAGCTCCCGCCACCGTTGAAATCCATTCTAGATTCTCTGAAAACTGCAAGGAAGGAGCGGAAAAGTGCTCGAAAATCACTCATCCAGGCACTGATGTACACCGGTTCGGGGAAAACACAGCGAGTGCTGCGTATGGAAAACACCGACGTGCTTTGTGTTGTGTCGCTCCAAAAACCCTATCCTCCTTTGAAGCACTGGATTTACGATAGTCCCCAGATCGCGGAAAAATGGGAGAAAAAATTTCAGCAGGACCCACAGCCAGACCCCCGGCTTTGCCGGCGGCCTATGCATCTCCTTGACCCATCACAGCTAAAATTCGACATCTTACCTCATCAAAGTTATGTTTTGCGCACTCCAGAACCCGATAACCGGCTGGTTGGAATAGTTCTGAGGGACTTCTGTCCTGCTGATGACCTTCTGGATGCTCTGCACGATACCATCCAACTGTCTGTGGGTGCCCGCAAGAGCATTAGGGTAAGCCTACACATGCTTCACCATCCTTTCCCTGATTGAAGTTGTCATGTCAGCTTGAAGATCCAGGAAAACTTGTGCAAATTGGCTATTCAGCAGGTGCCCGAAAGCGAGGTCAGTTCCACTGGGTCAGGAACCTGCTGTCACGCAAAGTTGATAAGGAAACTATCAATGATCTGGATAAAAAGACAAGCTCCGCATTTGCATTGTTGTGGAACTTATGCAAAATCATCCTCCCGAATGAGGTGATTGAAGACTTTGATGCATTCATGAAAAGGGAGGATATGGTTCATATGGGTGCCCCAGAGGATGCAGCTGGACATGCTATTGGGATGGGCCCAGCACTTGGATCATACACAGTGCATGTTGGGGATGTTGGCTTTGAATTCCATGATGTTGAGATGGCACCTCCATGTGGGGTTATGGCACAAAACTATGCTCGGTAGGCATATCATTCGTTTTGAATCTTACGGTTTTTTACAGCTACTGATGTATTGAAACCAGTGCAATCCATACTGAACAACAGCCACACAAATGGGCTATTTCATTGACAATCCGCAGCTCATTTGGCCCTGGACAAGGAGGGGATTTTTATTTCAGCAGATATGGTGTGCGAGTCCAAAGTGCAGAAAATACTTTGGTCTTATGGGACCCAACGGAGGAACATGGAACCAGCCTCCAGAACATCTCACCATATGAAGATTATCCATCATCTGTCCAGACTGGGCTTGCCATTGTCACCCCAGATCGTTTACCAGGAGTCTGGGGGGATTACAAGAGAGGTATGCTGAAACATGCAGATGCGAGCAACATCTTGAAGATGCATGGTGACATTGACGAGGAGTCTTAATCGGCAGGAAAGCAGTTCAGACTTCTCACACTCGATCTTCATGCCGAATCCGGGCAGCTCGCCCTCCGCGAAGCCGGTCTTTACGACGAGTTTAAGAAGTACGCTCATCCGGAGGGTGATGCACTCAAAATCGTCAACCCAGCAGGTACCGTCTTATGGGATGAGAACGGAGGCGACGCCCCACTCACTTTCGAGACCGCTGGTCGTCCCGAAATCGATCGGATTGATCTGCGGAACATCCTCTTGAATTCACTCAAACCACCCTGACGATTTGAAGAGGATCATCTTGGAGAACAAAGACGGACTCATTCCTCGCACGCTATACATGTTACCCACCGGCACTCAGTGGAATTCCCATCCTGGAGTGACCCTCATAGGTGATGCTGCTCATTTGATGACACCATTTGCGGGCGTTGGGGTAAACGGTACCATGCTCGACGCCCTCGAGCTTACACGTGCGATTATCGCTCATAAAGACGAGCGAGAGGGAAGCTTTGACCTTGCTGCGGCGATCCAAATCTACGAATCTTTTACGTTCGAGCGAGCTGAACACAACTCACATAATACGCGGAATAGGATGCAACAGTCCTTTAGCCGCGGGGGCAGTGAGGTTATGGCGAACATGATGCAAGCGTTCCACAGCGGGGGCCTACGGTCTGGATCACAGAGTTGAGAACCTGAGTATACTACATTAAAGGAGTGAACTACATTATATACGAAGTCTGTCCACGAGCGTCTGTAGCTGCGAGTAAATACGAAGTAGTGGAAAGATTTGAACGAATGAAGCTATAAATATCGATTGGGTATCAAATGTTCCATACATGATGGAGCTACTCCACAGAAATTTTACAGTGTGATTGCTGCGCCGAGCAAAGCACTGCCAACGACGGTAACAAGACCGACGATCAGGCTGGATTGGAGGCCATGGGTAGGGAGTGCAGCACTTGACTTGCCCGTTGCCGCGCTTGCTTCAGAAGCAGCTGCGGCTGTGGCAACAGTGTATACCGAACCAAATTTGGACGTAGCGACACCAGCCCCCGAGGTAGCAAGGGTGATCGCGTCACCGCCAACGCTAGTGACGATGGTGACTGCCTTGCCGCCGATAGCTGCACGTCAAAAGTAAGATCATGAAATAAAAATGGAGGGGTCAAAGACTAACAAGTAACGGTTTGAAAGACCTGTCCAGCTTCACTGGTGATGTCCCCGCCTATGCTACCAGCCACACTTGTGACTTGACCAGCAACGGAAGTCACCCCACTGGCTACGGCGCCTCCTATAGTTGAAGTTTAGTTGGAGTAGAAAGTGATATTGGAGACGCACCTGCGCTTGTGATAGCGGAAACGACACCGCTGAGGACTAGGAAATTTGTGAGAAAGATAATGTAAAACGAGTGCAGATGGCATACTTTGACGTTCCTCAAGTTGAGGAGAGGCATATACGGAGACAGCAGACGCGAAGAGAACAGTGAGGAATATTTTTACGTGCATTTTGAATAGTAAGAAAAAGGAAAGTGGATTGCTTTTTTTATAGCGTTGCATTTGCGCGGACTCCGGAGCCCGCGTTGCTACGCATGGCTGTGATTGATGGCGGCAGCGGTGGCTATGTTTGATCTAATCTAATCCAATCTCTATTTTGTGTATCTAATCTTTTCATTTTGCTCTAACACCATGCCTCGAGCGATCATCTCTCCCTCCGTTCTTGCCTCTGACTTTGGCCAGCTGACCGCGGAATGTAAGCGCATGATAAAGGGAGGCGCAGAATGGCTCCACATGGGTGTGCACTACTACCCTTTTTCTTACTTACACCGTTGTCCTAACCACTTGTCCCCTAGACGTCATGGATGGGTGATCATATTCCATACATCACATACATTCTCATCTCACTATTCTAATTGCAAGTCATTTCGTACCAAACATCACAATGGGTCTGTGTTTTGATATACACCACCCTGGCCCCTGACCAATTTTGCCAGGCGCACCCATTCTGTCCTGCGTTCACAAGGGTGTTCCAGGCATATTTATGGACTGCCATATGATGGTCGCCAATCCAGAACAGGTCATATTTTATACAACAAATTTTATTCTTCTCTTTTTCATCCGTAGGACAGTGGGTGGATGACATCGCAAACGCAGGTGGTTCATTGTACTGTTTCCACATCGAAGCTACCTGTATGTGATGCTGTTGCCCCTATCGCTGATCCATAACTTATGCGTCTCAAGCCGACCCTGTCTCCCTCATAAACACCATACACGAACGCAACATGAAAGCTGGCGTTGCCATTTCGCCCGATACTCCCTCAACTGCTATCACAGACGAAATTGCCAATGCTGCAGACATGCTGCTTGTTATGACTGTATACCCCGGTTCGTGTCAAGTCCACCTCTTCATTGCGCCTGCTTTGCAGACCATCCCTACTAGGACGCGGTGGCCAAAAGTTTATCGAAAGGTGTGTTCCAAAGGTTGCTGAGCTTCGAGCCCGCTTTCCAGAGAAAGACATCGAAGTTGATGGTGGAGTTGGTCCCAAAACAATCGGCGTTTGCGCTGACGCTGGTCGGTCCTTTTCTATCATTTTCCTAACGACTATTGTGATCAGAGTTTGTGGAACACAGGAAGCAATGTCATAGTTGCAGGCACAGCCATTTTCGGATCGGAGAACCCTACGGAGGTCATTCAGCGGTTGAAAGACACTGTCAATGCAGCCCAAGCACAGAGCGGTGCTAAGTACTAAGATTAGTAGCGGGTATATATCATTTAGAATTATACATGCGAGACGAAACTGCCAACAGATAGATAGTTCGCTTGATGATTTATTAATGGGGTATAGAAATTACCAGTGCATCGTAACGTTTACATTAACATAAGTGAGTACTAGTGGTTACTTGTTGTGATCGAGTGTTACGTTGGAACGGCAGGGCATGGCGAGAAAAAAAACAATGAATGTGCCTTACGCGGAGCGAGCACTGTAGCATTCTTTTTCCTTGAGGGGTGGCGTCATAAGTAGGTGTCATTGTCCAGTCGTGACATGTCCATAGGCAAGAAAGAGGTCCGTCTCCTCAACGTATTTCTTTCGCGTCCATCTTTCAGTTACCAATGAATCCACTCCCCATACATGTTTGGCTGCTCTCCTCGGATATAGGACTCGAATGTTCGCTTCAGCACTGTCGCCCAATCTAAATCGCGTCTGTCGTCCTCTACATTCTCCCCTCCGTCCTCGGGAGGAATGGCGTCAGGCCCACTCGCTGTAGTAGCTGCTCGAAGACCCTGACGGGCTCTACGTTCGCCTTCCTCGAAGCGCGGTCCAAGATCAGGCCAATTCCGCGCAGGATCAAATGGTTTCCACCTGGGGGATCCGATAAACAGGTCGACAGTGTGAATTGTATCAAGGAAGATTTACCAGAAGTTGTGGAAATGGTATGAGAAGGCGCCTCGGAAAAAGCCATCAAAACCAAGTGCCTGAGGGGCTGCACTATCCGTCGGAGGCGTATCGAAGAACTGGTCAAAGCTGAGTGGTTCCATCATCAGAAAAGTCGAGAAATCAGTTGAGGGAAATTACCTTGTAAAAAATGGTTGGGGCGGGCGCGAGAGCTGGTACTCCTCAGTATTAAGCCAGGCAGAGTCAAACAATGCGTCGGGTAGTCTGAGAAGTAAGCCCTCCAAGTGTGCTTCCTTGGTATACCGTGACACGGTCATTGGATGGAAGTCCAGATTGTTCCTTAGCGCAGTTCGAAAGAGGAATTTGCCCAGCGCAGAATTCTTGTTCAGCCGTAAGACCGCAGTGTTATACTTCTCCAACCGCGACCATCGGTACGCAAATGCGCCTCTCCATCCCCATAGTTCTTCCCAGTCACGTAGAAATATTGTATCTGCGTCAAGGTAGATGCCTCCGAACCGATGGCAAAGAATGAATCGCGCCATATCAGACAAAATGACCGAAAGACGATCATAGGTTGAGAGAGATTTGGATCCTGTGCGGTTCAACATGTCGTCCTCTCCAGTTTTGCTTGCCTTCCTCGTCGCAGATGGTTCAGCGGTCGTCCCGTTGGGTCCGGTGATAAGACCTTCTTTGACTTTGGATGGGACATTGATGACCACCCCACCCGAATTAAAGAGATCTCTCGACCGCCATTCATCTTTCAACTCTTGGACACCATCCAGTTGTTCCGTTGTATTCCACATCTTGAATTTAATAATGTCCTTAAATTTTGGATGCAGGAATGGCGATGCCCATGGGTTCAATCGTAGTTGGGCATACATATCGCGGACGGCAGATGGGTTAGGGACGGCAGCAGCAGGACCAGGATTAATCCACATCCAGAATTGGGGACGACAGACCTTGTTGCTAGCGTGTAGATGAAGTCCAGTATTTTGCGTGAAGAGGAAGGACAGGAGTGCGAGATAGGGCTTATCTGTAAATGGCCCAGTCCAAAACATGTGGAAGATGCGAGGATGTTCTGGATCGCAAGGCGAGTCCAAAGTGGAGTGAGCTCGAGGGCGAATAGGTTTGGCGAGGCGGATCGGAGGTGTTTCCCAAGGTACACCGCGCTTTTTCGTAAGCCCGCTGTCTGGGTCTGAACCATCATCAATTTTCGTTACCCCGGGGTCCTCAGCTTCATTAATGTCTGCCGTTTCCTCGTCCAAAGAGCGAGCGACGTGTGCGGACCTGTCGTCTTCTTCCACAAACACATATTTCCAATCATCAAATTTTCCCCTCCTTACACGCTTGCCGTTGTCAAGCCCAGCTCCAACACGAAGGACCTCTAAACAGTCACGCACAAACTGAATACTAATGAGAGAAGTTGATGACTAGAATAAACCCAATCACCTTCTTTTCAGAAAAGTCGCAATGGTCCATCACAGTGTCTAAATCTGCGATGCTTCCAGGGGCCGGCCGCGGGGGGTATGCGACCATTGGTGGCTGAGCCTGGACATCCAGGTAAACTCGACGGGGACCCACACCTCGCGTATTTGTTGCATATGGTCCGGAAGGAGGTCGAAATCGGGAGGGGATAGATGGCCGTTGTGAGTCAAGGGCTGGGTTCTCTGGTGTCTTTTTGAGTTTGAGCTGTATCGGTACTGTTCGTAGTTCGGGTCAAATACGTCAAGGAACAGCAGTATGGTCACCCACTATTTCGCCGACTTGGGTAGTGTCCACTATCAATTTCCCACTGCCAGATTCGCTGCAGGTCCTCACGCTTGTATACCAGAGTGGGCTGGTCACCGGTGAAGGGTGTTGGCCATTGCTTAGCATGTGTGCCAAACCGTTTAGCTAGCGCAAAGGTGGCAAAGACTATGGCCATGATTGCAAGACACAAGAGAAGAGAACCCCTCTTGCGGCCAAAACGCGTCATACTAAAGTCATGAACACGCCGAGGATTCAAGATAAGAATACGAAGGCGACGCGTTCGCAAACCTGGAATGGCGACAGAGACCGGAACCCACCAAGGAGAGAGTTGGGCTCTTCTTGCATATTTTTCTTGAACGGCGGAGGAAGAGGAGGAGTATACGGGGAGAGCGTTGCTGATAGATAAACGACCTCGATGTATACCATTCTGGCGTTGCGGCTTTGCAAAATACGAAGACGAGGCCATACAGCCTTGTGTAGGCGTAGAAAGGTGGGACGACCAGATGAATGGTGTCGGTAGTTCAGGGGCTCAGTGTTGAGTCGTTGAAGACGGCGACGAAGAAACGGTGGAGGCACCTTCAAAATAGCGATTTAGTTTCCTTGCTGAAATTTCATCCGTGAGATGATTGTTCGCTCCCCGATCGCCTCCAAAAGCGGCCTTTTGGCAAACTCGTAAAATATATCTTAGACTCTATAAACACTACTGGTACAATCGGGGGGCACTTTCGGTTTTACATGCAATGTCCATGTGATGATCTACACAGAGCCGAGCGGCTGCAGCTCCAAATCGGCGCTGTCTGTGGGCACAGACAGGACACGTAGGGTGTTGGTATGACCCAGCCCACCCTTCCATCCCTGAACGGCAATGATCGTTGATCCAGGTGTGATGATGTTCAAGGCAAGTGCGTTGCGCAGCCCAAAGCGGATTCGATTGTCCACCTGGATTCGAATCAGCATCAGGACATGGGGTGTCTTGCCCGTACTCACGTCAGTCTGCCACTGGTGGCCTTCAATTCCTCTGGGCTCAGGATACCAGAAGGGATAGCAGCCACGGTGCAAGTGGATCTGCCGAGAAGTTTGCTGGTTGCGAGTAACTAAAGTGGCACTTCAGGCCTGGAGCTTTGAAGATTCCATATGAAGATGCCTACCAGTGATGATTGGAACAGAAGGTCGATATTTGGAGATCAAACATGCAGTGTGTCCACTTGTGGAGAGGACGATGATAGCACTAGCACCCTGCTCGGAGGCAGCTGCTACGGCTGCGATGGCAACAGTCTCTGCGGTCTCAGTTGGCCGAGGCTGAATGCTTCGAATATCATCGAATAGGGGCGGGTAGCAGATGGCCGACTCAGCAAGAAGACAGGTTTCAGCCATCATGAGAACTGCAGTACGTATTAGCTTGTACTAGAAGCCACTGAGAAAGTGAACTTGCCAGATTGAATGGGATAGTTGCCCTTGGCAGTTTCTCCCGACAACATAACACAATCGGCGCCGTCGAGAACAGCATTGGCTACATCGCTGACCTCAGCACGGGTGGGTCGTGGGTTGTACTATTAACAAATTTAGAAGAGAATAAGCTGGCAAACAAGGGTAAATTCACTGTCATAGACTAGAAGTCATGTCAATCGGTGAGCAGACGAACAGCCTGCACTGAAGCGTACCTCGAGCATTTGAGTTGCGACGATAATTGGTTTTCCAGCAATGTTGGATTTGGCAATCATCATCTTTTGGGCAAGGAAGACTTGGCTAGCTGGGATCTCAATTCCAAGATCGCCACGAGCAACCATAACGCCGTCGGTCTCCTTCAAAATTTCGTCAAAGTTCGCGACACCTTGTTCGTTTTCAATCTTGACGATGATTTTGATGTTAGCACCGTCTGGTCCGAGAACTGTGCGAATATCCTTGACGTCCTGGGCTTTGCGGATGAAGGAAGCGAATATCATGTCAACTCCGTTTTTAACACCAAATAGCAAATCCTTCTTATCCTTGTCTGAAAGGGCAGGAAGGTCGACATCGGTTTTGGGAAGATTCACGCCCTTGCGGGAGCTAATGTTCCCGTTGTTCAGAGTGCGAACACGCACATTAGGGCCATCAATGGCGAGAACCAGGAGAGACAGAATGCCGTCATCCACGTAAATTAGTTTTCCAGGTGCTGTGACTTTAGGAAGATTGGTCTAGAAAGAATTTTCAGTCCACCATAAAGCGAAACAAGGAAGAGGAATGCATACATAATCAACCCACATAACCTGGTCATCACAAGCCTCGCTGTATTTTGGGTCGGTTGAGATCACAAACTCGTGACCGGCGGAAACAGGCCACTGATAGGACCATTGAGATGCACTCTCATGGCAAATGGATGTAACATACATCTTTTCCCTCTCTCGTCAGACCTGTGCGAATCTCAGGACCTTTCTACACGATTGTCAATTCCAGGCCGAGTCAGCGTCGTTCAAAAACTTACTGTGTCCAAAGCGATTGCAACAGGGCGTCCTTGAGGATCTTCTGTATAGAGTCAGTCAATACCGGGGTGGTTCTTATGACACAGCGTAGCTTACGCGCGACCATCTTCCTGGTATTGTCAATGACGCTTTGATGATACTCGTAGGATCCATGGGAGAAATTCATGCGAACTGTCGGAACAAGATTCTTTTTTTTTAGCAGAGGAAGACGAAACGCCTCATCGGCACTGACCAACATTGACACCAGCACGTCGAAGCTCATCAAGCTTCTCAACAGTGTTGACTTTTGGACCTGATGAAGAGTTGAGGTGGTCAATGAGGCGAATAGGAATTTCAAACGGAGTGGTACCGATAGTGGCAATGATAGAAGTCTGTGATTTTTATGAGCTTCGAATTCTCATTGGATATGACAGCAAGTACCTTGCGGAGATATTTAGAGCTTTCTGTAGGTACAGGAACATTGGTGGTGCTCAAAGTAGAGTTCCACTCGAGCTGGGATCGGATACCATCGGATGGGTACATTTTTTGAGGAGTTGGTTGATGAAAGAGAGAGCAAGAGAGGGCGAATCGTTAATGGTTTAATTAAATATCTATCTGGCGGAGCTAGAGAGGGAGGTGCCGAGTACTTGAATCGTGGTGAACGAAAGAGCCGAGTGAATCTGATAGGCTCACCACAAGAGCGAACGAGGCAAGTAAGCGCTTACAATCATCAATCGATGGTAATTACAGCCGTTTTCATACTTATCGATAGGAAAATTACAGGTACAGCCGGACTTTAAAATTTAGATAACTGAGGACCTGACATAGATTTCGGTATGGCAGGCCTGATTAGTACAAAATAATTCAGGAGGGCAGGTTGACTCTGAAAGAACGCATAAAGTCGGCAAAAAATCAAACTAAGATTTGAGGTCAAGGAGTCCGGTGAGAATCTGTTGTGAGCCTGACAATGGAAGTCTTGAACTGCTTTGAAAATATTTTAACGGATGTGTGTCGCCAGCCAGCACATGAGTGTCATCTTCCACAGATCTCGCTTTGATCTCGTAGACAGATCTGAGTTCCGATGCGGCTATTTTAAAGATCAGGCACGTTGCATCTTCAACGCACGCTCACCGCTATACTCGCTCAACGTTCAAGATAAGTAAGAGCATTGAGAGGTGTTGAGCCTATCAACAAGGTACAAGAACGTTCGATTCGATTGTCACATTGTTGACCTTTGCAGAATCGGCCGTCTTGTCCCATCCTTCCTCCGACGCCACGCGCTTATTTTGTCAGTGCGACAACACATCAATTGACAGCGAAGGACAGAGGCCAAATTCCAATGGTAAGTTCTATTCAATGACAACGAAAGCGTCATAACATCGCAAAAGTACACTGGAACAGACTGGTAATGTTACGTACAAACGAAAGGAACGAAGGAAACTGCCTGGCTCAAACCTTGTATATAATACCATCGCTAATCATCAACTCGTCGTTATCTGCCATTATCTTACACAACTCCGTGGCCTCCGCCGATCCGAAGAGCGAATTTGTCGCCAGTCCTTCGTTGATGTGTTCTAGGATATCCTTCAAGAATCCCGTTTCTTCGTCTTGCATTTGCGTTCCGAAGACTTTTGCCATGCGAGAGCGGAAGAGCTGTAATCTGTTCGACACTTGTGAGAATTGCATAGGGGAACCAACAGAAGAGGCTCACCTTTCAGGCCGGGGCTGCATGCTGTCAGGGGGTGCCAATGGAGCGAGGGTTTGCTGCAAATCGACATCCATGTTGACATGTTGACTATCATCCCCCCAGATAGGGTCTTCACTACGCTGTGCAGGGGGGACTGAGGGTGCGTCGACAGCGGGAACTACGTTTAGTCTTTCCACGGCGGGAGCGTCAGCATCGTGTTCATCACCGGAAATTTCGCTCTCTTCATCGCTGCCTTCAGCATCATCAGATCCTTTCTGTGCCGCTGGACCGTTGTTGAGTTTGCGCTTCTTCCTTCGCTGGCGCTTGGGAACCTCTCGGAAGAGGGCGAAGCGCATGATTTCCTCTGCTTGACGTGCATCGGTATACTCAACTTTCGTCGATAGACGGGCCTTGGCGTGTGCTGTAGCTAGCCGAATTAGGGTTTCAAGGGTACGCGCCGTCAGAGGAGAGGTCTAAGGAATTTTAACAACGTCAGTGGAACATTTTTAAGTGCCGAATTCTCAGTGGTGTCTTACTCTTTTCTTATTTCCTTCCATCTCTTCGTTTCGCAAACCAGCGTAGACTTGCACAATATGGTCCGCTGCTCCCTTAGTCAGAACAGGAGCAGCCTTGCTTTTAGCGTATTGAATGTATTTCTTTACAAAAGCCATGCTAAGAATCTCCTTTTTCTTCGGCTTGCTACTTCGAGTTTGTCGTCCTGTGGAATCTGCAAATGCCATATGCAACAAGGGATTGTACTTCTCAAATGGGCTGGTCTCCACAGCCTCGCCTTCTAGAGTGACGCCGGGCCCATCCACAGCAAGGGGTTGCGAAAGGCTGTCGTGACAGGGCGTACCTTCCTCAACACCAGGTGGTAGGTATCGATGCATACGCAGGACGTGGTCCGCAATCATTCGGTCTTTCTTCTCTTCGACGTCGTCAGTCACGATGAAAAGTAAGTCGAAACGAGACAGAAGAGAATCTGGCAACGCAATGTTCTTGTGAGGGTCTTTGTGGATATCATACTGAGAAATGGTTCAGTTTTCGCTTGGGAAGTGAGGAACGAAGTAAAGACCTGCCTGTCCATATATTGGGTTGGCGGCGGCAACGACGCTACAGCGAGCGTTGAGACTGGTATGAATTCCCGCTTTGGCGATCGTGACTGTTTGCTGCTCCATTACCTCATGAATTGCAACTCGATCGACGTCGGACATCTTGTCAAATTCATCGATACAAACCACCCCTCGATCAGCAAGAACCATCGCGCCAGCTTCTAGCCTCCGCTCGCCTGTTTCTTTATCAGTGGTAACAGCAGCCGTTAAACCGACACCAGAGCTTCCGCGACCAGTAGTGGCAATGGCTAGCGGGGCAGTCCCAAGGACAAATCGGAGGAGTTGTGATTTTGCGGTAGAAGGATCACCAACCATTAACAGATTGATGTCTCCGCGGATGTGGGTCCCGTTGGGCAGGTTTTTCTCCGCGCCTCCGAGCAGCAAAAGAAGAATGGCTTTCTTGATAAATTCGTGGCCATAAATCGAGGGTGCAAGAGATTCGGATAGCAGAGTGAAGATGTTTGAACGCCTCGAAAGTTGGTTGATGGTTCGGATGTCTGTATCTGTCAGAGGGGTCTGTGCAATACCACCTCCAATTTTTGAAGACAACAGGTTGATGTTGTTAGCCATCAGAAGAGACCTATATCATATTGTTAAGGCAGAGTTTGAACTTGATAGATCGTAACTTACTTGAAGGCTCCTCCTGAACCACCACCGACACTGCGGTAAACACCAACCACTTGGATTCGATCACCAGGTTTGCATTTATCAACAAGGTCGTCATCCATGATTATGTCCGTGCTGCGAGGCAATTGGCCAGGAGGCGCGCGTTCCGGCATTTCTTGGATACTGATCCTTTGATGGTCTCTGAAAGTACAAAGACCATATTCTGTCTGTAGCGCGTGTCCATCATCGTCCGTTTGCGGAATGAGAGATGTGGTAGGTGGTAAGTTGGATGTAGATGATGTCGCGTCACGGTATTCGCGGTGATGGAAGAGATTGGTGTCGGGGCAATAGTGAACAGATTTTAACATTTTTGGCCGCACCAAAGAGCATCGGGTGATGATGCCTTCCAGAGATATCATCCTGCCTAAATAAGCCGCATGAAGCGAGCGAGGACTGACATGATGGTCACCAAATGATCCGCTGAAGCCGATACGATAACTTTTCGATTCTATTTCGTGTTTCTCTGGATTGTAGACGCGCTGAACAACTTGTGATAGAGCTTCGTCGAATGCCGGAAGAAAGTCAACCGGTTGTTTGAGTAGACCGTCTGCAGATTCACGGTTGTAGTCGCGTAAATCATCGATGTTGACGATAAGGCGAGTTTGATCCATTCGCAGCATGCGATGGATGTCGTCCTTGTAATTGTAGATTGGCGAATCCGACTCGAGAAACTCTTCGAAAACACGGGTGCGCGCGCGCATTTGGTCATCTTGGGGAATGGCATCATCAAGCATGGACATGATGGGTGTATGTGAGGACGGTCCAGCGTGGCGAAGAGCTAAGTTACTTAAAAATAAGGATGATGGGATGTGACGCGACGCGGCCGTCACACAATCACCTGACTCTGACACTCAACAATATAACAGAGTGCCAACGAACCACTTTTTCTCTGCATGGGCGTCAATGTATGTAGCCATTAAATTGGTCACAAACGCGGAGAAGTCTTGATTCAATACTTTTACGATTGAGCCTTTTCAAATCCTCGCGGCCGCCCTAAGCAAGTGCCGCCATCACGACCGCATAATAAAGATTGCGATGGAGATAATGAGATCGAAATGGGTTCGTCTTCACATGCTTTGCCTTTCTATCATCCAGTAGAGGAACAAAATCTGATTATGATACATGCATCTTCTAACGTACATCCAGGCTTATAAATCAATCCTGTCAAGAGACGCGGTCATCTGTCGACACGAGACGGGGAAAAAAAAATTCAAGCCACGTACCCAAAGCTTAATAAGGCCATCCCAAGATGCAGTGATAACTTTTGACTGAATTGGCATCAGCCAATGGGGTTGCGGTGCACGTAGGAAAAAAGTAAGTGCTTACAGTTTCATGAGGTAACCATTCATGAGCAATAACAACCTTGGAATGTGCCTTCAGACGTGACTTTATGCGTCCCGTCTTCCAATCCCAAAATACGACGTTCCCTTCACCATCTCCACTGCTAATCCATTTACCGTCAGGTGAGAAGCCCACTTGACATGCGTAGCCCGCTACTGAGTGCCCAGCGAACCGTTTTTTGCGATTTTGCCTAAAATTATCTGTGCTATATATTAGGATCTGGTTATCGAGCGACTGCGCCGCGAAGTATTTATCTGTTAAAAAAATGAGATCGTAAAGACGAGAAAAAGAAACAAGAACATGACGAACTAGAAGGGTGCAGTGTTACAGCTGGCATTGAATGCATGTGTGGCTCTGCTATATATTTGATAACCACAGGAATGTCGTAATCCCAAACTCGAATTGTTTTGTCGTCAGATGTCGTCACAAAGCGTCTATTTTCATCAACGAATGTGATCGTGTTCACTGGTCCAAGGTGTTGATCGTATTCTTGAGTGATTTCTCCAGAATTCATGTCATACTGGTCCAATTAGACGTCAACAAGATTTAGTCTCAAATGAACTTACCTGCACAATCTTCTTGTCTGACATACCGGCGAGAAACGTATGTTGCTTATCCTCATCTGGATGAAAGCGTATGACGTATGGGATTTTTCCATTGCTGAATCGTTTTATGCATTGTCCAGTCTCAGTGTCCCACAATTTCATCTGGCGATCGTAGCCACAGGAAAGGAATTGGCGTCCGTCATTAGAGAATGAAACGTCTTTGACAGCTTTCACATGTCCCTGAAACGTCCGAAGGCAATTACCATGAGTATAAACGTCCCAGAGCTACAACTTTGTGAGCGGGAGGTTGACTGAGTTGAATGAAAGCTCACCTTGATTTTGGTATCCATAGACCCACTGAGAAGTAGGTGTCCAGTTTCTGGAAACGTTCGAATGACTGATACCCCTTGGGTGTGGCCAGTCCAAGTATGGACACAAACTTTGGGGATGAAGCAATCTTGGGAGCCTGATTCCTGCAGCAAATTTGGAGCTTCTGCAACCGGCGGCGACATGTACGTCCGTCCTTGGTAATCAGTCATAGATTTGCCATGGAAGACGGAGTGCTCTTGACCATGGGCACCCTTTTTTGGCCTAGCCTTTTTCGCGACGAGGCCGGATTGTTCCTCCTCTTCTTCTTCTTCTTCAATATCTTCGCCATCAACCGCCTCCACTCCAGCCAAGAAGTGTTGTTGGGGTTCTTCCCCCTCCCAAGACGCCCACGGGCCAACGTATGCGCCATCGCCCTCCACCACGTCAAGGTCACCCTTTTGATTCCGCTTACGCTTCAACTCTTTTCGTTGGGTTCTCGTCGCACGAAGAGTGTCAATCGTAGCAAATTTATTAGCTTGTGCAACATCTATTGCACCCAGTACGGAGGGAGCATTAGGGTCAATAGATGGGTTTGCAGAATACCCGAGGATAGAGTGAGTTAGGTGCTGTGCGCGAAATGCATGTTCCGACATAGATTGCTCCTCGACGTGCCCTGCTAAGGCGTTTTGGTTGAGAAAGCGGCTACGGTCACCGAAAGGATTTTCAGGCCCTTGAATCGGGAGCATCATGTCGTGATAAGGAATGTTCACATTCATTTGGGTATCAGTCGGTCGTGTAACGAGCGAAGTCAAATTCAAGGGATCCTGGTTGGCTGTCAGCATAGCACGGACGCCGTCAACGACGTGATGTAGGTACCTCTGCCAGAACGTCAGGAGCGGCATCTGTTGTAATTGTCGTCGCGTTTTCGACGCGATGTTTCTTTGCCACAGGAAGAGCTGTCAATCCAAAAGCATCTTTGGCCACTGACGCTAAACTTTCTTCGTCTGAGGAATAAGAAAGAGAAAGAGACATATTGACTGAGGACGATGATGAGGAGAGCGAATTGAGTGTGAAAGTGACACAGTCAATGTGACAAAGCGTGACAATTTTACGAATATCACTACTCCTTGTCATGACTTCATGATTCTCTGCCCATGGCCGAAAGAAACGCCAGTCGACCATGGACAGAAGAAGAAGGTAGTTCTGGGTTTGTGTCTTTGTTCGTGTCACTGAAGCAATGCAGACAAACTGTTACAACAGGGCGTTGAACGCTTCGGCGAGCAGGAGAACTGGAAAACAATTGCTGTTTCGATTCCAGGTCGAACCAACAAAGCTTGTAGGAAGGTGTATAAACTGACGTAGGAGCTTTGCATTCGTTGACCACCTTGTTTAGCGTTGGCTCCATTCTCTGTCTCCCAGCGTGAAAAAGACTGCATGGACGGCTGAAGAAGACCAAAAGCTCCTGTATTTATATGACCAACAAGGTCCTAAATGGTCTGTAATTGCTCGCCAGATACCAGGTAGAACAGATGACGCATGCTCAAAACGATATCGGGAAGCTCTCGACCCAAGCTTAAAAAAGGATGTGTGGACTCCGGAGGAGGACCATAAACTTAACCAGGCTCACATTCAACACGGCATGAAGTGGGGGTTGATAGGGCAAGAACTCCAACGCAGCGGCCTGGCATGTAGGAATAGGTGTTGTTTGACTCAACCCTGCCGAAGCGGTCAATTACTAAAACGTGTCAGGTGGCGTCTCATTGAACGCAAACGCGCAGCCAGAGCAGCCTTAGTCCTTGAGGATTCAGGTCTTCGAACTTTGAGCATTGTCACACAACGACCGTCTCATGAATCTGTTTCGCTCTTCCCATACTCTCAGCTGGGAAACACTTTCCGTGAATCGAGTCCTCCGTCAGGTTCCCTTGTTCTTACTCCATCGATATCCCCGCACCCAACTTCCTCTCCGAATGTTGTGTTGTGTGGTCCCATTCCCCATGCTTTCCCCGAAGGACAAACTGCTACCCTGCACGATCACCGGCTGCTTGACCTTCAAGCACATACCCCATCTCATCGCCCTGGAACAATCACTTGCTATAATGACGCCCAACACTCGTTGACAGACTTTATTCTGAATCAACAAGACCTGGAACCCCTACTATCTGCTATCTTCGGACAGCCTTCACCATGTGCGACAGCGAATGAAAGTGTCGGCCTCCGTGATTTTGCAATGACAAGTGCCACGATACAGGACGCCTCAACAGCCGAACCTCTCCATACCGATGCGAGGGAAGTAAGTTCTATTGGGATTGATCGGTTCCAGGATCTCACTTCGAAGGCGATTTTACCCAACGACGGCACAGCAAACCACTCTGATCATTTCGATTCAATGACCACCGCAAGAGATACCGCTTCAATCAGAGAGTGTCAGGCGGATATGATTGCAACAGATAATACAGTCAACCAGCTGCAGAATTTTGACCTAGAAACATTTTCACGCGATACCATGACGAGCAGTGACCCATTGAATTTCGAATTGGGGGCTGTCCTGGCAGATATCGTGGACGTTCGTGCTTCGGACTTGCGTTCACACGATGCGACAGACAAACCTTTTGATTTTGATCTTGAGACTCTCCCACTCTCATCAGATTTCCCTACAGAGCACTCTCGGTATTTTCCCTTCGAAGCACTACCAGCAAATGATAGCATAACCAACTATTCGCGAGATGTCGATCTTGCTCCGTGTAGCCCTCGTCAATCCAGCGATCTTCCAGACCCCCTGCTAGTTGATTCGTTGCTGTCTGGGCCTACCCAATCTGGCTGTACACGATCAGACCCGATGCAATTCCTGCAATCTGACTCCTTGCCCATTGGACCCCCATTACCTGACCCCGTACAATTGAATCCTCTACGAACCCACTCACTCCGATTTGATATGTGGAAATCCTCGAATTTTACAAATATCGTGCCGCTTTTACCCAGAGAAACATCGTATTCGGGACTGAACCCCAACTCAAGTCATGATGATCTGTCATCGACACAATCAACGCCATTTACGACGTCCTCATCTATGTCGCCCATCTCCAGCCCCGATTCAATGAGTCCCACACTTCCAAACGAACAATTACCTACCGGTCCCACACTACATATACAAGAGTCATTATCAAGTGTTCCGCGACGTCGAAAACCTCGAAAAACGAAGGGACCCGATGCAGCCTCTCGGCTCTCCTCGAACCTACCTTTATCTAGCGAGTAAGATTTTACTCCAGTTTAGCGAATCCCACGTCTCAATACTAACATCCTCAGTCCGAAGGTTCGGCCTTATGCTTGTGGCAGAGAAGGATGTTGGTCAATTGGAGCATCGATGAGCAAGTCATGCTTTGCTACCTCCAAGCAGTTATGTGAGCACAGCAAGGGAGATCACGAAGGAGAGCCTCTTGGAGATAAACCATTCAGGTGCGGCTTGTCTGGGTGTGGAAAGTCTTGGAAGGTTAGCCAGTTATTTGTTTCTGCGGGTTCATTTTACGAGGAATGGATATTATAGTCCATAAACGGTCTTCAGTATCATCTTCAACTGTGAGTGATGTCGTTGATTTTACTCTATAACTGCTCATATTTCATGTATCACACAGCTCTGCGGCTCATTTCAGAAATGCGCTATCGTCTCAATTCTCTGCTCAGGATACAAGGGGTGACCTACAAACTGATTCCGTAGACCTATTCCCTGATGATTCCCACCGCACTTATGCATGTCTCATGCCCAACTGCTTCAAGGCCTACCGACAGCACAGCGGCCTCCGATACCACCTTCTTCACGTTCGTTGGCACAGTTTGCACGTTATCTAAAGATCTGGCACTCATTTGTAATGATGTAGGGCCATCCTGAACGCATGCCAGTCCAGCTCCCACTCGTTCCCCCAGCTCTGGCACGACAACTTCCTGCAAAAGCCAGGAAAATGCGCCGTAAACAATCATCCTAATACATAGGCGATTTTGGGGATATCACATCTTAGTCAATATGTGATCTAGGAATTCAACGCTCCGAATTCTTGGGCTGGTAAGACTGATTTCATGCGAAAGACAAAAAGGTTCAATCTTCAAGCTCGATGTTCCGATTCGAAACCTCGCACCATACTTTTCCGCAGAAATACTTACCTGTACGAGAGTTGTTGATAGCACGTCCTTATGAGCATTGATCAAACGTCCATTGATACAATATATGCTTACATCCTCCGCGATTAGTAACTGTGACTGTTCCTCCAGTGTACCTGTGGCATATCCATACATACCTACGCTCCGCTGGCACCAAATTGACTTGCACTATCGTCGACATTTCAGTAGACTATGGAGTCAGAAAGGAACCGACCTACAGTTGGCGCAAGGAAGGATCCGACATTATGTCTTCCACTGACGGCATGTTTCCTGACTGGACTTGATTCATCTTTCGACAGAGTGAATATTTTGACTTCCAATCATTTGATACCACCTACCATGTTAGCCACGGCAGGGTTCTGCATCAGGCTGGCGAGTCCGCCGTTCGAGGCCAATTGCTGAGCCATAGCCATTAGTTGTGGATTATTCATCATACTCGCGATGTCAGGCATGCCCCCGCTCGTTCCACCCATGCCTCTCAGCATGTCAGCCATGGAACTGAGGCCGGAAGCCGGCGGTGGCGAAGCGGTGGCGGTGGAATCTTCATCCGCGGTGAGCTTGGCTTGTGCGTTCTGCAAACCTGATTTCAAACCAGCATTTGTAGGTTCTAGTTTCAGTCCTCGTTCGAAAGTGCTCGCTGCTGCTTCAAAATCTGATAGAGAATACTGGGCATGCCTAGATCAAAGGTAAATATTGGAAGAATGAGGACTATTAGAAACCAACCCCAGTCTGTGATAAGCCTTCACAAATTTAGGGTCCACAGAAATAGCCTGCTCAGCATCGCCAACTGCGGAGAGATGGTCTCCTTTGCTTGTATGTGCAGCAGCTCGGTTGGAAAAGTACACTGGATTTTTAGGATCAAGAGCTATCGCTTGGGTATAGGCGTCAATGGCTTCGTCGTATTTCTTGCTTGACATGAGAGCGTTCCCCGATTGCTTTAGTTTCTCCGCCTGAGCCCTATGGTCCGCAGAAACTGACTTTGGGGATGACGTTGTAGGCTGCGCATTTGAAGCTACCTTATCCCGAGTTTTGATGAAGACATCGAATATACTCTGGAGAGTGGCAGGCTTCACGCTCAATTTGTCTGCCTGTCCCGGGTTAGATGGATCGACATTGAAGGCCTCCCCTATACATTGGACTGATATAACAAAGATGTTACATGACTTGAATACAACAAAGTAATACCACACGCACTGGCCACCTCTAGACTCTCTTTATCGTCTGCCTTCACTGTGCCATCGTCGATGGATTGGTTGAGAAATTCGATGATGGAGTAGACGAGACGTTGCTGCTTTTCCGACATGGCAGAGGACAGGAGTGTTGGAAGTAAACAAGTATCAACAAAACGGTCAACAAGTATCGTTGGTCGTCGACAACGTTCATCACCCTCGACGTCGATTTTGCCGCCTTGCTGCCCGCCGACTTTATATTCCGTTTTCCAAGCGCACTCTCATATGTTTTTCTGTGCCATTTCGGGTGAACCCCCGCAAGAACCTGTCGTTTCGGCAAAGTCTGGCAAAGTCTATGAAAGGCGTCTCATCGTCAAATACATTAGCGAGAACGGCACAGACCCAATCACAGGCGACAAGCTCGAGGAATCCGATCTCATTGCAATAAAAGCTAGTATGTTTTCACGATTTTTCATCCCACCTTGGCGACACTACTGACCAACTCACGCAGGCCCAGACACAGCCGCACCTCGTCCTCCGACGCACACCTCGATCCCTGCACTTCTACATCTCCTTCAAAACGAGTGGGACGCTCTTGTGCTTGGTACCCATGCCCTTGAGCAAAAATATAACGCGACGCGCCAAGAACTAAGCTATGCTTTGTATTCCCAAGATGCCGCAAGTCGAGTCGTCGCCCGCTTGATTCGCGAACGCGATGCTGCCAGAGAGTGCGTTTTTTTATTATTACTTTTGCTTACCACCACCTAATCGACTTCTTTATGGACAGAGCTCTGGCAAACGTACAAGCGACGCTCGGCGTTGCCCAGCCCGCAAATGAAGACGTTGAAATGGCTGAGAATGCTGCTGGGGAGGACACACTTCCTACCAATATCATCTCACAAATTGATGAAACTCACCAAGCGCTTTCCGCCGCACGCAAGAAACGCAAACCACCTACTGATTATGCCACCGCCGTTGAAGTCAAAACTTACGTGTCGACTCATACAATTCCATCCCTTCATTCTGCGTCGCCGTCAGGAATTACGTCGTTAGCCGTCTCTCGCCTCAATCCGTCACACTTCTTGACTGGCGGAAACGACAAGATAGTGCAGGTGTATGACCGAAGTACTGATAAGGTTTTGGCTTCGCTAAAGGGTCACTCAAAAAAGGTCAACCACGTTGCCTTCCGGGAGCGTGAGAGCGACGCAACGTTAGTGATTTCTGCTGGAGCGGACAAAATTGTTAAGATTTGGGCGCACGACTCTGCCTCAGGAGAGTACATTCCCAAATCAACTATTAGGTCGCACAAGGGCGAGCTTACCGGACTGGCTGTGCACCCTACTTCGACCATACTTACACTATGCTCCACCGACAAAACGTATTCGCTCCATGATCTCTCCTCATTTACACAAGTCTTCCGATCCATTCCTTCAGAAGAAGCTTTCACATCCCTTGCTGTCCATCCCGATGGTACCCTCCTCGCGCTCGGTACCCCGACGTCCACAATTCAAATATTCGATATTCGCACCGGCGCCATGGCTGCGACTTTATCATCCGCTGATGCTGCGCCGTTCACCGTCAACTCTTTGACTTTTTCAGAGAATGGGTATCACCTTCTGGCCCCCAATTCGCTCTCTTCAGTTGCCATATGGGATTTGCGCAAGCAGAAAGCTACACACTCTATTTCTTTAGGTGACGACTTCAAGGTGAACAAGGTTGTATATGATACGAGTGCCCAGTACTTCGGTGTTGCAGGAAGTTTAGGTGCCAGGATCTTCGCACACAAGACTTGGGATGAACTTCTCAGACTAGACGAAGGAGGTGAGGTGTCGGACCTCGTTTTCGGGGTGCAAGGAAAAGAGATATGGGGAGCGAGTGGAAGGGAGGTCCGCATCTGGGGTTTACCTTCTACTTAGTTTTTGAGCTATCGATATCCCCTTGATTCTTGATATATATATGTATTGCAGCTCTCTGAATAACTGATAAATGATATGGCCCCATATGTTGACCTGCTCAGATAAGACGCGTAATTTTTTTTTTTCATTATGGAGTCGTTTAAGTACATGAAGAACTATATGCGATATGATGACCGTGAGGAACGTGAATTGAATAAAGTAATCGTTATGCTGTGAGGAAAATGATTGTCGTATGAGAGGGGGTGGGTGGTGTTACAAACTGCTTGTAAGTAATAAAGAAATCGTTCGGGAAGGGGATCACCATGTTGTAGGACCAACAGTTGTACCATCAGGAATGGCTTTGAACGGGATACCATTAGCGTCCGCGTTGTTCATCCAAACACTGCAAAGTACCTCATAAGAATCGACCGAGAATAGAGGCGAGGAAAATACTTACGAGTTTCCCCACCAATTGACCTCAACACCACCCTTGGGGTACTGCACACAGAAGAATATCACAATCACGCTCAGTGCGACGCCTGCGTCAAGTGCAGCAGAAAGGATATAATTGTATCGCATCCACCATCTGAAGTGGAAGCGGCGAATGCAGTAGTTGAAGGTGAAGCCAGTGAGAACCCATGAAATATAGTTGATGCCCGAGCCAGGTGGGATGGCGCCAAGCCCGGCAAAGAATACGGGAATGTTGATGTAACGCCAGATGGAAAGGGGGAAACGGCGGGCAAGGAAGTAGAAAGGAATCGGCGCGAATATACCAATGGGGAAGAACCAAAGGAGAGCGGAATAACTATGGACCCCTGATCAGAAATTGTAAAAATTGTCAAAAGTAGGAAACTAACCGTTGTCCGGGGCTGAAAAGCCGTCGAGGACCGACACCGCCCCAGATGACGGAGGCAGTCGCAAAGGTAGTGGAACCCGGGCAGCGGAAGCCCTGCTTTTGATGCGGTGTGCAAATGTCTTCAATGTTGGCGAACGCCCAATCTTGCACACCAGTTGCAATGAAACAACTGATAACGGCCGCGACAACCTGGACACTGAACATGACGCGGGGCGGGATTTTCATGTAGTGACCAAGCTTTAAGTCTCCAGCAAAGCCAATAGCTTGGTTGGAGCCAATGAATGCAATCGTCTTGAATAACATGTTGGCGATGGGTTTGCCGGGTAGCATATATCCAGCAACCAACTCGTGCATGACTTGCGTAGGTACCTGTTGATTGGTGATGGCTTGAAGCATGGCGAGAGGAATAGACAGGATGGTGGCAAGGGCGAATGCGACAACGGCACCCCAGATAGGCAACTGCGTAGGGAAGATTTCGATAGAGATGCATAAAAATGCAAATGCGATGACCCCGACTGCAATATACCAAAATATGGGAACTTCGCGGTAGGCCTGCATGAGGCGAGAGTGGATATCGCGCTCATCTTTGAGTGTGTGCCTGAATCGGCGCATGATATCCTTTCGGAACCACACTAGAGAAGCAAAGTAAGCAGGATAAGGTAATAGAAAAGATGACAAACGAACAGAAGGTGTGGACGAAGACGGACGGGAAAGAGGCAAAGGATATGCCATAAGCCAAGATGAGAGTGGTAGACAGAAAGACAGGTGAATAGGCAGAGTATTTCGCCTGGTCAAAAACTCCGTTGGTCACAATCGCCTTGGCTGAGAAGGGCGCTCCGGTATTATCCCAGGCGAGATAGGAAGACAATGGGAAGTGAGCTGCATTGAAGCTATTGGTGACTGAAGCAATTTCTGTCAGTTACAGCTGGTTCGTCTTTGCCGAACGCTTACAGTAAACGATGGGTGCAACAATCCAAAACATGATGATGAAGGCGATTCCAGTGTTCATCTCGGACCACCACTGGAGAAAGAATTATAACAATTAAAAAAATCGAGTACCAGGAGATGCGTACAGGTGTCACAAGAGGACTTCCGATGAATGCGATCATTGACCAATCGAAGGTGAGCATACTCATGCCCAAGCCGGTACTTGTCCCGAACAAGGCGTTGACGACTAGATTATTGGGGGCAATCCAACATACCCAGTTGAACATGCTGAGCGCCGTAAACAGATATCCAGGAACCCAATACCAAACGAAGCTGCAAGCCATCGCGATTAAGAAAAAACGTTCCCGGGTCATGTGGCCACGATCGCGCTGGCCATAGTTTTTATGTAACGTGTTGAAAAGGGCTGAGTTGACAAGGGCACCAGGCCAAATCATGCTGGAAGGCCAGACCACGAACTGACGGAGAAGACCTCCGAGAGAAAAGCCAAGGACTTGTGACCCAAGAGCGAGAAGGATCTGATACTTGAATGGGACAGATTGACCGTAAAAGATTTTCTGTGCTAGGACGATGTCGGTGGAGTAGGCACCACTGACGACGACGTTCGCCATGACGGTAACACACACGTGCTCCTTGATGGAGAAAGGACCGGGATTGAAGGACCAAACGTGACCGAAAGTATTGAACCTCGTCGTAGGCAGAAGCTTCCCAAGGCCTTTACCGATTGGCAATGAGATTAACTGGATTACGATACCAGTGATGTAAACCGAGGGATCTGCAAAGACATTAAACGCCTGCTGGCAATTGAAAGAGGAGAGGGAAAAGTTACAGCGCATGCCGAAGATCTGATTCAGACCTGTCACAAGGATAACGAAAAGGATGCCCATAAACCACCTATTGTTTGAAAGTTAACATTGAGATCGTAGTTTAAAGGAAAACAAAACACACATCCGGAAAGTGTTCACTGGCATCGACGGATCATCGATGCTCGCGACAGCGGCCCGAACTTCGGGATAAGGCGATTCGCTGGAAGGAAGGTCAGCAAGGGCGCAGGTGCGAGACAAACAGTACGCGCTCATCAAAGTCGATCGCGGTTGAATTCCTCGATTCAGCTCTTGAGATCGAGTACCGATCGGACTCAAAGCGGGACTCGACATCGTCATTCTGGGAGAAGCGTTTCTTCTTCGACATGTCCGCCGAACTGTCGATAGACGGGGGCCGGTTTTTGTTATAGTCAAAGTTTGGGTCATTCAAATGCTCCATGAGGAAGTCGACATCTTCTGGGACATCTGGAACGTTGCGAGGACGTAGACTTGGAAGGTCGATCTGTTCCGTAGAACTGGTATAGGGCTTAGTCTCCTCCATATCAGTGACTGACTAGAGCAGGGCAAGGTATGAAAGGGAAGAAATGGGTGGACCGCAGGAAGTGGGGGATAGCGGGTAAGGAAGTATTGTTGTGTAGGCGGCCTTTTGAGGAGGCAGCGCCGGGGATTCAGGATTCTCGCGAATGCCTGATTGAAACCCAGTACGGTATCATGGAAGGAACTGAGTCAGGTCCAAACTATTCCCGAAACAATTAGACAATAGAAACCAAAGACTGAAAATCACACACTCGACGTGAGCCAATATAGGACACAGAACAAGATAAAAAGCCATTGATCGCAGGACAACGCATCTTCAGAGTTGGCGTTGGGTACTTTACGCCAAGTTTAACAGCAAAACTTGTTGAGAACGAGGGTGGTAGTGAGCAAGGCGTGTATAATGGGAACCTAGTGGCCAGGGGTTACTGGCAGGGTTCAAAGAAGGCTCAAGCACGGATCGGCGTCTACCGCCGTCTGCTTATTGTCTTTATTGTTTGGCACTGCTTGTACCTCGATCATCTGTTCTCCCGATCATATCTAAATATTGCTTCCATTGTCACCATAATTCATTTCAAGACAATAATATTGTCAAACTTGTGTCAAACTCAAAATTCCATCAGCTTTCGCAATGTCCTTTTCAAGTCTATCGCTACGATGGCGCACTTCGAAATGGAGCCAATTTAACTATGACTACTACCACACCCAACGACAATCCTAAGGAGGAACTACCATTACTTTCCCTATTTTTCTAGAGAATCAAGATAGGTATCCAACGTTGACGCCTTTTGATCATGTTGATCCTGGATTACATGCGTTGTCGCACTCGAATCCTCGGTCTTTTGTCAACGGTGCCACGTCCATTGTAGAAATGATTCCGTACCTTGGCACTGAAGTTGTGGTAATCAACATAACGGAGGTAAATGCTGACGGGCGGGACCAGCTGGCTTTCGAGGTGGGCATGTTCACGCCACCGTTCTCCGTCCACTCACAACTTACCTTTTAAATTTGTAGGTCGCTTGCAGAGAATTGTTCGTTTTCAGGGATCGGGAAGGCTTCATTGACCGAGGCCCATAGTTTTGTAGAGAGTGCGGGAGCCTGGACTTTGGAAGGTGAGCGTGTCGAACCGAGTCGGCAACCAATGGTTGCCTTACGCCTACTTACAGGCTCCACATTCATCTTACATCTGCCCATCCCTAAAACTACCCAGAGATCCGTTTGGTATTCATGTATTGTTTCGTATTGAGCTACACAGAAAGAACTCATTCTCTGAAGGGACGCAGAATCGACTTTCAACTTTGAGATCGACGATAGTATCACCTTCATAGTGGCATTCCGACGTCTCACACGAACTTCCACCTCCTGGCCTCACCACGGTCTTCCTTCTTTCCCGGCCTCAAACTGATGGTGATACGTTGTTTACTTCCCAGGTATTCCCCTTGAAGGAGCTGTCTCCTCAATTTATGGCCTTCTTGCGAACACTGAAAGCTGTTCATTCTGGCGTCGAGCAAGCTAATTTCTCCCACCCTGGACATCGTGGTATAGAATAATATCACACCTGACTCCTCTCGCTTCAATCCAAACGATACTACGGGTAAACTGCTTGTTGACATAGATGGCTTCTTCCCCGGCAACGGAGTGCCTCCCGATGACGGGTGTACACTCTCAACGGGACCCCTGCGCACTGATACAGTTGACTATTTGACATGGCTGATCTTGGGACCAACTTGGGACACTTTTTAAGGGGGAACGATTTTCAAGTTCCTCCATGACCGCATTGATAATAGTGCGGACAATCAGGTACGGGACAAATGGGGCCCACACACAGCAATTGTGTAGGATAGCAGAGTACATAGCGGCCCATGTGGACTCTTTTGTCGCAAAATTCATATGCATATTCAAGCCTGCTATTACATAGTCTGCAATTGTCGATTTTCAGAACACCGGCGAACACACGGTGTTAGGATAACGCCACAAGCCGAACGACGCATACGCGCGTTAGATGGTCTTTAGTTACCTGCATGATGTACATATTGGTGATGTATGTATCTGAGAAAAGTAAGTATGACATTGATCGATCGGTATCAAACCGTATGCAACTTGTTGGTCAGCCAGGTGGCAAAACATTTTTTCTAGCAGAACCTGAGCAGAACCGCAAGATTTTGAAGACGACGTCGTGGCCATTGAGCTTGAAATTTTGAAAGCTTACAATACGTGTCGCTCTTGTACTTCAGCGCTCAGCGCCATCACTCACTCCCAAAGTCCTTGTCCATGTCCTCCTTCTACCTCGCATTCTGTGTGATATGTATAACGGTTCTCAAAGAGCTCAATGCCATCGTCGATGAGCCATACATGGTGCGCGTACCCCACTTTGACCTTCGCATCCATTGACTTGCTAGATACCTAAAGGACGAACCTTTCCACATTCCGCAGGCGCAGGCATATTGTTCGGGGGATTTTATGAGATGGGATCCGAAAATTACGACCCCACCAGGATTGTGAACCTTTTGCCCTTACTCCTGGCATTAATCCATGTCTGACCGCATCACAGGTATCTACTATCCGTCCTTCTCAAACGCTTGTTTTTGTTTAAATGCAGTTTGCCCATGCTACGCCTTACCACATTGTTGACTCTCTTGGCACTCCCAATTGCGCTGACCCGTTTACTCTTTTATCATAAACGTGAAAGGCCGCCAGCCTCTCTTCTTTCGCCTATGCCTGAGTCCGTTGTCCTCTCCCTGTTTCCGATCGCGTGGTTCTTCGGATTCCTCTACTACACAGAAGTGCCTAGCCTTCTTCTTGTAGTTTGGACAGTGGTTGCTGCTTCAAATAACCGTCACTGGCTTGCAGCGTTGGTATGTCCTCATTTAGGTCTGGAAGCAAGCGACTAAATATTGATAGCTTGGTCTGATTAGCTGCGCATTTAGACAAACCAATATAGTCTGGGTTCTCTATGCATATGCCTCAAGTCAGCTCATGTTTCTGCGGTTCAGGCGTCCTGGACCGGGTGCGGAGCTGCTGCCGAAGCTGCACGACCCATTTGCTCTTGCTGCCCAGCTAGGTATGTGATGTACCCATTCCCATCTCTCGATCGTGAAACATCACATCTCGCTTCAGGAGATCTAGAAAAGTGTCTGCGGAGTGTCCCTTGGATTCTATTGGATATCTTGCCTTCTTTCGTACCCTACACGTTGGTTCTCGCTTCCTTTGGAGCTTTTGTTGTCTGGAATGGGGGTATTGTACTTGGTATGCATCGAATAGGAATCTTCTATTGCGGCTGAATACTTTCTAGGCGACAAATCAAATCACATACCCTCCCTCCATATTCCACAGCTTTACTACTTTATTGCATTCAGCACGTTCTTTGGCTGGCCTGTTCTGATCAGTGGCCCTGGAGGTGCCCCTTCGTTGTTTCGTGGAGTTTGGAGCCGCATGTTGGGCACTAAACTGTATGTTTCTTCACACAATCAATTCTGGACCTTGCTTACCTTACGAAGTCGTTGCTTGTTTAATGTTCTCGTTTGCCTAGCAATGGGTGTCACGGTGAAATTCTTTACGTTAGTCGTGTTATCCCCTCAAGTTCCTTCCTCACACCGGCACCTGCAGTATACACCACCCATTCTTGCTTTCGGACAACAGACACTACACATTTTATGTGTGGAGAAGGATATATATGTTCCACCCTCTAGCTCCATATGCGCTGATTCCGATTTACCTGGCCTGTGCTTGGGCGTGGTTTTTGCGTGTCGGTATGTGTCCAAGACTCATCGCCGCAGCCTGATCGAGGTTGACATGCGAACCCCAGGCCGTGAACAGACCATACTACAAACCTTGATTCTTCCAGTGTTTGTGATACCAACATTGCTGCCGACACCTCTTTTAGAACCGCGTTACTTTCTCATCCCTTACATCCTAATGCGATCGCAGGTGACTTTTATACCGCCGTGGGGTCTGGTCATCGAAGGGTTGTGGTATGGGGTTGTCAACGGAGTAACGATGTGTGTTTTTCTGTATCGGGCTAGAGACGGGGTTGAACGGTTCATGTGGTAGATCGCGTACAACCAAACATCCGTCAACAAACGCGACTGATGAATGTTGAGTTGAACTTGAGATGAACCCAAGCCTTTTGACTTGAGCTGAACCCTGTGCTGGCAGTTGCTGGCCACGACGACGACGACAACGACGACAACGACTTCATTACGATCACATTGTACTATTCAATTCCCCTGGTTTCATTCACTCCATGCCTTCAGAGCCAGCTGCGAGTGGCAACCCCAGATCCAAACCCACCACGAGAAGCTCCATCAGACAGTCTTTGAACCTCGCGTCAGTGAGCAAAGCTTTTGCGGACGTGATAAGCAAGGACGCCAGGGAGGCAAGCAAGAACGCTAAGAAGACGAAGGATGCTTCTCGCCGCCTAAGTGCTACCAACCTCGCTAAACCAGCTCCACCACGCCTTTCCATGACCGACGTTAGACCAACATCTCAAGTCTCTAGGAGAGAGACTACACCGGAATCCAAGGCCGTTACTCGTAGACGAGTGTCGGCTTCACTGCAGAGGTCTTCAACGGATGCCGAAACGCCGGCCAAGCAATCCGATTCTTCCACACTACAAGGAGTGCCCCCTCTTCGCACTTCCACTCTTCGACCACGGAACCTTAATGCTTCATCAGCGTTGCCCAAGTACCGTCCAAAATCTACGACTATGGAAGAAGCCAAGCCGCCGTCACCAGTTAGGGCCGGTACTCGTCGGCGGCTCAGCAGCTCGGATGATGAGAAAAAGGAACAAACGAGGCCCCAAGCAGCTGTTTCTCCAGCTGAAAAAGTCTCTAGGCCCATCAGCCCGCTTCCTCACCGAGCCGCCCTCAAAGCCTCCAACGCTGTGAATGCCACACCACCCTCGACTCCATCCAAGGCAAAGCTTGCTACACCTAGTGTGTCCAAAGCCTCGCCGTCTCGTCCGACCAAGCTTCTCAAAACGATTGCTGCTGCATCAGCTTCCGTTTCTTCCCTTCCACGACCAGCCTCTTCTGCTTCTACATCCAGTTCACACATCCATCACACCCCCAAAAGTCGGGCAAGGGAGGACAAACCTCGAACCTCGCCTATAAAATCCTCCCCACATAATTCCACTCGTGATTCGCCGTCTCCCCTTGCTCGTCACTCGCGGAAGCCTTCTACGACGGCTGTCTCTCCGGCGGTCGGTCATAGGGGCAACATGTCTCATATCTCTGAAGGCAATAGCGAGGATAGTGAAGAAGACGATGTTGAGCTGCTCCTCGCCCCAGTTGCTGCGCTCGGTGCCCCTACTCCTGCTATGCCAAGGATCCAGAAAAGAAGGCTTGCCCCGCAAACTCCCACTCGCGACAGTAGTAACCTTCCTAGTCGAGCAAATCTTTCGTATATTTCGCCTCTTCCCCCCGATTCTAATGGGAAATCCTCTCTTCGACCACCCCAACAACCTGGGGGCGATAAAGTCGGACGGGGCTCAATCTTGTCCTGGGAGCAGCTTACGAGCGAGGCATCCAGGACCCTCGGAGAGGACGAGCTCGGGTATCTGCTATCGGACATACCGGCTCCTTTCTGCTCTGGTGCCGTCTCACCTGCTACTAGTCAGTTGGATATTCCTGAGAGTCCCTGCCTTAGTGCTATTGATTCTCCAGGGGGATATGGATCAATTTCTCAAGTCCTGTTGCCTGACGTGACGCCTTCGCCTGCGGTATACCACAACTCGCTTAGATTCAGTCTTTCCCCAGAAACATTGACTGTAGATTCTTCAACTGCTACCATGCTGAGGTTGCAACTTGCAGCTGCCGAGAATATAGCCAAGGAACGTTTACATCAGATGCAAGCAATGGAAGAGGAGATCCATCATCTCAAGCAAGTGCGTTCCCATGAAATGGAAGAAACTCTGAAGCAAATGGAGTATATGGAATTTCATGGAAGGTCGGGCGACGAGAGAGCTGCCTATATATCGTCGCTAGAGGACCAGCTTCGGCATGTGTTGGAGCATAAGGATCAGGCGATCGAAGAAGCTGCTGCACGCACCCGAGAGGACGTCCGAATGTCTCATGAATCCACGTTGAAGGCGCAACGCCAGAATTTTGAAATGGCAGGTTGTGCTCATCTAGCTGTAGCGGGGTGGGCCTCTGTTCAGGATATGTGCGACATCGAGGTCGACATCATCAGGGGTGACAGGGCAGTTCTTGCGGTTCTCCTGGAAGAACTGAATCAGATGTGCAACACATTTGCTTGATTCCTCGTATGCTACCTCTTTTTCTCCCTCCCTTTTCTGTAGCTGACGCTCTCCTGCCACTTTGTAGGTAATTTCTTATCTATTTATTTCTACGAAGCACCCTTTGACACCATACATGCCCCTTATCGCACTACACGCTCCCTTGTGATACTTATGTATGATATTTCCTATTCTTGAAATAACCAACTATTTCCCGAGCAACAAATACTACAATAGATTACAATTTACAAGAACGTATGTATAAAATTAGTGACAGGTCTCCTGGGCCTCGATACAGGCATCCAATAAACACGCATAATTATCAGATGGAGTTGCTTCACTCAAACGCTCCATAACGGCTGTCAAAATTGCTGAACGACTGTTGAGAAAGTCAGATGAGGCTATTGCGAGCATTGGTTGGAGCTCACTCAATAGGCCCATATGCGATCTCCACCTCGCAATCAAGGGATCTAATTGACATTGGCCAACGACTGAAAGTTTCCAGAGAGAATATGAAGGAGATGAATGCCTTTCCCATTATTGAGGGGAACATCACCATCGTCTTTGCCTTGAAGACCTGGGATGGTTGAGAGTCCTCAATCTCGATGGGGTACTTGATACTAAGGAATCGGAGCTGTGATCGAAGCTGCGCGCAAGATGACCAGTAGTCTCCCAGTCGATGAACAATCTGTGAATCGATTCAGTATGATCGAGAAAATCGAGAATTAAACGGGTGCACCTGACGAACAGTATTATCGTCACTTTCAACGACAAGCTGTTTCGCGCTGCTCAAAAGGAAAGCACTTAATTGCGGAAAATCGTCCTTGTACCGGTTCGAGGCCTTGTCGAAGCGCGTGATATCGATTTTGCTGACCTGTGGTTGGAAGTTTCTACAAGGGATAGAAACGCGGAATGTCGAGGCGTGTACGTATTCAAACATGTTGGCTTTGACTGTGATAACTCGGAACATGTGGAGATTTTCCAGTGCCTCTAGTTCATCTGCTTGTAATTAATAGAAGTGTACTATAAAAGTAGGATGGCCAAATTTACCTTTCAGGCGGAATACCTCGGATCGAGTAGAATTTTTTTGGATGTGCAGAAGGCGTTCGGCTGTAGCGATGGCAGCCAAGGTCTCCTGCTTATCAACCTCTGCTTCTTTCAGACGCTGTTGCAGCCAGACATGCTGGTCGTTGCCTTCTATCACTTCTGCCTTCAGTGCTTCTACTTCAATGCTAATGAGAATGGTCAAAACAATATATGGCATATAAATATATTTGGATATGCATACTTTTGTTCAGCAATTTCCGCCTTCAGCTCGTTGAGGTAGTCTTGATCGCACGCCTCGATTTCAGCTACTTCTGCTTGTTCTTTCTCCAGTTCTTTCATGATCGCCTCATATTCCTTCTCCAGAACGGGGACAAGATCATCTGCTAAAGCATTCAGCCCCTCCAAAGCTCTCGCATCCTAGAATGGAAAATTAAGAAGAATCTGAACGGAACAACTACGAACATACTGATTCAAGTGCTTTGAAAGCCTTCTCACCAGTAAGACGTAGACCCTCGACCCATTGCAGCTTCCAATCATACCAATCTGACTTGGCCAAACCCCGCGTGTTCGTCCGTATCAGATTGAGTTGGTGCTGAAAAGAGGTCAACACATTATTAATGTATGTTTATCCCCAAGGCTCACGAGTAGTTCTGCCTGACCGTCTTCATCTGCCCGCGAGAACTCGACAAAAAGCTCGGGTGTAACCTTGGAAGCTTCATCTTCCGCCTGTGCAAATACTATTTTGCTCTTCTCCATCCAAGCTTCGAGGTCCTTGGAAACACGGGAATATAAAACGAGTTGTGGAATGTCAATGGCCATTGCGGTGACGTATTCTGATAGTGGTATATCAGAGGAATTTCGCGCTTGACGGGTAGGTTGTTGGGAAGGGTGCGTTGATCGTCTGGGAGCTGTTAATTCATCCATGAACTTAATCCCGGTCATAGAAAAGAACTGGCTAATGGAAATGACGGGCTATCAAAGGACATGAATTAGAATTTGTTGTGAAGCTGAAAACGAGAAAGGATTTACAAGGTCATCTTCAAAATATTCGCCTTGTTCGACACCTTCTCTCCATTGCTCCGTTGCGTCGACATCCATGTCTGCTTCTTCTTCTTCCCCAAAGCCTGAGGTGACTATCGTGGAAAAATCAACAACACTCGTCGTTGTGGAAGGCTGCATCACGAGGGCAGCTGAATTAACCCGAGGAGAGGTCGGAGTAAGCAAATCCCCCGTTGGACTAGAAACAGCCAGCTGTTGAGTGGCTTCACAAGTGCTTGGCAGAACTACTAACTTGTCCACCTCTCCAGTTTTTGACGTCTCTTTGCCCTTCTGACTTACGCTTGCCCGATCCCAGGCAATAACAGGGGTGGAGCCGACGCTAGCGCGCCCAATACCAGAACCTAACTTTTTCTTTGGTGATTTTACAGTCGCCAAGACATCTTCAATCCCCTTATTTGGGATGATTGAAGGCACAGGAGCCAGACTTTTACGCCGTGCATAATATCCTGAAGGTCTCCTTACGGCTGGTGCAGTTTGTGACGCAGACGGAGTGACTATGGGAGCTTGAAACAGAGCTTTCTTGCTCGGAGAAAGCGGTTTAGGTGCTTGAGATTTCGCAGGACTAGGATTATTCTCCACGTCTTCGTCGCGTGGGCGCTTGTTTGGTTGACGAGCATCTGAGAAAGTCGCAATTTTCTTCGGGGATGGACGTGTAACAGGTGGCGCAAATGCGGCAGAGAAAACGGGCTTAATTTTCCTTTTTGCTGGGGAGCCAAGCTTAGAAGTAGAGGGTTTCGGTTTAGATGGGGAGGCCGATGCCTTCGGAGTAAAGGAGGATGGTATAGGAGCTGTGGCTTGCTTGGTTTGCCCTGTACCGGATGGAGGTTGGGTATCCACACCCTCCGGGGGAGGGTGGAAGACGGATGGCTTGAGTAGCTGTTGCCCAGAAGGCCCACCCAAATTCTGCTGAAGCAATGATGAGCGTGGTATTGAGCTTCCTTTTGGGGCAAGAGTGGCGTAGATTTCAGACTCGTCCATTGTGGAATCTTGATAACCCATGCTCATACGCGCGTTAGCCACATCGTTGAGGCTAGCACGGCCAAGGACCTTGCTTAGGTTCATGGTCCTATCGCCGTCATCGGCATCGGCTTCAAAACTTTCATCGATGCTCGAAAAGGTTTCGTCATGTGGTAGATGTACCATATTATCGGGGGTAGTCTCTTCATTATGGGATAGGAGGGATAGTGAATTCCGAGCTCGCATCAACCGCTGTACCGCATCTCCCAAATCCATACCATTATTAGGGGGGTAGTCTTGATCATCGTCGGATGTCAGCACGGGCTCGATAGGTGTGTTGCCTGAATGCGTTGCACGTCTCAAGGCTAGCCAAGCTTCGTCTTCATGAGCAGGGGGGCGAAGGGATTGGTTCAATGGAATGGTAAATTCCATAGCCTGAGAGCGTTCCGAGAGCGCATCTGAAGCCGTTGAGTCGTTGCCAATTGATGATTGAGTTTCTTCGAGATCATCAGACGATTCGTCTGCAGATAGAATGGAAGATCCGACTTGTGATAGAGGTTGCCGGCCTCCGAGCGAAAGGGAGCGTTTGCGTAGAAGCTCTGCCCTGATCACTTCCGTCACCTCCATATCATCTACATCGTCGTAGTCGAACTCCTCATCTAGGATCGCCGAACCTGCTGTACCAGACGATATAGGAAATGTCAATGGGGCAACCGAAGTAAGGTCCATATCTTCGGCTTTCCTATTCATAACGGTGTGGCGAACAGAACTATGGTGCTGACCCGCAACGGGAGTGGGCCGATCATAAGCGTTCTCGTCCGTGACGACATTCTGATGGCTAGAAGGGCTAACAACGGGAGATGATTGGGGAGAGCTAGTGCTGTTGGTATGGTTCTTATCTGGTTTCTCAAAAAGGCGGACATGGGCATGTTCGGCAAAGCTGACGCGTCGACCAAGTGATTTCCGTGAAGTATTGTCATGAACTCTTGCATAATAGTCTTGCGTCATATCCATCGACTGCGTAACATTGATATCGTCAAGAATGGAGTTCTGCGATTGCGCTGAGTTCTGAGAGAATTGAGAATCCCATTGACTATCTTCCGTGTTGAGGAGGTTGATGGGCGCTTTGAGGATACTCTTTCGAGGAACCTAAAAAAACGTGGAGTCATGAAAGCACCCAGTGTATAATACCACTAACCAGTGACCGGCGAGCTTTCGCCAGGGGGCTAAGGCTAGCTCCAGGAACGATACTGTGAGCTCGACGCCTTCCTTTTGGGACGATAGACCGCTGGTTGAGATTGGTGACTGCAATAGATTTTCGGCGTTTGGGCGAGTCCTTCTTGACTGCCATGTTGTACTGAAAGTAAATGAGGTAAATGGTCTTCCTGGACCTTCACGAGTCGCGTAGGGCGAATAAAACCTCAACAGCAACGCGTTTGAGTCACGTGGACGTGGCTTGAAACACCATCATGTGACATGTGATGCTCAACGCGTCGACCACGTGTGCACTGTGCACTTTGAATTTCTCATAAATCCTTACTCTTTGCAGCGTTATGTCTGGAAAAGCCCCTACGAGAACTTCAAGTCGACTCAAGACAGCTACCGCTACTCAACCATCAACGACAAAAGCTACGCGGGCACGAACCGCAACTACAACGAAGGCTAGCGATTCAACAGCCGGAAAGACAACAAAGACAACTGCAAGGAAAGTCATTGTAAACAAAGCCAACGATACTGAGGTAACGCAACAACTCAAGTTGAAACCAACCACTGTGCGCAAAACTAGAAAGCAGGAGAATGGGTCGTCAGATGTGGATCGGGAACCAATCATGGTGAATGAAACGTTCCAAGGGCTGGTTCACCATGCTAATAGCCAGAAAGGCCTACCTTCGTATTCGACCGCACTTGGGTGAAGAAGAAGAGTCTCCCTGCTCACCTTACTTGACACCACTCTCCGATACTTCAGTCCGGATGACGGACCCCCAAGACCCGCAGCATAGCCGTTCTCGCTATCGACCCTCAACTGTTCAGCCTTCGTCCATTTACACATTCTCTCACGTATTTCTTCCGAATACAACTCAATCGGACTTCTTCACAAAGACCACTTTGCCACTAGTGAGGGATGCCCTTCAAGGTCAAAATGGTCTCCTATTCACCTATGGCGTTACGAACTCCGGGAAAACGTATACTGTGCAAGGTGGTACTGAGGAAGGCACCGCAGGGATTTTGCCCCGCACTTTAGATGTTATCTTCAACAGCATTGAAGGATTGCATGGCGACGGGAAAGTGAGTGGGAGCAATTGTTGATGTCAATTACTTTCATTAGCTGATCGAATTAATTCACCTAGTATCGACCTGTCCGACTTCACGGTATTGAGCCCTCAGATCCCAGCGATTTGAAGCCACCCCAGGTCACCCCAGAACCTTCGCTGGCTCAAGTTCTTGGGTCTTTGGACAGTCCTGCCGAACCTGAATTCGACATCGATCCGACAATCGTTAAGGTCGATCGTAATTATGAATATACGATCTGGATCTCTTACGCTGAAGTGTATAACGAGAAAGTTTATGACCTTTTGGCATCCGTAAAGGGCGAATCAAATCATCCCGAGGACAGTAGTTTTCCACGACCTTTAGCTGGAAAGCCTCTTCTCTTGAGCCGCCAGGCACTACCTCTTAGGCCCTCACCAGCTTCAGATGGCAATGATTCAGATATCAACGGAAAATATATTGCAGGACTCCGCCAATTCCGTGTTCACAGTGCTTTTCAGGCAAAAGCCCTTGTGAAGCTGGGACAACTACATCGTCGCGTCTTCGGTACCCTCGCCAACCGAGAGAGCAGCCGAAGCCACGGCATGGTCATCATCAAAATCGTGAAAGGTCACAGGGGTGAAAAAGACGTAAGTTCCCTACTCTCCTCCTTGCATTGCAACTGAGGGATGTTAGGATCCCACGTCTCTCCAAGTGTCACGACTCACACTCATCGACCTTGCCGGCTCTGAGCGAACAAAGCATACACACACTACAGGGGATCGCCTGAAAGAGGCAGGCAATATCAACAAATCTCTTATGGTACTCGGCCAGTGTATGGAGGTCATGCGCTCAAATCAGCGCAAGATTGCCTTGAGTCTTTCCCACGAAGGTACGGGCAAGGATGGTCGCGTAGATACCAGAGACGTGAAGAAAGGGCTGGCGCTTGTACCATTCAGGCATAGCAAGCTCACTGAGGTCCTCATGGATTATTTCGTTGGTGATGCCAGGGCTGCAAGTCGACATCTTCCTACCTTTTTTTCCAGAACTGACGTTTGACTCTCCTTTCAGGTCATGATCGTCAACGTCAACCCGTACGACACTGGCTACGACGAGAATTCTCACGTCATGAAGTTTGCTGCACTCGCGAGGGAGGTATATATTACTCCGGCCCCTGCACCTGTGCGTCGTGTGCCTACGATCGGGCCTGGCAAACTTCAAGGGACGAAAATTAAAGAGGTTGGCCCTCTGACGCTAAAGGATCCTGAGATAGCTCCCCATACGTCTCGCAGAAAAGTGACTATCTCTATTGCTGGACATGGTAATGGAAAGAAGGCTAGTGAGGCCATCCTTGAGGTTCTCGAACGTCAGTCCCCGATTCGATGCGACTCTCTGTAAACCGGCTGATTATCGTAATATTACTAAGAGGACGAACCGGCAGACGGACAAGACGAAGCAAATCTGAGTGACGACGACCCTATCAGCCCTCTTGTCGATGCGCTGTTTGACGAAGTGGCAGATCTCCGTATGCAGGTACGTTTTGAATGCGAAAGACTTTATCGTCATGACTCATCCCCCCCAGCTCTTTGAAGCAGAGATGAGATGTGCTGTGATTGAGGCGGAAACCAGGGAAGAAGTTATGCACGAAATGGAGGAACGTATGAGGTCTATAGAACAAATGTATTCTAGGCGATTGATGACTGAGGTCAGTCTTTGATTTGCTTGAAAATTCAGAAGGCTCACGCTTTTCTAGCTGGAACAAAACGAGATGAAAACCGATGCCAAGATAGATATGTTGCACCAATCTGGACTGTTTGGCAGCCCTGTCAAGAAGAGCCACCTCGATGTTGTGGATGTAGGCAATAGTCTCTCTGAAGAGGAGCAGGATGTTGAATTGAGCCTGGTGGGATGACTTCACTCACCCTGGTGTCAACTAAAACTTTTTTTCAGACCGAATACGGCCCAGCAGAGGGGTCTGGTGAAGAAAGTGACTTTTCTTCTCGAGACAGTCGCTCCCTGTCAATGTCGCCTCTGGCTGGAAAACAGAAGAAGCAAAACCACCCCGTGAAAGAAAGCATAGTCGAAAAACGCAGATTCATACCAGATCCCCCTATGCTCCCTTCGGATACCGAAGACGCTCAGCTGACTGAGACAGAGGGAGATGACGACCTCAGCATAGCGCTTACAGAAGTAGCGACAGGTGAAGTTGGTGAAGATGAGAGTGGAGATGAATACACTAGCGAAAGTGGGGAAGACGACTGGGTCCCTCCCTCAACATTGGGGAACAAGACACCAAAAGCAAAGGCTAATGTGGTTAGCCTTTTACCCGAAATCACGAACCATGTGCCTAAGTCCCTGCCAAAGAACCTCCAGGCGTCGATTTTGGCGCAACAAATGGATGGCCTGTCACTCCAGGCCAGTGGACCCGACGATTCCGCTGTCATCGTTCCCGTAAAAAAATTCCGAGCACGTCCAGAGTCAGTCAATGTGGATGAGGACGAAGATAAGGATGGGGAGGAATCCCAACTTCCAATTGTGAAGAAAAAAAAGCGGTATTAGGTTCATCCAATCCTGCCTTTTACTTTTATAACTCTCGTCTGCTAGACAACTTGGTAAAAACCCTGTCGTTACAGCAGAAGGCATTGACATGGCCACATACGCCGTGGAGAAACGCGTCGGGAAGACGGCAGCAAGGACGATCAGAAGGTTAGGTGGAAACTGATACAGATTGGTATTACAACACGAGTATCCTGGACTCACGATCCCGACCTTTCCTATTATTGATAGCGACCGATTCGCAAGCAGGCGAACGATGGCATATTTTCCTTGCTCAGGATCTAAAACCAGTACTCTTGAGCCAGTGCAAAAAGTGGAACGGCCGCCGATATCCAGCCTGCAGCTGAGGACTGTCCTTTAGTAAACAAAACTGATCTCTCAACGCTGCCACAAGCCATATGTTTAATCCCACCGATCCACCCCCAGATTACGATTAGCTGCCTAAAATTAATATGCAGTACTATTTGGAATAAAGACGAAGGCTACGCTGACGGAAACATTGTTTCTACGAACACGATCCACTTAAAATTCCAACATCTACTCTCTTGAAATTATTTTTGCCTGGAGCTCCTATATATGTTCTATCCCCATCAAATCCTCGTGTGAAGGTTTGTGTGCATACGACATACGCAGTGGTTTGTGCAAAAGTGGGTACTTGACAGAAAACATCTCTGTTACACCAATATTTTTGTAGTTATTTCACCAGCAACATACCCGAGTGCTCTGAAATTTGGAGGGAACAGAGAGTGTAGATCACCAAGATTGAATGCACAGTCTTTGAGTAAAAATGTTTCCCCGTCAAGTGGACTTTCAATTCTTGGTGCAACACTAGCCGGTGCATGTTGATATATTTCCAGGATGACTAGAGCCAAACTAGAGCCTGGAATATCAAAAATTGACAAATTAGAAAGGACGTTAATGGTATTAAAGAATCAGCCACTAGGCGTGTGAAGTATAAGCATAGTAGGCAAATAGCAGCAAGCTCGCGCAAAGAACGCGTCTACAAATCCGCTAAGTCCTGTACCGTTCCTCCACAATGCCCAAAGACGCCACGAAATTACCGACAGGGGACGCCATGTTTGGGGAAGCAGCCAAATTGATACGAAAGACGAGTACACGACCAGTGAGGACCATGACCTCCGCGATTACAGTCAAATCAGCCACCAGGAAGCCAGCGCGGTAGCTATCTTTCTTCCCATTCCATTGAGGGCGGAATTAAGTGTGATATTTCAGCTCTATTTCTGCTGTTCAGCACCCCTCAGAGATGCCAGTTGAATCATTGTCGACGGCACCACAATCACAGACAAAGGCCATTATAGAAGCCAAGCTGCATAATTTGGAAAATGAGACTATGGGCACCTCCTGGATCAGAGTTCTCACACCGGAGTTTAAGAAACCTTACTTTTGCAAGGTGTGCAGAGTTTTTTCTCTCTTATTCGTCTGCTGAGTCGTTATTTAGTTAAAAGAATTTCTAGTGGCAGAGCATCTTTCGCACACTATCTTCCCTTCTGGTATATGTGTTGCTGTTCTATACGCACTCAGTAACTGACCATTCTGCTTCAGTGGACAACATTTATTCATGGTCCCGACTGACTTCTTTAGATCAAGTCAAAGTTGTCATCCTTGGCCAGGTATGTGACATCATCCCTTCCCTTTGCTCTGCTTAATTGACCGAGAAGGACCCATATCACAACGTTGGCCAAGCTCATGGTATATTCCATCAAAGTAACATGCTCTCTATCTTCATCACGGTGCTCATCAGGTCTTTCGTTCTCCGTTCTGCCCCCAATTAAACCGCCGGGTTCGTTGAAAAACATTTACAAACAACTCTCGACGGATTTTCCAACTTTTTCGACACCAAAATCTGGGTGAACATATAAACTTGCCTGGCCTCTCCTTTTTAACTCATGTGCTTACCACAGCGACTTGACGCCAGTCGCCAAACTTGGTGTTCTGTGGCTAAATACTAGTCTAACAGTTCGAGCCCACAAGGCAGCTTCTCATTCCAACAAAGGTTGGGAGGTGTTCACTGGCCAAGTCCTTCGTGCCGTTTTGCAGCGCAAGGATGAGGAAGACGCAGGCGTGGTGCTCATGGCATGGGGCCTGCCAGCACAAAAGACTTGCGCTAAGTTAAACATAAATAAAGTGAGTCTCTTCATTCGTTCCAAAGTTAAATCTGTAATTTATTTTAACAGAAGAAGCATCTCCTCCTTGAGTACGATTTTTCCTTTTGAATACCTAACTCAATTGACAACTTCACCCTAGGTCAGCTCATCCATCGCCTCTGTCAGCTCATAGGGGTTTTATTGGAAATGGTCACTTCAAATTGGCTAATGAGTGGCTGCGCAGCAACCACGGAGAAGGCGCAGAAATTGACTGGACAGTACTTAACGAGAAATGATAGGCTCCCTCGACTCTATAGTTGGAAATATTTTATACCCTCCTCTATCTCACACGGCAACTCACACGGCAATGGAAACCTCCTTTGTGTGGCAATCACAAAGCCAACTTGTCCACTTCAATGAACTTACAAATTGCCGTCATCTTGAGCTGACCGCCCTCACAGCCAACAAGTGGCCACCACCCTTCGCCCTCTTTTCCTGCGTCCAGAAGGTCGTCCAAAGCTATAGAAATGTACCCAATGAGACGAGATGTTGGATCCTTTTCTGTTAACTTTGCAATGACCATTGAAGTAGCCCGTCCATCAAAACGCTTTCGTCCCAACCTAAACTGATGATCACCACATTGTATAACGAAGTGCTCAGGTTTTTTGCTCCGTGAAGACGTTGAGAGGTCCTATATATCCGTCAGTTTAGGTTCCATTCATCTAATTTGACCTTCCGCACTGTTATCATGTATGCCCGATGTTGGCAGGATGGTTGCGTACTACTAGTAGTACAATACATTAAACAATCATGAGCCTTTTGGCCTTGCAGTCTCTTGCAGTATGGTCTCCCCTGGTAAGTACGACCTTCATACCAGTGAGCTGGCTTGCGCTGATCACCGTTTCAAGCGGTAGCGCAGCAAACCCAATTTTTCTGCCATTTGGTGCATCCCACTCAGACCCACTCTCCTGAAGGCGCTAATGCGAACGAATGGATTAGGGCAACGGTGCAGCCTCCTGAGCTCCCACTAATCGCGCCACTATGTAGAGGTTTGGAGGAGTCCTTCGTGCATGTATCCTATAAATGTCATACCTGAACTAAACGATCCGAATGAGAGTGTTCACTGAGTGAGGAAAAGTTAGAACCGACGTGTCTCCGCATTTGACAACTTGTTTACGCTGAACGCGAGAACCAAATACATACGAACTTAGCAGCAAAATGGAGCCAACACCAGATTTATCACATCTGACCAGAAGAGATTATGACAGAGTCTATGAACCAGCCGGTATAAATGTCTTGATTTTTGTCCCTCGACGCACCTGACTCCTACACCTCAGAGGATACATTTTTACTTCTTGACGCTTTAGAACTCGATGCCAATGTTCTAAGAGCAGCAAAACCGCAGATATGTCTAGAGATTGGGTGAGTTTCGATTTAAATACGCGAGATCGTAGTTGACTCGTACTTTTTTTAGGTCAGGATCTGGGTGTGTTTCTACTTTTCTTGCCAAAATTCTTGGGCCGTCTGTACGTGCGTAAACAAATTGGACGCCGATAACTGCTGCTTACATTGGTCCAGTCTATCTATGCACGGATATCAATTTCCACGCATGTCGATGTACATTCCTGACTGGCGTTCAAAATCAAGTGAGTATGATGTCAATGGATTGGTACCGCTGAGCAAGCTACAGGTTATCCTCGACCCTATTAACACTTCGCTAGATTCTGCAGTGCGATATAGGTTGGTACATGGCGTAGATATCATTCTTTTTAACCCTCCCTACGTACCTACGTCTTCGGACGAGGCCGAGGACGCACAGGAGGGGCGCACGATAGAAGGTTCTTGGGCAGGAGGTTTCAACGGAATGGAGTTAACCAATGTTTTCCTCGAGAGGGTAGAGGTATGCACCCCTTCTTGCATTGATCGAAAAGAAACGCTTAGTGGTAAAAGCATTTGATGTCCTTGCAAGGCAAATTTTACTTGGTCGCAGTGAAGCAAAACGACATTGAACAGATTCGTCGATCAATGCTCCACTCCTATGGGTTGAAGAGTGAGGTAAGCGCGATCTCGATTCTGATACACTCTTTCTCTGTCATGTCTTCGTTTCAAACATATGCACGTATAGATCGTTCTCCAGCGGCGCGCAGGAAGAGAACATCTCTTTGTCGTACGATTTACACGCTGAGCTCAAAAAACGTTTTACGGAAGTAGATTACCATACACAGAGGCGTGTTCATCGAATCAGAGTAAATTTTGGAGTGTGTGAACATGCGTGGCTGCCCCGAACGCCTAGGAATCGTCATGCTCACCACCAGGGCGGCGACTCCGCATGCTAAACCGAGAAGGACTAGCCAACGACAGTGTTCTGTGACCGGTTTCAAAGGAGAAGGAAGCACTACTACTCAGTGGATGAGTGTCTGGGTCAAATTCGAGCCGCAGGCGTAATAAGCCACCATGGCCATGATTGAGTTCTACAAAAACGTCTGCGGAAGAGACGGAGTCCATTTTGATGTGGCGCGGAATCTAGGGGATAGTCAGCTTTCATGGATTGTTTGGATCAAGATAGAACGGTTTACATCAACGCTGCCCGAACTCAACTCCTTGTCTTTACCAAGTGTTTTATGGTCATGAACCCAAAGCAAGATTTTTGGTGTCAAAGCTGACGCAGCGAATGTAAATGTTTCGTTCCTAACAAATTACTTAGCAGTGTGACCTTCTGACTTTCTCGTCGAAAATGCATACCATTCCGGTGTCGCCGTCTTCGAAGTGTGTTTCGTTCTATATTCTTTGTCTCCGAGCCGCAGAACGACGTAGGGCTTGATCTCTCCAGTGTTGAAGTCTTTGGCGTCGAACACAGTAACTCTGAGAGTGCCTGGTTCATTCGTCGCTACTTCGTTAGGGGGGGTCGAAGGGAAGGGTGTTGATACTGCTTCCAGATGATCTGATATTCCGACAGGCTGGGAAGCTTGCCCCGAATGTACATCTGGGATTGTTGCCGTCTCTGCATGATCCCGATCGCCTCTCTTGAAAACGCCTGCAACACCTCGTAAAACACCTTTGCCAGCGTCCACGGGAAGGCCACCAATCTGGGTCATTGCGCGACCAGCACTTGTAAAGGTCGAGGTGTTCTTCCGCGATTTGGCGATTATCTCTGGTTGGAATACAAGTCGGACTCGTATCTGGCCCTTCTCACCAAGCTTATTGAGAAACAATTTCAAGGAACGTTCCGCGGCTTGAAAAGGCTCGAGGTCTGAAAGCTCGATCTTCGCTACCCCAAGGCTTTTGGCTGCCTCGATTTGGTTCCAGTCGAATATCTCCACTGAAAAGTCGGCAGCAACCCTCGAAGGCTGGAAAGCATTGTTACCAAAACAAAAAGATCGGCTGGACAATACATACCACGCTGACTTCGAAATGCTCATTCCACTCTGGGGATAACGTCTTTTTCTTCGTTTGAGACTTGAAAACTTTTTGCCCGTTGAGGGTGAAGACAGCAAAAGGATCAGATTTCCCTACAATAGATCAATTAAATCAGACCACAACGGAGTAGATAGCAATGCCCACCTCCTCTGTCGACAGCATGTATATCGTGACCATCTATGAGGTCCACCCTAAGTATTCCCTGATCTAGGGTGAGGTGGGTAAATAGTGATTTAGGTAGAAAATGAGTGACTAACTGTTGACGCTCTCTCTAGGTTCAAGCGTTACAGGAACTGGGAGATAACGAGTTTCAATGGTGACGGTGGATGTTGGCCTCTCCTCGTTATCGAGAAGCGTATAATTCTGAGGACCGGTCTATGTAAAAAGTTAGCGCCTTATAGAGACTACTCAAACAATCAGGCTTGCCAATGTTGCTTGAAGGAAAGGTTTGGCATCGCCTTTCCATTCTGCGATTATGTCGTCCTTCTCCCCTTCATGTGCTTCGTTTAGACGCAACCAGACTCGACCAAAATCAATCTCCTTGATAAAGCCTTCGCCGACGTAATCCCATTGTGCGTTTGTGCTCCTGGCCTTCGTGGTGCTGAAGCAAGGCCAGTAACCATCATCCAAAAGAACTTCCAAACGAGCCTTTTTGACGATAGTTCCTGACATGACATAGAAGACGATAATACCAGATTCTAAAAGGTTGGACTATCAGGAACCAGATCAATGTGGCCTCGGGTGGCTTACGTTGAGCCAGCAACTCTTCCGTAGTCATTTCAACGGTACCATCTTCGGCGTCTCTGGGCTTGGCCGCGACATCCTCAACTTTCGAAGTGGCGGAGGTTGGAGAGGTGACTGGGGCCACCGTGGTTTCCTTAGAAGTTTCCTCTTTTTGTCCTGATTTTTTCAAGGATTTGATTGTCGGGCCGTCGGGAAGTGCATCACTTTCAGACGCTGATGATGCTCGATCGTCGTTCACGAAACCATCCTCTTCGTCATCTTGTGCTGTCTGGGTCTGGTTTTTGCGCGCATGATCAAACTTGACGCCTTTGATCGCGAGAGCTGGGATGAAAGATGCTTTGTAATACAGAGTTCCTTTGGTGGCGTTGCCTTTGTCGAGACGAATGGGATCAGCGGCCGTCGTCACACCCTTGGATTGGAAAGGGAAACGTGGATCATCGGATGGGGCTGCAAGACGAGAAAGCTCAAGTTCGATCGATCCGAGAGAGCGATCCTGTTTTAGCACATTAGTGTTGTCCATAAACTTGCATCTACAATGTTGCTTACTCGAGTCAGATGCTGATAATCCATGCATTCAAGCATGAGGGTCTGGTACGTGAGGAGAATCAGACAAATTTAAAATGGTGGACAAAGCTGCACAGACCTCTCTCAAAGAATGAACTGGTGAAGTGGATGAGATGTCGGAATTAGGGCGGAAGGGCTAGTTGTACTTACCGGGTATGTAGATAATTTGGTCCCATACAGGGTTCAGATCTGAATTGATTGTGTGAAATGAAGGATTAAACCAAAAAAGAGCTTTGCCTACTATTGTTGATAACCTCGGTTCTCCCCTTGGTAGTATTTTGAACTTGAACTCGAACATAAGGATCGCTCTACCCGGAAGCATCAGGCATATTCAGAAGGAGATTGCACATGAGTTCGTACCTTTCCTCCCAAGGTGGCTTCCACGTTCCTACAAACGATGAGCATTATAACAAGAAACAGCCAAAAAGAGAGGCGTCGCACTTGACGTCAACGGCCTTTTCGAGTAAAAGCCTGACAACGCCAATTGGTGGCTTATATTGATCAGACCCATGCAAACTTCCCGCCATCGTCAATGGACGCCATTCAGCGGACACCCTCAGTTTGCCGCTTTTACATCCACTTAGAGGGAACCAATCCCTGCCAGCCTGACCCGAAGATTCTAGCAGATCAGTCAATTTAATTGACATGAAACCAACAACAGGGTCCTTCAGGAAGTCACGATCGTCGATAACCTTCACCGCGACGAGGGAAGACTCTCTATCCGTGCACAAAAACTCGTATGGCGCTTCCCAAACAGGATTGTTGGTATGTTTGAAACGGCGTGTTGTAAAGACTGATGAACTCTGGCCGTTGAGATAGACTTTTGCAAGGGGATTGAGTTCACCGGAGAGAGATTTGGTGTGATCTAGCTCTTTCGCTTGGTGGATCATCAAGCGAACGATACCAACAGCTGGGTATAATGAGTTGGTCAATCATACAAGGAATTTCAAAGCAAGTGACTAACTTGTGTTCATCAAATCTTCCTTGCCCTCTTCAGGTTCGATGACCGGATAGTATGATATGTCGTATTTGAGTTCTCCACGTTCTTTACCATCGTTCAGAAGATGAGACACGATATTTTCACGAGTAGCGTCCTCCGCCAAGCCCGCCAGCTCGAAGGAGGCGGTGCTTAGTAGAGTATTTTTTCTGTGCTCGTTATAATCCCAAACACTGAAGACCAAAGAGTCGCGTAAAGAATTGATAAGAATGAATTTGGTCTCCATCCATGTGGGGTTGTAGCTGCCAGCAGCGCGTTAGTATTGAAGGTGGTTCGGTTGATAAAAAAACTCACGTATTGGCTTTGTACTTCGTACGTGCAAGCTCGGCGCGGCCACTGATCGACAAGCTAACAAATGGATCTGGAACACCACCGCCTATTTTGGTGCCCTTGATTCCGCGTGCAGAATGGATAGTGACTTGAATGACACCGATGGCTGCGTCGAGGGGCTTTCCCGAAAGCAATTGCTCAAGGTTAAGTGTGAAAATATTTGGATCATACATCATTGGCCCTAGAGTTGCATGCGTCATGTCCCTGATAAAGCTATGGAGGCCAGGTATCTGAGTTGGTCGTTTAGTAGACTGAAGGATCGCAACAAACATGACCTACATTGGCAATGTCAAAACCAAAAGTCTCTCCTCCTATGGGCTTGAGAACATAATCAATGACGGGTTTCTCCAAAAAGCAAAGATCCACGATTTGAACATGTGGAAAGTTTGACATCAATTTCATGCGAATCCTGAGAAGACCGCTGAGGGTTATGTCCTCTACCAGGATTGGCATAGCTGCCGTTGCTACGCCTGCACCCAAACGGATCGTAAGAAGTATTCTGGGATTGGACTTGCCCTTGATTTGGCGCTGGGTCATCTCCGAAACATCTTTTGGAGTAAAAGAAATGCCCCAGTCCATCATGACGATATCGTCGTCGGTTTTTGGGAATGTCCGAACCTTTTCGATGCGAGGCGCTTTCGTACCGAGAGTAAATTCTGTAAGACGAATAGAGTCAAGGAAAGGAGGTGTATTGGTGCTTAGAATTTGATCCACAGATGAAACAACGGTTGCAGAGAGGACAGGTTCATAGATAAGCCAAAAACGATCAAGAAAGTTGTTGATCCAGTCCGCAGACTCGTGCTCCGATGCAAGGCGTGTTTTAACGAGCTCTCGTTGAATGTCATCACGAGCATGGCGGCGCACGCGCTGAATGGAGGTGGAGTAGTAGGTGTTGCAGATTGCTAGAACAATGAATAGCCAACCCCAGCCAAAGTGGAAACGCGTCAGGAAATGAGAGGATAGTACAGCCTGTGAAATGGCACACCAAGTCAGAATTATGCAAAAACGAGCTTTAAAAGTGATAACACACAAAGATGATTATGGCACCGTTGTGGTACCAGGCGCCGTAGAACTGTTCAGACAAAAACATATCAAGGACACCCCTGTCCCGTTCTTCACCCTCCGGAAGCGGCGGTTTATCAATTCCGGACATTTGGCGCCAACCAACACGGTACCAATCAGGGATAGCCGGTGCCGCCGCCGTCGGCAGAGCGCCAGGTACACGAGCAGCCTCGTCATGCTGAACACTCTCAGCTACCTGAGAGGTATTTGCTGCTGATACAACAGGTTTCTTGCCGTCGACGTCCTCGATGGTGATGGTTGGCAGGACTGGTTGGGACGGAGGCGCAGCAATGTGAACCTCTACAGGAGCTTATCAGTGACCTCTTGTTTGACTGTGTGATCACCCACCTCGTTCATAGTCGTCGTCCTTGGGGATGACCGACTGCAGCTTGTCTCGCGACTTGCCTGCAACAGCTGCCTTCTCTGACGGTGAAGCGTCTGGGTCGAAGGAATGAACTGGAGCGCCCTTTGCTTCAGCATGTTCCTTGACGTGGTGAGCTTCAGTCTTGCCATTAGTGGCTGAGAGGGACGCCATGACCAGAGGCAGCGTCTGAATATGGTAAAGGTGAGTTGTAAGTCGTACGTAGAGTAGAAGCAGGGAACGTGGGGTGGGATTTCAAAATTAGCAAGGTTCAAGGTTGAGTTGCATACCTGATGTCACTGCGCCACTGTGCATACGCTCGCCTTGCGTCACACGAAACGTTACGCCCCTTGTTCCTTGCTATTATCTAAGTTACATGCTCTTCCTGCCTTTCAGAGCTCTTTCAAGACTTTCTTGAAGCACTAGAGTAAAACGAAGCAGCACGAACTACCTCTCCAAGCTATGGGGTAGCATTGGTCGAGCTCCACGGTGTCCAGGGAATGTGTATAAAAATAGTTCTGACAGGGCACGTGATTTGCTATGCTTATGTTTGGCTACGGCATGTAGAGTTATGTACAAGTTGTGCTAGTATACTACGAATTCTAATGTTATGACGACTCCATCTTCACTTCGAGACCTTTACACTGATCCCTCGAGTGCTTGGTCTTTTCTTCCTTCACAACCAAACACGGCCGTTTCTCCACCATCTCCTGCTCCAGTCTACCAATGGTCAGCTAGACCATCCCACAACTCCATTCTCGACCTATCTCCTTCCCTCGACCTTTCGGAACCTTCGGGAATTAATGCCTCTCAACTTCTCAAGGCGTTTGCTGCTTCAGCTGTTCTTCAGTACACCAGCACAGCCATTGTCATGCCATGGGAGGTAGGTAAGCTGCTCTTGCAAGTCCAATGGGTGCCGCGAGATGCCGGCGACCCCGAACCGGTGAATGTGTCCGTCGTTGACGAAGATCATGACGATGCGGTATGTATATATCACAGCACACCATTGAAATTTTTACTCAAGCTATGATTAGCTGAGTGATTCGTCAAATGACAATGACTCCTACTTTGCCGATCCAAGTGCGAGCCCGTCGACATACCACCGCAGTACAAGAGCAAAGACTGACGAGCAGGGTTACGTCATTCGTCGATCTGTACTGGAAGAAGGAACTCGACCAGAGTACATCATTCCAGTGGGAAGTGCAGATGGCGTGTGGGGCATGATAAAGCGCGTCGGTCGATTCAAAGGAGAAGGCTGGTTGGCATTGTGGAAAGGTATTTTGCCAACGAAACTACTTCAATTTATCATCGCTAAATTAATCTTTCTCTCAAGGGCTCCTGACGTCCTGTGTGACAGAGGTACTCTCCTCAACACTACAACCTCTTATCAACAGCCTTTTGCAGTCGATCTTTTTCCCTTCAATGTCCCCTTTCCAACAACCGCCAATTCTTCTACCCGTAACCTCTCATCTTATAACGGGCTTCCTTCTCTCCCCGCTTGACCTTATCCGGACGCGCCTAATTGTGCAATCGTTTACAGGGCGCTACAAATCATACAGTGGCCCCATTGATGCTTTTAGGCAGATTTTACGTGAGGAAGGAGGGATAAAAGGCATCTATCTCCATCCACATCTTCTCATTCCAACTCTCCTAGACAACACGCTGCGGCCCATTGTGTCGCTCGCTTTGCCTAGTATTATCGCGTCGCACTTTGGTGGAACCCACATTACCGAGGATACACACCCCATTGTTTGGGGAATAGCAGAGGTTTGTGGCAGTTGCATCGGGCTCCTTGTTACTCTTCCCATCGAGACTATCCGTCGACGACTGCAAGTTCAAGTCCGTGGGTCAGCAAAACCACTCAAGGGGTGTGTTGAGCTTCGGCCACAGCCCTACAACGGAGTTGTAGACACCTTGTGGCATATTCTCACAGAAGAACGATCTGACCTTCCTATTACACGGTCACTAAGACGAAGAAGGATGAGTACCTCAAAGGGCAAGGGAAAAGAAGAAGAGGAAGAGGAAGAAGAAAAAGAAGATGACGATGGGGACAGCTGGCTTCGGAACACAGGGATTGGGCAGTTGTATCGTGGATTGGGTATGAGATTGACGGCGAGTGTGATTGTCTTTTTGTTGGCGCTGATAGGCGGTGGAGAGGAAACGGATGGAGGTTGGGCTGAAATATAATGATAAATATTTAATTTAGATTCGGGAAATGCCGAACCACATGACGTCAGAGCAAATTGTTTGGGGATGGACGAACAAGGCAACTGCGACATTCCAGCAGCGCTCAAAACCTGTTCACAGACTTCATTCATTTTACATCCTACCCCCACGGCAACGACCCCCACAACGACGACGGCATTTTAGGACAGCGACGACAGCGACCTTCATTGTTTCCACAGTAGTTGACGACCAGTTATGTCCCAAGGTACCGTCTATTTCAAACTTACACTAAATCCTTATCAGCTCACTCTCCCTCTAGAAAAACTCATACCCATCATATCTCTTCTTTCTCGCGCCCTGCTCCGTATTCGCTCTACCCCTCCTCGTATCATCGCCTCTCCTCCAACGCGTACGTTCGCCTCCTCTACGTTCTTCCAAATTTTTTTAATCATCTATCCAGAGCCTCGCAGGGCAGCCGTAGCTATCCTTATTCGTGTTGTACCATCACCTACGGCCAATCTGCCGGTTTTACATCCCACTCAACCCTCCTTGAACGAATTCTTTGACTTGGACTGGGTTAAAGACCCCAACTCCCGTCCTGAAATTCTCTTCCTCCACCGCAGTACTTCTTCCGACGGCGATGCCAGCTATAGTCAAACCAAGGTCCGTAACACCGACGAAGCTCATGTTGTCTTTCCCGGGGGGAGAATGGAGCCAGAAGATGAAGGTGGTCTATACACTGGTAAACCAAGATTCATTTTTCAAACCACAACCGTTGACTTTGTGCTCTCCTTAGCAATGAGACAAACTTGGGAAGAAATAGGTATTGATCTCGCTGAATCCATTTACGCCTGCGTAGGACAGCTCGACGACCGTGAAATTACGACGTCCTTGGGGAAACGCCTCCTAATGATCTTGTCGCCCTACGTTTTTGTCCAACTCACTCCTCACGCCCCTCCTCCCGACCCAATCCCTACCACAACTCTACACTGGACACCTCTCGCTTCACTTGTATCTCCTCACTTGCCACCGAAATGGTCTACTGTCACCGTCGACGCTGCGTCCCGCCTCGCCCCAAAACATTCTACAATCTTGCGGGTTCTCGTTCGTGTGTTGGTAGGAAGTATGGAGTTTCCCGCCATTCTTTTGGACCCTTCACGGAATCCTTCCGTGTCCATAGTTCAACAGAAGACAAACGACGGTCTAGAGCAGGATCGTCATCCCATCCCGCCACCCAAGCACCTCAAGCTTTGGGGTCTTTCCTTGGGCATGACGCTTGATTTAATATCTTATATGATCCTTCCAACACCGAACAACGACACCAAAGGTCAACCCAGAAAAGGGGATGCCACCCCGCCGTCTCCATTATCACAGGTGATGCAATTGCCATACCAGAATGTCGCGGAGGATTTCCGAATGGAATACGTTGCTCCGGGCCTAGCCAGTGTCTTCCCCCGATTCTCTTATCCCGACGTCAACTTTTGGATCTGGTGCTGCTCATCTTCCCTATTTCTTGACATTCTGCTGATGCCCTTGTAGGGTATTTGGAAAACGCTACCGTGAAGTTGTTCGCGGGTGGGAAGCAAGTGTTCGAGCGGGTGGAACCAATGATCGCCGGTAAGCTATATAACTTGAACATATCTGCACACCGGAGTTACAAATGACTTTCAGGATCAACTGGTCCGGCTCAGCACTAAGCACGTTTTATGCTGCGATACGCAAAGCTCTCGTAGTAGTCATCGTAGCGCGTGCCTTCGGTATTCTCCTCGGTCTCGCTTTTGCTGGGTGGTGGATATTCGGTGGCCAGTGATGCACACCAATTGATCCAGTTTCTTTTTTTTTCACCTTCATTTCCCGTTTCTCTTCGTACCCGTGGATATCTGGATACGCTGGTCAAGAACTGAGCGACGTTGTATCAGAATAGAGTTTAGGCTGGCCAAGGAGGCCAAATCCATAAGGAGACTCGAAGACCGCTCCCATGAACTTTAACGTTTGACTCAAGTATGATGTCGGTTCAGGAGGATAACGAAGCATGGCGGTCAAAGATCATACGATTTGAAATTGGGAGTGGGAGTGAGCCTGTATGTAGGCCGCACGAGATAGTTCCATGGACCATAGCAGCCTCTTGAAAGATAGAACAAGGCACAAAAATAATCCTTTCCTGCGAAACTAGTTTAGTTATCATGACAGAAGCAAGCTCTTTAGCAATTTAACTGAAATTTGGAGTTTTTGATTTCGCAACGTCGACAATTCTCACTATCATCACCAAAAAAAGCGCACTTTATTTTTTGAGTAGGTTTCGTCAAATTCCTTGATAGAGCCAGCGATGATGATAGGATCCGAAGCTCGAGCTCTAGTTTGTATGATCTGCAAAAAAGGAACAGCTCTTTACTTGGCGATAAGTTAACATCGAGAGTCTTTATATTCAACTCTCGAGGAAATCCAACAAAGGCAACCTGAAGGCAACCCACAAACCGGGCGGCTGTGATCGTTCTCAAAAGTACAATGGGGACAGATTCTAATCCTTTCATGAGTAACTCCCGCTCCTCCCACCTCATCTGCTGCAATTTGATCCAACACTTCCTGAGGAATGTCGTCGTCGTGTGTGCCTCCAACAGGGGTGGCCGAAGGGCGAGAAGCTGATGGACTTGAGTAAATTTGTCAATGGCCCAACCACAGTTGACCTGGATGTCATCACGGTGTACGGTTTCATTGTTGATGAATTGCCAGCCTACTCCGTTTCTTACATCTCCTCCATTCTGGAAGACCACGGCGCCACCCTTCAACGTAGTTTTCTGAGCATAGAGGCCAGCGAAGAGGAGGACGAAGCTTCGTCGATGGACATTGATCTGGAATGGACAGTGCCTACTACGCTTTGACGGTTCTGTTCAAGATTCTTCGCGTTTTCCCCAATCTTGCAGCGCAAGATGATAAGATTGCGTGGAGCCTCACTAGCTCGCACCCGCCGTACCCTCATGTTTGGGTCGGCACAGCAGCGTGCAGGCTTCTTGGACTTCTTTTCATCGCTTTACCCGCTGCTATTTCATGAGTGAATCTCGACGGAGGCCATCCCCTTTCGAGAAACGGTGGTGCTAGACGCTGCCAATAATCTCTTAACAGGTTAAGAGCGAAAACCTTGACGATGCGTTGGGTTTGCAGGTGGTCAAGAACCTGTGTTATATTGGGAAGGTTTCTACTTGATTCCTGTCGTCGATGCCTCTGCGATTGAGGACGACGCGGAAGAGATGTTGGATAATGAAGCTGATGAGGGCAACAAGGTGGATGAGAAGAATCCCAACCCGCTTCTGTGGTTGTTTTCGAAGCTTTCGTGCTGACTGAGACGCGCACACATCGCTAGGCGGAGTCGGGCCAATTGTTCTGTGATCTCCTTCCCCGTTCCCGTCGAACCATATATCCGATGTCGTTAACCTACCTGGTCGCAACAACCGTTAGGTGCTCCCCCTTGGTTCGGCGCAGTGTCATCGCTACGCGTTTGGAACAGTTTTTAGTCCACATCCTTACACCAGTTTACCGGATTACGGAGGACGGTGCCGTTCGAGATCCTCAAACGAGTAAGTTTCATCCCCATGCCAAGTGCTCCTTTACCGAAATTATACCTAGCCGGATTCGAAACGACAGTAACTGAACTCCAAGACTTGCTACAATCCAAGGTCGGCGTGGCTAAATTCGTGAATCTCTATAACCAGATCAGGCAGCGCATCTTTGGGCTGAGGAGAGAGCGCAAGGTTGCAAGGGTGATGCAGGTCGCTACGAACCCTGGAGCGGCGGAGAAGAGGGAGATGCAGAGAAACGTGATCAAAAAGGATAGTAGAAAGAGGAAGGACCGCGGGTTTCTGCGTCTTTTACTTCTATTCGAATGTCAAACTCATCAGTATGTGTGACCCTTCTTCCAGAGGAGGTGAAGGAAAGGCGCAGAGAAGCTGAGAGACGCAGGTCTACGGGAACTTGTGTTCTCTCGCCAACGCTCTCACTCGTCGGACGTTCATCATCATCAGCTACACCAACCATCCGCTCATTGGCAAAACCAATCTGTCTATACATGGGCACTTTCATTTTGTACATTCTATCATCTCCATCATACTGTAACGTGTTGGCGGTTTTTGGGGAAAGTTGGCTCATTGAGGATGTGTACAAAAATGGTTTACTCTTACAAATTTACTAATGGGCAAGAAATTTCACCTTCTCTTTGGATGGAAACTAGCAACCCGTTGAATGCTCTTACCCAGACACCTGAAGCTCTTCGGGGTCTTGCTCCTCGACTTCTGTACCCCCTACCAACTTATGTTCCATCAGGAGTTCAACAACTTTTGTCCCAGGATATGTTTGCCATTCGGGGTCCTCCATGTGAATCCCTTCCTCCCTGGCCTTGTCTATCAAACCCTGAGCATCATCAGGAAAATCCTGCTTGATATCTCCACCCAGGAAGTGAACTCCAAGGCAGCACTTGAATTGATCTCGCAAGAAGTCATCTCTTGGACACTGAGACGGATCTCCAGACATAGGCAGTTGAGTGCCATTTTGTAAAAGATTGGTCTGGAGGTCTTCAAAGATGACAATTCTATACTTATCCTGAAATAACGATGAGCAGGATGAATGAATAATGAAGAAATGTATACATCAATGTCAACCCCAAACTTGTTATTGGTGAAGGGTTCCACCAAATCTTGCACAAGGGTAACAATGTTTTCAGGGACCTTACAGGCATTGACAACGTCAACTCGACCAGAGAAGGTTTGACTGGGTTTACGACACTGGAAAGAATCATTAGAATCATACCTACATAAGCATATGTTAGTGACAAACCTCATTCGCCCACACAGGTGGAATGATCCAACAAAGCTGGGTGTTCATCACAGAACCAGTTATGAAACATTTTCCCTGGTCCCGCTGTTTGACAGCAGCTATTAAACCATTGCTCATATCATTCTAGTTCAAAAAGAGTGTTGAGCACACATCTCCAGAAGAGAAAAAGCAACACACGTGTAGTGGTGTGAATTCTCCATCAGGGTCATAAGCTGACGATCCTAGCATGGAGTCTCGCTCATGAAAAGATGGCCATGGCTCGCCAACACCATTTCCGTCGATACGTCTTCCATAAAGTCGATTATCATATGATTCTGCTCCCCGCCATTTATTAGCATCATGACTTTCAGGTTAAATACAAAAAGAAAAAGACACCTGAGTACGCAGCATAGTCTCCTGGCTGGACAAACTCCATAGAAGAAGCATCGAAAGGGAGTCCATTGCGAACAGCCGAATAACGCAGAACATCATATTCATAAACCGTTGCACGCCATAGCTTGTATGGCGCAAACCAAGGTTCGGTTTTGTCCTGGTCAAGCAAATCCAACCAGCGATAAAGCGTTGCGATTGTTAGCGACGGGTGCCTTTGTAAATTTAAACCTGGCAATAAAAATGAGCCTTTGAAACAAGATGAACAAAACATCATACCCCCGCATACCCGAAAAGATCTGTACTGATTGTCGCAAATAAGAAAAAAGTTCCATCCCAAGCGCACTGCGTGACTGAAACTGAAAACACATATAACACTCATATAATGATAACTTAACAAATGAAAACTCACAATCTGTTTTTCTCAACAGGAACTTCTGAGATGGACGGCATGAAGACTTTGAAAGGACAGAGAGCAAGAACGGAGCAAGGAGAGGTCTGAGAATCTGTACGGCTTACTACGCAAGCACTAGTCGAGCTCGGTAACCGCACTGCAGCATTCTTGCTCTACATTTTCCTAACATTTTCCACCGCGTGCATCACTGCATTGTTCAAGTACCCATGTACCTGATCATTATAACATACAAAATTTGAATGTCGTTTTTGCGAAGTGCCTTACAGAAAAGGTGCGAAGAGGCTGTGCTTACCTGTGCAGCTGCTTACAGCCATGTGCGGAACATAGGGCGCGGCATGATTATTTTTTTTTCGCCAAATAAACAAACAGATTTATGTAGTTGCAAAGTATTCTCTATGTAGCACACTCAAAAGTCATCCATTCGGCTTGAAATTAGATCCATTCGACGCAAATTTTGAATCTGCATCTGAGAGTATATAATTTTTCACTGCGAAGAATAAATGAATGTGTAATTGTGTACATGACAAAACTGTAAGAGGGACGTTGACGTGGCAGCCTCCAGCCTTGATTCTCGTCCACCCTGTCTGCACGTTGACCTTTATATACATTTGTAAAGCTGCTGCCCCCTTCAATTCATCTGAATTATGTCACAGGTTGCAGGGCATGAATGGGTCGGGCCACGTCCGCTCTTCCGGAATCATTGATCAAGCAGGATAAAGCACCACAATGAAGCTTACAATAATGCCCCTCCTTCAGAAACTTGACCTGAAGGTCTGAGCTGCCCAAAAGACGCAACGGGAACGTTGAAGTGTGGATGTTGCGTATCGAACGTCACAGATGATCGCTTCTGACAGTACGGTGGTTATTTCTTGCGGTCGATGGAACATGGACACATCAACGTGTGCAGATTTGAAATCGGCGTCGAATGGATCTAATTTAAAGCCGAATGGACGACTTTTGAGCGTGCTACATAGAGAATACTTTGCAACTACATAAATCTGTTTGTTTATTTGGCGAAAAAAAAAAATCATGCCGCGCCCTATGTTCCGCACATGGCTGTAAGTTCTAACCACTCATCATGTCTAAGTACGACACCCTTTCTGACAACCAACTTGGTCGGCCCAAAATGAATCGGTGAGTTCTCAATCAGATCATCTACCGCCTTTTGTGGCTGAACGACATGTAAGCTATTCTGGAACCTTTCACCTTCATTACCTCCTATCTACTAATAGGTAAGGAGATACGCGGGAAGCTCATCAGGGCGTCCAATACTTAGCTGAACGTCCTAACAGACAAACTGCTGGTCATCACGAAAGTGGTCAACATGTTGTTGTATGCAGCAGTATGCTGCGAGTCGGATGTCAGCAGCTGCTATTGGGTAACCTGCCTGATCTTCCAGAGGGTGGATGATATAGAGGACGATTCCCAGCTTCAGGGTGGGAAGCCAGGTGTCACTTTTCCCTTCTCCTTCAAGGCTTTTACAGTCAGACTCTACTTAGTTGCACACGAGATTGATATGGAATACCACAAACGATTAACAGGGTGACTTATGTGTATTTTGCTTATCAAGACCTCTTTTCCCTCCGCAACAATCCCACAATCGCGACTACGTTCCACTTGTCAATCTCATTGGAGTGTTTTTCCAAATCCGCGATGACTTCATGAACCTGCGGACGTGGCCGCTGATTTACCTCGAAGATTTTGATGTGCACTGCTAGAAATGTCCAATACTAGCTTGAGCCCTAGTCTGTATGAACTGCAAAAAAGCAATAGCCAATGTATGCTCTTTACTTGTCAATAAGTTAACATCAAGAGTCTTCAGGCTGAAACTCTCAAGTGAATCCAGTAAATATGTACATTACAGAGGCAACCCACAAACATCACAGTCTGGGCGACTGTGATCGTTCTCAAAAGTACAATGGGGACAGATTCTAATCCTTTCATGAGTAGCTCCGGCTCCTCCCACCTCATCTGCTGCAATTTGATCCAACACTTCCTGAGGAATGTCGTCGTCGTGTGTGCCTCCAACGGCCGAAGGGCGAGAAGCTGATGGACTTGAGTAAAATTGTCTGTGCTACGAAATGAACAAGAAAACTTACGGGCACTTTCACGGGTAAACGCCATGAGCGTTTGCCAGCTGTCCGTTGATAGAAGAGGGTCTAATTCCGAGATATTATCCAGGAGCGTAGGCGATGATACAATTTTCATAAAGAGCTTCACGTCCTCCTAAGTCGAGCAGCGTGAGTGAATATATATATTATTCGTACGAAACTTACAGGTGAAATTAATTGTGTCGTTTCGAGGAAGGCGATGAGATGCCAATTGCTCAGCCACCTCGCCAGCTCAATCTTCTTGTACGTTTCTCCCGGGCGAATCGAGGGTGCGTCCAACTTGAAAAGATGCGCCATAACCCTTTCGAGCGTTTGATCTTCCAGCCCCGGCCGGTTCTCAATATTAAACTCGACGGAACGGAAGAGAGGCGACGGGTTTTGCGGAAATCCGTGTGTGACCTATCAACGTAAAATCGTCGAATGACACAGAGGAATATTGCTAGTACTGCACGCACATTGACAAGAAGATATTCGACTGGGAAACAAGGCTTTGCGCTCTTCTTTACTTCCAGTCCGTATTCGTTCTTAAACGAAAAGAATACATCAGGAACATATCTTGCGGAATCTTGGGTCCGGTCTTCTTCCTTGACTCGCACGATGCCAGGATCGACGCTGGCTTCAATCATGTCTGCCTCAACCATCGCTACGGCCTGCTCGGATACTTGATAGGCAGAAATATCAACCTGGCCGTCCTCCGTCCCCGTTAAGACAGCTGTCACGAGGCGAGAAGCAAAACTCCCAGTAGGCGACGAGCGCGAATGCGTGGGATTAGCCTTTTGCATCGTAGCAGCAAACACAGCTTCTAAAGATGACAAGAAAAAGGATTGCGGATGTCGCTTGTAGACGTTCTTCGTCCTGTCTTCTGGTGTTGGGTCCAAATCAGTGAAGATATACCCAACCAAAGTCAAAGGTGTAAAAGCAGACGCGGACAACTCTCGAATCCTTGTCTCGTCTTCCCATGGCCATCCTAGGGTAAGGCCGTCGAGCTCCCCTTGTTGTGGAGGCTCATAGATGGCTTCCACGACGGCTTTCACGCCCATAGGTACTTTGTCGTAGGGTTCATACCGTCCGACGAGCCACCCGAATCTTTGTAAACCAGTTTTCCGCCACGCCTGAAGAAAACGATCGATGATGTCCGTAGAGGCAATCTCCAGATGATCTACCATGCGGTATGGCTGAGATTGAAGAGTAATTGCCGATGGTTGACAAGCTGTGCATATACCAGCCGGCCATGGTGGGTGAGTTGCAGATGGACATGGGACTTTGACCTTGTACGATGCTGGGTTTAGGGGAGGAAGGGTGGATGCAGCTGATGCTGTAGGTTTTGGCGTAATCTTGCGCAAGTACGCGTGGTACGATAGATGTTTGATTGAATTCTCCTTGTGATATGCAGCATCGAATGGTTCAAGGGGCATACAATAATCACACATGCCGTTCAGTCCGTGCTTGCAGAAACGTGAATCGCGTCCTCGCGGAATTTTGCCTAATTGCGCGCGCCAGTACTCGTCAACTGGATCTTCTTTCACCAACTCCCAAGGTCGTTTCGCTGCAACGACAGGTGGAGGTACGGTGGAAGAGGACGGCGTAGTGGAAGTACTTTCTAATGACTTCTTCGACTGATATCCCACAAAAACAAGGTCACCATGACTTGAAGAGGAGGATTCAATTTTTTGTCAAAACAAAGCATAGAAATCGACACTCACTTGAGTCCGAGGTTCTTGAGTGTTCTACCCTTCAAGGTGGACGCTTTAGCTTCATTGCCGCGGGGTTGATTTGAAAGGGTCACGCTTGATGGATCTGCATCAGGCGAGGTTTCTAGTATCTGTAGCGAAGATGGCAATCGATAACATGAGTATGACGAGGATATAACGAAGGATTGCATACCTTCGCCAGCAATTGAGATATATCGCTATTGGGATCTAATTCAAACCGAAAATTGCCATCTTTCGATCTAACCCTAATCAACTGCAGTACTTGAGCGTGCATAGCTATATATGAAACGAGGACTGACCATTTTTGCTGTAGAGATGGATGTTGAGGATAAGATATAATAAGCCTTGAGGGCACTTGTGACTTGAGAGCGAAACGCGTCGACGCGTAATTGCTGACTAAGCCATCAAACCAATTTACGGCCCGTTTGGTTGATCCACAAGCGACTCGCAAGTCGACCGCAAGTACTCGCAAAATGCAATAAGTGATGCAAAGGAAGCAATAAAGCAAACAAGGTAAGCAATGTCTTTACAAGACAGTGCAAAAATTTGTCCCTGAATCATGAGTTGATGGAATTAAGTATTTGAAGACTCGTGTGGCTCAAATTGCCGGCCCGAACTGGAATATGGAATAACCTAACGTTAAGTTCAACGTCACCTTGAACATAAGCTCTCACAAAGCTCTCACTGTCAATTCTTCGGTCTCTTGCCAACCGTATCTTTGTGGACACCTGGCAAGCTATTTGGGTTGAATTTCTTGCCTTAGATCGGCAATTAACAATTCAAGAAGCAGCAGTGGCGTGTAACTGGCTCGATGTGTCGCAATTTTGTGTACCGATGGCGAATCAAGACTCTTGCTGCCATATGTTCACCGCCTGTATCATGGAATGCGCATATTAGGGTCGTTGTGCCCTTTCTCAAAAGCAAGCAAAATCATGACTTGAAGCCAACGACCACCCCTTCTGGAGCCTTACTCGATTTTTTTCATTGGGGCACGATTAGTATTTTTCTTTGACATGAATCGCGGGCAACCAAGTTCTTCAAGAGAACGCCACTCTCGGAATACGCCAGGGTCACGTTCCAATTCTGGCGCTACAGCTCAGTCGGAGAATGACGGTGGTAGGGTGAGTAAGTATGGACCCAAAAGTCCCTACTCTGCCGTTTGTTTGTTTTGAACTTGATACATTTAGATTCTCAGGATGCTGCTTTACTGGCCCAATTTGCTGCTGCCGCGGGCTCTGGAATGGAATTTGATCAACCTTATTCGACAATGATTCTACCGGACCACTTCCCATCTATGGGTCCCGCCCCAGATTTCTATCCCTCTTACTTCCACCACGGTAACATGGCGCACCCCCAGCTTCCTCCTCTTTCGTCGCTGGATTTTCCTTGGCATCAAGTCCCCCCACCACCTCTGCCACAACCCCCACCACCTCATCAACACCTTGGTCCCAGTCACTATCAACCCCAACAAGGGATGCCCTACATCGACCCACAATATGGGGCAGTGCCACCACACAGCGTCGGGACCAGCAGCGACCCCGGGGGGACGTTGCAGAGCCAACCCCAGGCGTCATCATCACATACCGCTAGTTCTCCTGAAGTGGAGCAGACGGAAGCCGATCCTGCTGCAATGTCGGATGAGAAGCGTCGAAGAAACACTGCTGCTTCAGGTAACTTGATCTGCGCTTTGTCTTGTTGAACTCCTGTTTGACCTGAATGGTTGTCAGCGCGGTTTAGGATCAAGAAGAAGCAGAAAACGATAAACCTCGAGCGGTCGGTGTCAGATTTGACAGGCCGTGCCGAGGAGCTAGAGCGCGAGGTAACTGACCTCAGGCGCGAGAATGGATGGTTGAAGGAAATTGTTATGCTGAAGGGCACGCGATTTAATTCAGCTCACCTCTCTCAACACCGAGTATCAAGTCAGGCAGCCAGTAGTGATCGTCCTGGCCAGTCTGGTTCAGGCTCTGTGGCTGAGGATGTCTCTGAATTCTCGTCGTCGTCGGATGAAGAACAGGACAGCAAGAAGAAGAAAGGGAAGGGGAAAATGCCAAGTCGAGGTTAGGGATGTTGAGGAAAGGGTAGATAAGATTACGAATAATTGCCATCTTATCTCAAGATTCTCACGGAAGGATACTCACATCGAAATCTTTCATCATCCTTATGTCGTTTGGCAGACCCCCTTCCATTAATGTTGGCTTCAAAGTGTCAGCTCCAGATCGTGGCTCGTTTCCCCTCGACCATTACGGTTGGTGGCGGTCGCTATTTCGTAGAACCGGAACTAAAAGTAGAATCCAAGGCGAATGTAAGGAAACGATGAACCAGTACATGAACTGTCTTCGCAATAACTCGAGCACCTCCAGTCCTTGTCGAGTTTTGAGCAAAGCATATCTCGATTGTCGGATGAACAAGTGGGTTTATGCCTTGATTTTCAGTTTGCTAGTTGCACTAATTTTTTCAGGGGCTTGATGGAGCGAGATGAATGGAAGAACTTGGGGTTGGCGAACGTCGACAGCAAGGCAGGAGACTCTCCGCCCAAAAAAGAATGACACCATGGACGTGACGCGAGCTTGCCTGCGATGACATAGGAGCTGTGGTTTAGGAGAGTGGGAAAGACGCTCTGCACGTTCGTGGTATTTGCCAGGTACTTACTTTGAGAAATGGTTTACGACACTCAGAACGTTATCCAAATGGCTTGAAGCCTTTGAAAGGCGATGTATTTGCGCAGTGACTGGAAAAGGACTCTCCGGCCGTGCTCCGAACATCAACGTTGCTCGGACAAGAACCAATCGGACGGTGAAAACTTACACGTTCGTCTCCACCTCAACCGTGCAACTCCTTCCCCCGGTTCAATAATGGAACATCTTTGCTATTCTTACATATAACATGGCTCCTGCGATAAGCCCACAGGGCCAAACCGGCCATCCACGATGTACCCCCTATTTGCGGCCTCCATTCTCTCCTGTGTTGCGGTGGCTTCCTGCGGACCTGCTCAACATCCCCTACCAGCGAATAGCAGATATTTCGACATACAGGTATGATCATAAATCAGGGCTTGCGCCCTTGGGGGCCAATTTCTTCTCCAGGGCCATCGCGGTAGCCGAGGCGAGGCGGTCGAAAGCACACTCCCTGCTTTTGCTTGGTACGACTCCCTTTTAATATATGTGTTTTGTGTTGGCTGACTGTAACATCAGGGGCCTCATTGACGGCGTCACCACTTTAGAACTAGACAATGGCATCACAAAGGTGCTTCTACTACTTCTATTTTCCATAGCGAAAACTCACCCCGTCAGGATGGTGTTGTGATAGTGTGGCATGACGAGGAAATTACCCCGGAGAAATGTATAGACACCGCTCCTGTCGTATGTCGAACCCTGTCAAGTTCCTAAACGCTAATTAATGTTTCTGCCTTAGGTGAAAGACGATCCCGACTTTCCATATGTAGGGAAACCTATCGCCAAGCTTACTTTGGCTCAGATTAAAACATTGGACTGCGGCTCACTCCGCCTAGCAAATTACCGTGAGCCGCACCGCCCGCGTTCCCGTTATCGCTAAATTCTGACTTTCCACTCCTTAGCTTTGCAATTAACGTATCCACGCACAAAAATCTCAACACTTCGAGAAGTATTTGAATTTGTAGACTGTGTCGATCCCATGCATCAAATTTTGTGGAACATCGAATCAAAGGTCAATCCCGTGCACCCCAACAAGACGCGAGGTGTGAAAGACTTTGTCGAGAAGCAACACAAGCAGTTTATTTCAAGTCCTTATCCGTTATCGCAAATCACAGTAAGGGGTTGGTCATCGCTCCCTTTGTATCATGCTGAAGCACGGTGAAGTATCAAAGTTTTGACTGGAGAACCCTCATCGCGATGAAGGTACGGCTTGACATATGATCACGTTCGTGTCCATTAATTGACCTGTACGGCAGGCACTTGAGCCCCGTATCGCAACTTCTGCATTGATCGATGTGTAAGCTAATTTCGCTTGAGTTCTATTCTGGCGCTGATAACAGTCGTCTCAAGATCCACTGCGACAACGGCGGACAACAGTACCTCTCCGTGGTTAGCTGGTCTTCGCCTAGATGAATTTTCGGGTTTGAGTTTGGGAGTCCGAATTGCGAACGCAGCAAGCTTTATTGGAGCGCAGATTCTTTCACCGGCAGCTGTGGATTACACAAGGCCTGAATACGCTCTCTTTACGACGAAGGAGATGGTAAGAGCAGCACATCAAGTGGGAATGAGTGTCAAACCATGGACGGTGAATGAGCTTTCGTTATTTTGTCGTTGGCTTGACTGATGTCGATCTACACAGGTGAACTCCATGAGTATTGCAGAGGATTTAATGGATTCAGAGGGCGTGGATGGGATTATCTCGGATTATCCGAGTAATATGCGACGTTTTATAAAACAGCGAGGACTTTCTGTTGCTCCCAAATTTCCGAAGAAGAGGGTGTATGAGTGTTTAGATCAACATGTACAGAGGACGTGAAATAGATTTTGTTTATACCCGGGACGGAACGGGAAAAGTCAGTTTACATAACTCCGCCGCCCTTTTGGCTACCAATTGGTTACTGCAAAAAAAGTCAGTCAGTCTCGTCATACCATGGCATCCCTTCACGCCGTAAAAAAGGCGGTGACCCTCGCACCCACCGTTCGCACCCTTCCCAACGGTGTCCCCGTCGCTTCCCTACTCAATCTCGCCGTCAAAGCACCTCACGATGCCTATAACCACGGTCATGGTGCTGGACCTCGTTCTGACCTGCCGCCACGGTGGGCGGGTGGCATCTCGACAACTTCGACTGGTCTCGTTTCCAAGTCATTCACCACAGGTAAAATTTCAAGCCCTCTCAGTTGCATGGGAAATTTGAAAATATTGTGGACAGTCACCTCCACTACCAACTACCAACAGCGCCTCATCCACACTTCCGTACCCGTCAAGGACGCGCCTGAGGTTCCCGACTTCTCTTCCTACCGCACCAACCCCGACAGCAATCGTGCTCTCTCTTACTTCATGGTTGGCTCACTCGGTGTCCTCTCTGCGTCCATGGCCAAGTCTTCCGTGTCCGAGTTCCTGCAGACCATGGCCGCCTCTGCTGACGTACTGGCGCTAGCCAAAGTTGAAGTTGAGTTGGGCGCGATTCCTGAGGGCAAGAACGTCATCATCAAATGGCGCGGAAAGCCTGTTTTCATCAGGCACAGGACACAGGCTGAGATCGAGGAGGCGCGTTCGTCGGACTGGAAATCTTTCAGGGATCCTCAGCCTGACGAGGACCGCGTGAAGAAGCCAGAGTGGTTGGTCATGTTGGGCGTTTGCACGCATCTGGGTTGTGTCCCCATCGGCGAGGCTGGCGATTTTGGAGGATGGTGAGCTTTTGTTTTTTCCTCCTTTACAAGTGTTGCATGTCTGATGGGGTCCCAATGTGCAGGTTTTGCCCTTGCCATGGCTCCCACTACGATATCTGTAAGCTCTTTTTCTAAAAGCACTTTTGATTGAAACCGCTCATATGCATTGCTATATTAGCTGGACGCGCTCGCAAAGGACCCGCTCCCGTGAGTGTCATTCTCGTCAACTAGGTATCATTCTTACGATGTCTCCTAGCTTAATCTCGAGGTGCCCGCCTACGAATTCACTGAGGGGGATGAAAAGGTCGTCATTGGATAATCTATTCCTTTGTTCATAGAAGCCGGTAATGATTATTTCTTGAGTACGGATTGCAAGCTCCATTACATAGAATGACGTCCGTACGCAATGAATGAATAGATTTCAATCATTAGTCGGTTGCTGTGGGCCCTGCGAAAAACGCTCCCACTGTAACCTGGGGCCTGGACTCAATCCTCTCTCTTGACAGCGATGGCGAAGACTGTCCTTCTCACTGAATCTCTCCCATTTATGATCAATCTTGACGGTATTTACCTTCTTGGCTATGCATGGCTTTTTGGGATGTGTAAGTTCGGATCGATTCTTGTTAAAATGACAGTTGAACGCATTCTAAGCTCTGTGGATTACATTCTTTGGAGGTTGGTTGCACGTTCTGCGTCCCAGATAAGCTCACCAACAGGTCAATGCAGGCGTGATCGCCTATCGGACTCTTCGTATGTTTTTCTTTTAAACATACTGTGCGCAGACATTGATGGCACCAACTAGCTCGCCAACAGTTTGGTGCCCTCCAGCACAAAACGTTCCCCGTCTACTTCGTGAAATCAATCGCCCTTTCTGCAGGACTTCTTGCAGTTTGGACTTTGAACCACCCGGATGTCCTCAAACACTACGCTCGTCCCAACATCGCTGATGTTGCGCAGGCGTATGCGTTATTCACTGTGTTTCTCTCTCAAAGTTTCAACTATTTCGTCATAGGTCCTATGACCAGCAAGTACGTTTTAGATTTTCTGACCTGCGACGCACTGATGAACTATTATTCTGAAAGGACTATGTTCAAACGCCACAGACTCGAAAAAGAGGAGGGGAAGTCGTACAATGAACCCGGGGTATGCTTCTGGTACTGCTCGGGCATATAATCCAGATGACGACGACGGTTTTCACAGGTTTCCAGCCAGATGAAAGCACTGAATCGTAAGTTTGGGATGCTTCACGGTATCAGCTCTCTTGCGAACCTGGGTGCTGTTATTTCACTTGGGTTCCATGGGCTGTGGATTGGCAATGCTGGCATAAAGAGAAATTGATACAACATTACATATTACCGCTGGTGGGGGCAGACCACTCAAATATGTACAGAAGTCACTGGAGTTTAGAATTTTTCATGTAGCAATGGAAAGGCAAGAATACAAATTTTGAACAACACAACAAAGGCCTTATGCCCCTACAGACTCCAACTCTGGCACATATCCTTCCCTCAGACTTCGCTCCAGCTTTCTGACTTCTTCTATGGAAGTGGCCTTCGCAATCGCTGCTCTGACCTTGTCCTGATCCTCTTTCGACATCAGCCGTCCTGCTTTCCCAGCCAGCGGCGCCAATTTTGGTTCGTCGATTGTAATGACTGCCTTCGTCGAGTGTGCTGATACTGTCGTGGATATTGTGGTTGCAAGTGCAGTTGGTAGCTTCTCCGGGGTCATAAACAGCGATTTTGCCACTGAACGCTCCTAAAGGTTGATAAAGCAGCGTTTGTGAGGCGGGAGATGAGCGGTTGTGTCCGACGCGTCTAGTAGGTGCAGGTGAGCGCACCTTGTCCCGGATTCTCTGAAAATCTATAACTCTCAGCCCAGGAATTCTCCAGGCAAGCCACTCGCGATACCATTTTTTCTCTCTCACAGGATTCGCGAGCAATGAGAGGTACTTGAGGTTCTTTAGTTCTTTGAGAGGCTCTAGATCGCCAAGCTCGCAAATATTGTTATTTGTTAGAACGAGTGTCGTCAGATTTGGAACTGAGAGGTGGATTGAAGGTGAGATGGATTGTATCCTGTTGTTCGCAAGCAGAAGGGTATGCAGTCGTTTAAGCAACGGCAAGTTGCCCAGGGTAATGATAGAGTTGTCGGTGAAATCTATCGCATCATGTTGATCCTACGCGAATTTTGATAGGTGGAAAGAAATGCGGGGAACGGTGAGGACATACTCTTGTGACACCAAGATTTTCGATTGCAGGGATTTTGTATCCTATTATCTATATAAACAAACTGCATGGGTGTAATGAAAGGAGTGCTGCTCACCTCTGAGGTCAAGCTGGCGCTCTTTTACGGGATTCAACTGCGAGGATGCCTGCGCCAGTAGCTCTGGAGTGAGCTTCATTGAGGAGTTAAGTAGGAGGTCGACAACGATCAGAGTCCGAAAGTTCAGACCAGGTTCAGACTCAGACGTTCAACGCGTTCACCTCTCTTTGTTCAAGCATCAGCGCTCAGCTGCCAACCTCTACCATGACTCCCCTCCACCAGCGTCTTAATTTGTGAGCACTCTCTCCCCTTAACCCTCTGCAATGTTCTCACTTTTCTAGATACGTCGAAGGCAATGATACGTATATCTTCGTGCCAGACGGTGTCGATGGCCAGACGCTCACCATTCACCGCTCGTCTGGAGACATTGTTCTTAACCGTGCGTTCTGGGACTTATTTCAAGTTAACAATCCTGAAGCCGTGAGATAGCCCATAAAACACCGATACCCACCTTCGCCCGTCGTTCTGGAAAGCCATTATACGGCATTATAGGCCTGATATCCCTATCCTTATGTGCGCCCTTCGGGCCATCGATGATTCCAATTCTCACTTGCACGTATTGCAGCGGAGTATGTAATTGTAATTAGCGGAAGAGAGCTTCAGGCTCGTCTTATGGGCCACGACATCTACCGTGCAACAGAATTTGACCTCCTTCCCCTCAATCCTAATGTGTCAGCGCACAATCCCCCGCACGCAGTGGAAGCACATCTGCTGGCTCTCGTCCGTTCGCATCTCTATGGAGGGAACTTTCTGTTCTCTTATACATGGGATTTAACGCGCCGACTGCAGGCTCAGTCGCAAAAGCACGAGAATGAAGCTGGAAAGTCGCTTTGGGAAGTGGTGAGTTTGGTCCGACGGCCTTTGCACCAATCTCTCACAACATTTAGGCCGACGATCGCTTTTTTTGGAATAGGTATGTTCATATGTCAAAATCCCATCCTCGATCTTCATCGTTCAACGTGGAATAGATTTATCCAGACGAGGCTTATAGACTTGGGAGCATCGGATCGGAACAAAGACGTGCGTCGTCCTTCCTTCACAATGTAGCCAGTCTCAATACCTCATCGCAGTATGGCTCATATATCCTTCCTATTTTATTTGGAAGTGAGTCTTACTCTAATTGCATTCTGGAAATAACCCGTGACGTTACTGCTTCCAGCTTTCGACCTTCGGCCGGTTTTCCTCCGTGGCCGCCACATGCAATTATGTTTGATTAGCCGGCGCTCACGCTTTCGCGCTGGGACGCGGTACTTCCGGCGTGGTATTGACCGTGACGGACATGTGGCCAATTTCAATGAAACTGAACAAATTTTACTTCTCGAAGGGCAGCCTGCTCCTGGAACATCGGGAGCTTCAGAAGACAAGTACACAAAGCTCAGTTTTGTACAAATACGTGGAAGCGTTCCAGTGTTTTGGTCAGAAATCAACACTCTGAGGTACAAACCCGATCTACAAATTATGGACTTGCCAGAAACAGTGCGTTTTCTATATATTTTTTCGACTTGTGTCGGTTAAGATCAATGAAAATTTCAGGCAAGTGCAATGCGGAGTCACTTGACGGAGCAAGTTGAAATTTATGGGGAAGAGGCTCTCGTTAACCTCGTCAACCATACTGGCCACGAGAAGCCCGTCAAAGATGCATATGAACGTTACGTCGCCCTCGTAGGTTTAATCTTTTCTGTGAAGATATGACTCTGAATTACAACCATAGCTTGACCTACCCAAAGTCCGATACGAATACTTTGACTTCCATAATGAGTGCAGGAAAATGCGATGGGATCGTATAAGTTTGTTGATTGACAAGATGATGGAGGACCTTGAGAGGCATAGGTACATTCTTCACCATTTTGGTTCAAAATGCAATTCTGAAACAATCAACCTATCAGTTACTTTTCGTCGAACCCTAACGACCCGACCTCCGTGAAATTCCAGAAAGGCGTTGTTAGAACAAATTGCATGGACAATCTGGATCGTACAAATGTCGTGCAAGCTTCACTTGCGAGGTGGACTTTGAACCGACAATTGAGGGAGTTAGGGATCCTGTCGCGTGAAGGTAGTATTGACGACGTTGAGGCAGTTAGCAAAGACTTTAGAGAAAGTTTGTGTCGTCTTTCGCATTGCGATACTGGTTACTCATTTCCCCGCTTCAGTGTGGGCCGATCATGCAGACGCCATCGCCAAGGCATACGGAGGCTCTGGCGCACTAAAGTCGGATTTCACCCGGACGAACAAGAGGACTCGCAAGGGTGCTATAGAGGATGGTTTCAAGTCTACCATGAGGTACCTGAAGAACAACTTTTTTGATGGAGCGAAACAGGTATCAGTGAAATTTCTCTTTTATCCAGCCACTGCTGACGTTCCGACGTTCCTCAGGATGGCTTTGATTTGTTTACGGGGGCTTGGATTCCCAGAAAGAGTCCGAGCTCGTCTCTTTTTTTGATTTCGGACACTCGTCCCCTGATCACCCGCTCTGTAAAGTTTTTTTTTTCGTTGGAAGACCGCTAATACTGAATGCTATTTAGATGCCTGCTATTGCATCGTTTTCGCTCTTCATGATTTGCGCGGGTCTAACTTTGCCACGGTCATCTGGTTAGTTCAATACATTCATCCACATCAAGCACTCCTTTGATAGCTATGACAGATTACTCCCTCTTCTATTACTTTTTGTTGTGGATAACACTCTTCTCGATGGCCCTTGCATTCATTACTATCCACGGCGTTGATTATGTTGCATGGCCACGACTCAACCCCCTGACCGATATTATTTACTACAACGGCCCTGGATTCCGCTCTGCGCATCATGGCAAGGGTTTAAAGGGTAAGACGGACATGGGGCCCAAGAGAGCTCGGCTGGCCAACGGGAGAGTCAGAAATGGGCCTGAAGAAGTTGAACTTGGTCCTCTCAAAAAGCGTGTAGACTAAGACGACCCTTTAGTTGCTCGTATTAAGCCATGCATATACTTTTTTCTTAATGAAACTTGCTCTTTGGCCCAACTTTCAAGAAGGTTGCTTTTTGCCGCGTCAGAACGATGAACTGAGGACAAGGAGAACATTGTCTAGGAATCGGAGACATGCACAGGTGTTTGTACTTATCTATCTAATATATAAAGAGAGGACGGTTGACAGTTATTACGTAATAGATCATGTAAGCAGCCTCTTTGTCTTTTACTGAGCCGCGTCAGCGGCGTTTCCCGGGAATGTCACACGGTGTGATCACAACCACAGAACTTTGTGTTGGTAGCTCCCAACCACATTCTGTTATAGTAAAATATTGTATAGTACTGCATTAATCTTTTGTGAGTGTTTTTGTGGTCACACCTCTCTGAGCAGCCTCAATTTTGCTTTTTCTGTACTATTTTTTACCCCCCCACTTCATTGGTAGTGTATATTTCTCCTACTTTGAGATCTATGCTGATTAAATTTCAGGTGGATTTTAGTTGCTCAACAGACTTTCATCAGTGGCCTACTGAATTGTAATTTATGGTGCATGGTATGGTACTGTGTAAGCCATAGCCAAGGGTTGAAAATCAAAAATTATGGCCAGCTTTGTACTGCTGACTGCAGTTACATGAGGGCAGTTTGACTTTGGTGATTAAGATAAAATGTGTGTGTCAGAACTGGGATTGAAAATATGTACTGGGAGGTCCAGGGGGCTTGCCCTGACAAGCTGGCCAAGTGCAGCCAGTGTTGCTGCAGGTTAAAGTGTATTTTAAAAAATTTAAATAAAGTATAAGTACCAAAATCAGGGATTAGTATAACTTTGAGAAACATGTACACCACAGCTATCAGATTTTTATGAGATAGTCCAAGGGTCTTCCCTTTTGCAAGCTGCCCAAGTGCAGTGAGTGCCAAATCATAGGTGCAGGTCAGAGCATAATTTAAAAAATTTAAATTTAATAAGATGTATGTACCAGAAGCTGGGGTTTTAGTGGGTATGAGAGCAGGGTGGCCTCTGGGCTGGAATTGCTACCTTTATGCAATGCAGCTGCTCTGAGTCCCACGCTGCTCCAGTGTGAGCATGCCTAACCACATTTCCTCAGGGTGAGTCAGCATTCTTCCAACAGGGTGCAATCCCCTGACCTTAATGCTTGCATACAAGGATAACACTGTTAACTGTTGTATGCTACATAGCTCCACCAAAAAAAAAAAAAAACATAGATCGAAAATGTGCACTGGAACTGGAATAAACATATGTACTGGGCGACAGCTTGCCTCTGGCAGGCATGGCTGAGCGAAGTGAGTGCTGTGTCCACATCTAAGCCTAACATTGATGATTCAGATGAAAGATATACACTAGATCTGGGATAGAGAATATGTATTAGAATGGGGGTTGAATATGTGTACCAGAAGTGTGATTAAACATGTGCACTGGAACTGGGATAAAAGATGTGTACCAAAACTGGAATTAAACATGTGTACTGGGGGTCCACACCATAGGTGCAGAAAGTGTAACTTTGAGCAACATGTACACCACAACTGTTAAATTTGTATCAGATATTCCAAGGGCTTGCCTCTGGCAAGCTGGCCAAGTGCAAATCAGTGCCACTGCAGGTTAAAGTGTATCTTTGAATGAAAATTCAAATGAAGTGAAATAAAGTGTAAGTATCAAAACAGGGATTGGAGATGTGTACCAGAACTGGAAACAAACATGTGTGCTGGGGGGACAGCTTGCCTCTGGCAAGGCATGACTGAGCAAAGCGAGTGCTGTAGTATAAGTCCAGGTTTACAGCACTTTGCAAAAAGGTTGACACTAATGTGAGTTGTGGGAAAGAAAAGAACACCTGACCTCAGATTAGAGTTAGTACCATTTTGCCTCCTCCCAGCTCCTCCTGAGATGCCATTCCACAAGATATCAAGGGATTTAAAGATGAGACATCAATCCCACATTTTTCGTTTTTTTTCTCATTTTTTTCTTCGGGACTTACATGCAACAAGTAGATGTTGGCTTTGTTGAGTCTAACCCATGTGATCCAGGGCATCAAAAATGGGTGAGGGTGGTTTGGTGGCTGGGGAAGCATTTTTACATATTATTCTATTGTACAAGGGCTTTTCAGAACACATTTTCAGGAGGCATCGATTGGAATAGGTTTTGGAACATGTTGTAGGGCAAGAAAACACACTGACCCTAATCTGAGATCAGATGTTCTTTTCTTTTTCCCACAACTCACATTAGTGTCAACCTTTTTGCAAAGCACTGTAAGTCTAACTATTTGTACCAAAAGTGGGATTAAATATGTGTACCAGAAGTGGGCTTAAACATGAACTGGGATAAAAAATGTGTACCAAAACTGGGATTAAACATGTGTACCAGGGGGTCCAGGGGGCGTGCCCCCGGCAAGCTGTGACCAGCACCAGAGGCACAGCCAAGCGTTAGCGAGTGCCGCGCCGTAGGTGCGGGTCTAAAGCTTGTCTTCTATACATGAAAAACACAAAGGATTGATGGCTGACAAATTCAGCTCTATTTTACTAAGCAGTTCACACCCTCACGAGACTTCTCAACACGGCTTCAGGCTGCTCCTCCTGCCTCACTTTTCCACAAACCACCACGAACTCTGATACATTATTTTGTAAGTTTTTGGATAACATCTTGATCATTATGGAAAGCCTTCAACTATTTTTAGACACCTTCAATTGACATTTTGTCCACTTGGATTGCTTCTGATCACTTTTGATGATAAGATTTCACAAGGTTTTGCTGATTGGTTAGTTGCTTCAATATGTGGATCTTTTTCTCTTTTTTTTGGCTAATCAGAATATATGCTTTAGTTGTCCTTTTGGTCTTGATGTAGGATATTTCTTTTGCTCCCCGCCTTTATTACTTAACTATCATTTATTCTCCAGGGATTCTCCTCCTAATACTCCACAAAGGCATAGAAATATTGAGAGGGCAAGAGAGCATCAAGGAAGGATGTTGGAAAGTCCTGAGCATAGGAGAACACCTCAAAATCCTGCTGTTGGTGGTGTACCTTTTATTCTTCCTTTCCCTATTCCACCCCCTGTTGCTCCTCTTCAAATTCCTCAAGGTCCTGTAGGTGATGATCCATTTGTTGAGGTTCTATATAATGGCCAAATTCTTCACCTTACTCCTGGGATGGCTGCACAAGTGTAATTTGCAAAATCAGGTAGGTTGCAGAGTTATATCTCTTTTTCTAATATTTAATATATCTTTTAGGCTCATGCTGCCCCCCTTGCTGCCCCTCCACCTCTATTTCCACCTGCTGCTATGGTAGATGTGGTAAGAAAAACCATTAGGCTATTTTCTATCTGTCTAACAAGCTTTTTTCCAGAATATGGGGCACCCTAACCAAAATGGTATTCAGTATCCACACTTACCTGCTCATTTACAGGCATTGGCTGCAGCTCTACCTCTTCCTCAGCCTGTAGGAGCAAGAGGGAGGAGGGGGAGAGGGAGAGCACCTGCTCATGAACCTGCTCAACCTGGAAGGAGAGGCAGAAGAAGGCAGCCTTCTCCTGCACCTCTTCCTGATCATCCTCTTCCTGTACCTGCTCCTTTAGTTGCTGCTGTTCCACCTGCTGACCACCCTGCTATTCCTGCTGCTGCTGCTGTTCCTGCTGCTTCTGTTATCCTCCCACCTGCTTACTTGCCTGTGGTTGAGGCTCAGTGTGAAAAGCTTAAACTGGGTAGAATGAATATAATATGCTCTAAGTGTGATGCTTTACATTGGAAATGTGAGAGATTATCAAAGAGTACTGTAGCACTGCCAGTATTTGGCACATGCTGTCTAGATGGAAAAGTAAAGATTCCACCTCTAGAAAAGCCACCACTGGAGCTCTGGCATCAGTATTTCCTTGATCAGACCATTTTGACAGCTTGGATGGAAATCTATCCCCTAAAAGGGGAGATAGATAACACTAGAACGAAGTTCAAGAGAGGGAAGACACCAGGACAGAGATATACCGAGTGTATGATTCTGAGAGTCTAAGTATGGAGAAGGATACAAGAGCAGAGAGCGATGTGGTGGTGGTAAGGAAGAAAGCAGAGCGCGTCCGTGATGTGATCAAAAGGGAAGGTGATGCCAAACAAGTGTAATCCGTGATTACACCCTCCCCCACTTTAAAACAAAAGAAAGGAAAAAAAAACATTAGTACGTCGCGAAAGATAAGTAAAATCCAAGCGCGGGTGCATCAAAAACCCAGTGGGAAAAGCTACCGGCTGGCCATGAAGAAAGTGAAAGTCTACATAATTTCAACTTTCGCCCCTAGAAGCCAGCCATTTGTCAAGTGCCGCGCATTCTTGTAATTCCGAAGAAGGTAGCCATCGGTCGTGATCTTGTGCATAACCGTGCCAGTGTACAAGGTATTGGTATCCGCGGCCCCGACGACGTTGATCTAAGATTTTATCAATGAAGAATTCTTGTTCCCCGTCTGGAGTCAGGATTGGAGGCGGTTCTTCGAATTTTCTCGATGGGAAAAGAGCATTGTCGTTTTCAATGAAAGGTAAAACTTCGGAGGTGTGGAATGTAGGGAAGATGTTTGGGGCGTTCGGTAGTTCGATTGTAACAGTAGAATGTTTTTCATCGGTGTCGACAACCTTGTAAGGACCGTCATAGCGTGGCATAAATTTTGCGACACGCTTTTCGCCTTTCGCTTTGTATTCATTGCGTCTGTGAAGGGTAGTTAGCCTAACGCGTGAACCAACAGTGAACGGAAAAGTCATTGTGCGGTGTTTATTTGCTTCGACTGCCTGGGAGATCTTTGCGTGCAATAGATTGTCTTGGGCTTCGGCGACGTCCGTTTGCAATCGAGAGATTACCTCTCTAGCAGAGATATCATCAGTAGTAGATGAGGGTGGTAACGGAAGTAGAGGTGGGATTAGTCGAGGATTTTGCCCCATTCTGAGTTGAAAAGGTGTAAAACCAGTTGATTTATTGATGGTGTTCATCATGTGGAAACGTATACGTGGTAAGGCTCGTGACCAGCCTGATTGATTGCGTTCGACGTGATATCGCAAGCACTGATTGACAGTTTTGTTCGTTCGTTCGCTTGCGCCGTCCGTCTGGGGGTGGTAAGCAGTGGACATTTTCAGTTTTACGCCTGTAATCCGATGTAAAGCTTTCCAGAACTTGGACACGAACAATTTATCCCTGTCAGATACGATGTCAGCTGGTAGCCCGTTCTTGCAATACCACTTATCAAAGAACAGATAAGCCAATTGTTCAGCTGTGATATCTGTATGGGTGGCCGCCAGTTGTATGTCGCTTCCGAGGCGATCTGTAAAGGTCACAATACAGTCATTGCCGTTGTCCTCTGGTAGCGGACCAATAAAATCGATTGCGACAGAGTCCCCTCTTTGATCAGGGATGGGTAAAGGGTGCAACGGTCCAATAGGTTTCGCTGTTGTTGACTTGTTCCGTTGGCATTCTGGGCAAGATGCCACATAACCCATTTCTAAGTCCCGTCGCATGTTAGGCCAGTAGTAAGAAGTTCGGAGTGAGCCGTAAGTTTTGTCAAAACCAAAATGGCCCAACGCGTCGTGGGCTAATTGGAACAGTATTTCGCGTAATGTGCCTGTCCGGGGAATGATCAATCTGTCACCTACATACCACAGACCATCCTTCAGTTGCAGACCCGGCCAACTTGCAGTTGCAGACGGTAAGCGTTTGCACCATGAGTCCTTGGCATAACCATCCTTGATTTCCTGCAGTAAACGTTTATCAGCGGAAATGTTTAATGTTGCATTCACCGAAAGGCAGTTGTCCGTAGAGGACAGCACTTTAGCGCATTCACGCGGTCCATGTGGATTTGGTGACCAGATGCTTGCAATGATATCAGAACCGATCTCGTCATCGTTGCAATAGCTGTATGGGTGTCGGGCGGTGTTTTCAGCCTCATGGGAAGTGGGTTGACAAGGTAACCGAGATAAAGCATCCGCGACCGTGTTATCCCCGCCTTTGACGTAAATAATTTTTGCGTCGTACTGTGACATGAACTCCATCCACCGCGCTTGTCTGCGCGACAGATCTTTCTGTGTGTTAAAATTCTGCAGCGTCTTGTGGTCTGTATAAATGAAGAATGGTGAACCGAGAAGGTCGACCTGCCACTTCTTCAATGCCCTGATGATTGCTAACAGTTCTTTTTCGTGGACAGGGTAGTTCAATTCGGCACCCTTGAAGGTCATAGAATCAAAAGCGACTGGGCATGCGGATTCCCAAGATTTGCCAAATGATAAAACAGCCCCGGAACGTTTATCACTTGCGTCCGTTGTTACGAAAATTTTATATTCAGGTAATTTCGTTAAATCGATTGTTGTCAAACAATCCCTGCCAACAACGATCTTCTTTATCGCTTCGAACGCTTGTTGGTAACGGTCCGTCCATGGTGGGAATTTTTTGTCTGCGTCGTTTGTTGTTAATTCAGTCAGTACACCTGTATGTTCAGCTAGACTTGGCAAGAAGTCCGCCAAGTATCGAACCAGTCCCAAAAAGCTCCTGACGTCTGTTGTAGATTTGGGAATCGGCCAATTGACGATACGGTCCGCCTTTTTGCCATCAGCTTCAATGCCTTGACAACTTATGTGATGGCCTAAGAAGTCGATTTCCATGCAAAAAAGGTTTGTTTTATCCGGATTAACATAAAGGCGCACCTTACGCAAGGCTTCGAGAACCACTTTAACATTATGTATGTGTTCTTCAACTGAATTTGACCAGATGACGATATCGTCTAGATATATGTGACAGAACTTGCCCAGAAGTTCCCGCAGTGCTGCCGTAACACGACGCTGGTGTATGGCAGGAGCGTTCTTCAGGCCCATGGGCATTACCAGCCACTCGTATAATCCAAGAGGCGTGTTAACTGCTGTTAAATGTACGTGTTCCGGTTGCATGCGTGTTTGAAAGAAGCTGTTTGTCATATCAATTGTCCCCCAGATTTTACCTTTTGCACAATCTGACAAGATGTCGTTGATGCGCGGGAGCGGGTGAGAATCTGTGACCGTGTTTTCATTCAACTGACGGTAATCATTTACCCAGTGGGGTAGAACGTTCGGATTAGCTTTTGGGACAATAAAGGCAGGCGATGCGTATGGGGAAGATGAGGGGCGAATCCGCCCCGCGTCCAGATGTTGTTGGATGAGAATCCCCCAGGCCTCCTTGTATTTACGCGGAGATGGATATGAACGTGTTTTTATTGTTTTCTCCGCATTCTTCAATTGTATGGATGCGTAGACGTTGTCTGGGAGTTCATTGACATGTGGAATAGGTTCAAAAACCTCTTTAAATTCAGATTTCACGTCAGTTTCCAGTTTTGACAACTTTTCCTTTGTGGCCAGTACCTCAATACGTTCGCGTATAGCACCAGCAACGTTAAAATTTTCCAGTACTTCAGGTCGCAACTTTTTGTCCTTAAAACGGTCATTACAAACTAGGAGCAGCTCTGCGAGCACCAGTTTCTTATCAGCTTTTGTTTCTTTCAATTGTTCCTGAAGGCGTGGTTTCGGGGGAGGTGGAGGTAACACAGGCTCAGGGTTCAACAAATTGTAATTCGTAGTTTTATCAATACAGGAACGTGCGGCGTGGTCTGTGACAATGGTATTATGTATCAAGAAAGGAAGTCCGAGAATTACAGGCATGCATAGGCCAGGCGCGATGAGCGCTTTGACCGTTTTCGAAGTCCATGAAGCGTCTAAGGAGGTAACAGAGAGTTTCACATATTCTTTCAATTCTGAGCGAGAGTTTTGTCCGTTGTTCAAGGCCACATCTACGAGTTCGGGTTCTGGGAGACGACGTTTCTTTAGGTTCAACTTTTCGACGAGTTCTGGGCGGATAAGAACGACATGTGCCCCGTTATCTATGAGTGCGCGAGTTTTTACTGGGAAATCATCTGTCAGTCCATGAATTTGGCAATGCCAAATCAGATGCTTGGACTTTACAGGCGCACTCACGTTACGAATGGAGAGATCATTGTTTTCTTCAGAATCAGACGTGTAGTCGCTAATAGAAGGTAACACGGCAGCGACAGTGGTTGGTTCCTCGGATTCGTCATCGGAAGAAGGGGCCGTTGCAGCGACAGGTTTTGCAGTAGATCTACTAGTACCAGTGTTGGATGAAGTTCCCCCCCGCTTTGCGGCCAGTGCGTCGGATAAGGTCAGGGTTTTATAACCTTTTCCACGAGGGAAACCGTTAGGGCAATCCCTGGAGCGATGGTCAACATAGAATTTCCGGCATTTCGTACAACCATCATGCTCATTCAAGAGTTTGCGCTCAGAGTCGAGAAGAGTGGGTACAGGGACATAGGTGGAAGCCGTGGTGGCGGATGAAGCGGTACCCGAAGACGATGAGGAAGCAGAATAGTTCGTACGATTGGTTTTGTTGTGTAATGCATTAGCGTCGGTGGCCTGGCGTTTCGATTGCCGTTGGTTCAGACTCTCTTCAATGAAATCCCGGTGACGCTTATTCTCGCTAATGCGAGTTTCGTCTAAACGACGTACTGCGTCAATCCAGGCCTTGAGAGTCTTCTCCTTTTTGGCTTCGCTATGTTTGACACGATTTTTCAAATCGTCGTCCAGGTGGGCATCGAGCTGGTTGCGGAGGGTGTTGTCGTCGAACAGGGAAGGGGTGTCCCTAAGCAAACAGTTCAATTTGATGACGTTTTGGGACCACACCCAAAACGATTCCTTGTTTGGTTCCAAACACGACTTCAAAATCTCGTCGCGGACGTGATCTTCCCAATCGGGATGTAGAGAATTTTTGCGGAGTTGTGACATGAAGCCAGGAAAAGGAAGTGCTACAATTGTAGCGCGGTCTGCTGCGATCCAGTTCCGAATACGAAAATCTTTGATACCTGGAAGAATGAATGGGACCTGTTTGTCTGCGGGAACCGACTTCGCTTCGAAAAAATCCTGACAAGCATTCTCAAACTCCATCATAACGGCGGGAGTGACATCCCCGCCCGTTAAAACAGGAGCTTTTCCGCTGGTACATTCAACAGAAGCGTTGATCGACATGTTATGCGGGATGTATGCGTGTGGTTCGTCACTAGAAGAGTCGGATGAGAGATGGAAAGAGGTAGAACGATTTCTGGGAGCTGCAGGACGTGTATTTCGAGTGCGCGTAGTGGGCGCGAGACCATGTAACAGGGGTAATTGATGGCCAACAGCAGTAGCGCGTGTGAAGCGCGGGGAAACGGAGGGAACGGAAGACGATTTGTCGGAAAGAGATGATAACGGCGAAGATGGCGGCGAGGTAGGTGGTACAGGCGAATGGCCCTCCACTACAAACGGTTATAACGGCAGATATATGCTATACAATTCAGCGATACGCACGATTGGTGACTATATGCATGTCGCCAAGACGTGTATCGGCAGTTCGGTGAAAACAACGTGTCGAACTATACAGAAAATGCGTGTTAGTTAGGATACGAGCACGGTTATATCTCAAAAAAAGTGGAAATCTATCCCCTAAAAGGGGAGATAGATAACACTAGAACAAAGTTCAAGAGAGGGAAGACACCAGGACAGAGATATACCGAGTGTATGATTCTGAGAGTCTAAGTATGGAGAAGGATACAAGAGCAGAGAGCGATGTGGTGGTGGTAAGGAAGAAAGCAGAGCGCGTCCGTGATGTGATCAAAAGGGAAGGTGATGCCAAACAAGTGTAATCCGTGATTACATTGGAATGATGATGTTGATGATCTCAATGAAACTATACTTCAACACATGCATGGAAATGAATTAACATTTCACTCAGCAGACTCTGTTATGAGAGAAGGAGGTGTGGATGGTGAATTTGAATGCCCAGTAGAATACCTCAATTCCATCAACCTTAGTGGAATGCCAAGGGGGTGTTAGGATTTGAAAGTCCAACCAGGGGTTGGGTAGGTAGGTCAGCCGCAGGCTGCTTAAAAAAAAAAATGGAACCCCTTATAAAATTATCTTGAAATGGTCCTGGAAGGCCATCCTTTGCAGGATTTGAGTCCTACTAGGTCCTAATAAGCTCCCAAACATGTAGATGAGTCTGAATACAATGATATTTGAGGATGATGTCATAGTTTACAAATATTATCTAATCTTAAATTTTCTTTAACATAACAGAACCCGTTCTGTAGTTGAAGCGATGTTGCCATGACTGAAGAGGTATATTCATTAAAGATCACTTGACAAGTTACTGACAAGATGTTCAGAAACCTGTTCTTGATCCCAATGGATACACTATATGCCCCAATTGCAAAACTCGGGTACATTGCAGAACTGTGGGACTTGCCAACCTTGAAAAGAACCATTGTGGAATGAAAATCTGTCTGAAAGCAAAGGAGGACTATTTTCCATATGAAAAAACTTGTATACCACTCACCTGCATTTTAGTATCACCCAGATTGTGTTTCATTGGACATTGTTCCATGAAACTGGGTTTGTGAGGCCTGTGAGGCATCCAAAACAACTTGTAGAAGGGACAAAGTTGTGACGATGATGTCACATTACCATATATGGAAACGTGCCTGATTACGTAGGTAGGTAGGTCAAGCTCCAAGGGCTTTAAAAAAAAAAAAGACCCCAGGTATTTTTTTTTAATCCTAAGACCCCTTTGTGGAATGCCTCTAGCAAAATTGAAACTCAAGATAGGTGCACCAATAATGATCCTTTGAAATATTGATCCAGCAAATGGACAATGCAATGGAACCCAGGCAATCCTCACCCATGCCTCTTCCCGAGTTTTAGAAGTATGCATTCTGGGAGGAGAATTTGCAGGACACACAGCATTCATTCCCCACATAAGATTTGAGCCTTCAAATGGTGAACTTCCATTCCAGTTATGCAGAAGGCAATTTCCTGTTTGCCTGGCCTTTTGCATGACAATCAACAAATCTCAGGGACAGTCAGTGAAACATTTAGGACTGGATGTTCGGACCCCAGTGTTTACACATGGACAACTTTATGTGGCTCTTTCACATTGCACATCAAGCAACCATATCAAAGTTCTCTTTAAAGATGGTTCACAACAAACTGTAACACAAAATGTAGTCTATCCAGAGGTATTATTAGATTGATGTAAATGGTAAAAGTACTGATAAATGTAACTTTATTTTGATTGAGATGTAAGAAGAGCCAAAATTGAACATGTGTACCAGAACTAGGATTAAACATGTGTACCAGGGGGTCCAGGGGGCATGCCCCCGGCAAGCTGTGACCAGTGCTGGAGGAACGGCCGAGCGTTTGCCGTGCCATAGGCACGGGTCTAAAGCTTGTCTATACATGAAAACACAATGGATGACAAATCACATTTAATGTTACATAAGCGACCTGAGCCGCGTGAGCGGCATCTGCTGGAAACTAGGATTCAACATGTGTACCAGGGGGTCCAGGGGGTCCAGGGGGCTTGCCCCCGGCAAGCTGTGACCAGTGCTGGAGGAACGGCCGAGCGCAGCGAGTGCCGTGCCGTAGGCACGGGTCTAAAGCTTGTGACACCTTGAACAAGGGACGATCGGGCAGTTGAGCGGAGCCTTTGACAAATCCCCGGACAAATTAATCATTTTTTAACCTTTTGTGTGATTACGACAAACTGTTGGGGCAATTTTAATTTTGACAGTTGGTCTGCCTATTGTTCAAAGAGGGCAAACAAATGTAAACCAATAGAGGTTGCTAATTTATAAATGTATCATTAGATGTGTCCACAGGACGAAATGATGTTAAGAATTAAAATCTGCACAGTGGACAGATTTCAGGAACAATTTAATTGTTCACTTCGGCACTAGGCAAAATTTTTATTTTGAGCAACGTTTCGCCTTGGGAACGCAGTTACAGACAAATTTATACAATAAGCAGAACAATTGTTTTTTATTCTGTCAGCGCCTTTGGACAATAGACAAACACGCCGTCAAAATTTAACTTGTCCAATAAATTTGTCCTAATTACATAAAAGGTTAAAAAATGATTAATTTGTCCAGGGATTTTTCAAAGGCTTCGCTTAACTGCCCGATCGTCCCTTGTTTGAGGTGTGAGTACAAACGCAAGATTTCGTTCTGACGCGTTACCGTTATCTTATCCGATAATGAGCTTGCACTCGTTCCTCGTGCTTGCTCATCGCGGACTTGCTTATTAATCTGCTACATGTGGGCCGCGGAGTTAAATTTTCACTTTTCAGCCAGATCGTACTTTCTTCCGCGTGTTCTGTCCTGCCTCCCTCTTCCTCTTATTCCGTAGATATTACTAAAGCAATGGCCAAAGGCACAAAACGCGCTTCCCCTGGGGCGGAGGATGAGAAAAGCGCTCTTCAAAGCGTCGAACTTAGCGATGAGGATGCCAAAAAATTGCATGGCATACAACGCGAACTTGCCCGTGCTGAACTGGTCATAGGTATGTCTATATCAGCACTTCGTGCAGGGAGCATGCCACTAAACTAGTTTCTTCAGAACGCCAGGCTCAAGCCATTTTGCGCCCCGTGTATGAGAGGCGCCGTGAGATCGTGAAAGCGATCCCCAGCTTCTGGCCTGTCGCATTGCTGAACAACAGCGTGATTTCATACCATGCCCAACATGGCACTGATAAGACTGCGTTGAGCTACCTTGAGGATATATGGGTGGAGAAAAGCGCTGATGAACATAGGTGCTTTACGATCGAGTTCGTGCGTGACGCGTGTGTTTCATTGTTTTTTGAAACGGTCTTGACTAACGTTTTGTTAGTATTTCAAAGAAAATCAGTTTTTCCATGACACGCTGCTAAAAAAAGAGTTCAAGTTTGTGCCCCCTCCTGCGGCCAAGGACGAAAAGCCAGACGAGCACGGGATCACGGAATCAAGTCTCGATTTCTCATGGGAACGTGACGTAGAAATGTCGGTAAGTACCTCATTGGTGTACCTCAGACTCAGCCTGATGGAGACTTTTTTTTAGGTCACCAAAATTAACTGGAAGGATGCCGAGAAGGCGCTGACTAAGTTGTACCCACGTGAAGGGGATAACGAAGACGATTTACCTGCCGAACCTGGCAGCTTTTTCAACTTTTTCGAATGCAAGACCGATCCGTCTGATGTGAGTGGAAAGTACGATATGGATTTGAAAGCTTTACTGAAAGATTGGTACAGCTTGGGCTTGCAATAGCCAATGAGCTTTTCCCAGAGGCAATCGAATACTTTTTGGGCAACATCAGCAACGAAAGCGACTACGAGGACTCGGAGGATGAGGATGACGACGATGCCGAAGAAATTGATCTTGAAAAGCCAAGAAGCAAAAAGAGAAAGGTCTAAGAATAAACTTTTATGCCGAGATGTATCCGAGCTATTAATAGATGAATATAAAGGTTTGGCACAATGGAACTGGCATGGGAAGTGGTCCTTGGATTCCTGAAATCTTTTTATTCTCTTGTTCTGATTTGGTCTCACTCTCTTGAATGTTTTTCACTCGTTCCTCCGTCCTTGCCGCTCTCACTGCTCTCGTCGCTGCTCACATCGACCACCACCATCATGCTGCGCGTCAAGTAACATCATCAACAAGCGCATCACGTACTGTTGTCGCTGGTACAAGCAGTGGAGTATCCTCCACGGCATCCACGGCGCCCTCCGCAGCATCCTCCGCATCTGCGGCTTCGAGTGCTATAAGCTCTTCCACATTCAGCCCACTGGCAACCACCTTCTCTTTTACTCTCCTGGCCACAAATCCTACCGCTGTTCCATTGGCCTCGATCACCTTCAACCAGTCCAGTCTTGCCACAGTCCCACTGGACACTACTGCCGTTCCTGGTGCTCAGCCAACCTTAGCTGGCGCCCCTCCGCTACCGAACGGTACTTTTTCTTTTCCTCGAGTAGTTTCATGCTTTTGACTATTTTCGCTCTACAGTCGCCTCGCTTTCTCCTTCCAACTATCCTGCACTCGACCTTCCACCACCCACAGATTCGCAACTAGTACAGCAGTGGATTCAAGATGTGGCGAATTCTGGCTTCTCAATCCCCAACATACCCGTCAATTCACCAGGTCTATCGTCATTCTGAAATTTCGCGTCAATCCGGACTGATGATCGTTTCTAGGTGGATGCCCCAATAACACAGCCGCTGCTGCAGACTCCACGCGTTGTTGGTGGACTTGCGGTGGTTGTACAAGAGACACTGACATCACCACTTGTCCCAATAGCCTACAATGGGGTCTCACTTACGACGACGGCCCAGGATATTACACTCCCAATTTACTGGACTATCTAGACCAAACGAATCTGAAATCGACATTCTTTGTCGTTGGCTCTCGCGCCATTCAATTTCCTGCTTATCTCCAGGCCGAGTACATGGGAAACCATCAAATCGCCGTTCACACCTGGAGTCATACGGCCTTGACCACCCAAACCAACGAGGAGATCATTGCGGAGCTCGGCTGGTCAAAGAAGGTCATCAAGGATGTCCTGGGTGTCACACCCAACATGATGCGGCCGCCGTATGGGGACATTGAGTATGTTCTATTTTTAGGGTGGTCACAACGGCCTGAATTTTGCCTAGTGACCGTGTTCGAGCTATTTCAATCGCGATGGGCCTGACGCCCGTCATCTGGACACGCATCAGTCCCACTGCCACTTTTGATACGGGTGGTAGGTCCTCATATCTTACCTGCTCGCAAACGTCACATCCCATTTGCAGACTTCAATATTCACGGGGGTTCGATTTCTGTTGAGCAAGTGTTGCAAAATTGGGAATACATTATCAGCAATGCTACGTCTATGAGCAACGGTTTCATCGTGCTGGAACACGATCTTTTTCAACAAACTGTCGAAGTCGCTACAGGTTACATCCTTCCTGATGCTTTGGCCCATCAACCACCTTTCACGATCGAGCCGGTCATCTCTTGCCTGAACAAGCCGATGACAGATGCATACATCGAGACTAACGACAACAAGACCAACCCACCTCTCGCATCTGGTACGTTGTGGTTCCCTAAACATCCTTAGGCGAGCTAACAAATTTGCAGGATCGGCTGTGACTACACTGTCTTCTGGCGCTCCAGGTTCTGCGCAATCCACCGGGACCGCCAAATCTGCCGCAAGCGACCCAGTCCGTCTCAATGTTGGCTACGGTATCACACTAATGGGTGGACTCGCTGGCCTCGCGGCAGCAATCTGGTGTTGATCGGACAGGTAGCCATTCACGCTCAGCTGGCCATTTGATACCCGAACCGTTGTTACAATCTGAACTTCTACATACTCATTTTTTGCCTCTTCACTACCCACTTTCGGCCGGGATGGAAACCTCTGCATCCTGACGCATCTTCGTATTTACCCAAAACAATTTCTAAGACCATGGACCAATATGGATATCAAATAATTGTGATTACAGTAGTATTATCGCGCACACATGTATGTCCGCTCCAAAACACTGCATTTCTTCGAATCTTAAGCAGTGACTTAGTCAAAACCAGGACATTATATCAAAGAATTCAAATGTCCATACTATGGTAGGAATAATGGTGACAAGCCAGCCACCAAATCTAGGGGTATGGTGAAGCGACAGAAATAGAGAGAATAACACATGCCCGGAAATAAGGAGGAAAAAAATAGGCGTCGGAAGAATAATGTAGAGGGAAGAAAAAGACGGAATGGGGCGAACAGTAAGAGGTAAAAGAGGTGGGTCCTAAATCTTCTATAAGTCTAGTGTGAGTAGCAACTCCCCCGATCTGTTGCCACGGAAGTTAGCCAAGTTCTGCGAACTGGCAACGAAGCCAATGCTGACTATATAATCACCATTCCATTACGGCTTCATCCTCCCCATGTAGAGTTAACCATGGATGTTCAATCATATCACGCGCATGCACGCGCTCCCGCATGTCGACCGCCAACATGGGCTGGAGAAAGGAGCAGAGAGACGCGGCGTCGGCTTCGGTGAAAAGATATTTTTCCGTCATAACACGCTTCAATGGCCAGGGTTTGAGTGTCCGGATGTATCGTAAAGCACCTGATATTGAGGATGCGTTGAGGTGACAATTATCGAAAAGGAGAGAGAAAAAAAACAAGACAAACCAGTATGATCAAACAGCTCTCGACTGTATTTGCCACCCATCTTCGCTTCCAGAGGGAAGTCGCCAAGCAACTCGATAATCTGGGCCATGTGATCATCATCCTTCGTGAAGAGTTCTCCCTGTCCTTGAGGGTCGAATAAGTATTCGGCTGTCAACAATTCGAATATCTGAAACATGAAGACAATACAATTAATGACGGATTAGAAAAGGCAGCGCTACCATGAACGCACCACACAAGCCACACTCCAAATGTCAGCTCTGTGGTCCCAATCACGACGACCCACAATTGCTTCAGGAGCACGATATTGACGTGTTTGAATATCTTCGGTGTAATGCTTTGTTGAGGGAGTCGCATTTCCCAAATCAGCAATTTTGACTGATATTGGCGGCGGCCTCTCCATCACAGCCTCGGACGGTGTTTGGATCGGAAGAAGAGAAGGCAAGGCATCGGGGGCAGCGGGCATAACAGAGGCTACACGCAAGCTCACGGTAGGAGATGCGATGGGAGTAGGAGGTGGCGCAGCTGGGGTCGGTGAAGTTGGTGTAGGCGTCACGGAGGTGGGGATAACTGGTGGCATAGTCGCAGGGGGAGGGGTAACACGAGAAGAACGAGAAGACTTATTTGCTTTAGCGGTGTTTGTGTGATTGTGCATCACATCAGAGCAACTACTATGCGGCGGACAGTGCATGTGCATGTGGGCGGAAAGTTGTGAGACATGTTGGGGAGGGGAATTACGAATGATGTTCCGCTTGAGTGGAGAAACGGTAGGGACCTTGACTTTTGACGGCGCTGTTTGCGTGAGGAGTGACCGTGAAAGGTTTGAGGGATTAGATGGAGTTTCAAACGGAGCCGAAGCTTTGACGACGCTATGAGTTTCGTTGTTGGATAGATTATTTTCGGCTATCACTTTGTTGACCCCGTTAATCAAAGTTGTGGTCTTGCTCGTCTTTGGGCCAGGCGGTGGTGTAATGGTCGGCGACGGTCGGACAGTCGTTGTTGCAGATGAATTTTCAAAGGTCGATTTTCCCACTTCTCCGGCACCTACAACGGTCAATTGAGGAAACGAGTCTCCTGCCTCCTCATCAGCGCGAGCGACAGCTGAGACAAGGACGGCTGGGGCAGGTGCGCCTGTCCCTGGATCCTTCCAAAAACCCGCTCCTGAATGAGAGCGCGCATGCCCGTGACCGACCCTCGGCTTGCTTAAATTGTGGCTGCTTGACGTGGACTGATATGATGAAGCAAGGGTGGGCGATAGTTTGTCTCTCCACGAGGTAGAGAGAGCGGCATCTAGTTCATTCTGCAGGGGAGTCATTTTGTTCTTTCCTTTGCTCCCTTTCATCGGCAATCCTTCCCTCTCCTGTTCCAACTCCTTGTCTTCGTCGGACATTATAAACAGGTTGGGTCTAGACCTCAGCTCAATTTCAATGTTCATATTCTTCATCCCGAGGAAACCAGCTGCCGTAGGATTGCTGAAGGAGTGAGAAAGCGACGTAGGAGGCGTGCTTATGATACTACTTGATCCAGCCCCAACGGAAGCCACTGCAGATGAAATCGAAGAGGACGAAGAGGAAGTCGAGGGGGAGTCAGCAGCAACCTTCCCTGAAGGACCAACGTCACTTGGCTTGGGCGGAAAGAGGGGCGCGGATTGTGACAGCGCGCTTGATACTTTGGGTGCACTGGAACCCATGGTCGCAGTCGTACCAGCTAACTGGTTTACTGAAGTGGCGCCAGCGGCAGCCATCCGCGAGAGATGCATCTGGGCAATGAAACTATTGTTTTGACTGTTTCTTCCGCTTCCGCTGCCTTCTAAACGGGTGCTCATACTCAGACTCGTGTGCCCGTGTGCACTTCGACCCACACTTCGCCCGGGACTGGCTAGGGGTTGAGAGTTGAAGATTTGAACCTGCCGACGTGCACGTTGTTGGCTAGATGGAATTGAAACCCCTGCTCGAGACTTTGTCGGAAGTGGCACTCCAACGCGACGGGACGTCGGAGAAGGTGACTGAGAAAGTTCGCTATGTATGTGGGCTTCGATGTCCGGAATGGAAATTACTGAACGAAGATGACCAGTCAAAGTTGTAGGAAGTAAGATTAAGAGAGACTTACATATGTTTTCTGGTTTGATGTCCGTGTGCACCAGGTCACATTCATCGTGTAGGTATTGCAAACCAAGAAGGATTTGCTTCGCTATCACTTTGACAAGCGGTCTCGGGACACCCTTCTTCTTATTCCTCTCGATCAGCGCAAGCAGGTTTTCGCCCAGAGGTTCGAACACAATGCAGATATGGGAAGCTTCGGGACCTTGGTGCGAGAAGGAATCAAGGAAGGAGACAATATGCGATCGGCCTTGATGTGTTGGGGCGAAGGAGGATACTTGAGATAGCAACTTGATCTCGTCCCGTGCCGTTTCGGCATATCGACCAGCAGACTTGACGACTTTGAGAGCGGAATGGGAGTGCGTCCTTGAAACAACCGCTAAGTAGCCGTAGATATTTAAGGTTTAAAAAACAAGACTAACTGTGTGTCTTTTACTAGCCATACAGTAGAGAAATGTCCCCACCTGAATGATGCCATGATTGCGTGCGATGAGGCAGAGCGGCTAAGAAAAGATATAATAAACGCACCCAAGTTTTCGGATGACACGGTATCGACCATGTTTGAAAGCATCACCGACTTTGACAGGAAGATAACCACCAGCATTATAATCTGCGGGACTCTCCTCATCCTTGCATGACGGTTCGTCGACCGGTAAGATCTTGGGACCTGCTGGAGTTACTACGTATTGGTACTTTGCACATGGTTGCTTTGGAGCCATCCCCACAGATGAACGCCGAACAACGTCGAGGGAGAGGAGGGAGGAGGAGAGGCGGTTGAGGAGGATCTAGGAGGATGTTCAGACGATGTTGAAGATGGGCACGATCCGTATTACACCGCCCCTGATTGGTTGTGACACACTGGTCACACCCGACATATTTAAAACTATATTTGTGTCAACATCGCTTGAATAATGAGCTCGATGGAGACTGATGAAATCTCTGTTGTTCTTCCCTCAACAGCGACCTCTGGTCTATCCCTTTCCCTGTAAGCTCATTGTCTTTATGTCGTTCACAACTCAATCAAGTCGCGATCAGCCATCCCCTGCCAATCCTAAACATCTCCGAGCATCTGACCAGACTGAAACTCCAGACGAATTCAGCGAGCCCTTTCGGTATCAACCTTCCTCCTTAACATCCCACTAACCTTTCTCACATCCTTCACAGTCCTTGGCGCGCTATTGGGGACTCAGAATGGACGAGAAGTCGAAATAGTGAACACCTTTGAACTTGCGATTGAGGGCGGAGCCGAGTCTGTCGACCACGGTTTTCTAGTATCAAGACGCGATCAATGTTATTCTTTTTTCTTGGACCTACTCTCTCGCGTCTGATACCACAACATACGATAGACAAGCAAGTCTTTCCTTCGCTTGAGTTTATCGGATGGTACACAGTGGCTCCTAAGCCAACAGCACACCATATTGCGCTCCATGACCAAGTGTGTTACTTATTTACTCTTATTACAAGTCGCGTTAACAATAACTCTAATAGTTCACAGGATATTGCTCGACTCCACTGCTGTTGATCTTGCAACCCACACTGGCAGTGATCTCAAGTGCTGATGTCAATGCACAGACCCTTCCTTTCAAAGCTTTCGAGCCTTCAATCGAGATTAGGGATCGCAAATCGCGTTCGGTTTACATTGAAGTTCCTTACAATGTCGAAACTGGGGAAGCCGAGCGCATAGCAGTCGATTGGACAGCACGAGGTGGTGGAAGTGGCACAAGTTGTAAGTCGTGTGATTGGTCACACTCTTTTGGTTTTCTGTATTTACTTATCTACTCAGTGGAATCACACTTGCAGACGCAACGATCTGCCGTAAAGATGTTACATGAGAGGATCTTGGTACTTGTCAAATATGTTGCGGACGTCATTGCAGGTTCCTGCCTTCTTTCCTCGTTTTACTTCATGCCAAAATGACAACGAACCAAAGGCCAAGCAACAAAGAATCATGATATCCTTCGATCTTTGGCAGCGCTGATTGCTTCACTACCTGCATCTGAAAACAAAGCTTTTCGTGAAGAGTTCGAAACAGTATGCAAACTTTTGTCTCACATCGTTTGAAATATCCCTCAAAATCATCACAGGAATATGAAGATGTGCAGCTCACTGCGTTCCTTTCTTCCTTGACGAAATCTGCCAATATCCTGAATGACGTGAGCTCGCCTCCAAGTAGAAGTCTTTGCCTTGCTGATCGAGGTCTTTCATCTGTAGCTTGTTGACAAGCATCTAGTCACAACCGCAGGCCGAGATGATCGCGGTCAACGTAGGAGGATGGGGCGGCAGGGGACTATTCCGGGCGGTGACTGGGGAGACCGCCTTCATTGAAGTCAGCGCTGTTATCATACGCACCACAGGCAGAAGGGTTTTGAGCTGTCTCAAAACTTCTGCAGAAGGTGCCCTTTCCAGAGACTCAAGAGGCGAGATTGTGTATTATAAAAATTGTAAAAATGTGATGAGAACGTCCAATGTACCTTGGAACGAGAGGAACTCAAACTCGCAGAAACTGTGCAAAGGGGGATCATTCTTGGTATATGTCACCATCAGTCTTAGCTGTGATTATATGGGGGGAAAATCAATTATAGTTACATACGATTCAGTATTTGGAGCCCCAACGATATAGTGGCTCGTGTGGCACGAGGCGCTGGCGTGAGACATCTTTCTTGAAGTATCTTCACCAATCTCAAGGTGTGGTAATCACCCACAATTGAGCTGGAACTATAGATCAGAATTGTAATTTGTTTCTCCGTTCTGCTGAGAAAAATATTCAATTCTAGAGACGTTTTGGCCTGTCTGAAGTAACCCTCTGCCAGGCTGTGGTGACGTTTGATCCTTATGCATATCACACTGTCTTGGGCACATCATGATTTATTGTATTGGAACTGTTCTAGCATGTATAGATAAAGCAAAGGCAACATAGCAATGACAGGGTATCGAAAAATTAATTAGAAATGCAGGTGCACGTAGACGACACACCTTTGTACATGGTATATGATATCGAGGATGAAGAAAGGGCAAGTAGACGGGGTGGATAAAAAGAAAAAGATGAGTGAGTCATCAATCATTTGCCTACACCAACTGCAGTTTTAGAGCGATGATCGAATGAATGGAAGAGATAACACACCAGTAACAGTCTGATCGGTTGACGTGGACGACTTGTTCTTGTTTGAGCTTAAGAAAACCCTCCCAATCCCAATCCCGCTTCTCTCCTTGCGAACCCCGTTACCCGAAGCAGAACTGCTGCTAAGATGCTTTCCTTTAAATTTCCGCCACAACTGACCAGACGAAGAGCTTTGTCGCGCAACCTTTGGACCTTTACCATCGGGTATTTGCGAAACAGTGTCCACGGAGGCGGTTTTCTTTATGGACTCTCCTTCGCGCAGGATTTCGGAAACTACTGTCGCATCTGCAGCTGACGCAGGAGAGTCATTTCGTTCTTGCGGCTTGGGGGGTACGACCAAAGACTCGGCAAAAGACGCGGCCGTTGAAGACGCGGAACTTGGTGTCGTATGGGAGTCCGAGAGACCAGAATCAGATGTAGAAGGGGAAGAAGAAACAATTGTGACAGCTTCCAATTGTTGATCTTGCCCTCGCGCTTCCTCTGGTTCCGAATCCCAACTTACAGATCTCGACTCTCTCCGAGAGTCCTGCTCGTCATCAGTCTCTTGATATTGACCTTCTCCGTCTTCTGCCGCAACAAATTCTTCTAGCACTCGTCGTCGGTAGGTGCTCGTGGCGGGCGAGTTGACCGTCGTCATAAAATCCCAAGAGTCGATTGAATGTGGAAAGTGTATCTGATTGACAGCGCGACGCTCTTGGCGTTTCGTCAAAGGGGGGAGATCCTCTGCAAATGATATTTAGCAATAAATTTATGGATCGCGAGATCTACGCCCTACTCAGAATGGCTCCAACTAGGTATGATTTCTTCTTGGCTGATCGGAAAAATGGAGTTTGTAGCAATTCCTTTGCCGTGGGGCTGATTTCTGGTCAGGATACGAAAGAAAAAGATATGGAAGAGCGACAGACCGCTTTGACGGGTCCTTCAACAAGCAGCTGTCAACGACTTCTTTGAATGCGCGAGTGTACTTATATGCTCCTCCCTCACGGTCTAGGGTTGGTGGATCCTCTTGCAAACTGAGAGAATGTTAGCGGTCGATGGAGCACTTATCGGCTAAAATCTCACGTTTTCAACAATACTCGTTGAGGTGACTCTCTGGACTTTGGCGGGCGCCCTTGAGTCAACTCCAGAGCGGTTATTCCGAAGCTCCATATGTCAGCGGAAGAATCATACTGGCGTCCTTCAATGAGTTCAGGAGCCATCCAGCAGGGCTTGTCAAATATTGCTTAGTAAAATCATATCACACTGCAAAAGGAACTCACAGTCCCGACGAAAGACTTTCGCTTTCCAATTTTCGGTCGAGATAGGATGGGTTCGAATGCCACTTTGCTGGAATGTTTGTCGGAGGAAGAGGGCAATGGTTCCTGTTCAGAGACTGCAGCCTTTGCTGTTATCGAGTATCGCAGATGTGACGAGGATGTATGATGGGAAGTATCTTCTGCAAGGTCAGCGGCAACGCCCAAGTCACCGAGGAGCACAGTCCCATCATCATCTATAAGGAGATTAGCAGCTTTCACGTCTCGATGGATGAATCCATTGATGTGGAGATAGCTGGATAATATAAGTCAATTGAGGTAGAGGACCGATAGAATCAACAAACTTCAGCCCTTTGAGGGCTTGTCGCAAAATACAGCGTACAACGTCTTCTTCCATGCCTCCTGGCCACCCGTAGCGCATAACGTCAGCAGCACTGCCTTTGTTCATGAGACGGAGAGCGATGTGAAGTTTGTGACCATCCATCCATGAACCACGGACACGAAGAACATTGGGATGCTTTGAAAGCGACATGAGGGTTGTTTCCCTTTGCAGCAACTGGAGTGAGCGTGGCGGGAGCGAGTCTAGGTCCAAGACCTTGAGCGCACATGGTACTACAGAGGTTGACTTTCGAGAGGCATCGGAAGGGGGATGATATTGGGCTGAATAAACAATAGAGGAAGCACCAAACCCTATGGGTTCTCCAATGGTGTAATCAGAAGCTCTGTCACTAACACTAGGTGTTAGGTAACGTCGAAATACAGCGAGACGGACATTGCGTACCTGAACAATTGCCATTCGTCCTCGACGGCGCCAATAAAGTGGGTCATTCCTGACGTTGAAGCGCCCGTGGTGGTATGGGTCGTGGAGTTTGGAAGAAGAGGCGTGTTGGATAGCATTATGATGAAAGGTATGTAAGCTACTGATATTATAGTTATGTTACCCTGAAAGCGAAGTTGTCGTTCCGAACTCGTCTCCTTTCAGAAACAGCACGTGATTTAAATCTAACAACGCCAAGCAAAAGACTGATAGAAGCGCGTATGAACATGCCCTAAACTCGCATTTCGACGCGAACAGTCGTCTTCAAGACCTCTCGTAGCAACAATGTCCGGCTTCGACGCGAACAACGTGTACACTGTCTCCGTACATGATCAACCTCCACCCATCTCGCCTGGTTCACCCTCTGAAACTGAAAAACTTTTCCTCGAATTTCTCTTGCAGTACCGTGTTGGGGGGGAGTTCATCTACAGGCAAGAATCGTAATTCTCCCCCTCTTCTGTCTTTCTAATTGTATTATAGAGACAAACTACGCGGAAATTTGCTTTTGAAGCAACATTTGCTGGAGGTTGATCTTCGTCACGTTGGTTTGTACAACGATGAGTTGGCGCACGCCATTCAAGATAGACCAGCGGATGTCTTACCGCTGGTAAGCGCTTCTGTCATTGATATTAACCATGAATTCAACCTGTTTCAGTTCGAAAATGCAGCCACCAAAGCTGCCCGATTAATCCTTTACCCCATGGCTGCCAATTCAGAAGACCGGACAGAGGCAGCTACTGAGGCAATCCCGAAAGTTCAAGTAACGATACAATCAGCTCTCAACATGCTCCAGTTTCGCGAACTTACTGCCAATACCATGAACAAACTCGTTCGTATACCAGGCATTGTCATTTCAGCGTCCGTTCTGTCGTCTCGAGCAACCAAATTGCACCTTCAATGTCGCTCTTGTCGGTCCACAAAGATAATATACCCCTCTGGAGGAATGGGTGGTGTTGGTGGAGGGTCAGACAGAGGATTACCACGGATTTGCGATGCACCAGAACCTGAGGGACAAAAGAAGGATTGCCCGATGGACCCATATCTCATCATTCACTCCAAATCGACGTTTGCCGACCAGCAGACTTTGAAACTGCAGGAGGCACCTGACATGGTTCCTGTGGGAGAGCTCCCGCGACACATGCTTCTCTCGGCGGATCGACATCTTACAGGAAAGGTTGTTCCTGGGTCGAGGGTCATTGCGACCGGCATCTATGCTACTTTCCAGTCTGCGAAAAACGTAAGCGTTTATATTCTTATGGATACATTTGTTCGACCATGATTCGCAGAAAAATGCGGGACCTGCGGCTCTCCGACAACCGTACCTTCGCGTTGTGCATCTTGAAATGATGTCTCCTTCCGGAGGTAGCGGTGGGTCTAATCCTTTTGGCGTACAATTCACACCTGAAGAGGAGGAGGAGTTTGGAGAGATGTCCCGTAGTGAAGGATTTTATGAACGATTCGCTAAAAGTGTCGCACCGAGTATCTATGGCAGCCTTGGTAAGTAAATTGCGAATTGCCTTCTTGTGGTCTTACAGGCTGCAGATATTAAAAAGGCAATAACCTGCCTCTTATTTGGCGGTTCAAAGAAAGTACTGCCAGATGGGATGCGACTGCGAGGCGATATCAATGTATTGCTGCTCGGAGACCCCGGTACTGCAAAGAGTCAGCTTCTCAAGTTTGTTGAAAAGGTATGAATCTCCTGTAATCCTTTTCGTTGTAAGGCTAATTGCAACCCAATAGGTGGCACCGATTGCGGTCTATACATCTGGCAAGGGTTCAAGTGCGGCAGGTTTAACCGCGTCCGTACAACGCGATTCCGTTTCTGTGAGTCGTTCTTCCAACGTCCTTTTCCATCCCCCCATTGAGGTTCGTCCCAGAGAGAATTCTATCTTGAGGGTGGTGCCATGGTCCTGGCCGATACAGGTGTTGTCTGCATTGACGAGTTTGATAAGATGAGAGATGAAGACAGAGTGGCAATTCACGAAGCGATGGAGCAACAAACTATCTCTATAGCGAAAGCCGGAATCACAACGGTTTTGAATTCTCGCACAAGCGTGCTTGCTGCAGCCAACCCAGTGTTTGGACGCTACGACGAGGGGAAGAGCCCCGGAGAGGTCTTGTCTACTCCACTTCAACTCTTGTGATGACATTAACTAACATCCTGACACAGAACATTGACTTCCAAACGACAATTTTATCAAGGTTTGATATGATATTCATTGTAAGGGATGAACACAATGAAAATCGCGACAAAGTTCGTTTTGAGAGCTGCGCGTATTACAATTGCTAAGACAGACCCATTAGATGATCGCAAAACACGTCATGAATATTCATATGAATCGGCAGAACGTGAACACCGATGAAAATGGAGGCAACGTTGGTGAGATACCACTAGAGAAGATGAAGAGATACATTTCCTACTGTAAAACGTGCGTGTCCTTCTTCGCACTTCACTCTCGGCTGACAGAACTGTTTTCAAGCAAATGCGCTCCGCGCCTGTCTGCTGAATCTCAAGAGATGCTGAGCAGCCACTTTGTGAGTTTACGAAAACAAGTTCAACAAGTCGAACAGGACAACGATGAGAAGAGCTCTATACCCATAACCATTCGGTAAGGTCCCCGTTTGTGGAATCATTTCGATCTCACCTCTCAGCTCTGCTTAGACAATTGGAAGCTATCATTCGGATATCCGAGTCACTAGCCAAGATGACTCTGTCGCCTGTCGTTCAGAACCACCACGTCGAGGAAGCCATCCGACTTTTTAAATTCTCCACGATGGACGCGGTCTCAGCAGGATCGGCAGACGGGCTTTCACGTGGAGAGTTGAACGAAGAAATGACCCACATAGAGCAAGAGCTACGAAGACGCCTTCCTGTCGGATGGAGCACCAGCTACCAAAGCTTGGTTAAAGAGTTTGTAACGCAGCAAGGACGCTCTAGCCATTCTCTTGAAAGAACACTGTACATAATGGAGAAAAGGGAGATCATCCGGTTCTCCGGTCAGGTACGAGGATATCTTGTTTGGAGGTCAACATTTGCTGATGCTCAATAGAAAAAAGTTGTCCATAGAGTTGGCGTATAAGGGTGGGGGTTATATATCTGCTTTCATGGCTGTAGACATTGGATTTCATGTAAGTTGTACTATAAATGTTTCCACGTACCAAAGACTGATCATACTGATGAACGTAGAGTACTCTGTATCGCCCGCCTAGCTCAATCGGATAGAGCGTCAGACTTTTACGGAGGTCCGGGTGATCTGAAATCTGAAGGCTGCGAGTTCGACCCTCGCGGTGGGCTAGTTACTTTTTTTGAGTTACTTACACTCATCAATCAACTGGAAACCCGTGCACTTTGCACACAAATGATCAAGCTACGAGTGTCACTGCTCTCTTAACATTCTTACTCTCCAAGTCTTAGAATTGCGTTCGTTCGTAAAGCCGATTCTGTAACGGTGGAAACCATAAACTACAGATTCATGATACTGGAAATACACAAAGTTATAGAGGCGCAGAATTTTCTCAAACGAGGGGGCTCGATGTGTCGAATCCGTGAAGTAAAAGTCGAGCGAGAGTAACCAAAGAGGAGATGCAATAAGACAGCGAAATTTGTGGATGATGCTAGTGGGCGGGCGAGTGCAGAATGCGAGTTGCAGTGTGTATAGAGTAGTTAAGACAGGGACAGAGCGACCTAGTTCTTTCTACGGAAGGAGCAGCCTAGAGAGGGAGCAATGAGGACGAGGTGAGCCATGTCGGAAATTGTGAAACATAGGAACCCGTACCCTCTGTCAACCTTGCCTTACCACCTGTGGGTTGGCACAGAACACTCGTGCATGATGCACAAATCACAACGGTTTGAGCGTGCGAGAATACGGTTGTGATAGCGAAGCAGCCTTGAATGAGGATAACATGAGCTGGGTGATCGAAGAAAAGGTCGTGCGCCCCCATTCGATGACGAGGGAGAGCACCCTCAAACATCGGAATAGGCGATGATGGACGTACCTGGACATTTGACATCCATAAAATAAGAATTTGGTGACTGCACAAGACGCTTGAGCTTGTGTTGCTTGAGTTCGTACTCGGCGGAAGGATTGAGGAGATCAACGGCGAGAGTCTTGACGAGAACAAAAAATGAGTGGGCTGGTCGATGCGAAACATGACAGACTCACCATGGTAAAGAACTTTTGGGTAGATTATCGATGTAGATGAGGAGCAGTATTGTCTTTTTTTTTGGATTAGTTAACGCGAGTGCGTTGTGTGGAAGTCGGAAACAAGGTTTGGGTTTTCGCAACGGAGTTTAAATATTATCTAGCCGCTGTCGGCACCGTTAAGCGTCCCAATGACTCTTTCCTTAAGTACACGTCTGCTTGCGTTCCGCTTTCAGCTGTAAGTAAGTATGACCTGCATTGCAGTGTTGGAATGATATGATGCATGTCACTGACACGTATAGAAGCGCAGAGATAACAGTTTTGACAATAGTAGAGATGTGAATTCATCAAAAGACGTTTCTAAGGATGGAGAGTTCTAATTGTACAGGTGTCATAGATTCATTAATCAAGGAACGGAATAGGAGAGGTAAGTATCTGACCTGACCTGTGAAAAGGAGAAAGAGTATCGATCAGAATGCCAACAGAAGGCGGAATCAGTCGGACAAGGTAACAGTCGAGAAGCGTCACAGTTTTATTGTCTGGTTCCGCAAAAGGACAAGGATACCAGGGCCCCCCTAATGGACGTCTTTGTTTCCAACTCCTTTTTGTCTGTAAAGGAAATAAGGAAATGAAGAACTGGAAACGAGCCGAGAGCTGCTTGCTGTCGCTGAGGCACGATCAATGCATGGCAATGATATGTATATAAAGGGTTGCCCAAGTACTTTGGGTACACTCAAAAGGATCTGGTTTTCCTTTCGTTCTCTGTTGGCCCCTTTTCCCTAATTCCAGACCAGTTTTGACTCTACTTCCGCATCCGAGCTAGGCAAGTTTACCCGAGCCTGATAAAACAGGCGAATGGCGTACTAACTCCCTTTCGTCTTCCCCACAGACACGCCAACGCACTTTTACGCCACACTCCAACACGCTCCAGCACTCCAGCACACTCCCTAACCCAATCTCTGCTCTATATCTACTACTTATCTTCGCTCTCCCTCTCATCGCAGGCCGATATCTTTCATTCGCCTTATAAATGCCTGTTTCTGCTTCCACCAATCTCTCCCTCACCCTTGCTCATGCCATCGCCCATCTCACGCGGCCCCTTGTTGCAACTTACTCGGCAACTACCATCATCAAACTCCAGTCCCTTCTCGAGGCAAATCTTACCGCTCTCTATGCCCCAACCTGGTCCATTAAGGAGCCTTTGCGTGGTTCTTCACGCCGTTGCATGACCTTGTCTCCTGCATGCCTTCCTCCCCGTTCCATTTATTCAGCCTGTCTTGCAGCAGGTGTACAGTGGTTCGATTGGATCGCCGCCCTTGGTGGGCGCGAGTTTGACTTTTACGTTGATCCTGGTTGCGTCGCTGTTCGTTACGCCCCTGCGCCACAGAGCACCAATCCCAGTCAGATGGTCACCATCTGGGCTGATCACATTTCTGCTCCTGCAACCGCAGCCGCTGCTCCCAAACCCGAGTTCAAAGGCGTTGCCAACACCATCGTACCCACTCACAAGGCAAGCGGCAGTTACAGCAAGACCCTTGCGCAGCAGCTTCTTGAAGAGGACAGAGATGAGGATGATCAGCTCTTCTCAATGATCGCCGACCAAGTCAGCTCCCCAACTTGGACATCACCTATTCTCACCCAATTCCCTGCTTCCACCCGATCCTCGTCACCTCTTTCCGGTTTCTCGACGTACTCGCGTTGTTCTTCCCGCTCATCAAACTCCAGCTCTTCAAGTTACTCTTTTGCTTCCGGAGATTCGTCCAGCGCTGCCACCTCGGTGTCCAACTCATCAGGTGCAAAGCCCGAGCAGAAGCAATCACGTCGAGAGAGAGCGAGGCAGGCGCGTGTGTTTGTTGACACCTCAAAGACCGAGGTGACCCCCTACGACGGTGGCAAGACTACCGTTCTTACGGGCGGTGTTATGCTTGGCGGTGGTCCCAAGGCTGGCAAGCCAAAGTACAAGGCCTCTTCACCCGCCACTACGACAACCTCAAACGGCTGGCGCTCAATCCGAGCTTGAACCGCATGAGATACGACGGGACGCACGACGTTTTGGATTTTTTTTCTACCAACGCTCCTATATCTTTTCTATCACGAACCTTCAACGTGGCCCCGTCTTTATATTTGACGTACCCTTCACGAACACGCTGTGCACTCGAGCCACGAACAAACGGACTTTGCATTCTTTTCACATCTATCTTATCTTTTTTTTTCAGGCGTCATCCAGTGTCATCATCGTTCACCCCCTATCGCACATGTATGTACCACGCTATCCTACCCACTCTCCAACGCCATCGAACTTGTGCTATCTTAGGATTATTTAATACCTCTTAATATCTCCGTCTTCGCTGGATAACTTTTTTATCCACTCATCGATGTTGTATCCCGCTGTCTTATGTATTCCCTATACGTAATCTGCCACTCTTGGCCTGGTGATTATAACAATCTAGATTCCTGCAGATGTTTTTTATATGCGCCAAAGTACTATATATTCTTTCAGCAGACCTAGCCAGCTGAGAGAGCGCAAGGCCTAAGGCCTAAGCGACTCTCTGGCGGACCAGAGTGAAGATAGACTTTTGGGGCTAAATAAACCCCAAGAACTTTGGTTTTCATATCCTCTCATCACCAAGTCTTGTCCACTTGGATTACGACCTTCGTTATGTTTCGTTCTCTCCAAGTACGACACGTCCGGCTCAGTCGAGCACTCGCTACACATGCGTCTGCGCCTGCAACTCGATCGCTGACTCGGAACGACTGGACAAAGCAAGAAATCCAACAGATCTATGATACGCCACTTTTAGAGCTTGTATATCGCGCAGCCTCTGTTCATCGACAGCACCAAGACCCAACGAAAATACAATTATGCACACTTATGAATATTAAAAGTGCGTTCGCTACATCCGCCGCATCTCCACAACGCTTGAACTCCAACCTACTTAGCCGGAGGATGTTCCGAGGATTGTATGGATTACGATCATCAGCTAATCTTCTATCTACTGAAAGAAAGTTCATTCAGGTTCCTATTGCTCACAATCATCGCGATATTCGACGCCAACCAAAGCGTCTCGTTTGATCGAGCTGGAACCGGTGTTGGAGGCAGCTCGGAAAGCAAAAGAGAACGGAAGCACTCGGTTCTGCATGGGTGCGGCATGGAGAGATCTTGCCGGTCGGAAACGAGGATTTGAAAGAATTCTTGAAATGGTCCGGGAAGTCCGCGGCATGGGTATGGAGGTTTGCACCACTCTTGGAATGCTCTCTCCGGAACAGGCCCGTCAGCTTAAGGAGGCGTAAGCACATTCCCACCGCTTTCCGGATATTTGAATTGATTTTTTTTTTGAACCAGAGGGCTTACTGCTTATAATCATAACCTTGATACTTCTCGCGAGTTTTATCCCCAGGTGTGTCCCAGAATATATATATATATATGTCATGGAAGCTGCTCAAACCATTAATGCAAGGTTATCACGACCCGTTCGTACGATGAACGACTGGACACTATTAGCGCTGTGCGCGATGCAGGCATCAGCGTATGTTCTGGCGGTATTCTTGGGCTGGGGGAGAGCGATGCTGATCGGGTTGGATTAATTTATGAGGTTTCCAAGTGCGTCCCGAACCAGATCTGATGTCTGTTTAAGTCTTAATAAGTCTTACTTTAGTATGCCAGAGCACCCTGAATCTTTCCCCGTTAACGCCCTTGTCCCAATCCCTGGTACTCCCTTGGAGGGAAATGACGCAAGTCATCATTAGCACCTGTTTTCGATTGCCTCTAACATTATCATGTCCACAGATTGTTCCCTACCATACGTTGATCCGCACCATCGCGACTGCTAGAATTGCAATGCCAGCGACAATCATTCGTCTGGCCGCAGGTCGGAACACTCTGGCGGAATCAGAGCAGGCGTTGTGTTTCATGGCAGGCGCCAATGCTGTCTTCACAGGAGAACAAATGCTCACGACACCTTGTGGGTACACGTCGATTTCGAGAGCTACTCCATCACTAATTATTTGTTAGGTTCGCCATGGGATGAGGTAAGCAAAAGACGAGGTATTCGTTATATCAATTAACCTTCCCCTTAATTCAAAGGATAAGGCCATGATGGATCGTTGGGGTCTTTCGGGAATGCGCAGCTTTGAGCAGGAGAATGTTGCAAAAAAAGAGGGATCCAGATCAGAGGAAGCCCCTGAAGCGGTGGAGCGTCAAGCAGACGCGCAATAGATGGTCAGTGTATAATCGACTTTTCTCACCTAGTGTTTGACCAATCTCCTCAGGCTAAATTGAAACCTGAGCCTGTGTTGTAGACCGGAATGTAAAATCTAAATGTACTTTGAGCCCAGAGTAGGGATCGCCAATCTGTTCTCGGCCCTGCTTCGCGTCGTCGGGACAAACGCGAACGTCCAATCGGGCTGGTCGGCGTGATTTTAACTCCCAGAAACACACCGTACTGATGGGTGATGGCTAATACGTATTGAAATCGACAACACCCATGGAAATAAAAAACCAGGCACTTTGCAGCTTCTCCTGTCAGAATGTGCAAGAAAGACGAGAGCTCTTCCACCGAACCCCATTTTATTGATCAAGCCTTCCAAGTTGGTCTGAATTATCAGCAAGCCGTCTTATGAGAGCTCCAAGATCTTTCAGTGTCCTGTACCTGAATATCGCCAATGGTGGTTCGTCGGGTTCCACTGGTTTTATCTGAAAAAAACCCACGTCAAAGCCCAGACAAATTACCGGCATCGGCGACAGCTGCTTCTTGCACCCAACGCAAAAAAACTGTTGATGCATATTATTGGACGCCCGCCAGACACTACTCTATATGATGCCTCATACCAGCTGGAAGTCAAGCTCCTCGGCTTTGTACAGTTTATGAATCCATACGACGCTCGCCTGTCGGTTCCTTGCCAGCTGAACTATGACTATGCCTCCACCTACTCTTTTTCCGACCGCAATAGTTATCAACAGGCAGCTCCACGACCCTCCAACCATTACACCCCGAGGTGTTTACCGTCACACAGGTAGCGTTTGATTATTCGTTGACTCGTTCAAGCGGGACTAAGTGACGTCAAAGATATATCGCTGTGGGCGTGATAAATGTGTATATCGGAGTCGTCGAGGTCAACGGTGTATACGAAAGAGTTCCTATGGTTGCGCGCGTGTTACGAGTTCTTGTTGCTGAACCACAGAGACTGACATGACATTATAGTCGTGTGTCGATGACGGATTATCGTGGAAATGTCCTTCTCGATACGTTTGTTCGTCCAACGTAAGCCCTGTACGCCTGGCAGTTGGAATGTGTGCAATGGAGCATTTCTTCAGGCATTCTGTCGAGGATCATCGTATGGTCGACACAGGCTTATGTCCTTCCGACCTCGAAAGCGGTTAGTTTCACGTTGCGAAAATCTTGTCGTTCTATAAATGACTTTGAGGAGAGCAGCACCATTATTTGTAGATGTTCAACAGAGGGTAGCGAGACTGATGAAAGGCAGAGTTCTTGTTGGCCACCGTCTTTGGATATTTCTTTCTGTGAGCGCCATATATTTGTGCATCCCTTTCGAAATAACAGACAGGTCATTGAAAGGTGCTTGGACTTTCACATCCAGCACTCGACACACGCGACCTCGCATTATTTCGCCCGCTCCGGAAGAGACTCAAAAGTCGTTGCCTCGTCAGTTTACCGACACTTGTGAGCATTTTCATGGGAAGGGAAGTCGGCCTGGATTATGAAAACCCTGTTCGTCTTGTCCCAAAAAAAGAAAAAAAGAGCGTCAGAACTGACGTTCTGCGATGTAGCTAGAGTCTGCGCGGGCCTCGATGGATTTGTTCCGTTCCTGTCAGGAATTATTTGAAGGAATTGTTTATGCGGGAGCTTGGCCTTGCGATCTGCCTCCTACGGCGTTCGGAAAGCACTTTTTATGATTAGAGTCATGGATTGGAAGGAGGATTTGCGAATAAAGATGATTCGGCACCTACCGGACGAGATAATTTCAATATTTGTTACAGTTTGTGAGGTACTTTATGGCTGAACCCAATTCCCAACCGCTGACAGTGCACCCGCCTATCGCTGTAAATCCTCGTTCTAATCATCCTGAACAGCCAAAGTGAGTCCTATTGCCATTATTTACCGTCCCATCCTCATCAAACCAGTGGCGACCTTCCTCTAGGTGATCAGAACTCCTGGTATTACCCCTCCCATGGGCATGATTCAGACGAGGAAGATTTATGTGTGGGTTTGAACGAAGGTAACTGGGGTCACAAGTTTGCCAAGCGAGCTCGATGGGTACGCAGAGGGAAGATCACGCCATGGGGACCAGGTATGGATGATTGGGAGGTATGGGCACTTTCAAATCCCTCCTCGGTAGCGTTAACACATTTATCAGTCGGAAGAACGTGCGCGGAAGCGTATCAAACTCCTTCTTCCTCAAGAAAGGCGTTCTCCTTCACCTCCGTCACTCCCTCATCTCTCACGCCCACTATCACCTCCTTTAGTTTCCCCATACCCCCCACCAGACCCTGTGCATTTAAGCTATACATCATTCGTCTTGGACAAATCTGTCACACATACATTTCGGTCGAGTCTGTTAGACGAACTGGAGCATGCTACCAACGGTCTCATTGAAGGTGAAGCTGCTATGAAAAGCGCACTAGGGAGACTGTGGCAAGTGATGAGCGAGGATCCAGATGTGAAGGCAAGCGAAGGACTCATTCCGAAGCGCGAGGACGATGACGAAGATCGAGAAGAACAAGACGACCAGTCTCGTGCTCCTGATATAACGCCACCAACACACAAACTCTTTCTCCTCTCATATTCTCATGGTGGCCCGCCGGTTTTTGACCCTTCACATTTCACGTTGCCAGAGAGGCAGCTAGAGACTCTCGAAAAATCACTTGCGACACTACGAGAATTACAGGATGACGGTCGGGAATATGTTGAACGACTGAACGAAATCAGAGAGGGTCTCGGTGATGTCAGAGCGCAACGGAGTACGATCTGGGACGTAGTACGTGAAAGAGCCGTGAAAGAATTACAAGACGTCGCCTTTGCCACCGCAGAAATGTAAATTATCATGTATGTGGTTCAAATGTGGGTGCTCGATAATACAAGTCCTTAACCGCAATAAGAAATGTGGGTCACACACAAACTTGGACTATAAGTATTAGTATACGAGTCTCACCCCTACACACTTTTCCTTTCTCCATCCCTCATGGCTTTGCCTGATATTTCGAGTTTGCGTATCAATGGCTCAAGCACAACCTCTCCAACTGAAGGGCACGTCCCGCATGACATTCTCGACACCCGCGGAGACCGGTACATGGAGAAACTCAAAAACTATGCCGAGTCCCTCCCCTACTCAATTGAGCCATACGCGAAGATGACGGAGCTGCTGGACTTCATCCTGCTGCGAATAACGCAATGCGTGGAGGCAAAAGATTATGATGTCGGCCTCTTGCAATGGGACAGCATGTTGAACTAGTACGTCACGAAACTTAACCATTATTGTTCCATTACTGATGCTGGCACTCCTTAGCTGGAGCATGTTAAAGTATCCTATTCCGAAAGATAAACGGATCAAGCTAGCAAAACTATATTTTCACATTAGTATCACCCCCGGATTGTCTCCGCAGATGATCGCGACATGCGCAGATGGCTTCAAGGCTCTGACTGCATCCAAGGAAAAGCTGTCAATTAGCGACATGAGGCTCCCGTGGAAACCCATCTACGATGTCCTTAGCCACGATTTGTTTCTTCGCAGGCGGCAGTTTGAATATACGTGCGTAAGCTTTCGCCATTGCGGTGACTCCGTTTTTACTCTTTAACAGTCAGGTCTCGTGGTGTATGGGATACATTGCCGAAAATGCTCGCAGGTTTTTCCATCCAGCTGCAATCAATGAAATGCTTTCTACTTTTGTCCCGTTGATCGACGGGACCAAACTAGATGTGAGTGATTGTGCATTAGCTCTGGACCGTATTCTCAGTGACTTCGTCTTCAGAGCATTCTATCCTCACATTATTACCTCCTGACATTCTTGCCCCTTTCTCATCCACAATACTATCTTCCAATGTTATTTCGTGTGTGGGAGTCGATAAACTCTTACATGTATGACGAAGGCATGTTGCATTTTCTCTCCAAGTTATCGGAGATGCATGTTGCCTCTGAGGTCAGCAATCCCCGACGAATTGAAGAGATTCCGGACGATGAGAGATCCGAAGATGAAGGGCGATTTGATTGGTCTCAGACAAGCCTGCCTGATCATGGAGTATGGCCAGGCATTTACAAAGATGTTGGTATCTTCTCTGACCATGAGTGGAATTTCTTGATGTGTAAATGTCTAGCGTCAATGGGTAAGCTCAGATTAGTTGTGACGCAGGTTGCGACACTTATGAACGGCATTATCAGAAATACCTTTGGCGGATGGTGGCTCTCTGACCACAGGCCCATCGGCTGATAATCAAGTTGGTTTCGAGATTGGCAGACTGCCAACACCTCAATGGCGGATTCGTGAGTTTCCTCGTCTCTCAAAACGCGGTGGGGTACCAATGTCCGTCCATATTAGCATCTTTGGCATGTATCATTGTTTACTCAATGGCAAATGATGGCGTTACTGTTCCGCCATCCAATGCCCCAACACCCATGTTCTCCCCTCTGCCATCGGGGATCAGCACGCCACATATTCAGGACACTCCGTTAGCTGACTATCTGTCATCACCTCTGGGAAAAAAGGTCCAACCCAAGACAAAGTCTTACTTGGCAGGTTGCAAGGCATTGGATTCTTTGGCAAGAATGATAGCCTCCACAGAAAGCTTTTTTCATCCTTCAAATTCTGGCTCCTGGACGGCGGATGTACGTAATATCTCCCCCCAGAACACCATGTGTCTGAGCGACAAATCCCCAGCTGAGTGCATTTATCAAATATATTGTCTATGATTTCAATAAACGTAACTCCACTTTCTCTTCATAAAACCTACGCTAACTTGGCACAACAGGCTGGCACGAAGAGCAGAAGCCCGACTGCAAAACCCCAAAGGTCTCCTATGATTCATCTGCAATTTTAAATCCCTCTTAACAGTCCAATAAATAGAATCGTCGATTAACAAAGTTGATGAAGCGGGAGCTAGTCAAGTCACTCAGAACCGTCACGCTGCTTGCTATGTTTTCTCAAGATTCAACCACGGTATCCAACATCCAAGGCTGTTTAAAATCGATGAGTGTGATGGAGCCTGACCTAATCTTATATCCAATATTAGAACGAGCAGTGCCCTCCCTGGAAGCTCTGGTTGAGGTTTGTGCAGTGATACCAATCTGGTTTAGCTTTTATTAAATTAATTCTAGACCCAACGAACCCTCGCTGTAATTAAGGCACTTGGAGCGGTGGCACCTGCCATCGTTTCCCGCGAGGTTTATTATCCCGGTGCCAAACACCTCGTGCCTATACTGGAGCTGCTGATTCCGGGTATTGATCTTGTACGCACTCGCCGATTTATACGGACCTATATCAACTCACATCGTTGTACAGAATGACCCTGCAAAAACGGTATGTAAAATATCCTCCAATATTCGAATCAACATGGAACTCCCTCTCTCAAGCTCTGCACGACTTCATTCCTTGTCGAAGTATCCCAGTACATCATGATCGGCGATCTCACAAATGATGAAGTAGTTGCTGCCAACCTCGACTTGGAGCCCACACTTCCATCCGATACTCAAGTCACGTTTCAATCCTTTACGCAAGATGATACCGAAGAGTCATATATAGATATGAGATCGACACTCACAGACGAGGAAGAGGACGCCTTACTCAAGGTACCAATAACGTTTTAGCTTCAAATACCATTAACGAGCCCATGGTTGGAACGCTAGGATTCTACACGCAGTTTCCCTGATTGGATCACCAGCTTTATTCACAGAGTGATACAGTTGCTGGAAAATCTTCCGGAAGAAGGTCCTGACGGGTCCAGCGGGGGTGCAACCGAAAGTAGGTGAATATTTCAAGGTGGTGGATTGACGCTGACAATGACCAAAGTCCAGGTCGTTGATGCTGTCGCAGGTGCTTGCAGCCAAATATGCGTGCATCTCTCTGAACCACTTTTCGATCTGGTGTTGAAGATGGTTTTCGATTATGCTACCACCAACGTTCGATCAAATGCTGTTAGAGCGATTCACCAACTGGTGGAATGTGTAGCGAATGCTGATCCTGTCAAAACCTTGGCTAAGTTTTTTCCATTCTGTGACAACAGCATCCGCGTAGAAATTGAAAACGGTGCTAGTTCGCTTAGAACTACATCTGCATCCACTCCACTTCCCTCCGATGCTACGTTGCACTGGAGTACGCAAATTAGAACATCTTCGTATTGCCAATGCTAATGTATGCTTTGTTTTAGATCTGGCTATACTTAGAGGCGCAGTATACAAGTGGGTCGCAATTTTCCTCGCTCTATCTTTCCCTAATTAAGCGAGCACAGTGATGGACGAGCAGTACGCAGCAAATTCTCTCCCAGGCTTGAACCCTCTCCGTAGCTTTATTTTCAGATCCTGAAGTATAAGAAGGAACTCATGTCGTTGCTACATCTTCTCCGCGACAAGGCATTCTCAAAGCGAGGTTTTTCCTGGGCTGGGAAATTGTTATCTAGCCTCCTGCTTACTCTGACGCATACGTACCCATTGGAAAACAAGTTCGTCAACCCAGAAGAGTGGTCCAGTGATGGTGATGGGTATACGTCAAACTGCAGCAGATTTCTCTCCTGATATTTTCCCCTAGAGTTCAAACACAGTCACCATCGACATTGGGGCAAGCTGTACAGATCAGATGAAGTCACGGCACGTCACTCAAATACATTCATGTCTTTTGCCATAACACAGACCTGTAGATATCTTGGCATGTTCCTGATCCCGAGGAAATCGGTTTTGCTCTCCAAATATTCAAGGAACTGGTTGAGCCTACTCTGACGGCTCTTGAAGATCTCCTCGCTTCTGGTAATATATCAACATGTATCCCGCTTCTCCAAGTAATGCTAAAGGAGCGCTACAGATGTTGTAAGGGATGCTTCTTGGCGGAACGATTTCTGCCGGTTCGTTTCTACTTTTTCCCCCGAATATCTCTAATTCACACAGCGTAGTTATCTAACGGTTGTTCGAAATGCATTTGCTGGCATTCCGACCCTCTTCAAAGAAGTTCTTTCCCAAGAAGAGCTGAGAGCTGCAGCCTTAACAAGTGATATCTTGTGAGTTACCTGTCATGGCTCGAGGTGTTCAGCTGACGTTTTGGCAGGGATGAAATTCCGGAGATGATTGCTTCCATCCAGCCGATTCATTCAGGATTCTCGCTGACTGACCCACAAGATCCCCGATATGTGTACATAGCGGCTCTCAGGCAACGTTTTGGAACTTTCCTACACAAGGCTTCTGAAACCCTTCGCCAGCAAGGGGAAGAGAACACAGTGGACGCCGTTCATATTCTCGTGAGCGCAATATCAAGGTTCCGTCTACACGAATAACCCTGTTGTAGCTTAGATCTGTGCGGACGTACTTGATGGAGTATGGCGATAGCAGAGATAGGTTAATCCCTCCCGTATAACTCCCCCGTCATCGCGACCACTCACGTCACTATCAGTTACTACCTTAACGATGAACAGTATACGGCTGAGATGAATGTAGCTCGCCAATATGCGGGCCAGAAAGTTTGGCCGAGGGCTGTATACGTCCGCCGTGCCCGGTTTGCATCGATTTATTCCTTCCTCGAAACATGCGTTAAATATGACGCAGTTACTACAACTCAGCTCGCCTACGTTGGAATTCCATCGAGCGCAGACGTAGTCCTTTAGAAGATAATCTAATCGATGACTTGGTGGAGTGGTCAATGTGGCATTACGCTGTTATACGTCAGTGAGTATCCTTTGCATCTTTCAAACCTCGCCTGTAATTGAACACTTGCTTTAGATCGAGCCAATCGATATTAGAAGCCATATGCTCCGTAATTCTATTTCGTCTACCTCTTCTTCGCGGCAGCTCACTGACCCTTTGTTTTTGATTTCCAGGTCTACGACGGTGTTAGGCGTCGGGCACTTCCCCGCTTAATTGAAGCATTGGAACCGGGAAATGAAGATGATCGTATGAAAGGTGCACTCTGGACTATCAATTGCCCGTCATTCGGAAAGCATGCAATTTCTGGTACAGTTCAGGGCCATTTGTATTAAATCTACTTACATGTTTTGTCTTGCAGAACCAACTCTGGCCAAGGATTTAGTGGCAAAGCTTTTCGGTTGTCAACATAATGAAAAGGTTTGTATTGGCCCTTGGTTATCAATAATCTTTGAAACGAAGTTCGACAGCCCTCTATTCAAGATTGCGTGTCGACTGTCTTCGATAACTGTGAGAAATAAATTTGACATTTTCTACTCCTCACGCTCACACCTACCTCTTCAGGCCTCAACAGCTTTGTCGAGCCCTGCAATTTGGTATACGATGTGCCCAACCCTGCCATGGACGAAGCTTTGGTGAACCTTAAAAAGTTTCTTGTCTTTGGGTCAAGTGACGACGGTCTGACTGCCCGTTGTCGCAACCAACGTATTGAACGTGTTCGTCGCAATGACACGGCCATCGAGGAGATCGTAAGTAACTTCAACCTTCACAATCAAACGGTCAGACGCTCTAAATGCAAATCATAGAATGAATTCGTCCTAAACATTGGCAACTCTTCCCAAACCCACTGGCGATATGGGATATATGCCACTCGATGTTTGCGAACTCTTGTTCGAAAGGACATGCCTTTGAAAGGAGAACAGATACGGTATTTCTTAAAAAAGGTTCATGATGACCACCCAGACATCGTACGCCCGACTGCTTTATTTCTTCTTAATGGAATCTGACTGTACGAACGTGTAGCGCTACGTGAGTTCGATTGACGAGGCTGGCTCTTTAATGTGCTCATGATCTGTAGTACGCGCAACGAGCCGTTATGAAGAGCTTGCGAAACATTAAATTAAGGACTTATTGCTCCGGTCCTCTGGACCTCGCACTAGCTCACTGCCAAAACCCTCTGAAGAGGAATATAGCTATTCGCCCCACCCAACAGCTGACGGAACAGTTCCTAAGTAGATTCGGAACACCAATCAACTGGGCAGAGAAGGGCGAAACACAGTCAGTAAACATACGCGCGACCCACTTTTCAAACGGCTCATGTTGACGTTTGCTCAGAGTGTTTTTCGACAAGAATCCTCCTGGGTGGCTTGCTTGGCCGAACTCAATTTGCGTCGACATTTTGCCCGACGCTGTAGCATCTACTTTCAGTCCATGGGAACCCGCCAGTGCAAATGCTATTGAAGTTGTTCGGGAACTTGTCACTGACCCCACATACTGGGAAACTGTTTCTACATACTACTCAGAGGAAAATCATGAAACGACCATCGTTCAAGACAATGTTTCCTGTGTCAAATCCATATGTGAGTCTAGTCGATTCTTTTTGATTTTTCTCTGACTCAAAGCGATGTAGTTCAACTTCTTGAAGATGAACCCTTTGAGGCCTTCAAGCCTGTGGCGGAGAAATTAATAAATGATAAGGATCAGAATAAGCAGCGTGCCGCAGCGGAACTTCTCGCAGGTGTCCTTGGAGGCAAGTTATATTTGATTTTGAGTAAGTTTTCAATGTCTCACATTGCGTAGGATCGAAGCACTGGCCTCTTAACAAGCAAAAGAAACTCTGGGTATGGTTTACTCCCAACATACCTATTCTCCTTAGCCAGAACATAAAATCTGACACTCTGATGATCTGGACGTCTTTCTTGGAGGTTAGTTGTTTCTTTTTTTTGGCTGCTTGCTTATGGACCAGTTGAATTTTGCGCAACAGTACATGTTTTATCACAAAGATCCTCGACGTATACAGCCCATCGTTGATTTTCTAATGGAATCATTCAATTCTCTGGACTACAATGCAGAGATGTCCTTTGATGCTGTGAAAATCATCTCGCTATTCAGGTCATTCTACGAGGAACTAGGAAGGAAATTTTCCCCATGGGTTGACGATGCAGTACGAAGATCTTGGGCCGAGATTCATAGCGAACACGACGATGTAGGTAATTTTATTGCTCATCACCAATTTTGATTAAATTTGATTGATACAGGTCCGCGCCTTCATCAGCGAAATCCTGGCCTTTTCTGAGAATATTAAGGTGTGTAGTAGGTCTTGCTTTGTTTGGATGCGCGTGATATCCTGACTGGATGTCAGTGGCTCCCCAAACCGTCGCTTCCAACCGTAGAAATTTTCGTGCGAGAATGTTCTCGCCTTCCCGCAGACTACGACATTATGGGGATACGGGGAACTTACCATCGCGCAAGAGTGGTGGAACTCGTCGATCGATTTCAACTTTGGCGCTCAGAACGTACACCAGGTGTTCGTGCCTTTCAATCAACCTACGACCGGTACCGTGGAGACTTTCTTGGTACAAACGCTAACTGATCAATGGTTTTAGAGTGGGAATCACGGTTTGCAAGTGGCTGTATCAGTCAATCCACGATCTTCATGCGATATCTACATTTGATTACATTCTCCTTTTAATGGTAAGTGTTCTTCTCTCAAAAACATGCATCCGTTAATCTTGTTGCATGTAGCCTGAGCTCTTTCGGTTCACGGAAGGTACACTATTTCATTGCGAATCGTCACAGGGAACCTTATATTCCACCTCCCAGTAAATGACAACAATGAACTCGCTTCCCGCGCAAGCACGTTACTCGTTCGAATGTGCGGGGTGACTCCTCCTGTGCCACTCATCGATCCACTTCTCGATGCAATCTTTGAAGCTATCAGGAGGTCGCCCGTCCGTGTTTACTTTTTGGATGCCCTTGCAGCAACGCTTACACCGCTAACTGCAGTCCTGGAGGGTTCGGTTAAAAGCTCTACCCCTTGTGCAAGGTTCGATATTCCTCTCTCCCTCATTCCCGTTAAACGTGGTTTTTTTGATTATCTCCTCTCAAGTCTTCTATTTCCGTCAGGTCCCACTGATCAGAGATATCAAGATAGTAGAGATTTTAGAGGTTTAGATCTTTTACCTTCATTTTTGATAAGCATTTTGAAAGGTTATGAAGGTTTTATGTCAATGCTTAGACGACGAAGTCGTGGAAGTTAGGGAAATGGCAGCTCGGTGAGTGATTCTATCTCAGTGTCATTGTTATGCTCATCTATTTCACAGGACCTTGTCGGGCATTCTCCGTCTGTCGCCGCGGCGTAGCATCATCACTCTCAAAGTAAGTTTTTGGGATAAATCGTAGACCAAACTAACTGTCCCCGCGCCTGCCAAAGGATCGGTTTGTTCGACTGGCTAAGAATAGTTCCATTCCCCACCGACAAGATCCCAGCTACAACACTGCAGTAAGGCGACGTCACGCGGCCATCTTGGGCATTTGTGCCCTCGTCGACAGTTATCCATATACGGTAGAGAAGTGGATGCCAGAGCTTCTGACGAATGTTTTAGCGGAGCACACATATGATCCAGTGAGCTGATAACATGTGTGATGCATGCTCGTTAACTCATTGTTCTATGCAGATCCCCATCTCCACAACAGTCCGAAAGTGCGCGAGCAACTTCAAGAGGACGCACCAAGATACGTGGCATGAAGACTCGAAACGATTTGACGATCATCAACTTGTTGCACTTTCAACCCTGCTAACAGGATCATCATACTGTATGGCCAAAACCAAGTTACAGATATTCGCTGACCATGATATACAGATGCATAAAATATTTACCTGCTGTTTCGCATGTAATCTAACAAGAATTCTTACACCTCAAAATAAAAAATGGCGCCCTATGGTATATAACAGCCATATCTCTCAGAAAAGTCCACGGGCAAGGAGATGACAGTGGGGCCCAATATGGCTATAAAATCTGCATGTCCAACTGTCACTCGCATACAATAATCTCAGCGCTTATACGCGTAAATGGGGTATCTGACTCTGGGGAGACAAAGTATTCGGTGACCGCGGCCTTTGAGTAACTGGAGTTCGTTGGCCATCTTCAAGATCGTTCAAGGTTGCCAGTCCAGGTTCGGTTGTCTCAATTCCGTCAGCCGTACCAGCTCGTGCGCCGGCTTGAGGAACCATGTCGATAGGTGCTCTCTGACGATTTTCATAACCTGACTTGACGCGATTATTTGAAACTGATTCCCTGGAAAACCGAAATGAAGTGAGAGGGAGGAGAGTGATGCATGGTAAGCAACGGACCTAATCTCAGCAATCAAATCTTCGATAGAGTACCAAGCCAGAGGCCCATAAGCGATACCCCTCCACCAACCCATCAAATCGGGGGGACCAATGAAAGCATGCGCATGCAGATGATCGGTTATAGGAATTTTGTTGTCTTTGAAAGGGGGTGTGATAAAACCAATACGAAATTGTTGGTTTGAATCTTGGGGAACAGGAGGGAGAACGGAGGGCGTAGGAGGTGAAGATGGGGTGAGGAATGAGGCAAGCAGACGGGTGGCAAGATTTCGTACGTTGACGAGGAGTGGTAGGTCAGTGGACGACTAGGTTAAAAAATGGATCGCGTGAGTGGAGATGGCGAGCTAGATGTAAAGTACGCACAAGGGTATATATTGATGGTACATGCAAACTGCAACTGGAATGAACACACGTCTTTAGATGCAATGATGGATCCGCTTACTTGAAGGCTACAATGATATGCCCCTGACTGGAAACAGGATTTGCCTTTTCTTTGTAGGCTGTAAAGTTGTCGTCGCGCCATAAAACTTCGGGTTGCGTTGAGCCTGGGGGAAACGAAGGGGAACGGGGAGAATTAGGAGTGGCATGCGACGCAGCCGATACGATGCTGCACATAGGACAGCCAAGTTTGGGGGCAAAAGCCATGAGTGATAACGAGATGAGGGTTGCAGCGAGATAGACGTTTCTGTTGGCGTTGCAGAGACTGGCGAGCGCGGCAGGAGTGCGGCAGGGAGAGATTTGACTTTGGCAAAGAATCAACGTTCTTGGCTTCAACTGAGATCGCAGCATTCACGTGATTATTTTATGGCGGCAATGTCGGCAACGAACGATGAACTTCAGCTCTTTGACAACTTCAGAGCAGATCTTGACGACCACAACGACAGAAGAGAGCGTCTCATCAAGGTACTTAGCCTTCCTTGTCTACCTGCAAAACAGTTAATTCACCCACCAAAAGGCAAGTCGCGATGTTACAAACCTATCAAAGAAGACAATCTTCCTACTTCACCGACTCATGATGGAAGATTCAAATACATCCACAGTAGACAATGCACCTGGGGAGCGCGCTGCATTGCGTGGCAGAGAAAAACTTGTCGAGGTTCAAACCATCTATGCTGGACTCAAGCAAGAGTTGGAGGGTGACAGGTTTTGGCGGTACCAGAGCCAGGTTTCGCCCGGCCTTCAGGAATACATCGAGGCATTGGGCTTCGCACACTACCTGGAGTACGGATCGCTTATCACTTTTGATCAAGTCCAGCGGACATTAGCTGATAGCCAAGGCGTTCCTGTAAGTAATTTGACTTGACTTATCTTGCGTACGCGCTCATGTTCCCCTTCTAGTACTTTCCTTTGACAATTTCAGACTACCTTTTGGGCTTGTCAGATTTGACGGGCGAACTCATGCGATATGCCATCTCTGGCATCTCTCGAAGAGGTGGTCGCAAGAAAGCTAGTGAAGTCTGCGCATTTGTTCGGGGCTGCAAATCAGGCGAGGGCGAAATCGGTCTTACTAGATCCATCAATGCTAATTAATCATAGATTTTGAGCGTCTGACTCCCTACGTGTGGGAGCTCAAAAAAAAGCAGTACGTGACTGCACAGTCCTTGGAAAAGATAGAAGACGGTAAGGTTTCCTTCTCCTTCTCCATCTTCCACCCATTCTTAGGTCCTAATTTTAGCCGCATATGCAATATTTGTTCGAACCTCCGAATATGACCTATCTCCAGAGATGCTCGACGACATCGTTGCGCAGGCCATTTCAAGCTACAGCACCGATGGTCCTCCTGCTAGATCGAGAAGAGATTTCAGCCACGACGACCTCGAGGACACGTAAAGTTTGCGACTAAATAGGCCAGCGTTACCAAGACTGCCCACTCATCATTTCCATATCCACAAGATTAAGGCCATTTTTGTATCATGTCTGTATCACTAAGAAGGATAACATTGTTATGAATCATCTTCGCCGAAGAAGTGAACCCCCGCTGGATTGTCTTCGTTGGACATTCAAATTTCAATCGATATGTAATCAAATTTATTCATAGAGTACAAGATGCTGAGATCCCTCGATTCAATCAGGGCGATGTTAACTAATCGTTCCCATTTTTCACGGCGCCATCCAATTTTGTAGGAGATATCTTTATCAACCCTCCGTTCACGACAAACAAGTTGAGAAGGTAGATTATAGTTGGCGACGTGAGGCCCCCGACGCTCTCGGCGGCGAGTTCTCTGACTGTGCCGTGCAGAACACTACCGTTGAGCTCAACAACACGACTGAGGTTTGGTTTGAAGGCGGTGTTGACATCTTCATCCAATGACACTCTGGTAAACGCAATTGTAATTTGTCCCACTTCGTCCATGACTTCCGCATAAAACTCGGGCGATGACGAGGAGATTACGGCTTTAGGCAAAGCTCGGTCGCTCGAAGTTTGGGCGGCTGAAATTCGCATAGTGTTGTCACCATCCTGTGACGTGTCTTGTGTCGAACCAACTGGCTGAGTGGGAGAGACAACCGCACTGGGAACGACGGGGTTCGAATCTACCACAAGGATATCGTCATGCGAGCCTTCCTCGTCATCGGGATTTACGACACAATCTCCGTCCGCTTCATCGTCAGTCTCTTCCTGATCCGAGTCTATGTCTGGGATGAAACCACCAAATAAGCGATAGAGCACCGATACGAATACGCCAAAAGTCGCGCAAAGGTATTTGATAAGGCTATAAATACTCTCTCGGGGCGGCTCTTTGTTGGGACGTGTCATCCATCCAGATAAAGTGGGAGAATCGTTGGGAAAGAGATAGCGCTCGCGTTCACGGGATGAGAAGCCCTCGGCTGAAGCTCGGGATGGCAGCGGAGTTATCACAGTATCAATTGGAGCAAAAGAAACTGATGGCTTGACAATAGGTCGTCGGCGGGGGGAAGGGGGAGGAGTGGGAAGGATATCGAGATTTCTCAGTGGCTGGATGGATGGCTTGTGTGGACATAAAATTGTCATTTTCCAAAACCCGCTTGTCGTCGAGCTTTTGGTGGGGAAGAAGCTGTGAACGGGACTGAGCAAAAATTCGCTTCCAGTTGAATCTATTTCAAATGAGAAGGTTCCATTTTCAGAAAGAGGCATTGTTAAAAAACGGATATCCAGGCTGAGGGGGGAAAAGATGGAAAAATCGGTCGCATCGGAAGGTAAAGGACAGGCCAGGTCGGCGAGATCAAGGCTGATTTGGTTTCTTAGTTTCCTATGTTCCATGGGAATTATGGTGACTTGGACGGGAATTTGATCCTGAACCGACCCAAAAATTGCATGAGTCTCGACGTACGCGAGAAGGCGTATACTGGTATTGTCGAGGAGTCTCTTTAAGAAGGTAGTTGGGTCTTCGCCACTGCCGCGTGTTTGGAGCGATAATGTGCTGGGTTGGGAAGAAGAGTGCGTGATGCTGCCTGTAAACGAGACGTTCAGGAGAGTCCCTGGGGAAGCGGTCACAGTATAAGTTGGGGAGACAACCACGGAATGATCATCCCGTTGACACGGCACCAGAAATAAGATCGAGGCATTTTTTGGCTCGGAAAGAAGCCTGAAAAGATGAATGTCTGAGCGGGTTGGAGACTACAAAAGTTGGTGAACATTACCTCTCGCTCCCAAAGGCCCAGACGCGATAGTCCATTGGGGCGAACCTCGCAATCTCCACTGACGCGGATTCGCTCCCTGATGCATGATATTCGCGCGTATTTCCGATCGTCGACTTCCATCCATCCAACAAAAAAAGAGTGTTCGTTGATGGGTCCGAGTCATGTGCCCGGGTTAACACCAAGGTCCCGTTTCGACCAAACAGTCCCAGCCATTTCACCTCGCCAGATGGATAAACCAATCTATAGGTGAACGAGTATTGGACTTGTTGAGATCGGATCGGAGTGGGTATTACAACCTGTAGACTTAGGAAGTGTTCGGTGGTCGTGTGCAAGGAGTTGGCACTCGCGGTAAGAGACATTTTTACGACATTGCGATTGGGCGAGTCATCAACTTTTGTCTCGTCCTCGAAGCCCAATTCACGCCAGTTACCGCCAGATGTATGTGCGAGGGAAGGTAGGTCGGACCACAGCTGGACGCGAGCGCGGTCGTGTTTGAGTTGAGCATGAAGCTGCACGCTGAGTTGGGCAGTGAAACGCAGTGTAATGGTGTCTTGAATGGAAGGGACTGTGAGCTGGAGGTTGTCACCCAACGAGGGGGTGAAGACGATCGACATTGGGGACAAGAAGAAAGAAGAGACCGATCGCGATCATACTTGGGTCTTGTCGTCACAACTTGTATGTCATTTATGAATAATGACATCATCTACGCTGGCACAAACGTCCTCATTCGTCGCGTCAGCCTCCTGCGCGGGGTTGCGGGTATCAAATCCTGTCCTCCATCGTCTATCTCATCCAGCTCAAAGTCACCGTCGTCTTCATCGTCTGGCACCTGGTATTCGAAAACACTCAGATCAATCATGTTGCCGTGGTATTTGCATTTCTTAGTCTTGTATCCTGCTCTCTCTTTCACGTCATGTTTCCATTGTCTACCCGGGGTACCATCAGCGCCAACGCACAAAATACTTGACCCTGCTTACTCTTTCCGTGCACCCCATTCATTATATTTTTTCCCACCTATCTGCCAATCTTCATCACCAATCGCTAGAACCTTGATGTGTTTCTCCACCATGTTGTCCATTACAATGTTCGGTATTAGTGGCTGTGACTTTGAGAGTGTTGTTCGGCAGATGGGACACCCTTTATTTTTCTGGCTGCACAATGAGTAATGGGATTGACTCAAGGGAACTCCATGGCTTGCCTTCTTGACGTTCCATTGCCACCCGCAATCACCGCACAGAGTATGACCGCAAGGATTGGCTACATGGGAGGCAGCCCTGTCTCGGTCGTCTGTTATTGAGACCCAAATTGCATGAGAGAAACATACAAGATGTCGCAGCATCTTTCTTGGAAATCAGGACATCATGAGGATTCGAAAGGGCATGTACGCACATAGGACAAGTCAATTCATCTTCAAAGCTGCCCAGAACTTCCTGTAAATCCACATTCGCATTCTCCTTCATCTTCCCTTTCTTTATTGGCGAAAGGTAACATTGCTTTGGAGATGGTGGCTGATATGGTCTCTTGGCTGGTACAATCACTTGTGGTACATTTGCCTGATCTGATAGTCAGCTGCCTTTGGGATACAATTCAACGGCAGAAAAGGCGTACTGGTAACAGCTTGCGCAACCACAATTGTGCGAGTGTGCATACTTGGGCCATGTGTTTGCGACCTTGACGGCCCTTCTTGCATTTCCTGATAAACTCTCTGCTCAACAGCATCCAGCTCAGCCAGAAATACATCATCCATTTCTTCAAGTTCGAGGGATTCCGTGCTCCGAGGCCGAGAAGGGGTGTGTTCCAGAACATCGATTGTCGGTGAAACTCGGGATGGTGCAGCTAGGATTTGATCCCAATCAACGCCTTCGACACCAGCGAAATCATCCGGAATGTTGTCGAATTCGTCATCGGACATCTTCGTGCTCGTCGAGGGGTTGCGTTACGGTTCTGGATTTGAGAACCAAGCACAGCCACTGACACGTTCATCACGTGCTTGCTTCACGAATCTAAAAATAGCGTCACATAGCTTTGGCTCCGCTCATTGGCGGTACCGGTTTTCAAAAGCCCAAATTAAGTACTTATAGCATTGAAACAAAACAAACATCTTTGCTGCGGGAAACATGTAATTCTTGTGGTTGGGATGCCACTCGGCGCCAAGCGCGATAAACCATTCACGTCGGATCTACATGGCGGCCAAGGGGCCCAGTAGTTATCTGTCTAAAAATGCACCTTTGCCAAGAATATTGCTTGCACAAGGAATTTCATGCCCAGACTTGCTTGGATATTTGCTTTGACACGCCACCTTTCGAATTTAAAAGTCAAGGCTACTAATAGAAAAATTAAATAAATTACATTTAAATCGCTGGGGCACGAAAGAGAAACAGGTGAGTTGCGGTAAGACTTAGATAGGTGATGGCCAGTAGTACAATAAACATGAAATAAATAAGAGCATGGAGTAGATGTATATGAACCAAATTGCAATCAATCACGTTCTTGGGATGCATCCTCGTTAATTTCTCGTCTTGGCCCTGATGATAACAAGGAGCCAATGGCCATGGAAGCTCTTGTGCGCGGTGAGTATTCTGCAGAGTCACTGCGGTCGGATGATGAATACGGGGAGGGAGGAAATTGTTCAGATGAATGTGACGCTTCGTAAACGGCTGTACGAGAAGAATGGGGTGACTGAGATGAACGACGTCGTTTTCGTGGATGATCCAAGAGGAGGGATCTTGAATCAATCGGTGGCAGATGCGAAGTAGGACGACGTGGAGAGCGGCTGCCACGGCTCTGGTGCACACGTCGAGGTCGTTGCTCGCACGGACGCGAAGGTTGTGTGTAAGATGAATAGTGGTCATGACTTCCATTGATGTGGCGCGGCGGAGGTTCGGTATGGTCGGAAGAGTGATGGTAAACTTCAAGAACAGATCGTTGCAGAGATGCCATAGAAGTTAACCGCTATTATAATACGACGTAAGCGAGGGACAAGACGACGACCGCCACTGTGGCTAACCTGGTCCTCTGCAGCTTTGGCGTTTAACATTGCGAGCAACATATCACGGTCGCCGTCGCCTTTAGATCGGTATGCTCCAAGAATTTCACGAAGCGTAGGGGGAGGCGCCTGCGACCCTGGATTATTTACCAGGCAATGGGAAGGCAAAGGGGGCAAACCTGGTCGAGAATTGATTTTGCGGAGGAGATCATCCTGTCCAAGTCATCTGGATGGCAGTAGGGAGCGGAGGAGCACTCAGAGCGGGGATGGTGGTAAGAGGCGACGGAATTCATGGCAAACAGGAGGGTGCGATGGGGCCAAGAATTACAGAGCTGCCTAGAGGGTTGTTCTTATGCCTTGCAGCAGTGATCTATTTTTGTTAGCCTACCAAGAGATTTTGCCAAGACTTTTCGTCGCTATTTTAAAAACGGCAGCCAAGAATAGACGGCCGCAGGCCCGCAAGCGTCAGAAAGCATACAGCAGGGAAGAGAGAAACGGATAGAAGAGGAGAGTGCTAGCGATGAAGATGTTCAAAGACATCGAGAGGTAGTTGTGCGGACTCTGGCATGAGTCGCACATGAAATGCCAATACAACGCCAACAGTGCCAACGAATTTTGTGCCTGCCTGGTTGACCTTGGCTGTCTCAGCCTACCGTCACAACAGTGTGACTCTGCGAGTTGGCGTGGTGCAAGCCACCCAAGCGTTCACAAAAGGATAATCGTCAACGGCCACGCCGCCAGCGTTACTCAATAAAAAACACTACACAATGCTCAGTTCATACTCCTTATCATCGCATGGGGTCCGGCTGAACATCTTTCAGCTTCCATATCTCGCCAAGCCTCCGTATTTTGGCCGTGTTCACACCTTTTATTTTAAGAACAACCGCTCAAAGTACACGCAAGGTACACGCCATTCAAAAAATATTCTTAGCCACCCGATTACGTAGAGTTCCCCCTCGCAATTACCAAGCAATGGACTCGCCCAGTTTTTCCCTCTTCGAAAAGACTCCACCCCGCCCAGCCCCAACCCTATCCTATTCCTGGAAAGAACGATGTCCAGATGCCCAGCTACTGTATATTCAGGATGCTGAGCTAGCAAATAAGGAGTTGTCAATCCTTGCACCTGGCGCATTTGGTTTCGACCTCGAATGGAAACCGAATTTTGTCAAGGGAGAGGGGGAGAATCCGGTCGCTTTGGTGCAGCTGGCTAACGACGAAACAATTCTTCTGCTCCAGATCAGTGCGATGAAAGGTAAATGCCTTTGATCTCACACACTTTCGTAATTTCTTATCGCAACCCCCATTATGTACAGAGTTTCCGACCAAACTGGAAGAAATACTCGGTAGCTCTGACTTTGTAAAAGTTGGCGTCGCCATCCAACGTTAGTTCTTCAGTCAAGATCCAAAAATATCTTATCTGACCGATTTCACCAGACGATACCGAGAAGCTATACAAAGATCACCAGGTTTCGACATACAACTGCGTGGACCTTTCTCTGCTTGCCCGATCCATTGATAATGATCGATGGAAAGGGAAATATAATTCCTCTCTCGGTCTTGCTAGACTCATTGAATCGTACGAATATCGTCTACTTGGCAAAGGCAAGATCTCACGGAGTAACTGGGAGGGTCAACTGCGCGAGCCGCAGCAATTATGTCAGTACTGCTCCCGCCCAAGAAGCTACGCTTATTTGTTTGACCTCTGTCAGATGCAGCCAATGACGCACATGCGGGATATACAATTTATAGGAGGCTCATCGCGATGGTGAACTCATCCCCAACCCCTCCAAAGGGGGTTTGGTATACGTTCGATTCCGTCCGAGGTCGGCTCTGTCAGCCTTCGGGAGAGCAGTGGCATGCTTACAATCCAAATTATGATCCTGGCCCTCCCCCTCCCCCTCGCGTTCCGAAAGAGTCCAAGGCCGCGGACGACGAAACCAGTAACAACTCGTCGGGACCTTCACAATTACCAGATAACAACCTAGAAAACAGGATGAACGAGCGACCGTTTCGTGTACGTGGACGAGCGGGAAGATTTGTTTCTTCCCGACCCCAAGCGCCAGACCTTTCTTTTCGGGGGCCTAGAAATGCGGAGAATTCTGGTTCAAGCAATCGTCAATTCTCCGCGAGCGTTGCTCCTTCACACTATGCGCCTTTGATTTCTTCTCCTTCTCCTCAAGTCAGCAGCTCGGCAGCGCCCATCACAGATTCCTCTCAGCAATCTCACTCGCACCACATCGGTTTTAGGCCACGGCTCAGGAGAGGCCGTGGTAGGGGTCGTGGCAACCCCAGGATAAACATTGATCCGACAGAAGGCGCAAAAAGATCCATTTAACTGGCATCGGAGACACACCCCTCCGACAGCCAATAAATCTCGTAACGCTGGAATTCGAAGACTACTTATAGATGGACTCCAAAGAATATCCTACCTTGCCAAGACAATCTCGATTTATTGTGACCCTCTTTTGATCAAGTTCCTTCCACAGATCGATTCGGGCTTCTGCTGCATTTTGAATCACCATTTTTTTGGCATTGATAAAGCACATAGGACTCGGTTCGCAATCAGCACTCTGTCCCGTCGCATCCAACAGCCACCCTTCTAAACATCCCTGACCACCCTCCAATGGCTCTGCTTGAATTCGACTCTGGTGCACCTATCCTGACCCGTCGACCCTTGCGAGAGCTGAATACTTTCTGTCCCTGCCTGAAATGCATCTCTGTGTATTGCTTCTACACGATACCCTCGCAAATGCGACGCTCATCCGTCTGGAGTGATTCCCTCCTGGAATTTAATGGATAAGTACATACATTCCCGGAAGAATTGTGGGGTAAACGTTTAAACACCTGGTTGTTTACTTGACCCGATTATGCCCGATTGTGATGGGTTTTAAGACACGAGCGCTGCTTATCTTGCACTCACAGAGTAAGACTCCTCACACGGTAGCATGTTGTATCGCACTTTTTTACACAAATATTATCAGTCCTATCTCGAAAAATAATGAAATTTAGACAAGTCACAAAGGCTGTAATGTACCAAGGTGAGTCAGGTAATGACCTCTCAGTAGTTGGGTGCAGGAAGGGAAGATATGCTAGTGGCCGAAAAGCTAGATGTGCTGCTAGCGTGATGCAACGCGGACGAAGTACAAGCTTCGTTGTTAGTCCAGACACGGGCGGCGCCTAAATCGACTCAGAGAGAGACCAGAATATTCGAGGAGAGAGAAAGAACAGACCTCCCGGAACGTTGGCACGAGTGGCCCACTTGGCAGTCCACAGATGGTGACTGATGCATATCAGATGGCGCTTTAGTTAAAAAATCAAAAAATTGAAGTTGCGTTACCTATACACGACTTGCATTCCACCAAGATAGGCTACGCTACTCGACCACGCAGCGACCCCGTCGCAAACGGACGTGGAGTTCAACGAGTGAGATGACGTGGCAGTGCCCCTGCACGCGCTGACTGGGACTTCTTAGCCTGGTCTATTGAAAGTACAAAACTCGACCTACTTGCACTCCAATCACCATTCGGATCGCTGGTTGGTTTGGACGAGGAAGGCCATTTAGCCTAATATACGGAGATTAGAAGATTAAATTATACATTCATTCATAGCCTAACCTGCCAAATGTATCTATTTAATAGATGGTCAATGCTGCTCTTGCGAATCGTTGCGTAAGACTTACCCTTCAAAGGAAACCTCCGAACTAGCCGGATACTCAGTTCCAATGGCGTAGGCAGGTGCAAAGCAAGTGGGAAACTTGAAACTTGCTCCTTTCGCGGCGGAGAGTGCACTTTTGATGGCTTTGTCGTATCTGTTGTTCGCTGTTGCCCCGATAAGATTTCATTGGTTAATACGCTAGTTCATTTACCGTAGGCTTGCGACGCGTCCCATAGCATTACACCACCGAATGACGGAAAGCTCTTTCGCATCTGGACCGTAATGTCTCTTAAAGTGTTGACACTGACATAGCCCCCTTGTGCAGCGCTACTTGAAGCAGGTGCTCCGATCAACACCTTGACGTTTTTGTTAAGACTCGTTTTCCGGGCCCAATGATCCCTATCAATGACATCGTTGGATGTTAAAGTTGACGATATCAGACTTTGTCCTCACCAAAGGCCAAAGTTCCAATACTAAATCGCGGTTAGATCTGATCAAAGGACTCATGGTACCCACCGATGCTGAGCCGAAGTTCTGGAGTCCACAAGGATTGTTGTAAAATCTAATGATCGTGGTGGGTAGCCATCATGAGTCGGTCGAATTATTGCTACTCACTGGACTGTTCAAGAGGTCGGTAAAATGAATAAACAGGAGTATATCCTAGACTACCATAAATTGCATCAAATGTTGTTGAATTGAGAAGGCCGCTCCAGGCACTGTCCAGGAAGCTGCATTGAGGTGCAGCGGTAATATAATATCTGGTAGGGCAATTAGAACACTTCAAATCACCTATTCGAGTCGTCACACACCGTTTATCTCCGCCCTTTTCTAAGGAACGTATTGTGTTTACAAATGTAGCGAAGTAAATTGAGGTTCCGTTCTCAAAATCAAGATCAATTCTAGGAAAGAAGCATAGATTAGCGAGGGTAAGAATCTCAACGTTTAATGCAGACCCATCAAGAACTGCATGCCCAAACGGGCGAGTAGCGGAGCTGCCGCCAAGAAACATATTCCAGATAGTATGGGCGAATGCCTTTGCCTGACTGCTAGATTGAAAGCCGAAGGAGCCCTGATCCCCTCCTAAACTCAACGTGACAATTTTTCCTTTTTCCTGGCAACTAGTAATATCCGCTGCAAGGGAAGCACAGTTTATGAGGCTCGTTCCAGGAAAAGTACCATTTTCCCCGGGGTTGCATGTCTATGATTACCATTTCAGCGAATCGTGATGGAAGAGGGGGAAAGCCGTACGAACATTGGCGAGATTAAGTTCAGGAGCTCCTCCAACTCCAAAAAACTTGTGAAGAAATGCAATAGGAAAAACGTCAGTGACGTTGTCCTTGATGTATTGTGAGTTCCCCAAAATCAAGACACCGAATGGAGACATACTGCACAATAGAAAGCTAGTCGGTGCTGAGGGCCAGTTGTATTCGAACTTTGGCCCCAGTAGCTGAAAATAGAATTACGTGATACCAAAGCTACAATTTCCGACATCAATGCTTACACCACCAGCTAAATCTCGAGATAATCAATGAAAGGCGAGAAAGGTTAAAGAAGGCGTACGTTGTCGCGTCGAGTGTTGTTGAAGGCAACAATGTTGAGGGTTTGAAATCCTATGGTCAGCAGTGCGAGTGGGTGCATCCTGGAGCGAATAGAACATGGGGAAAACCACTGCTCAATATCAAAATGCAATTTTATAGCTAGTAAGGTCGACATGACCCATGGCATCAAGAAATGGTTGAACCTCTGATCAAAAAGCTTCGGACTTCACGCTTGATACAGTATTGCTGTCGCAGGTGACTAGCAGACCGGAACATTCCCGACGTATCTTCGGTTAAAACGCTATTAGCAACGTATTGACAAGCCGTCAAAATAAGGAACATACCATGACCATAAGACGCCATTTTATTGAATTATCGGAGAAGCTAGATAAGACAGCTCTATAGATACTTAAGACGTACATGAAACATGTAGGGAGAATACAGTGCGGGAAATCCATGGATATCAATCATCCTGAGGACGCTGAGTCGCTCTCTCCATCAACAGCGGTGGCGGGGCTCTCAGTCCGGATGGGATCTACAACCAAGGAGTCACCGTTGAAACAGGATTTTAATTGACGCAACTTGGTAGAACTCACCAAAGTACGGTTGAGATTGGGCTTCACGTGCTGTCAATCGCTCTTGATGATCATAGCGAAGAAGTTTATCGAGAAAATCAATAGCTTCGTTCGAAATATAACGCTGATTTTCCGAGGTAATAAAACGAGTCCAAGGTTTTCTTGGATATCTGTACCAAGAGCTTGTCTCGAAATGCCAGGCATTTAGTTTATAGGGGGCGTACCTTCCAAGAAGTTCATCGTATTGGGAATCAAGCCTGATATTATATTTGTCGATGTAAGAATACAATTCATCGGTGCCTAGGACTTTCGTGATTTTGACGAGTTGGTCATAATTGTCGTGTCCGTGGAAGAAAGGTTCCTTTCGAAAAATCTGCCGTAGTGTTAGTGCAGAACCCGATCAAGGGGGGGGGGCTCACCATCGAAGCAAACATGCAACCATAACTCCACATGTCCAAACTATAGTCATATTCTTGAAAGTCCACAAGAAGTTCGGGGCCTTTGAAGTAGCGGGATGCCACTCTAACGTTATACTCCGTTTTGGGATGGTAGAATTCAGCCAGGCCCCAATCGATGAGACGAAGCTACACGATGATGAATGATGATATGAAGACGATTCAAAAAATATCTTACTTTGCGATGCTCATGGTCTATCATCACGTTGTGGGGTTTCACATCTCGATGCATGATGCCTTTTGAATGGCAATAGTCAAGTGCCTAGTAAATCGTTAATGAGCCCAACGTGTGCCAAAGTTGTCGACTGGTACCTTTAAAAGCTCAAACATGTAGAAGCGAACATCCAAGTCTGTAAAGCGGGGGTATAGGACTTTGAAATCGACGTTGTGAACGTATTCAGTAATTAGGCTTGGAATCTTGGATGCGGGATCGCGCACGACATCAAGCAAGGCAACAACATTGGGGCCCCCGGCCAAATTCTGCAAAATCTTGATTTCGCGCTTGATCTTTTTCTTCTTAACGGGCTTCAACACTTTGATAATACATTTTTCTTCAGAGACCACGTTCACGCCCTCGAACACCTATGCAAGCGTAGCAGACAAGGATGAGTATTGGCCGATGATAGTCACTAGTTGACGTCCGAACCTCAGAGTATTTCCCTCGCCCGACTTTTCGAACTATCTCGTAATGATCTTGCGATCCCCATTGAACCTGTAGGTTATCTGGAGGGGTGTCACGATGGGGTGTTCACAATGAAGATAAGGTCGCACCATATTCATGCCACGAAGGACCTAACCGAGCATTGACGTCGCAATATACCCGAGCAACGGATTTTGTTGCGGATCTGCCCATAAGAGAAGCGGGTTCACCAAGGCAGATGAGTGTATGCAATAGGTTTATGCAGCGACGTGAGATTAAAAATTCCCACAGTTAGTGGCAGTGAGCATGTCAAAACTTGGTCAAGATCTGAAGGCCTGACGCAGTGGTGTCACGGCCGTCTTGACCTCAGCCAAAAAGGTCAGGCCGAAATGTGGGTCAGGCCAATTTGACCGGTCATGTCCGTGGTCAATGGGGTCAAGCGTCACGTGCATGCCAAAACAGGTCTGCCCGCGACACCATTTTGACAGTTGACAACGTTGACAGGTGCCAGTCGTACTTAATTTTGCGACGCGAACTTAAAGAAATCAATGTATGTAAGTTTGTCAAAATGTATGTGTAAGCATGAAGAACAGGATGAGTGGTCTTGCTGCCCCACTACATTGTGTTCTAACTTGAATCATGCACCCTAAGTATGTGTCTTTTGAAGTCATACAGCTATACAATATATATATCACCTCTGAGTCACTCTTGGTGTAGAATGAGAAGACCTGGAGCAATTACAACTGCATTAAATTTATTGCAAGGATATTTTCTGTGAACATTCTAAGGATTCATACATACACTTCTCAATTTATCAAAAAAAAAAAAACCCATCTTTCAGTCACTCCCCACCCTCTCTGAGACCAAGGCCCACAACGATCGGATTTGGCTATGGATGCTGGGATGCAACTGTTTACAATTGACTGTAGAACCGGCTGTCGGAAGGTGTTTTGCCGTTTCCCACGACCCTTTTTGGACCGGTCAGGCCGATTTTTGACCGCTTTATGGCCATTTTGATTGACCACCGGCCTGACCGGTCATGACCCGGGTCATTGACACCACTGGCCTGACGAACATTCAACTTGGTGTCGTCTTGCCTTGGTTCAAAAGTTTGCTTCTAAACTGTTTCATGGAATGCCGTCCAAGGTGAAATCACAGCCATTACATTGGCCAAAACATATCCAGTACATTATATCTCCTTGTTATCACCAATCAGTAACCTCTTCAACGCGACAGTTCATAGTCGAATCGCCAACGCCTCCACAAAAGATAACGCAGACAAGGAACTGTAAGGTTGTTATTCGACCTATAACGGTCTCCTCCCATCCAGCTTGTGGGCAATATGGTTTGTTTGCAGCGCAAAAAATACCTCCCAAGACATGTATTATGGACTACATGGGTAGGCTTGCTTCCTTAAATCCGACGTATATTCTCCTGAATTTTGTCCGAATATTGTAGGTGAAATCCACTGTGATGATCGCCCCGAATCTGATTACGACTTGTGCCTCCATCGTTTCGTGGATGGGCGTAGCATCGGCATCGATGCGAGTAAAATGGGAAACGAGGCTCGCTTTATCAATGACTACCGGGGCATTGCAGAAAAGCCCAACGCCATCTTCTCTGATACACGAGACCATGGGGGCGAGCTGCGCATGTATATCTGGAGCTCCCAGGAGATCAAGAAAGGAGACGAAATTCTTGTATCCTATGGAAAATCCTGGTGGCGAACACGCCAAGAGGTGACGAATGTGAAGTAGGAGACGGCAATTTCTACGTCAACAACGATAAGACACCGCGCAAAACCTCTCACGAGCTTTCACGATATATTTCCGGGCTCAGGCGGAGATTGTCCCCACATACCTATATGAGTTAGCGCCAGGTCCCTTTGGTAAAAGAAATAAGTATGTACTAGTTCTTAGATCAGATTGCGACCGCATTTATTGTGGCGCGGGCGCCTTCACGCATTTGAGCAAATTTTGGCCCTGAATAAATAAAATTCCCAGTCAGTTGCTGGCAAACAGTGGCAAACACCAAATTTCTGACTTTCACAGGTGTTTCGTTTCTGTTCTGTCGGTGTTCAATGCCTTCACGGCTACCAGCTCAGGGCTTCTCCTCATTTATTGCGTTTTATTCCTGCTCTCGACAACAGGCACGCCATTTTTCTATTTTCCGTTCTCATTGTTCCCGGACGCAAACCTCGGGACGGCCCCATCTAATTGGCCACGCGAAACGAAGCAGTAACAAGGTATTTCCATCCATTTTCGAGGACATACACAACTCATACCAATCTAAGCGCGGTCTGCATGCCACTCCACCCCTCGCGGCTGCAGGCCCAAAAAATCCTTACGACGTGCTTGGTGTGAAGGCCAACGCAACCGCTGCTGAAATAAAGAAGAGTTACTTTGCTGTATGACTGTCCGTTTTACTCCTTCAGTTCCGCTTCTTAGCTTATTTTCCAAGCTGGCTCGTAAATACCACCCAGACACAAATCCAGACAAGAATGCAAGGGACAAATTTGTGGAAATACAGGATGCATACGACGTTTGTTGCAAAGTTCTTTCTGCGCTTCCCCCCTTTTGCTCACTACTTTGCTTCTAGATATTGAAAGACAAAGATAAACGCGCCGCATTTGATAAATATGGGTCTTCGTCGCAACAGCCTGGTTTCGATCCGAATGCATTCACCCAAGGTGGTGGTGGCTTTGGATCATTTGGTGGTTTTAGTCAAGGATTTGGAGGAGCCGGATCGCATGCAGACATCTTTGAATCTCTTTTCGGCGCTTTTGGGGGTGGTCGGGAATCTCGGTCCACTGGACCTCAGCGCGGTGAAGACCTTGAAGCAGCCGTTGGTGTCAGTTTCCTAGATGCATGCAAAGGCACAACGAAGACTATCAACGTATCGACCGTGGTTGACTGTGGCACTTGCTCTGGTTCTGGGCTCAAGGCCGGCGCCTCAAGATCCAAGTGTGGAACGTGCGGCGGTTCCGGCACACAGACGTTTGTGCTCAATGGAGGTTTCCACATGGCCAGCACCTGTTCAACTTGTTCTGGAACTGGAACCACTGTTCCGCGTTCTGGACAGTGTTCATCGTGCGGGGGTATTGGAAAGGTTCGGGTGAAGAAGACGGTACAAGTTAAAATACCTGCTGGTAGGTTGTTTGGTAAAATCGAATATGTTTTTTTCTTCTTAGCTTTGATGTAGGCGTTGAAGATGGCATGACACTGCGTTTGGATCGGATGGGTGATGCTCCAATATCCGGCGCAGGTGTCAATGGAGATCTGTTGGTCCGCGTCAACGTCGCTCGCTCCCAAGTATTTACGCGACAGGGATCTAACCTTTACCACGACGCTCGCATTCCATTTCACACTGCGGTTCTGGGTGGCAGAGTACGCGTTCCAACATTAGAGGGGGATGTCGATGTGCGCGTTCCTGGAGGTACTCAACCGGGAGAGGAGATGGTATTGAAAGGGCGGGGCGTGCCACCACTATACGGTTCTGGTAGTGGAGATCTCTTCGTTAGATTCGCGGTTACTCTGCCGAGGTACTTGTGCCACTTTTACATCCTCTCCTGTGCTGAAGATTTTCAGGTCCCTTTCAAAACGGCAACGAGAACTTTTGCAAGCATATGCCGACGACACTGAAGGCAGCGCTCCTTTGAAGGCGTCAGGTGAAAAGAGCGGACAAAGTGAAAAATCCGCTGAGAATGATGACAATGGTACGGAATCTTTTCTACCTTCTTCGTCATGGTCAAGTGGTTGGATATCTCGGGGGTGGCAAAAGATACGAGGGTTGATTGGTGTCTAATCTTTCATTGGCATGTTTTTGGTCGATGTTGAAGTTCTAAAGTCTCATAATTTCCACCCCAGCAAAGGCAGGAACCAGTAGTCCCGAGAACTCCGGTGAAGGTGACGAGTCAGGGGAAGGGGAGGTGGATGACAAACGGCAGCAGGCGACAGGGTAAATTAGAGTAATTATTTTGGTACTAATTCAAACGGTGAACCCTCAAAGTAGGGGCCCAAATGAACCCACAACTCATCTCAGGCTTTCCTAGACAACTTCGTATTTATTCCGCGTGAGAATGGACGCCACCAAATTTTCAATTTCTAGGTAAGCTTTATGAAGAATCGTCAGATCTCGATTGCTTTTGGAAATTAGCACAGGGCCTGTATTGAGCACCAGAAGGTGCAAGCAGGTCTAAGCAGGTGCTAGCGCTACGGCGATCTACATCCCGATCTTTCAGCCACCATTTGCCTCCAGTTTGGCCTTTCTCTCTCCACCTCTGTTCATATCTCGTTCCAGCGGCGCTACTGTCGACGTCAACGGCTTCTCTGTCATTTCTTGCCGCCTGTGTCCATCAAAACAATGGCTCACTGCAATCTCGCCAATCGAAATCTAATGCCTGAAATCGTTCACGAGATCCCCTTCCCCCTTCCAGGGGAGCTTGCCACTAGATCGCCTCTATATACTCTATCCATGCCTGGAAATATTCTGCCAAAGAAAAATAGAAGGTCGATCGCGTCCTAGATCTGAAATTCGCCGGAGACCCAAGCCATTCCTCGCCGTATAAAAGGTTCAGTGGAGGTATGTCGTTCGTATCTACTACAGTCCAACGCGCCATGTTTCAAGAAAAACAGATTCCTATCACTGTCTCGACGCACGCTCTTGCAATCAAGGTCAATGGAACCAAGGACGCGTCGAGCTATTCTACGTGTTCGTCGCCGCAGATAGAATCAACCCAAGACGCATCAGTATGCAGCGATACTCAATCTTCCGTGACATTTGGGGACAACGACCAGCCATCGAAGAAATTGTCAACCTTTCGTCTTCTCGTGGCTCACGTTGGGTAACGAAGCGCTTTGACATTGTATACATGGCACGAACGTTCTAATATTCTTTGCCCACAGTGCTGCGATGGCCCTATTTCTGGCTACTACGGACGCGGTACGCCGAAGTCATTACCACGGAATACTTCTTTTCTCACGTGGCCCTAGACAATAGTTTCGACGAGCTTGCCTACGATTGCAAGCGAGTTCAATGCCTCCCAAATTCAGTACACATGGGTTGGCGTGGCTTATATGCTCACGCAAACCGCCTTTCAACCTTTGTACGGCCGGATCTCTGACCTTGTTGGTCGTAAAGCTAGTACCATTTTGCCACTCACACCGCTTCACAATGCCTAACATATCACAGAACGTTCTATACTCCAGCATTTCCATTTTTGCAATCGGTTCATTGCTTTGTGGTGTTGCTCGAGTAGGTAATATTACCGACATTTTTACGTGCTGCTAATCTTAGCTTCGATTTCAGTCCGTTGAATGGCTTATTGCGGCCCGTGCACTAGGTAACTTATAATACATTGGTCATGTGGATACAGGTTAATGTTCACTTATTAGCTGGAATCGGTGGGGGCGGCATCGTAAGTTCCGTGTGGGTTATTACTGCGGAGATCGTAGACGTGCAACACCGCGCAAAATGGTCTCAGGCTTTGAGCGTCACATGGAGTTGCTCAGCTATTGCTGGCCCCCTCCTCGGTGGCGTTTTTAGCGGTATGTTCCAAAGCGACTGATCGATTGTGGCTGGCAAGTTGACGAGAAAATAGATGTGCATCAATCAAGTCCACTGAGTTGGAGATGGGGTTGTGAGTGTACTTTTGTCCCTGAGGAGGTGAGGTCTAACACAATATCAAAGTCTACATCAACCTGCCAATCTGCTTCGTTGCTCTCGTTGTCTTGTCAAGCTCGCTTCGTGGCATCACATTCACTCAATCATCTAGCGCGTCATGGCGTACTCTGGTACAAAAGTTTGATTTCGGCGGATTGTAATTCCTTTTGGCCTCGGGTTTCATTTGGGTCCTCAACTTTTACAGGTTCTTGTTCATGGGTGGCACCAGTTGTATCATCATTGGGTTTGGCTTTGCTACCGAATTGGGATGTGAGCTTATTCTCATACCACGAGCCCAGCATTGATTTAATGGACGAATATAAGGGTCGAAACCTTCTACTTTGGTCCTCATAATATCAGGAATTGCAATTCTGATCTGCGGCGGATTTTACGAAAAATATACATCAAGAGACTGTCTATTTCCAGCGACGACCTTTACTGACCTTACAACAAGTAGGCGTTGATGCTTCTCGACATAAATTTCCTTTGAAGCTTTTGCCCAGCCACGATTCTCATCATAACTTTCCTTCACAATTTTGCGTTCAATGCAGGAACATTTTACTTGGCATTATTTTATCAGGTCAGCATATGACGTTCTTGGGACCCTCTTGTTATTAACATATTTTTAAGGCTGCAAACGGTTCGACACCTTTCCAAGCTGGCATTAAGCTTCTCCCTTACTCGCTTGGTTCATCATTGGCCTCGATGCCTGTCGCCTGGTTTATCGGTTATATGCAAAAACGAAGCCACGATACGAGCGCGCAAAATAATATTGTTTCGGTCGGATTGCTGCTGTCTACAGCTGGTTTCGGTTTGCGACAGCACTTTCCTTCCAAAACATTCCTTATATTCGTCAACAGGACTGTTAAGCGCTCTAAACGAACATTCAAGCGTTCTCACACAAATACTCTATCCACTTGTTGCTGGGATTGGATTAGGGATGCTCTTTCACGCACCCTATCAGATATTCGCCAATGCCTTGAAACCTCATGAACTAGCAACGGGAACAAGCGCCTTCTTCCTCGTCCGATTTACCGGTGCAACCGTTGGCCTCGTGAGCAGAAATTTTATGTCCAAATAATCTGCTAATGAACGCTGTAGGCCGTCGCTGGCGCCGTTTTTTACGCTCAGGCTTCAGCTAATCTTCCTCCCGGTCTTCTTTCTGCGGATTCTGGATCATCAATTGATTACACAGGACTTGCTTTACTTGAGCCACCAGAATTTAGATCCAAAGTTCTGCATGTTGTCTCATCTTCAATTCAGGTATTCCATTCATGTAATCCAACTGGGTGGCCTTGACTAATTTTGATACGAAGACGATATGGGCGGTCTGCTCACCGTGTTTAGGCGTCGCCTTCCTTGTAAGAAAACCGGTCACGGGAGATATTGCAATTACAAACTGACGTTCCTTCATAGACGTCTTTCCTTCTCCGCAGAGTGACCGTTGACGAACCACAACCCATGACACGGACGGATTCAACCGTTGAATCAAGCGTGACCGAGAAGGTTTAGCAGCACGCAGATCAAAACAAATCTGTCTACTTATTGGTAATGGATGACCGATACGAACGGTTTCATTTATGACACCACCATGATCAGGCGATACGCATCTGTCAATGCATTCGATTTCCAGCCTTGCATCTTCTCGTGAGCTGCTGGACATGAAATCGGTAGCTTTTGCGTTGCAACGTGGCCTTGTCATCGCTTCTTAGTCTTGTTGTAGCTTTCATCTCAGTGGTCTCATGATCATGGTCTGCGTCGCGCTTGTTTGTCCATAAGGCCTGATCGCGATCGTTCGTCTCATGATTGCGCCAACAGTGACAGAAAATGAAAGGCTTTTGAGTGTGTCAGCGGCATTTCATGAGCTAGCAAAGCCAGCGCGCCTCGTCCGAAGCCAACCCGAGGTACGAACGAGAACCCTTACTCGTCTTGCACAAGGGCAAACCAAGACTGTTCAAATAATTGAGATTCCGGTGAAGGTCATCCTCGAACCTGCCACATTTCGAGCTCAATGGTACGTTGGTGAAAAGATTGAAACCCGCCCTTGACCTATCGTATGGGGTGTCGGGAGGATTTCGATGGCTTGGCTAGAAGTCAAAAGCCCGTCGGATGCGCATATGTATAAAAGATCCAGCCCGCCGCACGTATCGGCGAATAATGACCCGTGTCGTGATCGCGGAAATCGAGAAATATCGAGCGATTTGCAATCGACCATTGATAAATGCAGTCTGTGCAGAATGGCTAGTCGACCGTCCGGTTCAAGGGAGTGCCGAAATGAAAGGTTGAGAGATGCCAAGAGTGTGTGTCGATCGTTACCCCAGGTTATACAAAGCCACCGACGGGGTGATAAACTGAGGGAATACCACCGTAGACTACGTATACCAACTCCGAGTGAGGCTAGTCTAGGAACATGACGCTTTCATGACGCAGAGAAATTTTATTCAGGAAAATATCGCGGGGGGACGGTGATCACGAGTCGGTTTACACGAGGATGAGAGTCCAGACGATATCGGCGGATACATCCTGATACATACCAGTGTACATGTGGACCACAGTTATGTGCCTCTCTAGTGACCAATGGAATTGCTGCAATTCAGAATTAGTCATCGGCTGTGGCACACGACCTGTAATAGTATGAGAACGACAAAAGAGGTGTCCAATGCAGGTCCAACCTGCTCTCAAGTAGTCCTGAACGCCCCAGCATTTAGAAAAAGGATATAACAAATAATTGAGATACGTGGTGGAGTGAGACTGGTCTGAGCATTATTATTGTCTGTGACTCCTTTCATTCTTCTTCTGTTACCACGACCTCGACGACGAAGATGTCTCCTTACCTATCTCCGATTCTTTCCCCCTCCATTACCGCACCCCCGTCCTTAGATACCACACCTTCTGTCTCCAGGCAGCTCTCCACTGCGTCCATCCAGGGTCTGGCTGATCTCATTGTCTGTGCTTCGACCTCGTCACACCTTCCAGAAAGCTGTGTGGAGGTAGTGAAGGAAGAAGGACTCCGCCATGCGAAAATCAGTCTAGAAGCAAGGTGAGGCTTTTTATTATCATTACATTCATTAAGGAAAGCTGCAGATTGAGTTATGCCTCATGACGGTTTGATCCTTCATCCACACCACATTTTTGGTCTGACCATAGAGTCTTTTCAAATTTTTTTTCTTATAGACACTATAAGACACCTGTCTTTGTTGCTCACCTACTTGAGCTATTGAGGACTCTCCGTATACCATCATGGTCAAACTCAGCTATCAAGTCTGAGGACATCGTCGTTCGCAAAATCTCTGGGGCTTTGACAAATGCTGTCTTTTTCGTATCTAGCATAGGGCTGGTGAAAACCCAAACCCTACTACTGCGCATATACGGCCCTTCATCGGGCTCTCTTATTTCTCGGCCCCGAGAGCTTCATACCCTCCATATGTTATCATCTCAATACCACATTGGGCCGATTGTTTATGGAACGTTCGAGAACGGTCGCATCGAGGAATACTTTGAATCAAAAACCCTAACGCCCAATGATATACGAGATCCATTGATTAGTCGCTGGATAGGTGCCCGAATGGCTGAGCTCCATTCTGTTGATATTAACGTGGTGGAGGGAACTTCGACTCAGACCGGAGAAGCCAAAGGGCGGGAGACGGGGGTCGAGCGGAATGTCAGGTCATGGTTAGGTCCAGCACGTCATGTGCTCGCCCTACCTTCCGTATCTGATATCGTGCGAAGAGACCTCGATCTACACCGTTTTGAACAGGAATGGCATAGATACATGCTGTGGCTGTCCAAAGTAGACGATCTCTATACTGGTCGTAGACGAGTTTTCGCTCACAATGACACACAATACGGCAACTTGCTGAGGTTGAAGCATCCCTCGGAAGGTCTCGATGAGCATCGACAGGTATGTGATATAAACAACTATCCGAATTACCCATATCGCATTCTAAAATTGGCTCATCTGAAGATAATCGTTGTTGATTTTGAATATGCCTCTTCCAACCCGGCTGCTTTTGACATTGCGAACCACTTTCACGAGTGGACGGCAAACTATCATTCTTCTACGCCTCACCTTCTAGATTTCACCCGATACCCATCTTTTCAGGAACGACGGAACTTCTATATCGCTTATGTGCAACATACCACGGTGTTGGGGGAAGATCCAGTGATGGAGGCGCCTGACCTCGAGCGCTTGGTTTTAGACCTTGACCAACAGGTTCGCAATTGGAGTCCGGCGTCCCATGCGATGTGGGCAATCTGGGGAATCGTTCAGGCAAGGGAAGACATCGAGGGCAACATTGCAGATCCAGAGTTTGATTACATAGGTTACGCTAGGGGACGACTTGCGGCTTTTCGCAAAGAAATTCAGATTCTTGAGTTGTAGATCCATTGATCTGGTTGACAGTGATTACATTACATTTGCTCTAATGATATCTATATCTCTGTTCAACTATCGTCTGGGAGAGGAGAATATTGAAGAATAATGATTGAGATGGAATAAAAACATGTTACTGTTGACGACAACGATATATGATGTATGTGTTGGGATAAAAGTAGTATGTGGACGATATCAAGATGTCTGGACTGTGTGACGAGGGATGATTTTGTGAAAGACCGCAACAAAAAAAAAAGCGCTGGAAAAGCAATACAAAGAGGAGAACAGTACGGTGAGTAAATCCTACTCAATGTTATAAAGCACAGCAAAGACAAAGGGATATCTCGGAAAGAAAGGCAAGTCCAACCAGGCGGCGAATACTCAAGATGGCCGCAAAAAGTTTGATAGAAAGGGATATACTCCAGGTTCCCGTCATGAAGAATCAGGCCCACGTCTTCTCGTTCAAGCGAGAGGAGCCGACAGCGAGGTCAGTAGTTGACCAGGGCGAGTTTCCCATAATTTCGCCAGCAGGGCTTGGGCCGTGTGGAAAGGTCGACGTCGAGAGATGACTGCTACGGCCAAAAGTTCCCCAGTTTCCGGCACTTCCAGCACGCACATGTCCGTTCACTCGAGGGTGGCTATTTTCGCCAGATAATGCAAACGAATGCCCTGGAGAAGGGCCGAAATCTTCAGATCCGCTGAAAGAATGTCGTGGGTTCGAATTTGAGGTATTGATTTTCTTAGAATTCTGCCATATTCGTCAGCGTGAGTTGGCGGCAAGACAAAACTAAAACTTACATTGTTATACCCTACAATTTCCATACGAGCAAGGTTGTGCCTTCCGAGATCAGGCCCAGCAGTGACGGGTGCTGGTGACTTTGCTGCGATAGGTTCAGGCGCTGGCAACAGAATACCGTTGCTTGCGAAAGAGGGATAAGCGGATTTGTTTTGCTTCACAGAAGGACCATCCAAAGCGGAGGTATCTACTCTAAGTGAGCCGGTTGGAGGACGCCCTCCTGTGAATTGGAAGCCATTGGGATTCATATCAACTGGAGTCGACGCCGTTGGATTGCTTTTGGCTGAAATACGAGCTAGAAGAGAAAGAGAAGCCTCATTCGGGTCGCTGTTGGTGCTCATCGAGCGAGAACGGCCATCAGGCCGTTGCTGCATTGATGCACTTTCTGCGCCAGGCGTGCCGGCGGTGGGAGGGGCTCCAGAGCTGGGAAGTTCTGTGTGGATAAAGCAGCAGCGCTTGCCGTATGGACAGGAACCCGAGACCCAAAACGTCTAAAAAGAAAAGATGAGTTGAAGACAACCAAGCCAAGCTAAGTGTAAGCTCACCCGACAAATCTCGGTTTTGTACTAAGAAGTAAAAAGGGAAGGTTAGCAATTGTCGATGTAGCTGAAAAGCTTCTTTACCTTTGGATGCCTGGACACTTTGCGAAGTTCATCCTCCCCGTGAGCGAATTGGCACTTGGCTCCATAGCGGCACGTTCCTTTCTCCTCCCAGCTCCTGCATAACTCCGTCTTATATAGACCCAGCTTTCTATTGTTTGCACTTGGTCCATGCTGGCTGCTCGAGCTAGTAGGGCTCGAAACATTCCCGTCCATCCCCAAATTCGGAGCAGCAACATTATAGGGACCTGTGTACTGAGCTTGCAGACGTGCCATAGCCACCACGTCAGGCGCACCGTAGAATTGATTGGGATATAGCGACATTGTAGGTGGGGGCGGCATGCCCGGCTGGAACATCGCTGGGCCAAAGGTCTGCAAATTATTGTTCAAAAGTGCCAGGGTTGCCGCATCACGAAGAGCTGAAGGATCGGACGCAGAGTGGTGGTGGGTTCCCCTGAAGACGTTATGCTGCTGCTGAACGCGAGTCACGGCTGGGTGACTATCGTGGGGTGGCCCTGGGAGCATCATGTCATACACCTGCTGCGTATTACCAAGCGACAGGTGAGAGGTGTGTTGGCCGTTTGGATAGCCCAGGGCGGAAGGGTTGGGGAGCAAGCCCTGTTGAGGAAAACCACGGGGCGCTGGCTGCCGGTACACCATTCCAGGAACACTGTTATTGGGTCTACCTTGAATGAATTGAGGCGGAGGAGCTTGCGCAGTTATGGGATGAGGAGCCGCGTTGTAACCACGTTGTTGTGGCGGGTAATCTGGTTGTTGCTCGTCGCGATCGGAAGACTGGGAAGCCACTCTCAGGTCGTACATATTTGGAGGCAGCTGAGGCTGTGGTCGGTGAACGTAATTGCTAAGGGACGGATACGAGGGTTCAGAGGTCATGGATTCGCGGTACTGGTTCTGCGCCCATTGCTGCTGCTGCTGCTGCAATTGACGATCCACAATTTCAGAGTCACCAGCCTGCTGCAATCGACGTAGGTCAGCGCTAGAGAGACCACCACTAAAGGAGTGGGGGCGTTCCTTTGCCTCCACAGAAGCCCCACTTTTGAATGGCGGGTGCGTCAAAAGAGTGTTGCCGCCAATTGACTCGTGCGAGCTAGATATCGTGGTATCTGTTGAAGAACCTCGAGAATGGGAGGTACCAATGGGGTGATCGGATGCGTGTGGGGATGAACCAACACTGGTATTGGACGATGTCTCCAAAGGGCTCGTGTCGGCAAGTTGAGCAACGGCTGCCGAGGCCAGCTTGGACTTGGGGGGAGTCCGGATTGGGACGTGGACGTCATCGGCATCTCCAGTAACCTCACCAATTTTCAACCGTACGATCTCGTCCGCCAGCTCCCATCCAGCAGAGGCCGCCTCTGAATCGACAAGTTGACCATTATTATTGAACCGCCAGCGGTGGCCGTTGGTCATACCTCGGTCAGTTGTGGATTTTTCTGTACGAGCAGGCATTGTAGACGAAAAAGGTAAGTTGTTGAACTTTGCTGGGCGAACAATAGCAGTCAAATGAATGGTCGAATCCGGAGTCGACAAGTGCCAATCCTATTTATGAACATATTAGTTGGGGCCCAACACGTGGCAGACGACAGGGCAAACGGACCTCTAAACTTGATTCACCGTCAGAGTCGTGTAGTTGGGACCAACCAAGAGAGTTGGGATGGGAAAGGCGACTTGAAGAAAGGGTAAATGGGGGCAATAGTTCGTTTGATGATGTTTTGCGGTATGTGGTCGTTGTGGGAGAGGTCGTGACTGTGTCGTGCATTTAACTGTGGGTCAGAAAAATGGCAAACATTGAGGGGTAGGTTGCAGCATGGCAGGTGGTGAGTGGAGACTGACCTGTTAATTAAACACTTGGGCGTATCCGAGAGATAAAAAAAGGAGTTGATGTTGAAGATATATGGTGATTGGATAGATAGTCCCTCGTCCTCGTGGAGGATAGCAGTTGAGATAGGTATAAAAACAAGACTGGCGTGAGGGTCGTGAGGGTACGAGCAATAACTTTGGATGCTATGAGAGTCGTCGTCGGTGAGAGAGAGACGCGGACGGGAGGAAAAAGTGTGTAGAAATGGAGGTTAAGAGGAAGAGAAGGCGAGGCAGAGGGCAGGCAAACAAAATCTGATCTCAAGCAACGTGCCCAATAATTAATCACTGTCTGTCAGTCCCGCAAATCACTTTTTTCTCTGCTTCTCTTCCTCCGCTATCGATGCTACTGTATCGACGAGAGTATTCACAGAAATGCACAACACTTCATTCGCTTCAACCACCTTTTTTTTCCGTTCATGTCAGGGTTGTTTCATTCAAACTCCGAACCGAGCATCCCTTCACTAGGCTTGTACATTCTCCACATGCACTACACGTGTAAACGCCTTGAGCGCGCTTTGCGTGCACCAACTGTTTAATGATCGACATCGATGACCTAGAGGCACCATCGATCGTGATGTTTGAGACGTGCCCGCATTATCAGCTCAAACATAGTAGCTTTTCCGAGCTTTACTGACAGTATCGAATGTGTACCCCAACCTTTGATCGCTTGTTGAGCGAATCTGCATCTTGATACAAGTACGCCAACAAAACAACATTACTGCTTCAAAACTGAGTGTTCATTAGTTCCGAACGACCTGACACATCTCGGAATTCAACCTCGAAATTTCAATCCTCGACGCAGATTAATCGTGACGCCCATCTTGACCGCTGATTCTTGCTGATTTCATATCTTTAATCGATCCGAACTCACAAGGGTGGTAACGAAGTCCCCTCGATCAGAGTTGCAGTGAACATCGCATTTTAGACCCCCTTTTTCTTCGTACACACTGGTCCCGGAACCTGGCTTTCAAATCTTACCTTCAGTCACGGTATTTTAGTCTTCCTATTCCATATGAAAAGGTTCACGTTCATGAAGAAAGCGGCAAGGATTGATCACATGTTGAACATGGCTCGATAACAACGTTCTGCGCCAGGGACAACGTACAGGTCACACAACCTCAAGGAGAGTATGATACATTGAGAGGCCTGGTCTAGAAGGTGCCAATGGCTGCAGTACTAGCCGATATTTAATAACTTAAATAACGGACAGAAAGATACTCAGGCGTCTGTATCATTCAGAGTTAGCAAATGCCTGAATACATGTAAATATATACGAACAGTATGACGTGCCCACCAACATGGTGGACAGAGATTGCAGCTGATCTTCGTTGAATAATTGTTGATCCTTGTGCCAATTGTCCTGTGAATGGCGGTTAGGTCATACAAATGAAAGCCGGCTGGGTCACCAGTACCTGGTGTGTCTGGGAAGAAACGGAGTTAATGAGGGAAGCCACAGAGTAGGAAGCTATCTACCTTTTTGAATTCAGACGCGCATTTTCGGACAGTGGTTGAGATCGGGGGTGGGTCAGTGGCATGAGGCGCCAACACTTGAGATTCGTCAGAAAAAAACGCCGGTGGCGCATAAGCGGCATACCTTCAGTAAGAGGTGGCATCCATACTTCAACCGAGTACGGAAGACTTTCAATGAGCGCACAGATTCCTAAAATTGCCGAGTGAAGAGAACGCAAGGCGTCCGCGTAGGTGGGATCGCGCCGTGGTGGAAGAAAAGTTTTGCGAGCCAAAGCGACAAAGCGGTTCTGATACAAACAGGTCAGGAGGTGACTGAGCGAGAACGACAGATGCTCCACCTTTAGGGGCACGATGCTCTGCCGCTGTGAGCATCTGACCACGCCTGAGAGTACTTTGGAAGCCATTTCTCTAACTTCGACATTTTCGTCTGACAAGCAATCGAGTAGAACGTCCATAATCTTTGCGACCCCATCCTGTGAGATCGAGAGAAGATTTCTGTAGAAGAATACCACCAGCGCCGGCAGTGCATGAAGACGAATCTTCCAGGACTAAAAAAGGTTTGATCAATATATTTATGACATTGCCTAAGATATGCAATGGTATTACCGTGGATGACTTGATGGCTAGAACAAAGTTATCTAGGATCGATGCTACGTATTCGATCGGGGGGGACACCGCCGACAGAATATATAAGACGGCGGAACTGTAGGCTTGCAACTCAGAGTTATCTTTCAGCTCCGACATGCGAAGAATCTCAGGCCTGGGCCAATGTCAGACCCGGTACCATTAAGCGGTACCTAAAGCACTTACATCATAGGGACAATATACGGAAAGACCAGGCACGCCTGAGGGCCGTGCGCAGAGATCCATATCCATTGCAGAACTAAGATTAACCGTCAGCGGTAGGAAGAATTGGGAAATGTGGTCGCATACGAGTTAATCCAACTTTATCGTACTGTAAAGACGGGTTAACACTAGGGAGTTTGGTGATGGTAGAATCATATCACCTCTGATTGACTGACTCGTGGCGGAGATAAACGCTCATCCCTCCACTTTGGAAGTTTCTCCAGAATCGCCGAAACCCGACTCATATACCAAGGATCCCTAGTATATGTGAAGTTAGTCCCATTATAACCGGAATGAAAACAACCAACTGAATATGCAGAGGATCTCTCAACTCCTGACATGCAACTAAAAAGGCGCGAGTGGAGGGGTACCATGGCTGCCAATGGTTTCGCGTAATCAAGTACAGGCCATGGCAAACATGTTGCCGCATCTGGACACGAGATGAACGATCGAAAGGAGCAGCATAGAATATACATACCTCGGCATATCCGGTATTTGCATTGTCAAATAGGATTGTGACATATTTCTCGGATCTCGGATTGAAAAATATCCCAAGGCTGTCAACCAAGACGCTGAACAAAGAAAGGGATTTCGTCACTGTCACAGAATGTCAATCGAAAAGCGCCTCCATTCTATTTCTTATCAACGAACTTTCGAAAGCGGAGTCGCCGTTGAACTCCAGGGGGAGGGTCAGTATCCAATCAACCAGGGCCGCATTTCGTCGCGGATCACGCTGCGACAATTGATACTGCGCTAAAGTTTAAGAATATACACATCTTGTCAGGATTAATCCTGGCCGCTCACTTGAAAAATGTTTTCCCAGAAGGTCAAGGTTTCCGGTTTAATCTGAGCTAAGATACCGTTCAGTCGAGTTGTTGTCCACGACCAGAGCTTATCTAGAGATTGTTGGGGCCAATGCTTTGATCCTGGAGAAAAATCAGCACCCATAAAGAAGAGAAGCTACTGAAACAACACCAACCACGGAGAGTCCCTGCAAGGATCTCTGCACCAGCGCGCTGCTTATACTTATCCGAGTCCGATAGCAATGGTTCAACAACCGCGAAAATATCATCCAAGTGAGCGTCTTGGAAAACTTTGGCTAAGACGGATGTTTAGAAACCAGTATTTCGTATTGACTGTCCTCAAATTTTACCCAGAGATTTGAAGAAGGCGACATTTTCTGGGCGAACTTCTAATGCACCGCCGTTTTTGCTGGTTTCTTGACCCCAGAGCAGGGCTAACTGCTTGAAATAGTCCCTGTGACCCACAATTTTGTGGATTGACTGCAGGGACGCGGCAGAGCTGGGGTCCCAAACAGTTGGCACTGTGTGATGCAACACAGGCCGGTAACCCTTGATACTCGGAGTCCATGCCAAAAAGCCTGTTTGTATCTTGTCAATGTAATATCCGCTGTTTACGAAGACCTCGTCAAGAAGTAAAAGAAAGATGGCGAAAAAACTTGCCCTGGTTTGTTTGGGTGCTGCAGACTGTCAAGAAATTTTGTAGGATTCCCAATTGGCACCTGTTGTTGTAACGGATTAGTCCATTCTTCAAGCCAAAGTTCTTCTGCAGATTTTGCGTAGGTCCTTATCTTGGCGTATGTAAGGACTTTAATGACGGCTCTAACAAAAAAAATTATTTTACATTTTTTTAGGGGTGTATCGTGACGCACTTTTGAACGTTAGCTCTTATCGTGGGTTGCGGACTGATTGACTGCTCCACGAAAAATCTGGTGGCATCTGGCGAGGTTGGAACGTCTCGACGCAGTAGTCCGTACAAGAACCGAGATGCCATTTGGACATAGCGCCACTTAGAATCGACAAGTCAGTCCGCGATGGTTCACAACTGAATTGCGTCTTACATGTGTCCTTGGCCTCAATGCAACCTCAAGGATCGACGTCACCTGAAATCCTCACTTTTAATCACAGTACCAACAATGAATTATCTGTTTCGCTTACTGTATCGTTGTACACATCCTCCCGTTTCATAATGCGAATATGTGCCTTGCCCATGACATCAGCCAAAAGTTCCTGATCGATGAACGAACGAGAAAATTCGCTGCGAAGGTCCTCGAGAACGCTGTCCAAACGAGGTGTATCAAGGATGTAAGCGTCCGTATGGACGGCCTCCTCATTGAGGTGCCCAATGCAGTCCGAAGCTAACGTATTCACGAGCTTTTGTACAGAAGGCTGGTAGGAACTGGTTCTAATTACTGCAATTGGGCATGCAATGTCGGATATCTCACCTTTTCCTCATGCTGGCAATTAAGCAGTGACAAAAGGTAGCGGCTGTGAAATCCTTGGTCTGGTAAAATTAATTCGGATAATCTTTTTTGTAGTCCTCCCAAGATTACCCACCGGTGAGGGCGTATGCAGCTACAGAAGCGTGTTAGCTCAGCATGAGCAAGAGCAAAAAGGACCAACCTATCCCCTTGTTCCACAGCACATACAAAGCGCCCTTCATCCGATCGGGATCATTTCCTTTGCCTAAAGCATTGAAGAGGATGGGCAATATAAAGCGCGTAGACCGAACAAAATACTGTTGCTGGTTAGAAATTAGATAGTACGGGTCACGTAGCATGACTTACTCCAGTGACGTTCTGGATGACCGCCTGAGCTTGTCTAATTATCATAATTGATTTAACCTCGTAGTTGCGGCAGGACGATGCACGCGTACCTTCGAATTCTAGTGTACTGCGAGAGCGACAACTCCACCAGTTCTTCAAGAAGTTTGTCGTCAAGCTCAGAGCGATGACGGTAAAGTGCATGCATGTAAACACGGCCGCTGTGGTACACGTGCGCACGCTTGACGAAAACCAGGCGTGAATTGTCCTTCTGCCTAGTCCACGATCGGTTTAAGCTGCACAAGGAATGATATGGTCAGCTGCGATAAAAGTAAGAAGTTGTAACCCACTCGCGGGCTTGGACATAGTTTTTCTGCATCGAGTCAAAGTCGCTTCTGCTCAAGCCGTAGGCAAGCAAAGCAGTGTCGATTGCCCTTGTCACAGCGATAATAGCATCGATATGATCTTCCCCGTTAGTGTTCCGTCTCAGAGTCGAGGCGGCTCGTTGTATGATCTCGCAGAATCTCAAGCGGTTTTGCACCACCTTTTTATATCGTGGATCGTTCGGGTCTGTGAGCGTGAACCCGGCATTCACGTCAAGGTGGGATATAACCATATCAGCTGTTTCGATTTCCAGATTCATGCATGGGTTCGCAATTCGTTTCTGTTGCTCTTTGAAAAATGTCGGCAAGCCCAACCAAATGGATTTGCATGCATGCAGATATCTAGAACAAGGAGGTTTGTTACCCTCTTCAAAGGGATTATACCGAATGTTCTCACCGGCAGAAGTCGTTGCGCGCGACATTGTCCCACTTAGACGTTGATGACAATAATAATTCCACGACAGCTAGGCTAGGCTTGGCGATCTGCTCAATGACCTCCAAAACGAAAGCAATTTCTTCACTGGACGGCACTGTCGAAGCGTCAGAAAGCAAAATCAAGGTGAGAGAGATTGCTAACCATGCCACTCGACTACAACATCCTGAGGTTCATAAAGCCGTCCCCACTGAGTATTATGGTTCTTGTCAAAGGCTAAAATGTGATCACTGAATGAAAGATTTCTAAGGCGTCAAGTATACACACCTGAAGTGTCCCACTCGTCTGTGTTGACGAAGCGGGTGTTAAGTGGATAAACCCCTCCGGTTGTGTTGAGTATCCGGGTAATGAGACGGCCAGTACTTGTGTAGCCGCGTTCACTTTTCGTCTTGTCAACCAAAAGCTTCAACAGAGCCAAAATTTCTGATTGATATTTGAGTAACTGAGACGTGAAAGTAAGAACAGTTTCAGTCTGAGCGAATGGTGGCAGCACTCACTGCTTTGCCTCCATACCCAAGACAACCACGTAAAATTGATATGTCTGAAGAAAGTTCAAAAGACTATTACAGCGCAGAATAAAGGACGTACTCCAATGTAGTGTTGTATCGGAGGGTACTGCTGCATGAGTGGACGTCGTGCGCACACCCGATGCACCATGTTTCAATTCGTCCTCAATTTGGTTAATGCAGAACGGCAAAAACTTCGCCATTGTTTCCTCTGGCCGCACTCGAGCAAGACATGCGACAAGTTGTCCAAAGGCGCGAACCGCGTTCGATTTCGCGTTCGTAGTTGCATAATCGTAAACGAGATTGAGAACAAGGTCAAAGAGTTGGTCAGATAGATGTAGGCAAATGACGTCAAGCATGCTCTTGATCGATTTGAGAACATTCTCCTCTTGCTTTCCGCCTGTCGTGTTCTTTTTGCCGCCTTCTTCAGGCAGATTTTCATAAAGGGACAAGACGCGACGGAACAAAGATATCACCCAGTCTAAATTGATTGTTCAAGTATAGAATGGATGGAGAGAAAGGCATGGGTGGCCTACCCGCAAAACCCGCTGTGCTGTCCCGGACAAGCGACCTTTCCTCTTCTCTGCTGAGAGTTGGGGTTTCCCCTGGTTCTGTCCCATCGGGCAGTCGGTCGTCGGTGTCATCTATGACCATTATCTCGTCTCCAGGGGTGTCGCCTGTAAACGCCACGCCACTATGATGCATGGATAAATCCCCGATTTTGATATGCTGTATTACGGACACGATAAACATAGTCGCACAAACTGTTTTGCCTGGGTCATTCTGGTAATTCATCAGGTCCAGTACTATTGGTGTAAAAAACGAACGCACAAGATCGATTCCAGGGATACAAAGCTCCAAGAGTGGTACGACATGCTTCTGGCCACCCAGCCACACCTTCTCTGTCACCAATGGTCTCGCAATGCCTGATAGCATGCTCAAAACTGCGGTTGTTCGATGTGTCTCGTTGACGATCTCGAGGCCACCATATGCGCGGTCTAGAAGTTCAGGCATGATTAAAGATGAATCAAGCATTGCAAGTACGCGAAGTGCCCCTTGAGCATAGCTCATAGCAGTCGGGTCCTTGGCGAACATAGCGAGCAAGGCTGGAGTCCGCAGAATCAAAACAAAACTTCGTCGAATGGAGGGTGTCAGGCGGTGGGTCTGGAGTTGTCGGATGAGAAAAACAGATTGACATCCGTAAAGGGAAAACATACCACAGGAGTTTTACAACTCTCCAGCTCCTCTTCCATCCAGCGTTTGGTGAACTCCGAAGTCAAACGATGTAAAAACATGGTCAACTTTTTGATTATATTAAGTAAGTGAGATTCAATATCCACATAACATAAAAGACTCACCGATGCTGTCCATGCACCATTGTTGGACGGGTGGAAGAATGACTCCGTGCTGGTGATTATTTGATCTAATGAATCAAGAGCGTGCGATCCAGCGACGAAGCCATTTTTTCGGGGTAATGCTCTGCCCTGTAGTCCACCACTTGACGGCTTATTTTCACGGATGTCGCCATCGAGCCGCATAGAATATACGAGTAATTTCGCAATCGAATCTGCCACCGCCCCATGAAATTAAGGTGAATTGAAGAGGTGGAAAAAACCAAACTTACGGATTCTGTTGACGGTCTTCTTTATCCTTGCCGAATTTTTGTCGGTGGCATCGGCGTGTGCTGATGTGTTTGAAGCGCCCTAAAAGACCATCGTTAGTACTGCTGAGTTAGCTGGTGGAAACTATTTACCCTCATAGCACCCACAGGGACGTCTGAGTATTCCAAAACGGTCAACTTGTAGATAAACACTTAAAATGATCACCCACTCATAGAGCCAAGGCCTTTGCCTATCAGTGTATTCCATTGAGTATCTGTCCATATCCCTACATCCTTCCAGTCTGCCCCACCCTCGCCTGCATTCCCAGACTTTCCGGCAACATGTTCTGCCGAAAGCTCTCCAAACATTTCAAGAAGTCTGTCGTCCATAGCTGACGAATTAAAGGCTTCCCATAATTTGAAAAGGGCGGGCAAATAGAGGTGAGTGTGCGATGGAGGCAAAAATGAAGTCAGCACTGGGGTGATGACCAACACAGACTGTTCGATCCGTTGCATCAGTCAGCTAGCATTATAAAACTATCAAATGAACATACGTCCGGCGTCAGAAGAGGCAGGAAGGTTTCAAGCATCTCGGGGATGTCTTGAGCGGGAAAGTGGCGTTTACACTGTTCAGCTACGTATAGGAGTATATTAACAAGATTCCTCCTGGGTGAATTGTCAGCGGCAATAGAAGAATTGCAAAATCGAGCCCTACGTGTTATCACGAATATTAGATTTTGGCCACAATTCTTTCTGCAAGACGCGCCACAAAGGCTTCCAAGAAAGTTCAAGATCTTCAGCCTCAAGCTTGCGTTTCATTCCTGGTTTGGTTGAGAGGAGTCGAGACAACATATCAGCCCAGCTTCGAATAACGCGAGGCTCGATGCCGGGCATGGCACAAAGCTCATAATAGAAGCGGACGAGTTTCGCGCGAGTTGTCTTGGGCATGGGATAGCGCATCAATAACCAGCTAAATAAAATTAGGTAGGGTCAAAGGAACAAGGAAAGCGATATACCATTGAAGCATGCCATCCCAAGTGCTCAGAAGTTGCCAGTTTTTTGCCTTGACACAAATATACATCTTCCCGATAATATTCTCCAGTCGTTCCTGCATATTCTCGACAGACTCGCATTCGTAAGGCAAGGCATCAAGGTATGATTGTAGAGAAGCACGTTGCTTCTCAATATCCGAGAGCTCTGAAGCACCATCTGGCGTATCAAATATGGATACTTCGTCGTCGTCCATGGGGACTACAGCGGATACGTCTCCGAACGGAACGGGAGCTTGATAGGGATGGTTATGAGATTCCATGACGGGAGTAAGAAGGATAAGATGAACAAACGGGGGGACTGGTTTATAAAGAAAAGGAAGCTGGGTGACGCGTCGCTGGGGTGTCACGGGAAAGTAGAAGAGCGCTGACAATAGGTCTGGAATCTGTGCGCAGGTGTACGCGCAAGCTCTTGCAGAAATGTCAAATGGCACAGCTCTCCCCCCGTCTCACCTTCCTTAAAAGGAAAGAAGATACGCTGTGGGAGCATATGGTGTATGGCAAACCTATAAAACAAATGCCGGTTTGGTGTAGTGGTTAATCACACAGACTTTCTGACCCTTTCCCAGAGGTCTGGGGTTCAATTCTCTATACTCCACTTTTTTTTCTATGTATAAAAGGAGCGTGGGGATATTTTCCTCAACGCGCGGTAGCGCGTTCTTGTTAGGTTAGTTATTAGGGTTAATGGTTAGGGATGGGGACATTTTCTCCCCGCGCGGTAGCGCGTTCTTGGTTAGGTTAGTTGTTAGGGTTAATGGTTAGGGTTGAGGACATCTTTCTCCCCACGCGGTAGCGCGTTCTTGGTTAGGCTGGGTTAGGTGGTTAGGTGGTTGGGTAGTTAGGGTTAGGTAGTTAAGTGGTTAGGTGGTTATGTAGGTATTTAAGTGGTTAGGTGGTTAGATAGGTTAGGTGCTCGAGAACGCGCGGTAGCGCGTTCTCAAGCCGACTTAGGGCAATGGCACATTGCCCTAAGTCTGAAGATTGCCATATCTGGAGCGCCGGTGATTGCCAGCACATCACGTAGAAATGTCTCTGCGGGGTCGTGTACAATGGCACGTGACCAGAATTACTGATAAACCGAAGTCAAATAAGGGTAAGTAGCCAGCTTCACATGTTCCGTCGAGCCCTCCTTTCTCAATATCGGTCTGCACAACCCCTTCGGATATCACCCCGTCGATTTGCGTCTTTTTTGTTTCCAAGACCGCAAGCCAGAAATCAACCGCGGCTTTTGCTATGGGCAACTGCTATTAGTCTCGCGACTTACTTGACATTTTCACCTCGCACTGTTCACCTCGATGCCGATTCTCAGCCTTTTTCAGAACCATCTCCTGAGGACTCAGTAGGTTCGTTTTCTATTTGTAGCATTTCGCATCTCTCACCTCGACTTGTCAGTTGACCCAGCAACTTCAATATCTTTCCCAAAAACCATTCGTGTCCCTTCCAAAATCAATATACCCCCGTTATCTCTTGTCGGCCTAGGAGTCAGGACAGTCTCGTTTCTCAACATCAAAGTTTACTCAATTGGTTTCTATGCGGACCTCGACAATCCTAATTTGATGGTGAGCTGCTTCCAATGGTAATATAGGCTCACTCACCCGCGTCAGGTGCCCAAAGACTTGAGCCCCGAGGATAAAATCAAATACATTGTGAGAAACACCGCGTGTGTTATACGAATTGGTGCGCTACCTTCTCTTTCCTGTCGTTTCTGCCCTGAAGAGTAATAGTGCCAACGCGTTCGACCTCCTACACACATTTACGAGATGCGTTTATGCGTGCCTTACAAGCGCGACTTGTCAAAGGCAAGCAAGAGGGGACACTGACAGAAGACGATGCTCAGTCGGCAGCGTCACCGATGAGAAAATTGAAGAGCTTATTCCCCAACTCACCTTTGAGCAAACACACACCACTCGACGTTTTCCTTTCACCCCCAACACCTGGTCGACCCCGTGCACTTGTTTTCAGAGATTTGGGTGCCATTGAGCACGACTGGGTAGCCACTGAATTGGTGCTCAACTATTTTGAAGGCGTTGTTCCCAGCCCTGTGGTATGTTCTTCCTCACCATCGATGACGCTCTCACCAAACTTTGAATATATAGCTAAAAAAATCTGTGATTGAGAAACTAGAAACATTTGAAGCCAAGTAGACAATGCTTGTGACTGGTTTAGACTTCAAAGCTTCAAATTCAAATCCTGTGTAGATCCTACTTTTGTGTTACGTAGTTCCCCTAACGCGAGGAATCACGTGGCAGACGCGATCGAAACGCGTGCTGTTTGTTTGTGGACTACTTGATATCTCCAAATCTTTTAAAAGGCGGCCTTGGTTGAAATTCCAGAACCATTGATCCTTCGTCCCCAACCACCACCACAACAGCAAGCCCTCACCACAAACAGCAAGCTCCCTTCCATAACAACTCGTAATGGCGCGTACCAAGCAAACCGCTCGCAAGTCCACCGGAGGTGTGTTTCGTTTGCCATCCTCATCGCTGTTCCGTCGCTGACCATCGTTTGAATCAGGCAAGGCCCCTCGTAAACAACTCGCATCCAAATCGGCAGCACGCAAGACGGCCAGTGTGAGTACACCCATATGCCATCCCTCATTCAACTAACTCTGGTTAATGTAGAACGCCACTGGTGGAGTCAAGAAGCCTCATCGATTCAGGCCCGGTACCGTCGCTCTCCGTGAAATCAGGCGCTACCAGAAGTCAACCGAGCTACTCATCCGCAAGCTCCCCTTCCAGCGTCTTGTCCGTGAAATTGCGCAGGACTTTAAGGTGTGTGGCGACGATACCAATATAATCATGTTGCTCATCATGTTTCACCCTCAATACACAGACCGACTTGCGCTTTCAATCGTCCGCTGTTATGGCCTTGCAGGAAGCTGCCGAGGCATATCTGGTATCATTATTTGAGGACACGAATTTGGCGGCCATTCACGCTAAGCGTGTTACTATCCAACCGAAGGATCTGGCATTAGCGAGGAGGTTAAGGGGAGAACGATCGTAACCGTTGTTTCTTAATGTTGTACTTTTGATACTGTTCTACGCACGTTATTTGAGCTTGTTATTTATGCAGCGTGACGTTGTTTGAACTGAGCGCTTAGCGCTTAGCACTTGTACTGTCGACATGAATCTCCCAGTTCTGTGCCGCTGCTCACGGACAACAAATAATCTGCGTTCCCTATCGAGGCCCCTCGTTACGCTAGCATTTCCCTCGAGAAGATACGCAACCCGTCGTGACAACTTGGATTTCAGTGAACCAGGCTCGCTTCTATCACACTCTTTGGACACAAACCGTTCAGAGGCAAAACATGACACTGTCGGACCATTTCAACTCGGCTTGTCGCAATCGGCGCTACGCAAGGGAGAGAAGATACCAAAGTGGTCAGAACTTAGCGCAGGAGGAAAGGGTGCGTAGTCCCTGCCTTTTAAACCGACTGATTCACATCCTATGGCCTTAACAGTTCTTCGTACTACGGCCCGAACAACAAATTTCGGAGTCATCTTGCTGGGAGCCGGCCTCTCCGTCCTCCTTGTATACTCTTTGACATCAGAGCTTTTCTCCAAAAATTCAGCAACGGTGTTGTATGGGGACGCTTGCGAACGCATCAAGGCGTCACCTCGAGTCCGTTCGTCAGTCCTTCTAACATAACCTTCTGATATCGCGTATAGATCGCGAAATACCTGAACACTCCCCTTGTCTTTCACAATAACCCTCCATCTGCAATCCGTCCTCGACACCGGAACCGACAAGTCACCTCCCAAATCATGGTTGATGCCAATGGTCAAGAGCACATGATCATGACCTTTTACGTGCAAGGCCAGGCAGAGGTTGCGGAACATCATCACCCAGAAGTCTCTTATTTCACCTCTGCGACGCATTGGGCGAGAGACAAATTCGCTGGGCTGTCTGACTTGACGTTCGAGCAGGCTGTTGATTGGTCAAAGGAACATGCAGGTCTCGTCTGGGACTCTTGGAAAAATCTTTTCAAGTACCTCACTGGATCTCCACTGCCTCGGCCCCCATTGCCAACTTTGCCCCGCCCGGAAGAAAAGGAGACAACAGCACAGCATGGCAGCGGAATGTGGAATTTTGCGGGCATGTTCTCGTCTCTGAAAGGAACGACAAAAGCACCGCGTGATGCAACGAAAACACATGGGGTAACATACACTGACGGGGAGGTGTATGCAGATTTGGTCAGGGTAGGTGGTGTTTGATTCCTGGTCTCAGACAGCAGTCTAAATTTTGTGCCTTTCAGAATAATGATGGCTACTTTGTGTTTCGATATTTACTTGTTGACATACCAAGTAAGTTTACTTGTTGCTACTTTAAGTTTAAGACGCATTTCATTCTCCCCATCTTAGGTTCACGCGATCCGAACAATGTGCGAGTGTTCGTGGAACGAGCTCCTGGAGTCAGAGAACACGAGCCTGTGATGCGCTGGGTGTCATAGACTTGCATGTATTTGTATATAGTAGCATCTCACTTCATCTGTCTCTGTGAAACCTACACTGATGACTATTAGTATACAACAACATAATGACAGTATCTAAAGTTGAAACGGACAGAAAGCTCAGGGTATTCCCGTCAATCTCCAAACAACTTTTGAACGCGTTTGAGAATCGAATCCTTTGACGGGTCTGAATTCCCAGGTCAGTGCTGTCTCTCGTTTCCAGGATAGCAACCATATGTACCGTAGGGGTGGTCCTTTGATGGAATCTCCACCAGGGCGGGGAACGCTTGTTGGTACTTATCGACTGTCGGCCTTATTTTCTCCGCGATCTAGAATAATAATGAGTTGTCGTCCTCGCGGAAGCAAGTCGGATGTACATGTTGGTTGATTAATAGAATAGCAATATCTTTTCTTTCAGTGAATTCCTGGAACGCGGCCTCAATCGTGGCTACCTGAGTTTCTGCGGGAAAGAAACAAAGTTCGTCAGTGCACTCTTTGCTATCGACCAGAAGTTCACCCACTGGCATCTACGACGAGTAAGTTCTTCTTCTGGTGTTCATTGATATGTCCGATTCCTGCAAGTAGAAGCCCAGTGATTGAATCCTGGTCCGTGGCTATTAGCGGGACTTGTTAAGCCTGAATAATCTTACCTCGTCTCCAATGACCGCAATGAGATTGCGATCTTTGAAGGACGTTGTTGTGGCCATCGTTCAGTGCATTTGTGTGGTGTTGTGTACTTACATCATTTTATCCATCCATCATGGACATCTTCAATCAACCTCCCGCAATATCCGAAGATACGCTTCAATACACCATCTACCCAGCTCAAAACGTATCGGACAAAGCTGCTGTGACGACTTTTGCGGCGGTCTTGATAGATTATGTTGACATCTTGCTTCCCGTCCATATATGGCACCGCGATGCCTTTGAGGTCAAAGTCGTCCCGCATCCTGAAGTTAAAGACAACTGGATTCTCGAAGGTCGAATGCGAGTGGGAGACTCTGTAGACGATGAATGGTGTACTGTTTGGTTGCTGAAGGAGATCAGCTCAAAGTGGGACCTCGTTATCAGGTGGGCAGGAATCAGTCCTCATATTTTCGATCCTTATAACATGAACAGTGTTTTCGACTCTGATGGGGAGTTTCTTCTTATAGAGGCCGCAGAGGTATTGCCACTGTGGGTGCAGCCAAAAAATTCTGAGAACAGGGTACGCCCGTCTACTTTCTCGGCGATGGAATAGTGTTGTTTATGCGGCATCATCTCACAGGTCTGGATCTACGCCTCCCGCCTACACCTCATCCCTCTCTCACACTCATCTCCACCATCTAGAAAATGGATTCGTCGTAAAATCCCTGGTTCGACGGAAAGTGATAATGAGGGCTCGGACAATGACGACGACGAGTTCATAACGCCAGACGATGCCGTGAAGTTGGTCCGGAGCCCATTTGTGGAGACTTTGGCCCCTCCAATTGTGGAAAAAGCTGTATGGGAACGGATATCTGGGTTTGTCTCTTGGAAATTTCTTATATCCTGAGTTAATAATGTCGCAGTTACCCGGCTGCAAGGCGAAAGCATGTCCACACTACGAATGCTTACATTCCCATTGACATCGCCAAAGCCTTGGTTGCAAGGCCTCACCTCATTCAGAAATCAGTGGAAGCCTTCTATACGAGGGATGCGATCCAGTTACGCGTGAGTCTGAGGTTCGAGGACGGGCCATTTGTGACCATTAACGAGATAGGTAGATAGGCGGCACATCGGATGCTACGATTCCCGCCTGATACGTCGATATTGCAACCAGTAAAAATGACCAGAACGGCGTACGCACAGCTGCTGGGACAAAAATTCTTTCCGCCCAAGGTTTTTGGACGGTGGCTAGAAAAAGAGGGAACCCGTGAGTGGCGTTGGAGGGATGTCGGTATGAAAATCGTTCGTATTCTCCTGTGATGATCATTCTGGAGCTGACATTACTACAGGCCGTTGGCTTTGAAATTCTGTATCAAGAGAGCAAAGGCAAGCTGAGCACTTCCAACATGACCATTGAGGGTACAAAGTCTTCCGTTAGTTTCCTTTAATTTCGCAATGCTGTTTCTCTGACGAACTTCGGTATTTTAGGCTGAGGCTGCAAAGGATGCTCTTCGCCGAACACCAGAGTATCAAAAATTCCTGCGGAATCTAGTATCTGCAGACTATTTCAAAGGCGAAATGGAAGGCTCTGAACTCTGGAGGGAGCTAGAGAATAAAGCGGCCATTACGTTTGTGGAGGTCCGGCAAACTGAGTAATTTATTCTTTTTCCCCTCAAACATACATCATCTGAAAAAATTCACTGTAGTGATGCTACGCGTCAGTCATTTGCATCCCAAGTCGATGCTGCGGCATCGGATACGATATTTCCATCCACTTCGAACCAAACCGAGGACGACGATGAATGGTTAAATCTTGACTCGGAGGATTTCGAGCAGATGTTACAATCAACCGTTCCACCTGCCAAGAATCGAGGCCCAGGCGCTATGGAAATTGACATTGGCGGGATAGCTGAAGACCGAACGACTCTAGAGCAGGCCGACAGGCTCAAAGAATTAGCTACGAAAGTTGAAGATTTCGTTGAAGGCGAAGGCGATTTGGAGGGTGCCAGATTTGAGGAGTACGTTGTTTTGTTTCTCAAGATTCTCTACTTACATTTTTTGTCACAGTGAGGAATTCTCAGACGATCCCTTTAGTGATGACGATTCGGAGAAGTCAATGGACACCGATTCGGCTGAACGACAAGCCGCAATGGATCAACTTATTCCAGCTCTTGACCCATCTGAGTACGGACAGATGCCAGCATCATATCACAGCAACTCACAAAGAGTGGCGCCTGTGACCGTTATTCCAGATCTCCAAGGCGATGACCACCTCAAGGATGATGACATGAACGATACAACGAAAATCTCAACTGTGAAGGAGAGACCTATCAGAAAGCCTATTTTACCTCGTGATAATTTCGATGGTGTCGTTGATTCAGACGATGAAACAGATGAAGAAGCCATGGAAGATGATGATGAGTCGGAGGAGGACCGGCCGCAGGTGGTTGGCGAGATTGATATCGACATGGGGGAAGAAGAGGCTGAGTTCCTTGAGTTTTCCAGGCAAGCCCTTGGCATAAGCGACGAAGAGTGGAATGATATTGTCCGAGATCGCAAAGGTCGTGGTGGTAATGCTTCAACACTCTCCATCAAGTAACTTTTTCTCACATGTTGTTTCAGCCTTTCTCCCTGAGAGTGCAACCTTAAAACCGCAGGTCCCCTTGTCAAATCACACTCCAGGCTCCAACCAATCAAAATCTGCAGAAGACCCTGGACCTCGGGTGCCAATGTCCGGTCCTCGACCCAATGTCAATCCGAAACTTGACTCCTTTGAAACCGTCATGGAGGCATTAGACCAAGAATTAGCACGCAATCGCCGTTCGAGGGCTCCTGCGACAAAAGCACCTGAAACGAAGGGGAAAGGGAAAGAGAAGGCAGCCCGGATTGATGTTGATGACAAAGACGAGGAAGAGGACGAGGACATCGATGCTGCCATGGAAGCGGAGCTGAAGGCCACCCTTGAGCGAGCAGAAGATGAAGATGAAGACTCTGGCGAAGCGTCGATTGACTACAACCTGATCAAAAATTTCCTCGAGAGCTTTAAGAGCCAAGGAGGGCTCTCTGGTCCTGTGGGAAGCCTGGCTGGAAGGCTCCAACCTGGCTGGAAGCTCCCTCGGGACAATGCTTAACTCTAATGTCACTATATTTAGTCATGTGATCGTTATAATGCTTTTACGCACTTTGCTTGCTTGAATGATGCCCTCATCTTCTGAACAAAGTTCATCTGCTCAAGGGCCCTAATCACATCGTCAAGTTGGCGGTCATCGCAGCAGCCCACCTTCCAACCAGACTGTATTATAAGTTCAAGTGACCATGATCCACGCCGTCCTAATCTGTTGCGTTTTTACTTCATGATGTCCTTGTCCTGCCTGCTAACGTCCCATCGATAGTTAACACCTCTGGAGTCGCTCGAATGACTAAATTCTATACGCCCCTGCACCAATCAGCTCAAACGGTGGTGCAAAAGATATTCTCTCTTGTTTGCACACGACCCTCAGGCCTTTGCAATTTCTTGGATGCTCCTGAACTAGAGGCATTTCTTGGACCAAAGGGTGGGGCAGACGAACAATGGAGAGTAGTCTATCGTAATTATGCGACCCTCTTTTTTGTATTCGTGGTGGATGGTGCGGAAAGCGAGCTCGGCATACTGGATCTAATACAGGTCTGTCCCATATCTGCGTTGTGACCATTTTTCTTATTCCCTTTCGAATATAGGTTTTTGTTGAATCCTTGGATCGAGCTTTCGAGAACGTTTGTGAACTTGATCTCGTTTTTCACTTTGATGAGGTTTGTAAGAGATACCTCATGAAAATCGTCATATTCTGACTCATTATCTTAGGTACATCACATACTTGCTGAGATTATTCAAGGCGGTCTAGTTCTTGAAACTAATGTGGAGGAGATTGACGCATCAGGTGTGTAGTTTAGCCCATCTTCCTCGCCCTTCATCTTGAATCTGTTTCTCAAGTGCAACTGGCTGCTAAAGCAAGGAAAGATTCGTTCGCGTCCGCCAACCCACTCTCTCTCGGCGGAGGCGGCTTGGGATCTCGAGGGGCAAACATGAAAACGCCGTTAGGCTGGCTCACAGAGAAGCTGACGAGCGTCGGCGCGAGATAAACTGGGAAAGTAAGAATGAAGTTTAAACTTCGGGCTTAACAAGGGAGACTGCAAATTCTAGAATTTGTTTTTACATGGGCTTCCTAGGAAACTACTACCTAGAGTCCGTTGGGTGGTTCACAAGATCACTTGCTGGTATGACCTTGGGGCATCCATAACATAGGGCTCCTTGACGCCCACTCTTACCAATTGTAGTTACCGCACATAGCCGCCCTTGGAGGTCTTTTCTTCCGCGCACAAGACCTGAAAGAAAGAAACCAAACTAAGGGTTAGATAAGGGTTTGAGTCCACACGAAGTCGCGATGTATGTAGAGTCGCGATGAGGCTAGGTCGGCGCAGACGTTGCTGCCAAGGACATCCCTACGAAGTTCATTGAGTAAAATTCCAGTCAAGTATCGAACCACGAACGTTTCTTCTTTTTCTTCCCAGCGCCGGGAGGGGCTCGAGTAGCATCCTGTATGGCAGGTGTGGAATCACCTTTGGCGGTCGTGTCTTGAGCTGCTGGAGCAGGGGTAGCGGAGGAGCGCATCGGGGCTGCTGCAGGTGTCTCCGTCGTTGCATTTTCAATATGTGCTGCCGAAGTCGTTGTAAAAGACATCTTTGAGTGCAAAGCAGTGGCACGCATCGCGTTAACTAGGAGCATGTTATTTTGTTGCTTTTTGGGTTCTTCTGCGGGCCTTGCTTGTGAAATGACGGAAGAGGCATCACCAGTTTCTGTGTCTCGTTTCTTGGAACCATCCTCAGCTGTCGACGAATCTACAATTGGCCAAACAAAACCTGAACGCGGAGTGTAGTCCGGCCGGTGTTTGCGTAGAATATCGAGTGACAATTGGAGTGCAGACACGGAGGTAAGCTGGAGAGAACTTGAACTGGTTAATTAACACGGATAATGAATGAAGCTCACAAGGCGGTTCGAAAGAACCGTGTACAGATCAGGGGATTGGTAAATTCGATTGTTGGTGACAAAGTACGCTGCTAAGGGCCTCACTGTGGATGGAGAGTAAGAATAACGAGGTAAGCCATTGAAACTGGTAGCTCACCTTCGTCAGGAGACAATCTTTCACGCTTTTGTATCACGAAGAACGAGGGAGGCTCCGCATGAACGACTGCAAATTCTATCCCAACGAACCGCCTGACGGCCAACTGTAATGAACGTTGAGTTCCAAGATAGTGAATATGTGCTTACCTCAATTCTTCTGCCTCGTTAACAACCGGCATTCCAGTATGTATAGTCTGCATGCGCAGGACTTGATTATTGCTTTGTTTATCGTAGAACATGGATGTGGCAAAGTAGTCGAAGACATTCTCCGATGTCAATGGTCCATTGGCCTGTTGAGTGATTAGAGGAGAAGAAAGTAGACTCAAGATGCGATGCGAACCTGTATCCATTCGTGCCAGATGAAGAATCTGTGAGTATAGTCGTCAGGTGGATGAAGGTCGTTGACATCCATGATCAAGGCTAGAAAACACAATACGTTGATCGTCTCCTCAAAGTCCTAAGGGAAGCTGGCACGGAGACTACTATAGCGTTTCATATCAAGCTGCTATACGGTACTTGCAATTGCCAGTGCCACTTTCACAAGAACTTTCATGGAGGCCCGATCAATTTCCAATGGCACTGGCTTTGCACAGGGACAATCTGCATTTGCCTGCAACCTCCACTACTAAGGCTGGGTTTCTCACTTGTCCGTTAAAAATGACTCTTTTCGCCCTCCATTCAGTTTTGGTTTGACCCTCCGACATTGCTTCATAGTCTCACAATCTACAGTGCTTTCGAACGGATCCCCATTGTCCTTTTCCTGCAGAACACTCCAGCGTCCAACTCCTGCTTTGCGGACTATCGTACACCACCGGTATGCATACGTTTCAAGATGGTAGGCTCATTGTGTTATCCAAGGCAATGGGAGTGTCGAACTCCAAGGCTCAAGCAATATCGTAACACCTCTTCTCCTTGATTTCAAGCACTCCGTGGGCACTTAAAGAATTCTTTCACTTCAGTGCACTTCACAAATTTGGCTGTTATTGTTGTCCGTGGTGGTCGCCATCCCTTCAAACAAGTGCTCAAGTCAACAACAATTTGTGTTACTGAGCCCTGTAAGATTCTTCTAGCCCCAAATCAACATCCTTATCTTTTATCTCTTCTATGCAAACCTTACCCACCAATAGGTCGTGGCTCCACAGTCGTCCGAGAAACCCCGTCTAGGCGGCTCTTCCTGTAGGTTGCAAACATATCAACGGTCTTTGCCGAATTTATGACCATAATCCTTGTATGATTTCGTCTTTCCCAAATTTATATCTTTTATACCATCCGTCATCCAGGTACTCGCAGCGTCTGTCTGCTTCATTGCCCTTCCCGTTTAAGCTGGTTGCAAGTATATCATCCGAACAAGCTTGGAACAAGCACCTATCTAAAATTAGATCAAGACGCTGACTATGCAGGTGAAAAAATCTGAGAGTATTTTTTATTTTGGGCATCATTAGTAACCGTGTAGCCTTAGGGACCTTGGGCACTACCATACTGCCTCCTGCACTTTTTCTAGGATCATTCCAAGACCGCGTCTCTAATCCTTCTTCAAAGCCTTCCCTTTCGAGTTCCACAGGCTCTCAACGCCAGCCGGCTCCTCTTTACCATTCCAATCGACTCCGCGTAGGCATTTCCTCCCCACTCCCATCTCTTTTTGCAAAGCGACTTTGTTTCTCAGGTGAGTCAGATCTTGGCCTCTATGGTTCTTTTTTTTTAGTGGACCTGACAACAACAAAAAACACATTCTTGCTGGATTGTTCGAAGCGCATACACTTATATCACGGATTGGAAGAGGCCCTATCTACGGCACATTCGCTTACGAATCCAGCCCCCGACTCTGTTTCAAGTCCTATAGTCTGAAAAATATTATACGAACGGCCACCATCCAAGTACCAATCGCCTGCTCGTCGCCGAACCAGTTCGTTTCTCGCAGAAATTCGTGGGAAGGCCATAACAAACGTTAAGTGAGGCTCAATCCGACAAAACCCTCCTCTGTTCCAGAGTTGGGGATTCGCCTGGATTCACACGATTGTGAGCTCTTTGGGCACCTCAACTATCACAATCACATTGGAAGACCTCGGTCCGTGAAACATGTTTCATTACATCCATTCCATTGGATAGCCATTTTGACTGATCACGAGGTTGACGAGCCTGGTTCCTTCGTTGTGGTTGCCTTTACCGTAAGGTCGCCAGGGCATCAACGCCCTCCTTGTTGCTCCTTAGATCCTGCTTTCTTCTTGCCTTTCGTGGCACTCCCTTTAATCTGTCTATGCGCTTTCGAAGACCACCCTCGGAGCGAAGTCCGCATGTTGTATTACCAACCAACAGGGTTCAGTTGGCGAATCGAAGGTCTGGGAGAGACAGCCTTGATTCGACCAATTTGTATACGCGAAGTTGAATTTATTCATAGGTAGCTGTTTGTTTCTGAGCACAGAAATAATACAAGAAGTAGTTATATAGAAAAGCAGATAGGTGATCAGGGAGGGTAAGGCTATCCAAACGGCGAGTCCATCCACATATAAAAATGGATATAAAGCAACACAGATATAATAGCAAAGAAATTCATATCGAGATCACGTCGTCACTGGGCCAAGATTTGCAAAAAAAAATGGCGGTACGAAACGTGATACAACGAATGACGCGTGGCGCGACAGCGATTCCGGGTGAGGGAATCCGGAGGGGGCATGGATACGAGAACCGACTGCGGAGCCGAACGAGTGGGGGATGGCAGACGAGTGCCTACGATCATTGATTAATGATATGATTGAAGAATGTGTGGGGGGTAAACTTACGCAAAGGAAAGCATATTTAGTTAGGAATGTGATTGTGCAGCTACTTCACGTCGAGGCAGTTGCACTCAGGGTTGCGTCCAACCCAACCCTTGCCACAAGTCTCGCACCAGCCACGGGGACCATTCTCCACACCGATCGACTTCTTTGAGGAAACTGATTGCGAGGAGGTGACGGATTCATCGCGATGGATACTGATGAGATGACGGCCAAGATCATGCTTCCTGCTGAAGGAACGACCACAAGAACGATGGGGGCAAATGTGGGGCTTGAGCCTATTAGGATCATGCGTCGCCATGTGGGTCTTTAAATTGTAAGCCCTCGCAAATGCTGATAAAAAAGAATTAGTAAGGGCAGAAAAAGGCGGAAAAAAGGACATACCACGCGGGCATGCAGCACACTTGTACTTCTTTCTTGGGTCACCTTTGCACTCGTCAGAAGAACGAGCTTGGGCCACTGAGGCTACCGGGGGAAGTTGAGTGGACGGATGCAATGGAGAGATGGAGGGATGAAGAGCTGAGGGGTTGAAACCAATCTGAGAATAATAGTCTGCGGCGATTGAGTTGCGCCTTGGTGGACCATAGTCGGAGTAGCTGGTACGGTTGGGATAAGGTTTCTCATACGACTTGACTGAAGCGAGGGGCAGGGCTGGGCTGCGAGGCGGGGTGGGCGGTAAAGCGCCAAAGGATGTGGGATCAGCAGAGTCGTCTAAGATGCTGGGCTGCGCGGCGGCATACTCTGATCCAACACGAACTCTTTGCTGAAAGTCCATCTCGAAGTCAAAGTCAATGAATGGGTTGGGATTCTGTTGATGAGGTTCAAAGGATTGGTAGGAAGAGGCGTGGTCGCTGTAAAAGGTCTCAGAGTGGGAATCATAAGCCGAGTCAGATGAGACTGTTATGGTGGAGAGAGGTCCACAAGGCCCGTGGGGATCTGATCTGAGGAAAGAGTAGGCAGAATTGGAATCAACGGTCAGGAGCTGAAGCTGATCGTCGAACGCCTCCAAATTGGAATCAATATCAGACTCAAAGAGATCGGGATGGGGTGCGAGGATGTCTGAAGGCGAATGGAACGAGAAGAAGTCGAGGCTTTGCTGTTGCTTGAGAAAGTCAAGACTATACGAGTCGAAACCAGGCGGATACGGCGAGGAAAGAGCTTCAGACATTGTTTTGGTGATGCTGAAGTGTGCTGCGGTGAAATTAACGCTAGTAGTGGGAGTCAGAAAGAGAAAGACGACAAATCGACAAAAGGCTGTGGTCACCAACATATACTGCTGCGCATTTACGTCAGCTCGCCTTGTCAGCGGGTCACCCAGGCAACTCCGGTCATTCGATGCCGCGTATGACGTAAGACATTCGCTCACTGATATCACTTTGATATCACACCTTCTATCACACCTTGTATCACACTTGCTTTTTGTGCATTGCTTTCACTGTGATCGTCAATTGTTTCATCACACTTTGATCCCACAGCTGACATTCACACCCGCACTTCCGTGATCTTTGTCAAGCCTAATCCAACTTTCAATCCATACTCTACCAGACTTTCACTGCCCGCCTAGCTCAATCGGATAGAGCGTCAGACTCTTAGGCGGGTCCTTACAATCTGAAGGCTGCGAGTTCGACCCTCGCGGTGGGCTACTACTCTTTTTTCTTACTGCATCAGTGCCTGCACGTCTGTTTTCTTTATCAAGTCTTCTAACATCCGCGCGCACCACCTCTTGCGAGGTAACGACAACTAATGTACATTTTTTTTGGTATTGCCATTAGTCGTTGCACATAAAGTAGAGCTTTGCATCTCCTTCATTTGTTAGCATTACTATTAGTACTCGCACATAAATTAGAGTTTTGCATTGAGCTTGCTTCCTTCATCGGGTCCTCTAACATCCGCGCGCACCACACCCTCTTGCGAGGTGACGGCAACTAATGTGCCATCCCGAGTATATAACTGTCACGATCCGATGAATCAATGGACGCACAGAACATGGAAAACACAAACCCTTCCATGAACGACCCCTCTACCAGATCCCGAGCGGGGTGACTGCATCTGAAACGACTTTTAACCTCGTCGTATGTTTTACTGCACGCCGCGACCTACCACATGTAGCATCCAATCACCAGTGTTAAAGTCATTGCTGCAAATGATATGATTAGGCAGTGAAGCCGTTATACTTGATGTAGACTTGCTTGTAAAACCAAATTGTGTGATCCAACGTAGACTGAGCGAATACTCGTCATAAACGGGCCACCGTTCAACGGTTCAAAACACGTACTGTCATAGTCAACGCATCTTTCCCCTTCCCGCCCCTTCGCAGCCCCATAATTCGAGCTGCAGTTGAAATACTGATCCACCATATTCAGAAAAGAGTTTCCGAAATCAAGGTGGAAAAGACATACAAGTAGTGGTCGGAGAAATATGCCAAAATGCACTGAAAAAAAGTTGGAAAGCCGTTGAAACAATTAAAAAATGACTCACTTTTTGGAAAGAGGGCTCGTATTCTGGTATCGACCGCGCCTTCATCCAATACATATAGGTGATAACACCGTCTGACGAGACGATATGCTCCGCCGCAGGCTTGATAGCGATAGGACTACGAGACCGCTCCTATATTCCATAGCCAATCAGCTGCTACCTCGCTGTCTACCCGGGGTAGACCTCACAGCAACTAAATCTTGGTATAGCGCCGCCAATTTGGGGTGTAGTTGTTTATCCCGTATCGCCCGAGCGTACTTCGTTTCGTCCAGTTCACAATCTTCCGGTGCAGGGACCTTGGGCATGGGCCACTGATGTGAGGGCTGCCACGGTTCTGGTTTCTGAAACGAGCATAGCATAATGAAAATTATTTCGCCATTCTGGACAGCTTTCACGGAGCGGGTACAATATGACCGTCCTTGGCGGAGGCGCTCAACGTAGTATACGATTGGGGTGGACGGGGACGCGCTTGTGAGGAAATAGCACTTGAAAGGATCTTAATCTTGCGCTTAAAAACAAGGACTGGAGTCCACGTACATGTAAAGACTGATTTGGACAAATAAGTTGAGTTCTGTCTCTTTGCATGATTTTCGGGAACTCACATGAAGTGCAAATGCTGAATCGACACAATTCGTAGCCGAAACTAAGGCCTGGCTGATGACTTGACTAAATATTATCGTCAGGATGCGCCCCTCTTCACCACTATCACTGTCACTTACCCTCCAAACACCCCTCGAGCCCGGAGTGGCAGCCATAGTGACTTTGACCGAAAGAGGTTCACTTCAATCTGCTCCACCTCGAGAGCGGTTGAGATTTGCTCGTGCTCGACTTGGTTGGTATCCTCCATCGTTGATTAGACAGGGTAAAAGAGTGAGGGTAATTTGCGTCCTTCCAGGTGTAGGTGCTATGTATTATTAGGGTGCAAAATTTCAAACTTCACTTGGAAGCAAGGGGCATTATCAAGCGACGTCATTCACGACAACCGGAAACCGGAAAACGGCAGTACCATACCCGGTAACTGTCTTGGGGAAGGTAACAAAAAAAGTTTATTACGCATGAGGCACATTTTCTAAGTAATAATCAAGAGGCTGTTCGCATGAACAGCGCGAGAACAATAAAATCGCCAAGATTCACCGAAGCCTAGGTGTCGAGCAGTTGGTGGGGGCTGTATCGTCGTTTGAATTGATGGAATCATAGGTGCTTCGTTAGATATCACAACGGAACAGAGATTGTCGCCATTAAAGCTCTTCAACGTCTATCGTAAACCCGCACTCGTGGCAGACCTGCTGGCCTGTTCCATCTAGACCTCGCTCCAGCTGGCCAAAAACATGTCTATGTTCTTCATCCTTCCGTCGTTGCCAAACACTTTCCTTTGTTCGCTTCCGCAGCTCCTTCAAGCTTTGCTCGAATTTCTTATTTTTCTGCTTTTTCTTCTCGGCTGTTCTTCGTTCATATTCAGCATCCAGAGCCTCTGGAGAACCCCATTTCTTCCACGCAAACTCCTCTACTTGATATCGAAGAAAGAGCATCATGTTTGCGTAGGTGGATTTGTGAGGATTAGCTTTCAGGAGATGGGGTAATAGCTCATGATCACGGAGCTCGGCTACGACAGGTGAGTTACAAACATCGAAAGAACCCCCTAAACAAATTGACTTACGATCTGTGAGAAGGTAGTCCTAGCACGCACCATTGTAAGAAATGGAGTAGAAGAAGGTTCAAGAGGTACCTGTTTACACTCCGTCTTCGTTAATAGACTGTACCTCTCCGGCCTTTCATTCTGACATTTCTTGCAAACCAAGCAACCAAAGACCTTTTTAAGAGCCTGATCTATGTCAATAGTTTGACATTCCTGACATTTGGGGTTTAAGGAAGGGTCAAGAAATATGGCTGTCTAAAAGTCAGGAATTGGAAAAGGGAGGAAACGCAAGGCAGCGTACGAGGTTCCAGGTTTTGGACGGCTCTTTGTTTCTCCCTCTCCATCTCTTTTCTTCTTGTATCCTGGTCAACCTCCTCACCGTCCTCAACCAAAAAACCGCCCTTCGAATTAACCATCTTGGAGAGGTCATATTCGAAGTACTTTCCGAAGCGAGAGTCCGGTTTAAGGGGCCTTGATGATGAGGGTGTAGGGGCTGTGGGTGAAGTAGTGATACTCAAGGGCCGTTTGCGGTTTGCATTGGGCACGGACGAAGCGGCTGCTTCGGATTCCTTTTGACGTTGTGCGGCCTTCGCTAAGAATACGAAATGAGCGAATCGTTCTACGCAGAGGAACTTCTCACCTTTTAACCGGTTGATCTCAATCTGCCTAACATTCTCTGGTGTTGACTGTAGATTCGACTGTATAGTCCGCGGAGGCGGCGTCACAGGTCGCCCAAAAGTGTCCGCCATGGAAGATGAGCTTTGAGCGCTGCGCTGAGCTCCGACCATGACTTGAAGGTCCACATTTTGAATTTGGCCAGACGAGATCTTCGCGGCATCACGTGCGCCATTTGATTCAGATACTACACAAACAATGCTACTCTAAAACCCAAAAAGTCATTAGGAGGCGGAAGACGAAGGCACATCTACAGCCATCTCATCTGTTTCTACCGTAGATTTAGGGAGTTCGACTTCAGCGGTGGTGGAATCCGCCACAGAAGCAGCGGCCGGCGGTTCTGTCACACTCTCGGTCGAAGGGGTATCGACATCCATAGAAGACGCGGCGCCGACCTTAGAAGCTGAGATTAGCCGCACAGCAGTATGGTGGCCGCTAGGCCCAGCCCCGTGTGTCGTTGTCGAGCCAGAGGCAAGGATACCAACTCCCATTCCGAATTTGTGATTACCACCACTTTCTTCGCCATTACTGTCTGGATCTCGATGGCTACCGTGGTTTCTCCGCCCTCCTTCGCCTTCATCGTCGGAGTCAGAAAGTTCCCCATCAGCCTGTCGGCGTGAGTCGAGAAGACGCATAGGTCGACGATCGTTAGGGTTCATCAGGTCTTCGTCTTGGTTTGGATCATCTAGAGCCTCATCAATAGGCATGGATGGAATATCTGTCAGAATACCTTCAGAATGGATCGGATCGTGAGGGTAAACGATTCGTACCTGACATCTGGACGCTAGGAGGACCACCAACATGCCTCAAATTTTCCAGCACTATTCGCTTCACGCGATCCAAATATGCAGGCGTATTCATATCGTCTGTGTTGGATGATTTCACATCGAGCTCATAGTCGGGACCGAAGTACTCGTAGTACTCATTCACGGGGATATCTGTGCTTCAAACTTAGAGAGGGTGAAAAACAATTTAGGAGGACTCCAAACCTGGGCCAAGCTCCACCCCGGCAGCCAATCCAGTCTCGTACGCCCATGCACGGCTGACATTTCGCATGGTGTAACCGCCTCCGCCAAGAAGAAGCAAAGGTTTGTTGAAGGATTTTACAAACTTGACGCAATTGGCGTGGCCTAATTGAAGTCAGCCTGCCCTGCATATCAGTGCTACAAATCAGGGTACCTCGCATCGAAAGATTTAGGCATCCCAGCTTGTCACCAGAGAGTGAATCGGTTCCGCATTGCAAAACAATTGCAGAAGGATCGTATGTTTCCATGACTTGTCGTATCACCTGAAGGAGAAAAAGTCGTAATGTTGGAAGAAACAAAAACGCCACGACGGACCGGCTCAAAGACAGATTTGTAGTTTTCATCCGTAATTCCGTCTCGTAGAGGGAAATTCAATGCGTAATATTTACCTTTCATGACGCCGACATCCTGCCCCGCTGCGTCAGCGTTGTCACGCACTTCAAGAAAAGGAGAACCTCACGCGCAGCTCCCCTGTTCCTGGAAAGTACTCCCCATACTTGTGGAAACTGACAGTCATGACTCTATCTGTTGTATAAAAAGCCTCCTCGACGCCATCACCGTGATGCACGTCAATATCAATATACAATACTCGGCTATGATATCTGCAGAAAGATGAGCTACGAATGCCAGTCCGGCATGTGGCGAAACTGACCGTAGGAGCTCAAGAATGCCAAGAACAATATCTAAAATTGACAACGGATTAAACCCCAGTTGAAGAAATACCTGAAGCACTGACCGTTAACATAACAGAATCCACTCGCTTCACTCTTCTTTGCATGATGCAGACCACCAGCCCAGTTGACTGCAATGTCACACTTATCGCGACTTAGTCTGGCTGCTCCCTCTGTACAATTTATTAAGTGATAAGGCCACGCCCTAATAACGAATAAGTGGATACCCATAGATCCTCCAGCTGAAATTGAGCAGTAGTCGAACAAACCATCAAAAACGGGACAGTCGTCGCCAACGTTGTCTGTCAATGCGAATAGCGTTAGGTTTCGCAGAGAAAGAAGGAATTAGCCAGACATTTGTGTTGCTCCTTTATAAAAGAGTTCATGTTGCTGGGATTGATTCGACTTAGAAAGTCAACATACTCGTCCGAATGGAACTGGGTCATTTCACGTTTCGTGGCAGGTTTGGCGCGCTACGGATGCCGCAAATGACAGAACAGCATTCCTATCAGACGATAAGCTGCCTCATGAGAGTTTACAACGACGCACGAATATCTCCATTTTCTTGTAGAGACCATAGTTCATTACCAAGGAATGACACATGCGTATGCGAGTAGGCTTCATCCTTGGAAAAATGAATTGATTGCTCGTGTCTAGTACCATTTAGAAGGCGAATAGAAACATACGGATGCCCAGGTCCATAATGGAATCCACCGATATCAGAATCGAAAAAGTAGCACTGAAGGCAACCTTCGATCAAAATCGCAACATGGATGGATATGGAGAAACTTACGACGCGCTTTTTCTGGTTTTCTCCATCAATGGGGATCATTTTCTCCGACATCTTGTATTGCTATTCAAATTATCGCATTAATTTTGAGAGTAAGCGTGCTGGTCCAATGCTGGCTGAGGGAGAGTGAGGCGGTGTTTGGCGGCGCCGTCCAACCAACACATTTAAGCATCATTTAACTCAACGCTGCTGCAATCGGATTAAGGGTATTCTAAGTACACAGGCTACAGACGGATCATCAACTCCAACTAAATCTTCGCCTTTCCGAGTGGCGCTTCTCGATCTGGTCGAGAGATCATCAGCGGCCGAAAATCTTCCCTTCGTGAGCACAAAGTTCACCTTGGTATACGAGTGTGGATGGGGCGAAGCCAAAATCGTCCGTCAATTTGATGCCCTGAAAAGAATTAGATATCTGTAAGGTAATTAGATGGGTAGCGCATACCATTTCTCCTGCGATCACTCGAACCTGTTTGAGCTTAAGATGAGCAACTCAGGGGTTTAAGTAAGGATCTGACCATGGACCAATGATGCACACAATGCAGACTTGCAAACCACAACTATGATGCTATGAGACCGTGTCAAAGAGATACGGAGTAGATGACCCCACCTCTCTCCCGAAGGTTGTCTGGAATTCGTGCATATGTGGAGTGATAGCCTGCAGGGTTATTGGGGCATTCAACTTCGAGTCCGGGACCACCTCTCCAAGTTGCTTCACGGTATCCATAAGAGCTTGACGAGCACAGCTCCGGCTGGTTTCCATGGGTGTGTTCCGGATTCTCGTGTCGTAGCATAGAATGTATGGCGGAGGAGTATTCATAGACTCTGCGAGAAGGACGAAGTGGTCACGCGCATGGCGGAGGTGCTTTCCTGGTATATGGCATGAGATTCATGTGCCTCATATACGAGAAGGTATTCGCGCACCAATAGTTGATCCTGGAAGAAATTTAGAGTGCACCGTGAGCTGCTCGTCCGACGTGAGGTAATTGTCGAGGAGATCAACCGCCTGGCTGAGAACTGTTTGAGCTACGGACAGCTGTTGCATCAAAACATCGATGTTCATGCCATTGATCGTGTTGTGTGCAGACATTTTAGCTGGAGAAGAGGAAGGTGTGGGATACAATCGAGAGGTCATTCGTATCTACGTCAACGCTGAATATAAAGGAGGACAATGCGATTTAGGCGAGGATTTAACCAGCACGGCCTCAAGCTATCCTCGCGATTGGTCTTCTGACATTTTCCCCTTAAAGAGGGTATCAGAGTGTTGGGAAATAGTGTACATGAGTGATATTCCTCTGCCTAATTTCGGACAACCCACGTAGAAATAAGTAGCCCGAACTCAAGGCGAGGACATCAATCTGCCAAAGATGTACCCTGATTAGGTCGGGTGAGAGACAGGAAGATTCAAAAAAAAGAGTCAACCGTCGTCGTCGCTTTGGTGAAAGAAAAATTTGCTCGTAGAGCACCTTAAGATCTCTCTCCCGGTCCGTTGATCCGGCCAATTCGCCGACTACCGGTCGCTTGTACTGCTCTCGATGCAGAGGAAGGCGGGTACTACATAAGTACCAACTCATGAAGCCTTTGAGCTCGGTAAGCAAACTACATTCAAATTGATTCTCGAATTACACGCCTCGATACAATTTTACCAGTACGGTAACAGTATCCCTACACCAAAGAGCGTCGCCGCAACCAAAGACGTGCCCTGAGCAGGTCGGGTGAGAGACAGAAAGATTCACGGATTGTTGTTGTCTCTTCAGGCAATTGGAACGCCACTGAGTGGTGTCAAGATCAATCACGAGTTTATCACGAAAATCTTAGTAAACAATGGAGAATTCACCATGGTATTTCACTTGCTCTCCCAACACTTTTAAAGGTTCAAGACGGGGTGATATCTTGGCGAAGAGACCACGGATTTGTGCAATCGCTTCAGGGCCTTGGAGCGTCGCAAAATGACCCTGAGATGAAGGGTAGAATGGTTGAAAATGGTGGGGAACTCACTGTATTCCATCCATCACTTCTGAGGGATGGAAAAGTCAGAACCAAGAAAAACATGTGCCTGAGTTTGGGTAAAACGAAACGAGGGTGGGGATGACCGTTACAGGTATAAACGGCCGGGGGGCGTCGAGGTGGTGTGAGAGTCGACAGGAGAGTGACTGTTCAAAGCTGATTCTCAGTTTCATTGTCGTCAGCAATTCGGAATGAACACCATGCAACTTTCAAGACCTACATTGTATATGGAATAAGGCCAGGGGCTGAGCTACCATTCATTGGGCATCGAGAACATTACAGTACAAAAATGCGTGAGGACCTGGAAGATGGGCAACAATGGAGAGAGCGAGTAACTGGTGGAATCTATTTGTAGTCCAGGTCTGCAGTTAATCAGTCAGTTCATAACCCCACCTTTTGCCTTGAAATGTACAGTCAGGTCTGGCCCATTCGGCTGTATGGTTCCATATCCTTTGTTATGCGCGTATGGGACACAATCTTCGTCATCAGTAATAAGGGTTTGCAACATCATAGATAACGTCGGGGTCAATCTTGCAGACCTGATGAGGGTGAATCGCCTGCCCAGTAATTGGATCAACCAGAAATTGTCCAGGTGTCGAAAGAAAGGCGGTTATGTCTTCGGCAGAGGAGAATTCAGCCAAACAGTGTGCGTCCCAAGAAAGACATTGGAGACGTAAAGTCACAGGAAACTTTTTAATGAACGGCTTTGTTTTGGCCTGGGAAGAGCGCATCGCACTAGTGTAAATTGCACGGGAAAGCATGATGAGAATGGACCTGATAACGACGTTGAAAAAAAAACAAGTCAACCTCCCTCCGTTGATCCGGCCAATTCGCCGACTACCGGCGGTTTTCTGCTGTCATCCTTCATCGCAAGTCCAGTACGTTCGGTGCTTGTCCTCACACATCCTTCAAAATGCTCTCGACGTTGAGGAAGGCGGGTAACATGGCACGCGTAAGTACTCTCGTATTCGACGTTAACTTAATTGACCCCACACCCAGTCAGCGTCTACAGGTCAGCGGCGATACCTGTCTATACATGAGTACCAATCCATGAAGCTCTTGAACTCGGTAAGCAAGCTACATTCAAATCTGTTCTCTACTTACGCGCCTTGATACAATCTTACCAGTACGGTATTCCTACGCCAAAGAGCGTCGCTGCAACCTCTCCCCAAGAAGCGTATGCCGCCGCATCTAACTTTGGTAACCATAAACCTAGTCTATCATATGGCACGCCTTAATGTTTCGTATCAGGCAAGGACAAGCTGGTTATTAAGGCTCAAGTTCTAGCTGGTGGTCGCGGAAAGGGCAAGTTCGACAACGGCTTCCAAGGAGGTGTCCACATGGTAGATAGGTTCGTCCGTGCTCACCATCACATAAAATGGTCTTCAATCTTTCCGTTCAGCCCTGAACAAGCCAAAGAAATTGCAAGCAAGATGATAGGCTCCAAGCTCATCACCAAACAAACGGGTGAACATGGGCGGATCTGCAACGCCGTAGGTTGACTCTCGCCAGTTACCCAATCATCGCTTAGCGCTAGACATCCAGATTATGCTGGCAGAGCGTCGTCAACCCGCTCATGAGTACTACGTTGCTGTGCTGAACGACCGCGCCACGCAGGGAGTCGTTCTCGTCGCGTCCGCTCAGGGTGGTATGAACATCGAAGAAGTTGCAGCCAAGGACCCAAGCGCTATCATCACCACCCCTATCGATTTCGAGAAAGGCCTTTCTAAGGATGAGGCCATAAGCGTCGCAAAAAAACTTGGTTTTCAGACTGATAAGACACAATCAGAAGCTGCCGATATCTTCATTAACTTGTACAGGATATTCAAAGAAAAAGACGCAACCCAGATCGAAATCAACCCTATGGCGCTGACGACAGACGGAGAAGTACTCTGGTGAACTTGGCAGTCTCATTTACTTTATCTTTATCTCATGTCTTCTTTAGCATGGACGCCAAATTTGGCTTTGATGACAACGCCGAATTCCGCCAGAAAGACATATTTGCTCTGCGTGACATATCTCAGGAAGAGTCATCAGAAGTTGAAGCCCAAAAGGCCAACCTCAATTTCATCAAACTCGATGGCAGCATCGGTTGCTTGGTAAATGGTGCCGGACTAGCCATGGCGACTATGGATGTTCTGTCTCTTCATGGCGGCAATCCGGCGAATTTCCTTGATGTGGGAGGGTGCTTGTTCTTGGATCATATTCAGTGAAACCAGCTAATCTGATATTATTACAGAGGGGCTACCCCCGAAACCGTGAAGAAGGCATTTGAAATTCTTCTTCAGGATCCCAAAGTCAAGAGCATATTTATAAATATCTTTGGCGGTACGTAACTATATCACCCTACTTTCAAATCTCACCAATCTCTTTCAAAGGCATCATGCGTTGTGACTACATAGCCGAGGGTGTCATCAAAGCCACCAAAGAGCTTGGACTCACGATCCCCTTGATTGTTAGACTGAAGGGAACAAAAGAGGCGGAAGCCAAGCAGTACGTTTCTCGAATTATCTTTGATGGAGTGACCTTCATTTCTTTTTCTAGAATGATCAGAGAATCTGGTTTGAAGATTGTCGCGTTTGACAGTTTGGATGATGCAGCTGAAAAAGCGGTTCAACTTGCAGTTTAGAACTTTAGATATACCTTTTCATCTTAAATCTCTGGCCTAATCCTGATGAATCTTTACCATGGAAGTTGAAATTGCGCGCAATATATACGATATGAGAAACATATACCGTAAGAAAACAACAACAGGAAAAACAGACAAGTGAAAAGCAAAATCAAAATGACAAAAATTCAATCACCAAGTTGGCCTGGCAAATGATGGAGGAGCGGGATTATAGGCAATGGATGGTTGGTGCTGGTTTGATGGGTGCTGATGTGGAGCCATCTGCCCGTTGTCCGTTCGTGGTTGACTCCGAGCGGTTGGCACTGGCACGTAGCCATGATTTTGAGGTCCTGAAATGCCCGACGCGTGCATCAACACGGGGCTACCTGCATACATGCTCGGTCCAGCATGTGGCATGACGGGACTCATCAGGGCCATATTGCGGCCGCGATTGACCTGAGCACTATTTTGCTGTTGGGGCTGGTTAATCATGTTGGGCGGGGGCGGGTGGGGTGCGTAGAGTGTTGGGGTACTGGGCGAAGGATATGGCATCAGCTGTGCTGGGTAGGGTGATGCGACAGGTCTCATCATGCCTCCCTGGTTTTGATGTGCGGGTACCGCCATCGGCATCCAAATGGGCTGACTATACAGAGGGGTGTGTCCGTTTATTGGCATCCTGCTAGAAACTGGACTAGATGCCATTGCATGGGGATACATAACGGCTGGTGCGGGAGAATGACTCATCATAGGAGAAGCATAGGAATAAGCGGGACGCATGCCGTTGGGAGGTAGCGGTGAATACGAAAATGAGGGACGAGCCACAGGAGCGTTAGTTGAAGGAGGTGAAATGGGAGTTCGTGGAGCAGCGTTCGAAGAGGACGACGCCGGAACTTGTTGGAAGGCCCTTGTCACGTCGTGAAGGGACATACGAGACGGGGGTTGAGGAATTGAAGGGGGAGGCGTCTCACCATCCTCAGACTTGACATCTTGCAAAGTGAAGGGTAAAGCCGTCAGGTCATCTGCGATGCCTTCCAATGAGTTAACGGCGTGCATGCTGGCTTTGTTCGAAGTTTGGGACCAGACAGCTTTAAGGTGTTCAGGATCGGGTCCTCGAGCGGGGGAATCCTTTACAGAGACGCTCAAAGAAGATCTTGACCAAGCAGAAGCTGCATGATGATTGGGTGGCGTGATAAGAATCCCCTCCGTCTGTAAGAGGATATACATATTATGTTAATTGGTGCCAACGGGAGAAGGAAGAAAAACTCACGGAGTCGTCAGAGCTTCTGCTGTTTGTTTTTGACATTATTATAGAATCGTCCTTGGAACGGCCCAGTGGAGAAGACCTTTTAACTCCATTAACCGGAGAATTGCACGGATTGCTCTTTGAGTCACGAGTAATCAACGCAAACGGCACGGGAGAGGTCGTCTGTGCATCGGCCACGTCTGAGCTTCCGGATTCCTCTAACTCACTTGTCACTGTAAAGTTAACGAGGGGTTTGGGTTCTGGTTCAACGGCATCAATGCGAGAATCGCGATAGAAAGCAACGGCAGAACCTGCCGGCATTTTTGGTTGTGATCTCGACCGCAATGAGGCTGAAGGCTCAGACTTTGACGGGGATGATTCGTTTGACTTTGGCATTGAAGCAATGTTAGACTGCGGCAGCTCAGGTGGCGGGGAGCGACTCATTGTGTCGAGAGCAACCGAAGAGGACTCGTTGATAGAGTCGACTTTCGGTGACGGAGCTGGATTCCTCCAAGAAGAAGCACCATCCGCCACAGTGGGGCGTCCAAAGGCACCCACACCATTTGGTTTCAAAAGACTGGCTGATGGCATCTGAACCCTTGGTCGGTTTGCATAGGTCCCATGTCTCGGAAGCATCACTCGATACCTGAGTTTGCCTTTGTAGCCGCTTGGTGGTTTACGGTGCAGAACGTCGTTCAGGGACAGGTCGCGTCGATTCATTCCCTCGACAGGTGGGTCGAAGGAGAGGATATCCCATTGTGTATGGAATATTGGCCTGAAGAATGCGTGCAGTTGCCTCCTATGAATGAATTCCACGGCTCGGGATATAGAAGATATTTGGACAGTGTATGTATTGCACGCAGGTGCAGGCGATCGAGGAGGTTCGCTTCCGGTCACGTCGAAAATTTCACGGGGTTCATCCGTAAAATCAAACTTATTTCGCAGACGAAGGGCAGGTGGGATCCAGCGCTCTTTTAGGGCAGCGGACTTCTGGGGCGTGGGTTGCAAGGATCGACCCTGTAAATGTTCCGACTCGAGGGCCGTGGTGTCCTTTGAAACATCAGAGGAGTGTATATCACCTATTGCACCCTTTATCCGCGACATAGCATCATCCAAGGCTGACATGGTAGCCTCTTTATAGAAACCCTGGTTCCTTGGTGTTCGTTGCAAGACCATATGTGGTGGGAGGGAGTCTTTCACAGAAGCGTCGGCAATTGCCTCTACCGAGATAGCTATATCGGGGAGAGCTTCCTTCGGAGGCGTTGAAAGGTCTCGTGGTGAAAGAACTTTCTTTTGAAAGGAGTCATTCTCCACCTCTGATCTGAGAGATGCCTTGTTCTCTGGCGTAACCTCAAGAACATCCTGTGACACCTTCTGCCTCCAAGTGCCAAAGTCGGTTTTCGTAGGTGCAGGCGCAATGGTGGGGGTGAGCTTATCCTCAAAGAAATCACTTGCAACAGCTCGTGGCATACGCTGAACGGTGGTAGCACTAGGATTGACCTCAGTTTCAGAGGATTCCTCTTTCGCTTCAGGTATCCCAACGAACTTGCCCATATCAGAAAAGTCGACAACCTCGAGGTCCTCGTTGGCTCCATCTGCGATTGATTCTTCGAGCGCTGACCGGGGGGGAGGATGAAAGGAAGGGGCAGGTGGTCGAGGCTGTATGTGTCGTAACGTAGATGACGGTGGAGGAAGAGGCTGTGGATTGACTTTGATACGCCAGGAGGACGTCTGTGTCGCAGGAGAAAGAAGTGGACTAGTTGGAGTAGCTATGGAGGCACGGGATGGTATGAGACGAGAGGATTCACCTGGTTGGACATGTAAATGTTTAGTAGATGGTGGTCGCCGCAATTCGTCCGCTGACTCACTGGTAGGTGACTTGGACGCCGTCACGCTCTTAACAGCTTCCTCGATAACCGCGATGACGACATCTTCCCCAATGCTCACCTGCGCAGTTGTGGGAGTATCATGAGACTCCTTCTGCTTCGCTTTCTCTGCTTCAGCCTTCATCTTCTCCTCGAGCTCCGCAGCTTTCCGCCTTGCTCTTTCCTTTTGGGCTTCGCGTTCAGCCTCTTCTTGTTGTCTTCTTTGCTTGGCCCGTGCTGCAGCGCTCTGCATTACATCTTTCCGAGCTTCATCCAATTCCGGCGCGGTTAGGTGTGGTAGAGCGATGACGGCAGTGGCCGCTGGAGAAAGAAGCCCAATAGAGGCAGTTGAAACGGCAGGTGAATAAGATGGGTGAGGTTGACTGGACTCAGGTGTAGGAGGTTGTGGTTCTGTCAGCGGAAGTCGCGAATCGCGAGAAGAAAGTTGGTGGAGGGGGGCCTCAGGCGAGGATTGAGCCAAGTGAGGTGGTAATTGACGTCCACCCTCTTGAGAGGATCTGCGTATAGCATGTTGAGGAACTGGAGGAGGTGCCATGGAAGTGCGTCTGCCCCTTTCTGCGTTGAAGTCTCTGCCCCTGCTCATATAATCGGGATGTGGCGAAATTCCATCTCTGGTCAGTGGAGATGGACCATCGCGTCGAGATGGCTGGTCACGGTCGCGAGGTCTGTCGTTACTGAAAGCGTGCGAAGGCCCTGATCCACTGCCACTACCACTATATCGTCGTGCACGCGATTCGTATTCACCCCCGGATTTTTGTAGAACCTGTACGTTTGTGGGGGCACCAAAATCTCGATTCCGCAAGTCGATAAGTGGCGTCGACGATTCCTGGAAACTTGTCCGCTTAGATGGGTACTGACCTTGGCCAGGACGGTGTGAATGACTGTAGGGCTCTAGTCTGTTCGAGCGTTCATTAAACAGAACACGGGACGAGTCTTGCGGTGAGTGGGCGCTCTGCAGTGCGACAGGGGAAACCTGGGGACTCCCAGACCCATGGGAAAGGGGGGCGGGCGTGAAGTCTCGAGAGGAGGACGCAGGTGATGACCGCGATTTTGGCCAGCTCCGGTCGAAATCGTCAACAAAACGTTCTTCCTTGCTTACAGGTGTAATAACCCCTGGTTGCGACTTTGAGCCGAGGGATGGTTGGAGTGGGGGGTCCTCGTTAGCTTCGATCTTATATTGTCTCCCGTCTCCGAATTCGATTACGCCTCCTAAAAAGTCATCATTATCTTCCTCCATCTAAGAAAATTATATTCCGTTAAATTTGCTCAAATGGTGAGCCAATGTAAACCGACCTCATCCCAATGGTGAGCATTTGGATCCAAATGTACTCCACGAAAGGTATCAGCTTCTTCCAACCTTGCCTGATTCGCTGCAGCGTCAACAGCCGGTTTGGCTTGATCCACTATTGGCGGCTTGCGTGCCACAACTGTAAAAAGTGTCAGGTTTATTGAATTTTCAATCAACTACCATGAGAACAGACCTTTTGCAACCTCAGCAGCCGTTGGGAAGTCATTCGGTTTCACATCTGGGCGCAGAGCAGTAGCTGTCGAGAGCTTGACGTTGCCCCATACAGGCTTCGTACCAACTGCAGTGTCCCTTTGTGAGGTTCCAGGTTGTGCGAGAGGTTGGATGACCTTTCCCGCGTGTGGCAACTGCGGCACCGATGTTGCTGCAGTTGTACTTGTGATGGAGGGAAGAGGATCGTTGCTCGGTGAATTTGTTACGGCAGGTGGGGCAACAGAGGATGGACGAGACCATCCTGCCGTAGAAGTTGAGATGGCTGGGGCTGCCGTAAGTTTAGTTGTCACAAGCTTCGAATGTGAAGATGCTGGTTGTGTTGGCGGTCTGGCTGCCGTTGAAGCATCGGCCAATTAATAGTGTTCGACCAAAAGTTTCAAAGAGACGACTTGCCAAGTGGAGCCCCCGACTTTATCGTCAAAGACGTTGAGTTGGATGCTGATCCAGAGGCAGATGAATTCTTCTCAAGAAACCTCTTAGTGATGTTGACTGTACTAAATTTCTTTGGCTGAGGAGCAGCTGGTGTTGTTTGAGAACCCAAAGGAACAAGAGAGGGACGAGCTGGGGTCGGACGAGGCAAAGGCGTCGACAACACATTCTCCATGGTGCCGCCATCCGCCACGAGAGGAGTTGGCAGTAAATCTCCCAACGCCTTTACCTCACCGTCTCCCCATACACGCCCCTCACCCCCCACCGCCTTCTCGTTCTCCTCCTTGCTAGTCAAGTTCGGCAACAGCGTCGGTGTTTGGTCGATATGAGCCATAGACGCGTCGCAAAGACGCCTGTCTCTGTTATTCGTTTTCCCGTCAATAAACTAGATAAAATCCATGAGAAAGGAGATGAGGATATGGGTGTCAAAATTAAACTGACCTGGGGAGCAAACCGCCAGTGAAAGGGAGAGAATCTACTCGGAATCTAGCAAGAATCTACTTTCGTGTGTGTGTGAATATTTGCCAACAAAGGCGCCTCCGGCCTCTCCTCTGCCTCCCGGCGTACAAGCCGGATCAAATGCGGCGTCACCTCAGTCAAAACCCCTCTACCATTTGAAAGAACCTTGAAAGAACCGACTTCAACTTGTGTAGTCTGGTGTGCAATTAGATTATATTACAGGGCAAGACCTCAATAGCACATCATAGCTCAGCCAGCTCAGCTTCTCGCTGGTTTAGTCGGTTAATCTCAGCATCCAATGCAACATTCGCCATTTCAATCTGCAACACGCTCGAGATAAGTTCCGTCCACCGCGTCTCCAGCTGCGTCAATTGTTTCCCGAATCGATCCTACCATAGCTTTTAGCGCATCGTGAAAGACAATCATCGATTCCACGCACCTGCATATTTTTTCGGTCCCGATTGACCTCTACCGTAAGTTGCACCAACTCCTCAGCTGCTTTTTCAGTTTGTTTCTTGGTTTCTTCTAGCAGATAGTTTTGTATCCGCCAAGCATTGGGACCATAGGTTTGCAATAGCGCCAAATTGTTTTGTCTGCGAACCAACGTCAGACATCATACGACCACCAGAACCAAGTATCACTTACCGTATTCGTTGATGTTGCAACTGAGCGTGGGCATTATCCAAAGCTTCTTTCCATTCCTGTATCGTTCCTGGTGTCGAGGTAGGAGCAGGTAACTGATATCTGAGAGAATCAAGAGGTGGAAACGGTTGGCTGGCTTCAACACGTTGTAGTTCAGCCTTCAGCAAGGGGTTGTTCTAAAGCCAAAAATATCAATATGTGAGAATCGCAGGCGCGTGATAAGATGTGCTCACGAACAGAAAAAAGTTGAATGGGTGGAGGTACGTTGGGGTGAAGAGATGTGGGCTGGACCAGTTCCCGAGCCATCTCGCGGTCCACCTTTTTTTTCAACTCTGGAAACTTCTGTAAATCATCATCGTAATATGGAAGGGAATCGTAAATTTCTGTGAAGGATGAGAACACTGTTTCTGTGGCCATTGAACAGGAGGGGAAGTAGCACGGCAAATCCCGTAGTTGGACTTTCTTCAGTTCACCCTCGTCAACATCATGTCACTTCACGTTGGGTTTCGCGCAGTCCGCGCCCTTCAAAACGTCTGTGCACGCCCTGCAGCGAGGCCCGTAACTTCAACGAGGCGATGCATTCACGCATCTTCTGCTTCTAACGGTACAAGTCCCTTACCCGGTTCCAAAATTCTGCTCAACGCCCAAATACAGCGTCAGCTTCACCCTTCACCGAACCCACGTCTCCGAATCACACCATTTCAAAATACGCCGAGACAACAGAAGCCCTTCACACATACGGCTCCTACATCACACAATGTCTTCCTAAATTCGTCCAACAGTTCTCCGTTCTGAAGGATGAGTTGACCATCTACACCGCGCCTTCCGGAATCATCCCGGTACTCACCTTCCTGCGTGACCACTCACAATGCCAGTTCAAAGCTTGTATGGACATATCTGGTGTCGACTTCCCAGAGAGGGAGAAGCGGTTTGAAGTCGTATATTCCTTGTTGAGCGTAAAGCTTGGCGGAAGGATTAGGGTGAAGACTTATGCTGGAGAGGCGGATCCAGTTCCCAGCGCTGTTGAAGTCTATAGGGGTGCAGATTGGTTAGCATTGATTCTACTGGTTGAAATTGATATTGAAGGTAATCTTTAGGTATGAGCGCGAGGCTTGGGACCTTTACGGAATTTTCTTCGAGGGACATCCAGACCTGTTTGTGTTTTAATATTCTCCCTTGGCATTACTGTGCTCACTCCTTTTTGACCCAGCCGGCGTATACTCACAGACTATGGTATGCCAACTCCATTTACCCTTGCCTACCTTTCTTATTATCTTTCAGGCTTCGAGGGCCACCCTCTTCGTAAGGATTTCCCCCTGACGGTATGTCAAGCACCATGAGTAACGGTTCAGATTCCTTACTTCCCAATGATAGGGATATACTGAAGTCAGATATGACGAAGAGCGAAAGCGCGTTGTCTACGAACCTCTTCAGCTCACGCAAGCCTTCCGGTTCGTTTTTCGTTAGTTCTCGCCCTCAAGTCACAATCTGACTAACAAAATGTAGCAATTTTGAAGCTCTCTCTCCTTGGGAGCAAGTTGGTGAGGGAACGAAAGGTCGCAGACCAGAGGATTTGAAGCCTTTGCCCCCACCCAAGCCAGAAGAGGTCAAGAAATAGACAAGACGAATATGATTGTAGCAATATAATGATATTCTGCTGCTGCGTCATTAGAGGCGTCCCATGAATAATACACATTGTTATACAGGTAGGCAAAGGTATCGTGATTCAAGTAAAAAATCGTGAGGGGGCGTCTGAAATGCCATCAAGTGCTTTCCAATCATATCAAGAGTCAGGAATCCTCCGCCTTTGCGTCCTTGTCTCCTAATTCAGTCGATACTTCGCCCTCTGCAGCTCCACTTTGCCCGTTTGCCTTAGCACCCCAACCCATTCGTGCAACAACATACTCCTGGCCAATTACCTCCACACCAACTCGCAACGATTCCGCGACGAGATCTTCGACCCAGTCATACTCATCCCATATTGGGAGCCATGAAGCTGGCACAGCTTGGGTGACGCTAGTATGCGTCAACTTGTGCTCGGGGTCAAATAGGTAAACCAGGAACTGAAGCTGCTGGGGAGCTTCTGAAGCTAGTTCAGGCGATGATGACGAGGTTGGCTGAGAATAGGTATTCAAGAAGGGCTGAATGCGTAGATATACGTGGGAGTAGGTCGTGGGCGACGAAGATGTCGCCGGTTTAGCTTCGGTGGTCTTTACGTTATTCTTGACAACATCTTCGATGTTTGCCTGGAAAGAGGGAGTTTCAAATTAACACCTTTTGTAGGAAAGCTAAAAAGAACATAGAACTTGCCTGTGCCAGCTTCAGGGCAGCGACGTAACCCTCGACCGTGTTGAGATCACGACCATCAGTAGCCGTACCCTCCTTTGGCCGCGACTCATGCCCTCGGTTGACGATGAGATCACCGCCTTCAACCTGTTCCATAATCTAGAGTAGAAGTGAGATAAAGCCAAAAGCAATTCGAAATTGACTGCACATACACGAGCCAGAGCGCGATATACAAGAGACTCAACGCCATCATAACCTTGCATATCGTGACTTAACCAAATCTGGATCACCTCATGTTCGGAGATGGGAGGTGCGACGACGTTCAAAATATCAGTCAACGTGGAGAGTCCAACGCGCTTGAAGTCTTGGCCTATATATAGATCATGATGACTCCCCTTTGGATGGCGTGCAATGGCTAGACCAACCTATCTTATCCAATTGAGCAGACTTTGCGTACTCGATGACGCCTTCCCCCCATTTCCGAGCTTGCTCGTTCTTCGGAAGGTGCTTCACCTGCTCGTCAACAGCGGACTTTGCTTGTTGAATGGCAGCCGATGCCGTCGACCATACAGAGCCCCATCCCCAGGATGCAGAAGGCTGCATCTCGGGCTTCTCCTTCTCCTTCTCCTTCCCGCCATCACTGCTGGCAACCCGATTCAGAGACGTTGTTGACGAAGAGGCGGAATGCAGTAAAGACGGGCCACCACCCAGTCGAACACGTTCAGTACTCTTCCTGAGGGTTGGTGTTCCCGACCGCGATACGTGTACGTTGGTGGGACGAGTGGTCTCGGAGCTCTTCTGGGTGATTTCATCGAGGAAAGCGAGAACCTCAGCAGCTTCACCTTCGTTGTTGGTTGTTGCTGCTACTTGGTTTTTGGAATCACTCTTTCCCTCTGGAGGAGGAGCAAAAGAGTCGAGATCGTCAAGGAATTGAAGAGCTTCCTCTTGCTTTGATTTGGATTTGGATGCCATGGATGAGGAGAGCCCTAGAGAGACAGGAAAGTCACGAGGCTGGTTACATGTTCTTACGTAAGCTGAAGCTCAATCACCGGCAACTTGATGAATGCATGTGATTGGACTTTGACCTTTTTCCGAGAGGTAAACTGTTTCTTCTCCTCAATCTCAATGTCACTCATAAGCGATATAATCACCAACCCCGCCTACCATGACTACCTCGCGATTCTTAAGGGTGCTCGCAATGGTTTCGTCTACGGTGTCAAAGTACGATTTCCACATGCACTCGTCATGTCCGTTCTCTTTGGCCGTGGGGAGTAAGTTCACCGTCATTCTAACCCACCTAGGTTTACTAACTAACAGTAAATCAGCTGGAAAGCACGGGCGCGGGTCATCTTCCGCGCTACCCGCCAACATGCCTTCAATCTCGCAAAATTTGTAACTTTGTACAAAGTCATTCTCCTACTTCAAAAGAAGTTCAACGGCGGGAAGGAGAGGAGCGCCGATACCTTTGTGGCAGGACTCCTAGGAGGTTATGCCGTCTTTGGCGACCGAAATGCGGTGAACGAGCAGGTTTGTCCCGTTCAAATCTCAGTCTTTACGTGTTAATGTAAAATCACAGATTGTACTCTACGTCGTTTCACGCGTCGTGGCATCTTTCATCCCTCGATCATCATCTCCATACAACACATCTTCACAATCAGCACTGGCAACCTCCGCGGTGAAACCTATTCCTCCGAACTCCAAGTACTTTACGGTATTCGCCGCCCTCTCATGGGGTGCAGTTATGTGGCTATTCCGACATAGGGGAGAGACCATCCAACCGGGGATGTTTAACTCCATGCAGTACCTATACCGCGATTCAGAAACGTGGAACGATCTTAGAACATTATTCTGGCATAACACATGAGTTACACGTTCAATCCATACACACATAATGTTTAGCTTATAAAATTCCAACTCGGCCCCTTTGACAGATTCAATAGTCTTTGGGAAGCTGGTGCAACCTTCTCGCCACCTTTCTGCATTTGTACTGCACGAAAACTATGAATCAGAATAGGGTGGTAGGCAAACTATTGAGCTTACCGCGAGCATCTCAACTGCCGCAGTGCAGGCTTTATAGCAAGTTTCGCAATCACGTAGGCCATCCCTCAGCGCATCCATCTCACCTGCGACGTCAGTCCCTGTGGGGGGTACGTCATTCCCCGTCGCAGAACAGAGTTACGGTATTTCCTACCGGTCTCGATCCTGCCGGCTAATGCCTTACGCTGCCTATCCCAATTCGCCACCGTTTTGTCGCGGTGAGATGTACATTCGCCATAACCTTGGGAGCTAACTTTATTAAACGTTCAAGCCAGGTCAAATAGTATTCACCATGCGGAAATATTTCCTCTGCGAGAAGAAGCTCGCGAAGAGCCCTAACTCGGAAATCCTGCAGTCGTACGATCTTGTGGTAAGCCTGAACACTTGGGATAACCTTGACTTCATCGAGGCGATAGGATGCCATTGGCATTACATATTGGCTTGCTTCTGACGCAATCCTGTCCATGTCATGCAGCGTTGCAAAACTATAAACTTGAAGAGGATGTGCCGGTGCATGGGCCTCAAGATGAACCTTTAGGGATTCCACAAGCGGACTATCAATGACGTATTTATCCGCAAGCTCGAACATCGTTGAAAGCAGTGGCAGCGGAATGACGGTACGGGATTCAAATCGAACCTTTGGTAATCGGGTCGTGAATTTCTCATCAAAGGAAATGGCCACTGGAGGGGGCGACGGGTTGTGGAGCAGCTGGAGTAAAACCTCTAGTATGCCTGCTTTTTCGTGGAGATCTAAATTTTCTTCCGCGCCAGGAGATGCGTCTGAGCGAGGTGCACAGAGCGCAAACATATCGCCTAAAACGACCGTCAGAAAGCGACGTGAAATACTAGCAAAGGGCGTACGGAATATTTCGCTGCGTTGCATGGCATTGCGATTCACTGGAAAGGTAATACCATCAGGCACAGAATGTACCAAGAAGTCAGGATTTTCGCAATGGAAAGGCATGATAGGTCGTCGATGATACTGATCACCTTCATGTATACGAGGCACAGCCTGTCAACGTGTAGTGATACTCACAGACCACGTACTTTGCAAATAGCACTGTTACTTATGGGTATAAAGGTTGTATTGATGGCGTGGCCATCAGGTCAGAGGAGATTGCTCGTTTGAACGGCGTATGTACAAACGGAAAGCGTATGTGATGAGAAACCATGCGTGCAGTGTTGCAAACAATCGATGAAAGAGAGAGATAAAAGATACACACGAAAAGGAAACAGAAAAGAGGTCATAGTGGTATCGTGGAAAAAGGTAAAAAAAATGTAAGGGAGTCTAAAGCCCAGATATCCCAGAAAAAAGTCCCCTACATGATGATACACTTGCCCGGCTTCTTCTCTTTTGTTTTGGTCGGCACTGAGCCCCCGGCCTCTATTCTGGTCTGTCGTAATGCACGAACGAGGTTCATGAAGAGGCGCTCTACGTTCTGCGCTGTCTTGGCCGAGGTCTCGATGAATTCACAGCCGAAGTGCCGCGCCATAGCGGCACCTTCCTCCTTTGACACCTCTCGCTCGTAGGTCTTGTCACACTTGTTGCCCACAAGCATGAAGATGGGTTCACCACGCTTGACTCGGCGCATGGACTGGCGGAAAACCTCGAGCCGATCGAATGTCGACCGAGAGGCGATGGAATACACTAAGATGAATCCTTGCCCCTCTCTGACCACCCATAAGCTAGGGTAACGAGGCGTACTAATAAGACTCACCGGACCCACTGATCACGCAACGTGGCATATTCCTCTGGTGTTTGGTGAGTAATGAGAAGTATCAGGGGCAGAAAGAACGCGCACCCTGTCCAGCGGTGTCAATGACCTCTACAAAACACATCCTATTGTCTACCACCAACTGCTTGCGGTACGCGTCTTCAATCGTGGGATCGTACGTCTACAGGGCTGTTAGAGAGTATCGGAGAATGGCAAGTGTGAGGGGTACCTCTGATAAAAGACAATACTTAGTTGATCATTGTACAATAGAAATGAGAGGTTAAAAGCTTACCGACGAAACAGTTGAGGGTAAACTAGATGAAGAAGCGTTAATCTGCAAGTCCAACTGTGTTTACAACAAGGGGTGGGCGCACCTGGACAGCTAGCGCCGTTTTGCCCACACCGCCATCGCCAAGCACAGCTACTCTCCAGTTGTCCATTCTAACAAGTTAAGTGAGAAGCGAGGACAGAATGCAAACTGACGAGAACAAACCTCAAAAAAGGTCAGAGCAATCGTAAACGAGAGTGGGTCGAAGGTTGAAGATTTGCCGTCGAGAGTCGGAAAGAGACGAAAATGACGGATTGTAGATAGGAGGCCGAAGACCAGAAGAGCGATGAATGGCAAAGCAGAAAAGAGGCGAGAATCGTCGTCGCGGCGTCGTAGTTCGTGGAGAGGTCGTAAAGAGGCGGAGAGAGCCTTGGTAGACAGAAAGTAAGCGGCTGTAACAAAGCTGTAAGCAGCTGTGAGTGACAATATGAGCCCGACTTGGTTCGCCCACTAGAAAATTCGCTGGAATTCCGGTCCTATTTCCAGCCACGTTGTCGGATTCATCCTGATTATCCTGGATCTCCCTGGATTCATCCTTTCGTCCGTTCCTGACTTCGACTCCTGAACGGGCAACTATGTACCGGTCAATGGGAAAGTAATCCAAAGACCAACAAAAGGCCAACAAAACGTTTTCTCAACGTGCTCCATTTTTTCAATCCTACGTCTATCCACAGCTCCCGGAGAACAATGTCCTTCTCAAAGAAGTGAGTCATGATGTCACACCAGGTTCAACGGATTCCTAGACGTCCTCTTCCAGTTCTCGACCGCGCGACAGAAAACCTTATTTTACGCCCGGCACCGGAAGTGATTAAAATAATCATGCTTGTGGTACCCACGCGATTTCAAGGGAGGAGAGATGGAACGGCGAAACTAACGGCGTGTTGGCAAGACCAAATATAAGGTAACCATCTCGATGTGTATGTGAAGACTTTTTTGAGCTGATCTAATAGCCAGGAAATGCAGAGTTAACAAATGATTTAAGCCATTTTTTACCAAAACGCGCCTCTGCGCTACCCATTCGAATGCGATAGACCCGCAACTGTCGGAGGCGACAGCCATGAGGCGCTCTCACTTCCTGATCATACCTTCCAAACAGAACACCCTGAGACGCCCTCAATTCAGGCATGACGTTCTGTTGCTGTAAGTACAGTCCTATATGTTCTGCCGCTGGGTACTTGCCTATACATAAGTAGTAATTGGTTCCACATCTTTTTCTGTAGGTCCGACATTACGGCGCGTATTACCCCCAAGAACCTGAATCGTCAGTGCGAGAAATCAGAATATTTCCTTGGATTTGTTCATGTGCTCCCGCTGCTCAAATTGCACGTATGATGTCGTCCCTGTTCATCCTTTGGCGCTTGTCGTTTGGTGAATAGACAATGGTAGTCCATACATATTCCCCTCTGGCACGCTTTGGAGCCCCTTTGGGCGGCTTATGACGCATGTCGGACGTCAATACCGAACGGATCCCTTCGCCGACGCCATCCCCCCAGAAGTCAAGTGTTTTATTTCACTCTCAAGCGTAGAAGGGTAGAACGACCGGAGTGCTCTCAAGTATGCTCTCAACCTAACGCAAGTATGCTCTCAACTTGACGCAAATAGGCACCCTCAGTGGTACATTCTAACATCAGCTCAATCCCGTATCCACACTGCGCTTGTGCTGATAGAGATCCCTCCTAATCTCTGCAGAAATTTAAAGCGACTTGGCACATCAATATCATGGCAGCGTGGGATGTCGTAGTCATCGTCCATCTTGTGAGGAGGTGATTGCGATTGAGGATGGGTATATGAACGTTACGATCTAAGGACGTAATAATGCAGACGGTACGGAATCCGTAGCGGTAGACTATTGTTTTGCGAACGGGCCGTGGAAGTGGTACAAATACAACAACAAAGGTTATGGCAGAAGAAAGGTGATAAGTAAAAGTAAATCGGAGGGCAGGTATGGTATTGAAAAGAGAAGGTTCGAATAATAGAACGGTGTTTTTCTTATCATAGGCGTTGTATGAACCCGAGGCCTAAAGGGGTGGAGGGAGGTGCGAGAGCGCTCGTGACAAGGATGTGGTCCCGTGGATTGCCGGAAGTGACGGAAAATGGTGGGGTTGTCTAATCGTCGTCTTGTCTGCTGAACTCTGCCTGGGTAAGGTTGAGCATGAATATGGCTTTTTGGTCTTTTGGAGGTTCAATAAGCTTTATAGGTTTGCTATGCGTGATTTTTGAGGTGGAACTCGATGGCTGGAACGCGTGCGAAATAGTGGGGAATGGACGGAGCGCGCGTGAAGAGGGAAATGATGTATTGCGTTTCGGCAGCACCCTCTGAGTGACAGTTCCACTTGAAGTTGATGGGTCAGCCAATGGCGACGAAATAAAAGGGCGAGACATGGTGATAGTAGCTGGAGCGACAAAGAAGAGTTAGGACGCGTTGTGAGCTGCCTGAGGAAGAGAAATTACCCATTGTTGTAGTTCAAGGAAACTTTGAAGCTTTGAAACGAGAGAACTGGGCGGGAGGGGGGCGATGATGAGGGGAGAAGTAAAGACAGTATTTATGCAGCGGCGCGCTTGGGGATGATGAACATAATTTTGTTGCACTTTGGGGACACTTGCTTGGGGATTCGGCAGAATCCGATCAAGGTGGTCATTCATTAGTCATCAATGATGTCAAACGCAAGCTCCTCAAGAGCTCTTCTCAGGCTCTTCTCAGAGTCGCTGCTCTGAGTACACGCTACGAGGCACTGCTCCGCAACTTGGAAGAATATCTATTTCTCTTCCAACTTGTGTACCAAGCTCTCTTTTCAATATCTTTCTATAGGAATCCACGTTACCATCTGGTTGAAAATAACTGAGATGTCTCGTATGAATATTCTTATCATCCTTTGAGGCGGTGAAACTTTTTGCTCACTGCTCGCTATGTCTGGAATATGTGCTCTTCGAAGAGACAATGGCGACTTGCCCCCCCTGGTTTCTTTGCGTAGAACACCAACGAATTTTCGTGTCCTTCCTGAGGCGGCAGGTGCTTCGGCTCCTGGTAGTCTCCATATTGTTCTACGAGTACTTAGAGCCGCCTGCTCCTCACCCGAGCTCAAAAAAATCACAACGCATTACCTTGAAGTCCTTCTTATCTTGATGGTATGTCAATAACTCGAAGTAAAACGAGTTTCGCCCAGCTTTCTGATTTTCAGCGCTGTCGGATACACCGTAACAGTGCCACCCATAGATTACTCGGAGGTAGGTACATGGATGCCAAAAAAATTGTGGGGATAAATAGTATTCAGCTCTCGGCACTTTTCGTAAAGCCTACACCAAGTACGAGTTCCGGAAGACAGGTATAGCAAAGTAAGTGACGAAGGATGAATATCGTTTAGTGATGAATTCAACAACCAAAAGTTGCGAGAAATAAATGAGAATGGAAATGTGGCGGAGAGTATGGTGGCGAACTATCAAAACCGAGGAATCTATGTTGAGTTGTCGACAATGAATGATGCAACGGAAATAGGCGTCATGAAACGGTGGTAAAAGGTTTCAAGATCGAAGACGGCGAACCCGCGACACGAAACAAAGACTGATAAGGGTCAGCGACAAGTCGAAATGAAATCTGGCGATGTGTGGGTGAGTAGGGAGGTGAATGGTGCGTGCCCTTCATCCCTAATGAGAACCCCCTGCTATTTCCTGTTCTTCTTGAAACTGGCGAATGTTGCCAAAGACGGTGAGGTGAAACCTAGAGAGATACGATCAAACGGCCTGCTGGGTAGTTGGATCAACCGGTTACTGCTTGGCTTTGAGATGAGGTCGCAGGTATACAACCATCACCTAGAGACGAGCGAATTAATAATAGATGTGAACGCTTTATTGCACGTCCACGAGGAGATTGCGCTCGAGGATGTATTTGCCTTCCTTGTATTTCTGCGATGCTTCATAAGCCTTATCCTGAACTGCTTGTCAGCAATCCTTGGTTGTGTGGATGAAAAGGAATGACCCACATATTTCCAGCCCAGGGTGGTACCGCATTTACAGCAGTATATGTCCCGAACAGTGTGATTTCCGGTAGTCATTGCACGGTCATTTGGCTCGCCCTCGATGACATTGACGCTGAAATGAAGCCATGAGCGTGGAACTTGTTTGAGTTGGGAGGATGCGCTCACACTCCATCGAAAAGGTAGGCTCTACCATGCTGCCCATTAAAGGCCTGTAAAAGAGTGGCCGATCAGCCCGACGCCAGGAACGTAATGTACGATAAGCATACTCGAGACATCATTGAGTGAATAGTAGCAAGGTGAGTCTTGCAGGTTGAGCAGCCGTAGATGCGCTCTCCGGCGAGATATCGACGGTAGCTCATGCCCATAGTGCTTTGGACGGGTGTGATGTGGGTAAAGGCGTAACTTGTGGGGCGATGGCTAGATTAGTATCGAGGCGGAGCAAGAAGAGCTGTAGGGATCTTATACGTTGCCTAGGATCGTGTGGGGGCAAGAGGAACAAAAGGTCACTGAGGGGCAGGCAATCGGATGGTGGACAACCGTTAACGTTATAATATGATGTTGTTCTGCGCTGTTTATAGGCAACAGATACCTCCATTCTTCCCCTTTCCTCGCAGAGCCCATGCCTAGGTGACGGATACACCCCGAAAAGCATCACCACCTGTCTTGCACGCAGTATTTATTTGAAATCGTCTATCTCCACTGGATGTCCTGCGTTTCACCTGCATGTATTTGAAGTCATGTGTCACAAAAATGATAAAATTTGTTCAGCATCAGATATACTGCCCCCTGCAAGAATTGAACCCCAGTGAAAACCGGCTCTGCACCGCTCCGCACTGAGCCGCAAATATCGATGGCGGAGGACAAAATCGGCGAGAATCCGCACCTAGGTGAGATTCCCGGCATCAACCGGAAAACTTCTTTCCATCACCGACTGCTTTACATCAACTTGACATCTTTCCATTCAAAGTTCTTTTCGCAAGTTGACTCTGGGTGATTACATATATACTAGACATCGTCAAATGATTACCATGCCCCCTCTTTCCTTCCTTCCCCCACCTTCCCCTCCCCTCCGTCGTCCAGGACTTCTGGCACATCGCTCCGATCATCCCTCAGCAAGCCCCTCGCGGACGTATCGGAACAATCATCGATGTGGTGGGCATCGTGAACTTGAATCGCCGTGAGTGCCTTTATGTTTGAATGACTAAATTTTCACCGTTATGTATAGAAGCCGGCCATTACACGTTCTCCAACTGTGAGCGACCGTGTATGAGGGAACGCTTTCTCTGACTGCGAGAGAACGCATATGGGAGAACACGTATGGGGGAACACGTATGGCGTAACATGTCAGTAAGTTGTTTTTTGGCACAATTAGATAAAGTTCTGACCTTTTTCATGCATATATGCGCTATATTTTGGCTCAATCCTGCTCGGCAGCGTCGTATTCATCAAGGTGCGTAATATTTTCAGTCCACGTTAGCTCACAAACTGATATCCTTCCTTCTGTGTTCCCTACCCATTCACAGCCGCTTCGGGGAAGAGCCTTGTCAGTCAAAGGGACGGATGGGGGGACGGAAATTATTAAGTGTTCGAGTTATCGGTTGTTGCGTTTAGGGTTGGATATGAGATGTTCTTGGGTGGCAGGGACTTGCAGATAGTTACGGAAAATAGCAGATTTTTTTTTAACCAATACGAAATATTTAACAGGCACAGATAACGACTGAAAAGTGCAGGTGGAGGCGGAAAGGAACCGATTCAAGCAGAAATTTCGGCCGTTATCTACCAGAATAGTGGCTTTCAAGGCGGAGCCTCGCGGAAAAAAATCCGCAAAAGGGACAAAATCCCAGTCTATCAGCGCCTTTCTGCTCTGCCGACCATCTCCGATATCCACCGGGAATCCGCAGATACTTGCGGCTGGGAACAGAGCCGGTTTTCACTGGGATTGAACTTGCGACCTCGCGCCATTACGTAATCATGAGATTACTCATACTTTTATGAGACCTGCGCTCTAACCAACTGAGCCAAGAAGGCGATCTTTACTTATTCTTAACGCATAAGATATTACTCACATTCCCATCACTCTTTGTTGAACATTGTCAAGCGCTCAAGTTTTAACTTATACCTTCATTATACCTTCGGGATTCCGTGGCCACCACATACCTCACTTCAAAACCACGCATTTTTGCCATAGCTTGATTTCGTAGTATTTGGAAGCGCAGGCCTCTTGAGGTTTCCCAGGGGGTAGCTTGTTTCGATCTCGGTTTGGCGATCGCTGCCAAATGACTGGTATAAAAAGACCAGCCGAAGAACCTCTCGAGCCCGTCCATTCAGTCAAGCAAGCCCGAATTTTAAAGACAAGGTCTAACGGCGATACTGCCAGTCGTTCACAGCCAGGCCTTATGGGGCAATGGAAAGCGTTGGGGGGAGAATTAATGTCCCTAGTCGGCAAGACAGCACACTGGGCATACGACGAGACGTTTGAATTTATTGCTTCCTTCCAAATATCATCGACACCTCCGCCAGTACCATCACCAACACTTCCACCAATAACAACATCAACACTTCCGCCAGTACCGCCACTTCCGTCAGCACCATCGCCGACACTTTCAACAGTAGCGGTTCCATCGTCCCTATTCCAATCTAGGAGTTTGCTTCCCGGAGCTTCGGAACCCCATGTGGTCAATCGCACAGGGCAAGCTCTGCCAGCCCAGAATCAACTAGGACAGGATCTAAATTGCTCTACGAAAGGCGCTGTTCAGTCCGATTCGTTAGAAGAACAATGTCCAACGGACCAGGAAGATACTTGGCCGAGAACGGATATTGGTGTTCCTCCTCATTCTGATGAGAAACTGCGACGACAGCAATCTTTACAGCACAGGAGCCAAGGTCCTGAGAACGCCTCAGAGGCGTCTTTACACACACTAACCCTCGACGCTTCTCTGCCGAACATTAAGAGCACAGATACCCGTCGCCTCGCGTCAGAGCCGATAGACCTACTGTCGCGATCGAGTCTGCTCTCTGAATGCGTCAGTTCATTGAATTCTCAACCCAACAACTCGCAAACTTGTCCACAGGGCCACCCTCCCGAGTTTTTACTTGGTTACGCTCCCACAATTGGATTAGACGCGGCGCTTGCAGCACCTCCTCGTCGTAAAATCAAACCGGCAATAAAGCAAGGCAAGCAGAGGCCGTATAAAAAGCGACAGCACATTCTCCATACTGTTGTGAGTCCTGTTTGTTATGTTTGTCCCGACTTTTGTTCAACGATGTGCAGCACAAAGCCAAAGTCCATGCGGATCGTTTGCAAATGCGAGAGGAATTCACAAAAAGATTGTATGACCTCAGACGTGTTCAAGGTCTGATTCATTCTATTTCTCTGTCTTTTTGACCTAATTCTTCATCAGGATACTCCTCTAGTCTTGATGATTTCAAAGGTTCTTTTCTTCTACTACACTCAATTAATGTCCACTCAATGACTAACATAGGTCTGCTGAATTATGAACGACGCGTGGAGCAAGCTGTCAACGGTAGCGCAAGCATTGGTCTGCGCTTTTTTTATACCCACTTGGCTATCTACATTGCTGATATGCCCCGTTTTGTAGCTACCGTTCGTGGTTCATCGTCCGCCGTAGCACCGGCACCCCCTGTGGTAGCGTTTTTTCTTTCTTTCTGAAGCCCCTGATGAATTTGCTGCTAGGATGAATACTTTTTGTTGTCTGCCTTCAAGAAGGCTCTTGTGACTATAAAATCGTAGGTTTTGCCGACTACTCATAAGCACATCCTCATCCTCCACGGCAGGCCTGGACCCCCCAAGCCGTTCGCACCAACTCTAGACCAAATGCAAATTTCAGAACGTGTCAAAGACGAAGCGATTGAAAGCCGCCTCCGCCCATCTCGTCCTTCCCTACCATCCCAACTCCCTTCTCAAGATGACGCGGTTGTCAGCAACATCTTGAAAAAGCGAGGCATCGTCGCCAAGTTTGCGAGGGAGCAAGTGACGGATCAGGATATTGAGCGACTAAAACCCGGTCAATGGTTAAACGACGAACTCGTCAATTTTTACGGTGCTATGATACTTGCACGGTCTGATGGTTGCAAAGAGAATTCAGCAACGAACGGGCAAGGGACGCCGCTGAATGTGCACTTCTTCAGCACTTTCTTTTGGACGAAGCTCACTAAAGAGGGCTACGAGAAAGCACGACTTGCAAAATGGACAAAGAAAGTGAGATTCTCTTCCAGCCTCCGAACACCCCTTAGCATTTGCTTATCCTCCCATCAGATTGACATCTTCTCCAAAGACATCATTCTGATACCTGTGAACCACAATAATGCTCACTGGACCGCTGGAGCCATAAACTTGCGAAAAAAGCGGATAGAGTCGTATGACAGCATGGGCATGGCGAAAGAGCAGGTTTTCAAGGTGAAGAACAACGTCTATCCTGTCTAACTTTTCCCAATTCTTTACATCTCTTTAGCACTTGCGAGCATACCTCGATGCTGAGCACCGTAACAAGAAGAAAAAAGAGTTTGATTTCACCGGTTGGGAAAACTGGGCACCAGATGTATGCAATTTTTTTTGAGGTGTCATCGTTGCTAGGCTAACAAAAACTGATAGGACACACCTCAGCAAGAGAATGGTTACGATTGTGGAGTTTTTACTTGCCAATTCCTGCAGGCTCTTTCCCAGGGGCAAGACTACTTCATTTTTACTCAGAAGGATATGCCGTACCTTCGCCGGCGCATGATTTGGGAGATTGGTAATGCTAGGCTTCGAGATGATTAATACCTGTACCTGTGCGGGTGACGATCTCTCCCATTTTTTTAAATCCCCTTGAGTATTCTGCTGTATATTTAGTAATCATTTTCGTTCTCGGGTCTCGCTTGTCTGGTATATCCATTGTAGTTTTTGGTCTAATATACAAGGGGGAGTCATCGTCGAAACCACCAAGTTACAAGGAAGAACCAGAACACAACGACGAGAAAAACAATGTACCACAACCAGCGGCAGCCTTGCTTCGAAGCCATGTTGTTCATTCTTCGAAAAGTTCCAGAAAGGATTGACCCCGTCTCTGCGAAGGCATCGTTCTGCGGACGTCTGTCAGGTCAAAACAACGGAATGTGACGCGGAAAATGACGCACCATCTGGCTTAGCTGTATCGTCGACTCCCGAACCTCGTTGCCAATACCAATTGTGAGCTAAAAGGCAGCAAATAAAGCATGTTAGACGAAAGACCAGACTAGAACAACGCTTCAACTCACTTACATCCTTCAGTTGCCTGACTTTTGAACTCAGACCTTCCAAAGCTTCATCATTTTGACCCTCGAGGTCGTCTGCGTAGCGGTGTCCATTTGCCTGGATGCCATCGAAGGGAGACGATCGCCCCGAGATGGGTGGGGTGCCGAGGAGTGTTGAACGATCGCGAAGTAAACCAGGCGCTCTAACTCTGTCAGAAAGGGCTTCAAATGACACGGTGGCAAGCAGTACCCGGTCTGTACTCACCGTTGAGACATGAAAGACAAAGGCGAGCCTCAAAATCGTTAGTTTTGCATTCGCCGGTTAGCGAGAGGTTGACAGCAAGTTTGACACTGACACGTTGGCGTCTTTGGTGATGATCGGACCTCCTTCCATTTGAAGAACCTCATTGACTCAAATACTAAAAGTACATTTAGAAACCGTGAAGCGAAAAGAACGACTAAGAAACACATAAGTAGACTACTCCAATGAGGAATAAAATAAAATAGGTACATATGGATCTACCAGAGAAGTACCAAAAAATGCCAGGAGCAGATATAGGAATAAGGTAAGGTATGAGGAAGGAGTGCAGGGCGTGGTTGTGCGACAAGAAAGATGCTAGTTGTAGATGTGCGGAAGTCCATTCGTCGTCATATAAGAATTTCCAACTATCTGTACAAGGGGAATCCATGAAGGGTCATCGTGGAAGGTTTAATCAATGCTCATGCGGTTGAGGTTGGTGCTGGCGGCTCGTCGGTGGTTTTGTGAGCCAAAGCCCTGTGCGCTCTTTCGCGCGACTGCAGAAGGGGTTAGCGTAGATAGGCTGAAAGACGAGAGGGATGCGTACGAGCATCCTTGAGTCCCTGTCCAAAGTTCCTCAGGATAATGATGGAAAAGACGAATGTAGCGAAAAGAAGGGCGATGGCAATGACAGCTGTAAGATCACTGAGCGAAGGTTCAAGAAAGAAGGTAACAATCGCGTACAGAATACAGTGAGGGACTTCCACACAAGCCGATACTGGTCGGTTCCCAGATAAAGAAGCACTTTGATGAGCTAACAAAAGTAAATCAATCAAACATAGAAGAGATCTTCATCCCACGCACCTTGTAAATAAAATAAACCATCGCACCGACGCATCCCGACATGAAGGTCGCCATCATCCACTTGTTTTCGTGCCGTGCAGCCAAATGACCCTCCACCAATAGGACAATAGAAAGAGGAAGTGCGGCACAAGTAACGTAGTATTCCCAATCCGTGTCTTGGAGCACGAGCCAAATGAATTGGACTGAAAAGCCCGCCCAGAAGAAGACGTCGAACTTGACCAGGCATTCGTAGATTTGGTAATTGGCATACATTTTCTTGATGCGGCGATCGGCACCCAAAAACTTGTAAACTTTCCACCCAAATTCGTGGTATATTTTCCAGCCCAAGCCGATGTAAGCGATTTCGGCTACCGATATTACGATGGGTATTATGGTCGTTAAGACGTTGATGGGGATATTGGAGACTCCTGGAGTAGACGCGCCCACCAAAGCATCACGAATTTCTTTGATTTGGATAATAGCATAAATGAGAAAGAGCGCGTTGAATATTCTGCAAAATGTTAGTTTTTGGGAGAAGAACCAGAAGACTCGTAACTCACGTTAGACAGATGAATTGCAAAGTATTGCGGGCATATACTGCATCCACAGCCATCACGAATTGGAATACGCTAGAGAGATATAAGTCAGGTGCAACATATGGCAATGGTTTGAATCTTACTGCGCTAGCGCGAAGATGCTGAGGTATACCGGCATCCTTGAAGTTGCCATTTGAGCGCCATCGTCCGTTTGTGAGTCGGCCTTCATCTTTTCACGGACCCGCAGAAACAGCTCCCCCTCTATAACTAAGTCTATCGTTGTTTCGACGAGGACGGTGGCCACATAGAATCGACATGCCATAGACTCGGGTAAGAGCTAGACCTGACTTTCAATTGTGGGGCGAATAAAATCTGAAGCGACGCACCTTTTGCCACACACTTTGATCATCCACTTCCTTTGTCGCCATCACTGGCGGGTAGACGATATCCGAGGTGTCGAAGGTGTCGTCTGAATGTTTTGAAAAGGCTTTCTGGAGTGGGATTGAGTTTCCACGGCGGTGTGTGTGTGGTGCAGTGCTGACTGCAAAGGTCTGATGTCGCGCATTGGAGGCGTAGGGTGCAGAGTATTCATCGATGAGGTCGTCGTAGGACGCTTTGAAGTCCTCTGAGTGGTGCGTGTGGAGATATTGTTGAGATCTGTCGTCTGGTGATGTTGCCTGGGCCGACATGGCGGCAATGGGTGAAAGGATTGAGTGTGCCGACCTCGTTAATGACCAAGGGAAAGAAAAGAGATGACAAAGGGAAAGTGGAACAGAAATGACAGTGTTAGCAATGCGCTGTTGAAGAAGAACTGTAATTATTGGGCGGGACCAGTGTTTGTTGCAAGTTTGTTATTGATACCGTTGCCACAAGTATTATACATAAAAACAGTCTAATATTCTCATAACAGTTTCAACTTTCCAGTAACTTGATTAACCAACCTCCCAGATCCTAATATCCCAAGAACCGTCCTCGAGCCAGCCGCGATCTGTGTCCTTCCACTTGGAAGAAGTGAGCCAAGGAAAATGGTAACCATATACACACTGACGCGTCTTGGATCGATCTTGCACAAAGCTTCAGACTTCGAGCTTGAGCCTCCAGCACGAGGAGCTCTTCTTCACCTGTGCAACGCAGGACGACTTTCGTTTGGCTTCGCATTGAGGTGATGAGATAATAAATTCTTGGAGATAACAACATGCTTCACCCAGCTTGGTCCCACTGCCGCAACAACTGAACCGAAATAAAAGACGTGCTCCCGAATCAAAAAAGCCGCCACACCTTCGGGTTCACTGACATTGCGATTTTGTAGCACGCCAGCGTTGCATGCCTGAATTCTCTCTGAGCCTCAAGAACCATTGAGGATGATCTTCAAACCCTTACGAGCACCTGGTCGCGTTTTAGTCCGAGGAGAAAGGATAATGCGGGCGGACCGACTGAGCAGCTATTTTCCCCGAACTCATCCCCAGGTCTGTTCGAACAACAAGGGCCTACAACAATACAGATTCAGAGAAAAAATATAAGAAGTGATACCACTCACAAGCCTGTAATCATCACCTTCCCCAAGAGGTAAAATTCGGCCAACCACAGCTTGATGTTCATCAGTCTCTGAGTCTCTACTTCCATCACCAAGTTCCTCAACGGAATTCTCTATGCCCCCTTCCAAAGTGGTAGAAAGGTCGGACTGCGGACGTGCCTTTGTACCTGCCCAGTATCCAAGAGAAAGAGAGGCAACAACTGCCAGAGTGTACACCGCAACCAGTGTCATAGTTGCGGTGACGAACAGGTTATTTACGTAAGGTACAAACTGCGAAGGTTTGTTTCTCCATGAAAGTCTTCGGAAACGCTCCTCCTGATTGTGTTGCTACCAAACGAGTACCAGGTGCGACGGGAAACTCGATGGGCGTGCACGAGGGTCATGATCAGCATGTTTGCTTTTATCTATTGTACATACTAAGTAATAGTAAACGAAATGGAGTGCACACAGTCCAGGATGCTTTGCGAGTATATGGGAATAAATAGCAAAAACGAAATCCAGTTAAGAACTGTCCGACGTATCCGTTGATGAACCCGTTTCCTCTCCTTCTTCCACGTCTGAAAAACAAGATATTTAGCCAGTGGTAAGAAAAAGTGTCAACTTTGGGACTCACCCAAACCAAAGTGTGTAGGGTGTATAGCCAAAGGCCGTGGTGGGCTAGGTCTTCGCGGAGGCCCAGTCCCAAGAGGGCGTCCTCTTGAATTCCCCCCATTGCCAATGGCTGCAGTAGCAAGATGGGGGCTTTGAGCTGAGAATGACGAAGCCGGTGTAGCGACATAAATTCCTTCAGGCGATGAAGAACGGGACGATGCCGACGATCGGTCGAGGAAGGAAGCAGTGGAGGAATCTCGAAGTTTTGATGGTATTTTTGACTGAGATTTCGTAGTTGGTGAATAGTGCGACTGTTAACGCGCAGACTTAGGTTCAATGAGCGCATCGATAGGAGTTTGACGAGCTCACATTACTCGGCATCCCTAAATCGGGATCTGCTTTTACACGAGAAACGGGTGAACCTGAATGAACCCGTAGCATTAAAATAATTGGTGACAATAAGAAAAAACAAGCAGCAAACCGGAAGCCTTTCCTTTCTTTGACTTCTTGTTGGGAGATGATTGGGGGGAGGTGGGCTAGGAACATCAATACTTTCATCTGGAAATGGAAGAAAAAAACATTCACTCGTTTCCGCTTGAGAGAAAAGTCACTCTCATCAGCTGAACGTTTGTCATGAGCTATTAGTGGACTGTCAAGAGAAGATAATATTGATGCTTACCACCTTTTCTCCCTTTAGCCTTTCCTTTCCCTTTCGCACTATAGCTTCGTTCGTCGGAAATGTTACCCCCATCCGAGCCTAGCGAAGGCGACCTCCCAGGGTCGGAAGCTGGTCTACAAAAATGTAAATCAAAACTATAGACACTGTAGAACCAGAAAAAGGACGAACTTGGCTTTAGGATTTCCACGAACGGCACCCCGCCGAGAACTCGAAAGACCCATGCAGTTACTGAGGTGCGGAGCATATCTGTTTGATGCGATCTGTCTGGAAGGTCACAAAATTTCTCGTGAAGACGGGTGAAGGCTCGCCTGCCGACCGCAAGAGACGCAGTCCAAGAAAGTGGTTCCGTCCACCTTCACGCTCGTTGGCGTGCTGGAGCCCGTTCCTGCGGACCCATTCGCAGTAGCGGACGTTTTGTGTTCACCTGAGGAAGAAGGCGTATCTGATCTGGAAGTAGCAGACGCCCCCACCCCCGACTGGGAGGCGCCAGCAGACGGCCCAGACACGTGAACTGCAGCAAATAAATTGAATGAGGCTTAGAGGAGAATGGAAAGCAAAATACCTGAGCCGCACCTATTATTCCACGTTCCAGTATGTCAATTAGTTGATTTCGGTTTTCTTGTGCAGAGGAGACTTACTGGGTGTTGCACACCAAGCACACTGCTCGACCCCGTGCCACCTCATGATGCGACTGCAGTGTTGCATCCAAGATGAGCTCGTCCAACAAAGCAGAGAAAATTCGCGTCGTCTTTAGAGATTTGCATTGTAGTTTAGCCAATTGAGCAGGATGAGGTAAAGGGCGCACCAGGGCCGACAACGTTTCCTCCCGCTCCGACTTGGGCATTTGAGGAACGCGACTCGCGGGTGACCGCCACCGCGGGGTTGGGGAGGCAGAAGAAGTGGTGGCTGAGGACCACACCGTATCCAACAACTTGCACTGTAATTCAACTCCTGGTCAACTTTACTGAGTGCACTTTAATATCATTTTAAATCACGTGAACACACTGGGAAATTCGTTCGATAAGGCTTAAGCTGGTAAATGAGTTTGCTCCAAATTATACTTAGTCTATGGGAAAGGTAGCAAAACGGAGTCGTTGAAAGTCGTCAAAAGATTGTGTGTATATAGAAAAATAAGTATGGTGAAGTCATAATGTTTTCCGTTGAAAAAAAGGGGGGCTAATAGTGTGACGGGGAGCTCAGCCTGGAGATTGTGAAAATGCCAATGATGACCACGGCCAAAGCTCCAATGCTCGCGGGAAGCAACAAGTCTTTGGGGATGCCGAACACTTCCTCCGCAGGTGGTGGTGCACGTGGGCGATGTGTCTGAACTGGTGGTGTTTGAGCGACAGGTGCTTCAACGGGAGGAGGGGTCACGACAATAATCTCCTCTGCTTTCTCCACCTCCTTGACTTCCTTTTGCGCCGCAGCGGTAACGGCTGCTGCCTTGGCTTCGCTCTTATCTGCGCCAGCCTCTGCCCAGCCCTTCCCGCCCTGCACAAATAGCACCACCCTATCAGTTCCTGCGGTCCTCGCAATTTTCACTGCGTCCGTGATATCGTCGTCCGATGTGATCAAAACAGTATCACCGTCCGCATCGGTGTAGGACAGGTGGAAATCAACGGGGTCTGGCTTGGGCGAGTCCTCATTCTTGGGCTGGAATTCAGTGAAGAAGGGGTCCGTAGCGAGTTTGCCCGAAACAATTTCACGGAGATGCTCAACGTCGTCGTGGCGAGCCTGGAAGCGGTGAGTGCGGCCGCTGGGAGTTCGGAACTTGAAGACATAGGTGCCATCATCAACGGGAATTGGCGCAGCACCTGACGGGATATTAAGCCCCTTGTGTCGTGGATATCCGTCCAGAACGGAGACGGGGTCGTCGTCTATGACTGAAGCCGAATCATTGGGGTGAACTTCCGAATGGGGAGACTGCTGTAGGTGCAAGTCGTTGATTGAGGAGAAGGAGCGATGATCTCGAGTTACGTGAGAGCCTGAAAAGTGAGACTCCGTATCCTCATGACCGATAGAGTCGAAGAAACGACCCCACATAGGGCCGCCCTCTGCTTCAGTCGACGTGGTATCCCCACCAGCCATAGCATTCATCTGAAATGTAAATTTGAGTTGTAAAAAATTCTATGCACGTGGGTTAGCATACCTGTTCAAGAGTTGCGTAAGTCAACTTGAGAACATCAACAATGGCTACGAGACGACCGTCCTCTTCAATGACTGGCAGATTGAGATAATGGCCATCTATAAATGTTTGTTAGTAAGGTTCCCATAAAATAAATAATCAGACATGCTGTGCATCTTCTTCAAAGCATCGTGAACGCTCATAGTAGGAGGAGCGGTATCAGGGTGGGGTGTCATGACCCTAACAACGCTGCATCTTCCCGCATCTAATCCAGCAGCGATCACTCGCAAAACTACATCCTTGCTCGTAAAAATACCAGCAATCCTTGACCCGGCAGATAACCCGGGACTTGCCGGACCTGCAGTCTCCATAACGCAGACCGCGGTTGTTCTTCTTTCCTTCATAAGTTTTGCAACCTCGCGGACAGTCGTCTTGGGGCCGACGGTGGCTGGCTGCGTGCGCGAGTCCATAACAGTGGTGAGATCTGGCAAAGCAGTTTTCTCCCGAAGTTTCTCGGCCCATGCGAGCATGGCTGCAGCCTGAGGATTAGATCCCACGGCTCCCCCAAGCTCGGACTGCACGCCAGCCATGGCGCTGAACAGCTGTTCGGACGCAGCAGAGCTTCGCTCGACTTTGCCAAGAGCCTCGTGGAAGACCTTTGTGATATCCAGTAACCCGACGACGTTGCCATCTTCGTTACAAACAGGCTGAAAGAAAAATGCGTGAGTGAACGATAAGAGAGAAAACGGAAGAAGTGTACCAGATGTCTGAAATGCCTGGACACCATGAGTTGCAAAGCCTCGGTTGCGCTCGTAGAATCGCGAGTGACCATGGGGTTGCGCGTCATAATTTGACTGACGGGAGTTGTATGGGGATCGAGACCTTCAGCGGTGACCTGTTGAAAACCAAGGTCAACACCCTGGCCCGGGAAACGCGAAAGAAGAGAGTCGGTACTCTGTACGCCAAATCTTTGGCAGTAAATATTCCACTCAGTCCTTCCTCGTCATCAACAACGAGAACGCAATCTGTGCGTTTTGCAGCACAGAGTTGACTGGCTTCCGCAACGGTGATGTTCTCGGGAACGGTAAGGGCTGGGCTGGGCTTGAGGGCGGCGACGGTGCCTTTGGCTGGAGTTGGCTTTCCTACACCACGCTTAGAGCGTTGTCCCTGAGTTGTAGAGATGGTGCGTTTGCGCGAGAGCTCGGACTCTATCTTTTTACGGATGGCCTCATCCCTCTTCGACTGTTTTTTCCTAGGATCACTCTGGAAGGAGAGAGAGGACATTTGGTGATCTGGGGACGGTGCTTGGTTGCGGGTTATATGTTGAGAGACGTGGTGGGATGGGACGGGTATACGGGACATTGACCAAAAATCCAAAGGGATGAATATATTAAAACTCGTCAATCTTGTTGACTAGTATTTGGTACGCTCAAAAAATAACAGTCCAATCGTATATTATTATTATCACGAGCGACCCTCCTCCTGTCGACCATCATCACTGTGCAGCAGCTGGCGGAGCACCTCCCGTCAAGCTATTCCCAACCCACCTCTGCACGATGTGCTGTCCCTTGTCCCACACCTGAACTACCATGGGCGGGTTGCCGGGTTTACGGACAAACGCGTCGACGCGGGCATAGGTCACCTTGAAGGCCTCACGCGTGAATGCTGACTGGTAGTAACGTTGGCGGAGGAAGTGTGCGTAGATGAGGGGGCAGAGCAGCGAGTTTTGGAAAGTGAGGGCTCCCAGGAAGACGCGTACAAAGATGACGATTTCAGTAAAGGCAACTACTTTCATAGCCCGGTCGTAATTTGCTGCAAACGAATTCAATATACTTGATAATAAGACATGAGTAAAGGGAAACACCTTTGACCCAGACCTGGAGTCTCTTGGCCAAGGGGTGAGGCTGGGGTGCACCTCCCGGAGTCGCCGATGGGCCAGGAGGCAGGAATTGTGGCATCAGCGTTGTACGGGTGAAGGTCAGAGCATGGAACAACGAAAAGATCATGTAAGGCAGGAGCGACACTACGTAATCAGATGTGTTAACGAAATGCCGGTGCCACACGGAAGCACGCACGAGTAATAGGCTTGGATGTCCACCAGAAGAACGCGAGCATAAAGTACTGAACATTCTGTTGAGGGGTTAGAATACTGTCCTCCGGAATTTGAAAAAACTCGAACCTCATCCAGCAAGGCACGCTTCAGGTATGCGGGATTTGGCTGGGGGGTCTGTAGGACAGTTTCAGGAATCAAATATCCATATAATGCAGCAAGCAACACACTCCAAGCGATTTTCTGGCAATGCCATGTGAGCTCAGGAAAGATTGGGCAGAGACGAAAGAGAACGTACTGGCAAACGATGGCGTAGCTGATGAGAGCACCAGTGAAACTTGCTGCAGAACGCCAGGTCAGAGTATAGGAGAACAAGAGAATGAACACGAACCTTTATACCACCAAGTGGAGACACTCTTGAAGGTTACCCATGCGATAAAATAGCGCAAAGAGGAGAGGAGCAGGAGAAAGTGGCCAGATGCCCACAGATAGTGCTGCTGCATGTTAGTGAGAGGGAAAGAGAAGTTGAGGCAAGCTGACCTGTGTTGTCGCCATGTGGGAGATGGTGATAAACTTTGAAAATGCGACTGGAGCAAGGCAGCTGTCGGCGCTGGGCAGCTTTTTAGTTTTTCTAACCAACTGATGACGAACAACACGTTTTCAGTTTCAACCCGTGTCACACACACACTACCGTCATCAGTCACAAAGATATTATGTAACTAATACTATCTACTCCAGTTACCTCCTGTTTCCCGTTTCTTTCTCTCTTGCCCTTTCTTGTACACCTCCTTCCCCACCTCCTTCTCTCCGACAGTCTCCATCCTTCTGGCCTTTCCCTTCTTGTCCCCTCGTCCTTGCACCTCTTCCTCCTCTTCATCACTGTTCCCACCCTCTCGTCTCCGTTTATCCCCAGTCCGCGAACTCCCGTTCCCAGGTGCAATGTTCAGATTCACCCTGGGTGGCACCGAGAATCCAAAAGCCTTGCCCACTTTTGTCAAGTCCAGTGCATTGACGTCGAATATCTTTTTCAATGAATACGATGCGTATGCCTGTAGATACGAACGGAATCCATCCTTCGCTGACTGGTGAAGGAAATAATTCTTTTGTAGTAGTTTTTCCAGCTAATTAAATGTCAACATCGTGTCTGTCCATAAAAATAAGCAACATACTTGAGACTGTACATTTGCGATCCGGTCAGCAGGGAAGCTGAACTCATTCAACGGCACCTTGGCTTCCTTGAGATATCGCAGGAACCCAAGCTCGCTTTCCAGGAGAAATAATAGACTCTTGCCCACTTTCCCTGCACGAGCTGTCCGCCCAACCCGATGGATATAGTCGCGTGGGTCATCAGGAGGGTCAAATTGTACTATCCAATCCACACGAGGAATGTCGAGACCACGGGCTGCGACATTAGTAGAAAAAAGGATTCCAGTTTCTGCATTGATAAATTCGAAAAAGGTGTTGGTCCGTTTTTGTTGCTTTTGTTTTCCCTGTTGATTGGCTTGGTAAACCTTGGGCATGAGCATGAGATAAAGAAAGACGAACATGAAGATCAAGGACGGGGACGTCGATATAGTTCATTAATTCCGCGTGGTATTTCACAGAGTTACAACTCGAGAAGAAAACGATCACTTTCTTTTTCAGATTTTTCTTGAGGAAAGTGTAAAGAAGGAGGAACCGTCGGTCGGAGGGGCAGACCACGTAACCCTGTGACAACGTCGACACGGTGCTCGTAGCCTCCTCTTTATCGACGTCAATGTGTATTGGTCCAGGTCGGAGTGATATTCGTGCAAGATCAGTGACTTTTGTGGTTTGTGTTGCCGAGAACAACATCGTTTGTCTGTCCTCTGGCGGATGATAAGTATTCAAATGAAGAGACTAGGATCATACGCACCTTTTGGTAAAATTGAGATAATGCTCTTCATCTCCTCCTCAAATCCAACTTCTAATATCCGGTCAGCCTCGTCAATAACGAGACCTTTTAGATTCCGAAATACAAACCCCTTGGCTTCCTGCACAATGCCATGATCAGCCCCATTTTACACTGAAGCAAAATATCGCACCCTTAGATGATCTAAAAGACGCCCTGGCGTCGCGACGAGGAGGTTTACACCCTTGATAAGCCTTTCCCTTTCTGCACGTACACTCGTCCCACCAATAACAATTCCAAAAGTCTGAGAGTGATGCGCCATTAAATCTTTGGCTACACCAAAGATCTGCAACGCCAGCTCGCGAGTGGGGGTAATAATGATAATGCCAGTGCCTGTCAAGCCATTATTCAGTATCAGGCCAAGATACGACGACAGAAGCGACGCACCATTCATGGGTTTAAATTTCAACCGATGCAGCAATTCCACAGCAGGTATAAGAAAAGCGAGTGTCTTCCCAGACCCCGTTCGTGCGGCCCCCAGAACATCTTTTCCAGCGAGCAGTACAGGGATAGATTTTTGTTGCACGGATGTCATTGTCGAGAATCCCATGTCTGAAAGACCTTGAAGGGTCTGTGGAGAGAGGTCGAGATCGGAAAAGGGCATTCGGGCAGGTGTCGTCGCCAAATCATTGCCATTAGCAGCATCTGTCGCGGTAGAGGTGGAGGCCGTGGGCATCATTCCAGTCGTCGAACTTGAGAGTGTCTCGTTAGGCTGCTCAGAAAAATCCCATTCGGATAATGCCGACCATGAATTCTCTCGATCACTGGGTCGCCCAAAGCAATCACATCGAGTTTCAACAAGTCGCGACGAATCGACAATGTCTTCTCCATCCTGGCGCGCACAAGGTTCATAGCCCTTTTCCAAGCGCCCTCCGTATCTTGTTAAATTGTTATCTTCAACAGTCGCGATTGGCATTTTTCTTTCCCTCTCCTCACTCGGGTTGGGATATTGTTTGGGATCCACCAGCGCTGGTACATCTGCTTCGCCCACTGCGGTAGAAAAAGTATCAGAAGCCAAGACGGAATTTGCTGCTGTGCAAGAAGATGACTACGACGATGAAGACGAGGAGCTGGCAGATGGCGACTTGGCAGCGATCTCCGCAGGCTTGCTCGAGCCGTGTAAACTAGTACGTTGCTGCACTCTCCCAAGCATTGTACTCATTACAATATTCAGGTTCTTGTTGTCCGCACGGACCTTGGTATGACCTCTGGAAAAATCGCGGCCCAGTGAGTACCTCGCATTTTGGAGCCAAGCCTATTGAATCTAATCGGCTGCAATAGATGTGGGTATGGTGCTCATTCCTATCTCGGTGTAACAACTAGTGTTGAGTCAAGCTTAGGCATGCTACCCTTGCATGTTATAAGGCTCTGGTAAAAAAGAACAGCAAGGTATTGACTTTTACTGTTGTTCAAGACTGCTGAATCTAACGCCCTCTCGTAGCTTGTACAACACTGGGAACGTACAGGGTAAGAAAAGTCAGTCACCTACTTTTTACTTTTACAATTCTCTTTCTCTCGACAGTCAGGCAAAAATTGCGTTGAAAGCGGCTTCGGAGGATCAGCTACTGGAACTGGAAGCGATCGCCAAGAGTTTAAACCTGTGTGCTCGATCAATACATGACGCGTACGCTCTATCGTTCTGCTTTATTATATTCTTAAACCGACAGCCTTGCGCAGGGGACATACACAAGTGGCGGCCGGTTCACGGACAGTGCTTGGTATTGGTCCGGCCCCTGTAGCCCTCATCAACGAAGTGACAGGAAAGTTGCGTCTTTTGTGAATTGGTGGTTTTTACGATTCTGCGATGCTACAATGTGTGTCTAGTTGATACAAATGTTGTGCGCTGATAATACAACGAGGACGCCGTGGTTCACTAATGGCGAACTCTCCAAGCTCGCTTCACATTAATAAGGGCATTCCCGCTGTCAGCCTCTCCCCCATCTCCGGCGTTGACTGGCATTGGAGACAAGTCAACACACGCAACAAGGGTCAGACAAGGGACGTACACGAATCAATATTGATCAGGCCATGTGGACCATTAACCGACCCGCCAGGGGCCTGTCCACCCGTTCCAGTATTTGCGTTGCCTTTTGTCTCGTTGATATTGGTCGTCTCCACGTATTGCTTTGTAGTGCCGTACCGCCTGAAGGGCCGACTGCTCGCCGAACCCGAATTCGCTTTCCCGCCGTGGCCGGCATTGCCTACAGCGAAATTATGTGAGTGGATGCGCATACATGATGGGGCGGAACGGATAATTACCAGAGTTCACATTGAGGAGGCTTTCCACACCAAGAAAACCTAGCAAACCCTCTTCCCCTTTGACTGGCGAATTATTGACGGATCCGCCGCCTGCATTACCTCCACCGCCAGTACCAGCGTTGTTTGCGTTGATATTCTGCGTTCCGTCCGGAATGGGGGCGGCGTGGACGAGATGACTGAGAGTGGCAAGGATGACAAGAACGTAGGAGATAGAGAAATGCATTACTGGACGTGGCGGGTATGTAAAATAGGAATTAGAATTAGAGTGTTGAGTAGGAATAAGTATGGGGGAGAGATTGGAACTGGCGGATTCTACTTTGGCGTGGTTTATGTACGTCACGCGAGTGATTGTATGTGCGCATGTTTGGCGAGAACACGGTGATCACGTGAATGATCAGTAATAGATTTGCTCCACAATCGGCGGGCAGAGTTTGTTCCCAAGATATAGCAACTCCACAAGCAAAAAACTCGTTCACCAGAGCGTCACCACGAATGAACCTCCCTTCTCTGGTACGCCACTAGCGTCATCTTTCCTATTTATTCCCAATCCCCCCAGAGTATCTCTCCTCCACACCATGGCGGCCCTTACGATAGCTCGAGCATACCAGCATTCCTTTGATACTCACCCAAACTCAACGTTAGCCATAACAGGCGGTTGCCTGAACGCTCTCGGTGATTTTGTAGCCCAGATATCACAGAAAGCAGTGCGTTGTTTTTGTTGCTTCTTTGCAATTAATCGACCGACCTCTATGTGCAGTTGCGGAAAGAACAACACGGAGATTATGAGCCTTACGACTTTTTACGTACCCTTCGTTTCTTTTGCTTTGGGTTCACCATTAGTTCGTACCACCTCCAATTTTCTTTTTGCAGGCAACGGAATGCTTATCTTGTTGTAGGTCCGTTTATGGGGCGCTGGAACTCCTTCTTGGAATCCCGTTTTCCTCTACGCTCCTTAAACTCCAAGACCAAGAGGGTCAGTTTCAGGGCATTGTCCAAGCGAGTTGCCTGCGACCAACTCATCGTGTGCGTAATATAACCATGTTAGGTGAAGTCAATTAACTAATCGTAATTTTTCCAGTGCTCCAATTGGCGTACGTTACAATCCACTTTCATACACCTTGTATTGAAAGTGACCTGGACATCACAGCTCGCGCTTTTTCTAGGATCAATGGGCATGATGGAAGGTCGTACCCCTCATCAAATCAAAGAAAAGTGCACCGATCTATACCCGAAGGCTCTTATCACGAACTGGAAAGCATGGCCCCTTGCACAAGTGAGTTTTTATAAATGTATTTCGTTTCCGGACTTGCCCTTACTTATCCCCCAAAGCTCGTGAATTTTAGATACATGCCTCTTCCTTATCGCGTTCCTTTCTCACAAGCCTGCGGGGTGTTCTGGACGCTCTATCTTTCTATTATCAATTCGGAGTGCGTCGTTCACTCTACGTTTTCTGCCAAATCCTTACTTCTTACTTTCGGCTAGGGAGGTTAAAAAGCAAGATAAACCCACCATATAGATCCGGGTCGATGTGCTTTGAACCCTCACCTTTTATTTCGGATTTAAATGCATTGTAGACAACTCCGCAACATTTTCATTTCAGGACTCATTATAGTGCATATCCTGGCTTCCTTTTCCTTTTTTTACCCTTCTCAATCAACACACTTACAACAATTTACAACATATTCTTGCACATAGTAATTTTTGTATTCCATAGAATAGATACTCATGATATGCCATACTTATGCTTGAAATACGCAGGCGGAAGCGTCGACAGCACATCCACCAACGGCCGTTCAACCACCACCAATTCGCCTTTGGTCAAGAAGTCAACACACAATATAGGTCGGTATTGCGTGATCATTTTAAAGTCCCTCCAAGGTCTATCCTCGTCCACCACGTCTCGTCTTCGCTTCCGTCCCCCAAAGCGGACAGTCGTGTCCAAGCTAACTTTGAAAATCCAGGTCGCACCCCAGAAAATGATATACTTGGTCTTCCCGGCTTCCGTGTCCGAAATCGCAGGATCGAAGGATACCCCAATAACCGGATCGTGGGCGCTGGTAAAGCGTCTAGGAAGACTATTGCTGAGCTCCTTTCCCCAGACAGGAAACTGCCGCGCCTCGACATCGTAAAACTGAGTGCTATTGTCGGGCAAGGCGAGGAGTAAGACGCTGGGGTGCATGGGGTCAAAGGCAAGCGCCTGCACCGGCCTTTGGAAGGAAGGTAAAATGCAGTGGTGCTGGATATTGAGATGATCAGTTGAAGAAGAAATTATCAGGCAGGAGGACGCACAGATATTGAATCGAGATTGAATATGTGCGTGCGTGCATAATTATCCGAAGTTGCGAGCCATTGTCCATCTGTGCTGATAGCTATTCGGTGGACGCCAACAATTGCAGATGGTGCTGGACGCGAGGTTTCCTCCGCTCCCTCGCTGTCTTCCTCTTTCTCTGATTCAATTTCCTCTGCATCCGCCATATCGACATCGCCATTAACAGCATTTTTACTTCGTCCAGCTACTACCCGGTCGCGGAAAATGAAATCTTTAACCAGATGATGATCGAATCGCCGCAGGACATGTGGTTTTGCGCCCATTAAATCTACCACCAAGATGTACGATCGCACGGCAGTCGATATAACCAATTTCGATGAGTCTGGAGTGAATTGGAAAGCTAGACCTCCAGTCGTGGGTACGTTCGTGGACGATGCCGGGATGTGGGCTTGAAGAGTGGATGCAAAATCCTTTATTCGTTTTGGCTTAACTTGACCTTTGGCCTGAAGACTTTTTAGGATCGGTAAAAGAGATCAAAGAAATTATACTCACATCCTGGTCGAGTACAAACAGCTTTGTCTCGTAGACATCCGAAATAACAAGCCACTTTCCGTCATCTGATATTTGATGGGCGACCAGGTTTGAATTGACATTGAACTCCATCTCAAGCACCTTCTCCCAACCGCCCTCAAATGAGACTGCCTCTATATCCTCTAGCGCAGCCTCTTCCTCCGTTCCCGCGTCGTCTGGCTTTTTTTGTATTCTCCACACGGTCAAGCCTGCATCCCTTGCGCAAGTAATGAGCCTAGCTTGTCTCGCGACTTTCATCACGCCTCCGACAGAGTATGCAAGCCTCCGATGGTAGGCATCCTCAAAGGTAGATTCAGTACTCGTAACTAGAGGGTTAGTAATTTTGACGATGGTGCTTGTAGGTAGCGCAGCGGGAGTGACAACGACGGACATGTCCAATCCGCCCGAGGCTAAGATAGGCGCAACATCTTTGGGAAAATGCCGCTGAAAGGAGTGCGGAAGTGGTGTGTATGGGGGCCAAATGGCGAGCGCACGCACGTCGTGTGAGTGCAGGCGTCGACTGGACGTCTGTGCCCAACGTGTAGATGAAGAACTGGAGCCTTTTTCACTGCTTGTGTTGATGATGGAAAATTGGATGGTTTTCTGGTCAACACCGGAGGTGTAAATTGCCTTTCCTTCCTAAAGGCGGGTAAAAAAAATGGGGGAGAAATACGGGGTGGAATGTGCACATACAGGACTTATTGCAATGCACAGTACGTCGGCGCCATGAGCATTGAAACTTTGCAGTTGTGTGCACGTACGCGAATCCCAAAATTTAACCATCCCTAGGGAGTCCCCTGAGATAATTGTGCCGTCACTGCAAACAACAGAATAAGTCACCTGCTTCGTTAAATGACGGCCAACTGTGCGTACCCAAGGACGCCGACAGTCCACACCAGAGTGCGCTCACCCCTAATTTTGTCAGTTCCCATTCGGTTTATCACCCGCCCGGTTGTGACATCCCATTTTCGCAGACTGCTGTCTGAGCCACCGGTCACTAACCATGAGTCACTCCAGTTCTCTTCGTCATCGCCCTCATCGTCATCAGAACTGCCCTCATTAACATCGGTTTTCTGACGTCGAGGTACAGGAGGACCCCAGGCGATGCTCAACATCCGGCATTTTACACGGTCAAACCGTCGTAGGTGGCTCAGGGTGTCGTTTGCTATGGATAACAATCGGACTGTTCCGTCCTCACAACCAAGCGCAAGGGAATTGGAGGACGGGTTGGCAGCAATTGACCAGATTGAACCTCCTTGCGAACCAATGGTTCTCTAGGATCATCATATTTCATTGATCAGAACCTCGCAAGAAAAGGAATGGCATACGCGTATGCAGGAGCGTTCGATGTCCCATTCCAATAGCTCACTTCCACCTCCAGAGCTAAAGAGTCGTAGATCTGAACATCTTGGAACATCGTCCTCATCAAAATCGTCTGGGTATCGTATTGCAAAGGCGACAGCGTCCACCTTCGAAGGGTAGGGCCCTGGTAGGGTCTATCCAAAGTAGTTTCAACTTTCACGTACATGCACTAGTTAAAGACGACTCACCTTTTGCGTTACCCAAGCTTGTGGGCATTGAACATCGTGCTCTGTGCCCATCCATTCACACAGGTCAATGTTGCCATTGGCGTGACCAACAGCAAGAGTTCCGAACCTCAAAGGTTGTTTTCCTTTCCCTGTCTTTTTCTTCCCTTTCACAGACGGGAGTGGCAAGGGGGGATACGCGAGGGCAGTTATTGCAGACGGAGCATAATCGACGAATCTACACCGATGAACCGCAAGGGTTGTGGGCTCTCTTTTGTTCTCTAGAGCCATTTAGGAGATAAGGCAATAATGCCTGGGACCGCGCTGTAAGACGAGGTGAGCGCGTTGATGATCCAAAACTTTTTTTTTTGGAAGCGTGATCGGGAGAACGTGACCTAAATCATCCGTCACAACTGTTGCAACTTGCCAGAAACTCTCTCCCCGATCCATCCCAGCGTAAAATGTCGTTCCTTGGAGGAAGAGGTGGAAACCCCGCCCCTTCTGGTGGGGTCAATTTGGAGAAGGTTGAGATGGCCGTCACCGAGTATGTCATTTTGGTTCCCATTTCCATCCTGCTCAATTGCAACATTTGAAGGCTCGACACAATTACGGACTTTTTTAACCGAATGGTCCAGTAAGCGTTTTGAGACGCGAAAACTCATCTGGTTCTCACAGCGTTTATTGTTGCAGGTCATGTCACAGCAAATGTATCAGTACCCGTTACGCCGAAGACGACCTAAACAAGGGCGAGAGTGTCTGCGTTGATAGATGCGTCGCAAAGTTCAATGACGTGCAGAAGAAGGTGGGCGAAAAACTACAGAGCAGAGGGGCAGCCAACGCCGGTGGAGGTAGCGCGTTTGGAGCATTATGAGAGGACTAGACATCAATATTCGCCTTTCAAGCTGCATCATTATTTCCTCGACAAAAGTACGACTCTCGCCATAGAAGGCGTAATGAATGCATCGTTCATAATCAGGGATGTCGTGACACCCCCCAATGTCTATAAAAACGAACCATTAAGCTGTAAAACCTGGGAAGCAGTCCGCCAATGTTTTTGAGTGCTTATTTTGAGCATGTTCTTCTAGGCTAGTAACGGGAGGAAAAGAAAGAGCACAAGTCAATCTAGTGACATGGTAAAGCTGATCATTTCACGAAGCCGACTTACGCTGGTGCACGAGTGGTAACGAGCTACAAGAACAATGCTGGTTTAATTTTGATGAGACAGAAGCAGAATTCGAGTGCTCACAAAAGACTGCTTGCAGGTTCCGCAAACTATGGACTTTGCAGACTCGTTCACTTTGGCCTGACTCTTCGAGCCTTTGGGAGCCTTATCAGCATTCCTCTCTCGCTTCTGGGCGGCTTTGGCACCCTGGAGGATACGATCAGCGAAACAAACCAATCAAACCGAGAAGATAAGTTCTGAGAAGATGAACGAACGTTACCCATATTATCTGATTAATGGAGGGGTATTGGAAGGGTATTCGGTAGAAACACACAAAGGCAAGAGACTTGCAAGAGAGAAAAGATATTGATGTTTACGTAAGATGCAGATCGATCGTGTTCAATTAGGGTTCAACTTTTTCTGCGAGATTGGTCCAACCGGATGTCCAAGCGTCTGTCAGCCGATAATATTCTGCTGCATGGCCCGATAGTTCCACATGCCCTTTTGTTCACGGATCTTGTCTCGACGAATATTTAAAACACCCAATTTGCCCACCCGTCATAAACGTCGATTTATCATGGCCGCCTCTCTCTCAGCAGTCATTGACCAAGTGAAATTCGATCTCGTCTCAAAAACACAGACAGCGGACAATGCAGCGAAGAGAAAGGAGATCGCCCGCACCTTCATCTGTAGGTTGATTTACTTTACCGGCCTGTCAAAAGCTCATGACCTCCCCAGCCGATACTATCACAGGTTACCCTTAACTATCCTTACTCGCCATATCTAAATACGATTATGCAGTCCCAACCGAGGAAATGTACTCTTACGCTGCCCATGCATCTCTGGGTGACGACGTGTACTTCGAGCCATCAACTGTGTGGGTTCCTCGTCCTCGCTTGGTTCTCAAACGTGATATCGTTGCCTACTAGAGCATTGGAAGCTCATATGGCAAAGATAACTGGCAAGGAAGCTGCCCTCTTCATGCCTTCTGGGACTGCCTCAAATCAGATTGCGTTGAGGACCCATCTCAAGCAACCTCCTTACACAATCCTTTGTGATCACCGTGCTCACATCAATAAGTATTTCCCAATTTTCAACGAGGATAGGTTTAATTTTACTAATTGCCAGGTACGAGGCTGGTGGTGCTGCGTTCCACTCCGGTGCAGCCCTGACTGCCGTAATTCCTTCAAACGGTGGGTAGTAAGACGTTGTTAAACAATGCGGCAGCACTCAAGCAGGAGCCAGGACACCATCTCACTCTTGCAGACGTTAAAGACAACATCATTACTGGAACCGATGTCCATATGTATGCTCTCTGCGTGCAGTTTTACAAAAACTTAATCTCATGTTTCTAGCGCCCCCACGGAAATTGTTGCGCTTGAAAATACACTAAATGGCACAATTTCCCCGCAGGATGAGATCGTCGCCATTTCTCGGTATGCCCACTCTCTTGGAATTAAAATGCACCTTGACGGTGCTCGAATTTGGCACGTCGCCGTGGAAACTGGGACATCTATTAAGGAGTTGTGCGACCCATTTGATTCGGCTAGCTTGTGCTTCAGTAAAGGACTAGGTGATTGCCGCCTATGGCTCTAGTATCGATTGTTTCTCATCTTTTTCAAAGGTGCACCTGTTGGGTCATGTCTCGTTGGCCCTAAGGATTTTATCGCAAAAGCGCGGTGGTTTCGAAAGCTCTTTGGTGGAGGCATGCGTCAAATAGGCATTCTTTCGGGGTGTGCTGCGTATGCATTGACTAAGAATTTCCCCCAATTACCCAGGGTACATGCCCTGGCAAGGAAAGCAGAAGCTGGTCTCGAAGAAATAGGCGCATCCATCCTCAGCAGAGCTGAGACGTGTATGGTGCGAAAAACTTGAAGGACGCACTCCCATCACACCTAATAATATTCTAGATTTTCTACGATCCCTCCCCACTTGGCGTCACATACGATGAAATTGCACAAAGGGGCCGTGCTCTTCCAGAGCCACTCTTCCTGGGAGGTTCACGGCTTGTTATTCACATTCAGACGGAGAACGCAGCCGTGGACGATTTCTTGGGCATTGTACGCCAACTTGCAAAGGAAAAACGCCTAGCTGGATTTACCAAACCCGAAGGACAATCCAAGGGTGACATCAAGGATGTATATGGCAGGCGGATAGTTTAAATCGGAAATTAGAAACGATGGTCGATAGTTAACCACCACGAGAAGAAGTTTCGAGCCACACTCATCCTTCAGAGCGACCATTCAAGTCGCGAACAAAGTTGATCAATCCTGAACCTTCCGCCGTTGAGATGTCAGTTGTCCGGAATTCCTGCCGACTTTTCCAGCTAAACTTGGAAAAATCTCTTGAATACAGGTTCGAGGCCAACCGTTATGGTTAGATGTGAGAGTTACTACTCCCACTCCTCGCTGCTTCATGTCTATCCATATGACTAGGCCATTTATTTGATGTGACTGCAACTAATCATTCTATTGGTAAATAAGTTCTCCAACTCGCCTGTCAGTCGTAGAGAGCGTGTGGCTCATCGTCATCGACGACAAAGCTTCCAATCTCGTAACTGTCCAGTTCGTCATCAGGCGGGGGTGGCGAACTCGAGGGCAATTCGGTCCGAGACACAGTCGTCCTCCGACCCAAAATGTGCCCACTACGAGCTGGACGATCGGCAAAGTTGGGAATTTTACTGCTAATCTGACTTTGCGTAAGTAAACTCTGCCGGTATGCCAGCGTTTGGTCGTAGGACGGTGATACTTGAGTTAAAGGCGAATCTCTCAGGAACAGTCTGTCAGATTCGCTTTCCTCATCATCTTCGCTGTCGGAATAACCCTCACTGACTTCATCTCCCGAGTGCACCGCTGCAGCATCGAACAAAGGATTGGGATTCCGCGCGAGAAGGGAAGGTTTGGCTCTCTTGGTCTTTTTGGGAGCTGGCGTTGATTCGATTTGCCGACGCAGGCGACGCTGCGATGGGGGTGGCATCTGATCAGAGGGTGATTCCAAAACATCGTGAAATACGCGACGCTTTTTGCTTTGATTGGCAGGACGGCGTATTGGAAAAGATGGTTCTGGAAAATCCTGGGTTCCAGGTGACGCAAGGAAACGGCGTGGAAGGTCTGGGGGAAGCATACTCCCCTTTGGCTGGTTTACTGGAGAGCTTGGGGATGGCCATGGGGAAGATTCTTGACATGTTCCATGATTGAATTGAGGAGAGAAATTCTTATTATTGTTGGTGTTGCCGTGCATCCGTGGCGAGGCCTCCGGAGTTACTGATCGACCCTGACTTTTTACAAGGTTTGAAGGACCCGTGGTTCCGAGTGATTTCTCCACGAACTCGACAGATTCATCTGCATCAAGGGACGGCGACGATCGCACATGCCCATTGACAAGTGCTATCGGCTGAGAGACCTCGATGGATTCGTCCCCAAGCTCGATGCGTTGGAGAACAGGTTGCTTTCGATCTCTAAGTGGAGATGAATCGATAATCTCAAATGCGAGATTAGTGTCATCGTCGTCATCGACCAACCAGGCCATGCTTTGGTAGGCTGACTGTTGGGCTTCCGGGATGCCAGATGAGTGACGAACTACTTCATGAGACGGTCAGTTGATTCATAAAATATTGTATAACGGGGTGCATACGTTTCAGAGAAGGGTCTCCAGATTTGGTATCTGGAGGATCAACAACGGAGACTGCCATCTTTGTCGATAGTTCTGTTGGTGGACTTGAGTTCCCCTCAGAGTGTGGAGATCGCATATTGACCTGCAAACTGAGCGCTGTTGATGGTAAAATCATCCCAGATTCGATGTCCATGTCGTCCGAATCGTCGACCCCTTGCTGTGAAAATTGGCTCGAAGTCACCACTTGCTTCCTTTCTTTTTTTCGCGACTTCGCCCGCTTCGTCTTACTTCCTTCGATAGTCAATGCCTTCCGGAGTTTTGGTGCAGTAGTTCGTTTCTCTGCTGGTGTGGCTGACTGGGTTCGACGAGGAGGAGCGATGACGCGTCCGGATTCAATTTCTTCGTCCGTGTTGTCGTTTTCTCCTAGCTTGTCGAAGTCTTTGCTCAACGAAAGTTTTTTGCTTTTTTTGCTCGCCCGCGATTTCACGATCAGGTCGCGTACAGAGACAAATGAAGTGCTCGCTCCAGTGGGGATGTTTCTTGCGATGTCATCATTGCGTTTTCGTTTCACCCCCTTGGACACGCCTGTCATGCTTCCTCCCTTGCGAGATTCTTCACGGATATATTGCTGAATTTCCATCACCTTCTCCAAACACCCCGGTTTGATATGAGCAGGAATCAGTCTTTCAACATCGGCGTAGAGCTCATATAGTTCACCGCGAGTGATGGTCTTCTGCACTTCCTTGTATGTCCCCTTCGCCTTCTCAAGGTTAAATTCTTCCCGACCTTCAGCCAGCAATGCATGTACAATGCCGGATCGTTTTCGACCTGTCCTTCCGAAACGTTGTACCTACCCAATGATAAGGATAAATATGATCCAAGGAGGAAGGAGCGCACCATGCGCGTAGGTGCTTTATCTGCGTCGTAGCAGACCGTGACATCAATCTCGCCAATGTCGAGACCCTCCTCACCAATGCAAGTCGCCACAAGAACATTATATTCTCCAGCCTTGAATTTATTAATCACCTGTAGATACAAAATTATGTGAATTCGTTCGCAGAAGGCTGTTGGGTAGGCCTCACCTCAAGTTGTTCCCTCTGGACAAGGCCTTTATTGCCTTGCTTATCCGTACCCTGACCAATGAATCGAGCAGCACGAATGAGTGGCCGTTCCTTTTGCAGATCTTCGACAATGTCGTCGACTGCTCCTCTGTGTGTTGAAAACACCATAACCCTTGTCTGATCTCGTTCACTGATGCCTGCCTCCGCGCCAGGATCTTCAAGGAATGTCCCGAAATGTTGAACGAGAATTGACTTGAGTTTTTCCATCTTCGGATGCGTAGAAAACCCTCGGGAACGCTGGGTTTCCAGCTCTCGCATGACAGCTTGGAAGTTAGTATCGTTTCGCAAACTTTTGCCTTTGGAGCTTTTCTTTCCTTTGTCACCATCCTCGTCATCCTCCCTGTTACGGGAGGCCTCTTCTAACCACTCGTAGCACATACGTATGGAGCCCGTGAGCTGGGCTCGACATCAGCATCTCCTAATATCTATGGGATAAACAAGGTACCAGGTATAGCATTCCTCGCGCAAGCGTGCCTAACAAGGACAAGTTCCCATAGAATCGTTTTTGATGTTGTTGCAGCTCTTGGGCGATCATCTGCGGTCTGAAAGGGTGGAGACTGACTGGATTGTCGGTGGGTCGCATTAAGCCACAGTCCTTCAGAGGTTTCATATATACCTGTGGACACCTCAAACCGAGATCAGGGAGAGAATAAAAAAAAGTTCGACGAACGTTCATCGTTTTGCACAGCAACTCTTTAACCGCCTCAATGTCTTCATTTGGTTTGATAATATGTTCTTTGATGATCTAGCAATATCTGAGGTGAGACTTTCAACAGCACGGAAAAGGCCAACCTTCTTGTGAATGTACTGCTTCAAGTCTAAGCTGTCCTCATCGCGAATCTCAATCCGACTGATATGGAGTCCGTCAATGAGGAGTTGAACAGCCTCGGGATTATTCCCGGGAGTGGCTGTGAGTGCCAGGACGCGGAAATGTGGGTTTTTTGCCATGAGAAATCGGATGACTTGATTGTACGCATAATCACCAGTAGCTCTATGCGCTTCGTCTGTGGACAAAAAAATGAGGCGTTTCCCGGGCTCAGAGCGGACAAGAGAGACCTTACCAACAACTAAAAGGACAACGTCCAGTGGATCACAGATTTCGGTATGAAGATCATTGATGAGTGTTTGAGGGGTCATGAAAAAGACGCGCTTTTCCCTCCACTATGACATTATCGGCATTTGAGTGACGTAGAAGCACGTAAAAAAAACTCACATGTCGGGCACGAGTCGCCTTGGGAACTTCGCCATTTAATTCTATGCTGTCGCCCCCAGGTATTCCGCATGTTTCATGGCAAGCCATGATCTGCTGGGCAACCAGTGGCTTCGTTGGGGCGACAAAGACGACCTTTCCCTCCGGAAACCAGCGATAGACTGCATACAAAAAGTCAATGGAAGGACACTGTAGAGCAAACGACGAAGTACAATTCAGCATAACAGCCCCCGCAATGAAAGTCTTTCCAAGTCCTGTCGGCAACGCCACAAGAGTATTTTCGAAGAGACAATGTTTCACAATGTTGAATTGATAGTCTCTTTTCGGTTTATTGATGGGGTATATCCAATGCTTCACTTCGAGGAGATCTGGGGTCAGTCTCATTGGAGGGGGCTGCAGGCCTGCAACGTCAGAATGCACAGGATCAGAAGGACAACGAGACACTAACAGGCCTATCCAAAATTACGAAAAATAAAATTCAGCAAGAACAATATCACATATTAGGTGACGAGTTACCCAACTACTCGGAGATGTCAGTCGCAACTGTGAAATCAGTGCCACGAACGGTACGCACGAGATATAAAGGGAGCAGGAAATTGCTCAAACTCAATATCTCCCTCTTCGCCTTCTTCAACGTCTTGTGTAGCCTTGGCCTTGCCTTTGCTCTTGTTCCCTCCGCGCTTGACCCCAGACTTTGCAAAGGCCGTTTGATCCCAAAGCTTCGTCTTTGGGGCTTGCTGACCAAACGGATTCCGATTGGAAGATTTCGTCCTCTCAAGAGTGGAACGAGGTTTACTGGCAGGTGCAGCTTGCGGCAAGATATCTCCAAAGAGCGTTGTCTGAAGTTTGCCAAAGAGCCTACTTGGACCTGCCACAGGTTGCGCTCTGCCAGATATAGCATCCTCTACAAAATTATCGAGTTTTGCTAGTTCGGATTCGGAAATGTCAAAGGATAAGTCGTCCACGAATGAATCCTCTTTCCCGAGAGGTTTCGGGTTTGTTGAAGGTCGAATAGGATCCTTCCTAGGAGAAAGTGCGGCTGCTTCAATGGCATCTAGCTGCTGAAATGCCGCGTCGTCAAAATCGTCGTCTCCGTCGAAATAGCCGTCCGAACTCATTGAGATGAAAGCAAAGACAAGAGAGAAGAAGTTGGTTATTGACTCTGAGTGGGTACGCGATGGTCACGTGTGTCGTGCTGCTGCCAATTTGAATTTCACTGCAACTTGGCACCAAAACTCATCTTATCCTTGCATTTATTCTCATGTCGGCGAGCACAATTGCACGCTGGAATGCTATTTCCCTATCTCGTACAGACGATCCTAGCTTGAAGGTACTCACATTATATCGTACAAATCCTGGACAGTGTCACTGCCCTCTCTTCCCCCTTCTCACATTCACCAGCGTGCAAGACCACAGGATGGGGAGGATCAAGATGACGACTACGACGCTATATCCATTGTATCGCGTTCACCTTCTCCAAATACTATGGATGTTGACCAAGATCACATTCACAAGTACGACGAGTATGTTCGAGGCCCAGCCCGGGAGGTTATCACCGTTGAGACAAGGATCAAGCCCCATAATAAGGGCTTTGCCATGCTTGCAAAGCTGGGTTGGACTGAGGGACAACCCCTTGGGCTATCCGGGGACGGTTGGTCGACTATCTCCTCACGTTAACGCTTGCTGACTTCTGTTTAGGTCGCGTTGACCCTATTCCGTTCCAAATTAAGCGAGACTTGACTGGCCTGGGGAAGACGAGCCAAGATGTTAGAATGATAGAGACGACTGTATCTCAACGTCGAGGCCTCGACTCCGAGCGACAGCAGAAGGAAACAGAAGATCAACGGAAAGCACGAGAGGTATATGTCCTTATAGCTCAAGCTTCAGTTTTCTAATTTTCGTTCCCAGAATCTCGTTGCTCGGAAGTTCGCTCTTCGAGATGAGATCACAACGACGTTGAAGGCATTCTACTGCAGCCTTTGTGATAAGCAGTTCAAGACGGTCGCTCAATACGATGAACACACGAACTCGTACGCGCACCATCACAAGGCTCGGTTCAAGGATATGCAGGCGAATGTGCGGCTCATACCCAAGGAAGAGGTCGACAAACGGAAGGACAAAGAGCGAAAGCGAGAGGAAAAGCAACTCAGGAAAATTGCAGCCGCGAATGGTATCAAAATGCCTAAACCCCTTGTTAAACCCCCTGCTGTCCCTGCGGCACCTCTTCCCACTTCGTCAGACAATGCTCTCAGCACTATGGTGGAAATTGAGACGAAGCCCTCGGAGTCTAAGGGATGGGCCTCGTTATATACGACTCCATCAAACTCCGCTCCGCCGCAACCTGGTTTTAGAAAGTCAGGGTGGGCTACTGTTGGGTCGTCATCGACAGTATCACCGCCAGTGCCCTTCACGCCATCTACCTCTGCACCCTCAAACGCAAGCAATCCAGCTCCCATTCCGCACCACCCCTCTTTTCGTAACGCTGGCTGGACCACCCTTGACACGGGAAGCTTGTTCCCCGCTATTCCGACGTTAAATCCACCACCTCCAACATCTCCACCTCCGCCTCCCCCAGAAAGTCCAAGACGTGGCTGGTCTACCCTTCCGTCAGTCAACGCCCAACATTCCCAGCATCCGACGTCGGTGTCAACATTTGATTCAGGACTTGCGCGACCGCCTCCCATGTTTCGACCAGCTGGATCCGCGTGGCAACAATTTCATGGAGTTGGGCGGGGACGAAGATAACATCTCAAATGTTTACAACTTCGCGTTTGTCGAGTTGAGAAAGGGTTTGGGGTGCTACTACGAATTTAACTATCAGGATACAGTTGTGAAGTACTTGTTCTTAATTTTATTTAGTTGTATAATTGGTGTGACACGGTGTAATAGTATAGGTGAAGATAGCGCCAACACCGAGGTAGCAAGAAAAAAAGAGGGAACAGGCACCGCAAGGTGGGCAGTGGGCAAAAGTTTTACTACCGCGAGGATGGCGGGATATAATGCCAGAGTGGAGAAGTACAACGTCCATGATTCGGAGCAGAAGAGGAACTCATTCCGAATCACTGCCAGAACTGTCCGACTCTCCGCTGGAATCCGACGAGTGATCACTGTCATCGTCGCGACGAGCTGTGGGAACAGGTGCACCACCGGCGCCTTTGTCGAAGAGAGCCATACGTTCTTCCAACTGTCGAATCTTCTCAGCTTCGACATCCTCGTCCATACTCTTCCGCTTGAGCCCGCCAGTGCCGGTGCCTTTGCCCGTCCGACTGCGCTTAGTCGCCGGCTGCCGTGTTGGACGGATGACAAAATTGTAGAGCTTGGTCAGGACCGCCGATGGCAATAGGTCAATCTCCAGCTCGATTTCCTCCGTGCTCTATATGTAAAAGACACATTACGGATGATCAAAGGGCATGAAGACAATGACGGAAAACGTACGTCTCGTATTTCAGGAACGCCTTCATGAATTATTTGGATGACTTTCTCGAGCTTGACGCCATCTAGTTTACCGATCGACTCACTCAAGTCTTTCTTCTGTTCGAAGCTTAGAACGTCATCGTCAGATATGGGCTTTTTGCCTTTCTTTTTCGATGACGCTTTGGCCTGCTTGGGTGGAGCTTTAGAAGTCGATGCCGTAGGAGCCTTCTCCTTCTTTTCTTTCTTCTTCTTCTCCTTGACCGGCTTGGTACCTTTCAATGCGGCAATATTTCCCCGCATGGCCTCGATCTGGCTTTCCATCATTGCGATCGCGCCTATAAGTAAGTAATATCAGCCGCCAAGACAAGGGTGATTTTTAAACGGCGATCCCGTACGTTGCCGTTCAGTTTCACTGTCGTCTTCCTCTTCCTCCTCTTCCTCCTCATCGCTAACCTCGTGGAGGGGTGGGAGGCTCTTCCATTTCTCGTCGAAAAGGCGTTGGAGTTCGATGCCGGCTTGATTTACCAAGGTGCCGGCAGGGTTGAAAAGGAAACAATTACGAATCATCAATTTGAAGTCGTCAAAAAACTTCTGAGCAGTAGAGTACTCGAAGTTCTCGAGCTTCTTTCGAATGGTCGAAAGGTCCATTGGCTTCTTGACAACCTTCGGGTAACTTGGAATGTCCAGCTTGACCCAGTCTATTCCCGTCGTGAGAAGATTGAAACGTCGGGACAATGGTGATGTCGCTCACCAACTGGCTCATAGAAGGGGTGAGCTATGCCATAATGCTGCTTCCTGTGTAAATCTTGCAAAATCTTCGCACAAAACTTCAACTGCTCCGCTGTGCCGTCATCTTTAACTCGCTTTCCCTTTCTATGTTTTTTTGGCGCGTCAGCATATGGAAGATCTTTGGGAGGCGGCGGATGAATTTCGCGTTTAGGTCGAGCAGTGACTTCTGCCTCTGATCGCCTTATGACAGGCATAGATGTAGAAGCACGTCGAACGGGTTGAGCTTTCTTGGCTGGCACAACGGGAGGGGGCGGTGGCGGGGGCGGTGTAGGCGTAGCCATCTTCTTAGGAGCTGGTGGCTTTGGCTAAGGTCTACGTAAGTCAAGGACTCACAAGAACTAACAAAATAGGATGCACTTCTGCTGCTGCGGGCATTTGCTTGACCTGCTTATCGAAAACTGCCTCAACCCGCTTTCCCATGGCGGCAATCGCATGGTCCGGACCGTTGAACGTTATACAATTTTGGAAAATTAAGCGCACGTCGAAGATAAATTCGTCAGCATTGTGATAACGAGGATTCTGAAGATTCAGATCAGGTTTCGCTGGATTCGACGAATTAAGTTTGCGTTCGATTGTTGAAAAATCCATTGGCGTCTTGATGATGGAAGGATAGTGGGGGATGTTGAGCCCTATGACATCAACAGGCCGCAAGAAAGGTGCCGCATCTTTTTGCTTTTTCAACGACCGAATAGTTGACTGGCAGAATCGGAATTGCGCGATGCTGAGATTCGACGGACCAGCGGGAGAACTCGATGATGGAGGTGTGAGTGCAGCCTCGACGATTGACATCGCAGCTGATGAAGGAGGTGGAGCTGCCGACGTCGGAGGTGGAGTGGCCGACTTGAGAAATGGGGCAAAAGACAGAAGAAATGAGGACGCCTGCAATGATGTAGAAAAAATGTCAGCTTACATGCATGAAGGAGACCCTATCAGCGTCGGAATGCATCCTAGCTCGCTTCGCTGGAGGCGGCATGTCGTCATCGTCGATTGGAGGAGGATGATCACGAGGTGAACTGTGAGACGTGGATGTACCATTGGAAGGGATGGTAGCCATGGATGCGTCAGGAGTCACGGGTGGCGGCGCTGGCGTTTGTGAATCTTCATCACGCATTACAACATCGGACGCTGTACCGTTTACATGACCGTTCATGCCATTCATAACTGGAACATTTGATTCTTCCATGTTTATATCGTCAACAAGGGTAGGAGTGTGATTAGGCGAGGGAATATCTAATAAAATGAGACACAAAAGGCTAGACATGGAACAAATCAACACACCAGGTGTTTCCACCTGAGAAATGAACGAGCCTCCGTCCAACTTGTCAACGCGATCGATAGGCTTGATTTGAAGTGGTTCGTGACGAACGTCGCTTTCTTGTTCTTGATAGTCAATATCGATTTTCACGTCGGGAGAGGCGGTTACGGAGATGGGGGTCGTAGGTGAATCTGCGGAGGGAGAAGTTGAGTTATGGGCCAGGACACCATTGCATTTTTCCGAGCTAGATTTAACACCGCCGTTGACAGTGAGCTGAGGTGTTTGGTCGCCGTTGATGGGAACGTGGGCGCCGTTGAAGGCAGCGTGACCGGGCTCTAACGTGTTCATAATTGGTGTGTGACCGTCACAGTGTGACAGTTGACAGTAGGGTAAGGAAAGATTTTTGGGGAGTTAGGGGGATTTGAAGGTGGCTAGGTCTTTATAGCCCACAAAATTTAAGGTTCAGATCTCCCGCGCAGGGGCCACCTCTTTTCAACCACTTCCCTTCCCTCTCAGCGCCCCGCTTCCCACCCACTTCTGACCTCGCCTACTATCTTACATACATTCGCTACGCTACACATCATCCTTTTCCTCTTCTACAGCCTCTTCTGCAAATATGGGCTTGGGTTGGTTCACTTTCCAAGCTGCAAACAAGGTTTCGGCAAAAACCGCCGTCAGCTCATATCACGTAAATACACGTAAACACCAATTTGTCACGAGCACGTGGTCGCAACCATGGAAAGGAGCTGTGACAGGACAAAGACTCACCCGCAGTCCATGTAGGGTCATTTTCAGTATCCGCGTACTTGAGGAGCGCTTCACGAGGCTGAAAGCAAAAAAAAAAAAAAAAAAATGGCATCAGCAATCACGATAACGTCGAATCGTGGGAAGAGTCAAAGGCAAACGCGTCAATCATCCATCAAGGGCGACCGTCGTGAAGGCACCGCAAGAGGGGCAGCAATCAGATGCCCACCAAAGCCAATGCCAACACGGGAAAAAACGCAACAAAAACAAAATGGAAGCTCACATCGACATCCCTCGTCGTATCTCTAACTAGATTTTGAACCACATGTTGAGTCGCACTTGCGCCGACGCGTCCTCCTTTTCCGGGTCCTGTAACAGGCAACTCTGGTCGCCTGCTCTTTCTTGGGTCCAACCTATCCTTTTCTCGCTTCCTCTTTGTACCGTGTCCAGGATCCATGTCGCGAAACATGGGGAGGGCATGTGGCGTGAGAATGGTAGGCGCTGCCAATGCATCTGACATATCTTCAACCGTAACTTTCCTTGGTGGCCCTTTGCTGAGAAGTAGTTTGGCGCCATTGAGAGAGGTTTCAGGTGAATAAAGCACGACAATCGTCCCATTTGAGAGGCCAGTGACAATCTACAAAGGGAGAATGAAGTTTCAGCAAGTATGAGTAATATTAGTGGCTAAACCGACTTGGTTAATTTTCGAATGCCAAACTACTTTTACTGGCGTTGCGTCGACAGCCAGCGTCTTGACAATTTCGAGGTTGTCCTTTTCCATGAACAAAAGTGCTCCCTGGCCGCCTTTGGCTGATGCACCTGCTCCAGTGAGAACGAATTTGTCATCTGGACTGAAGATGGCGTTGGTATTGGGGTAGAGTGTGGCAACTTCTGACCGCGTAGCAAGCGGTTTCTTGAAAGATCGTAGATCCCATACTGCTCAAATTGTTGAAGAAGAGAGGTGAAGCGAGACATCGTGAGTGACGTACGCTTCACTGTGTCATCTCCCCCCCTCGTCAAGATGGTGCGTCCGTCGACAGAAAATACAAGAGAACCCGTTTCTGTACCTTTGGCGTGTGCACCCTCAATTGTCATGTTCGGTCTGACAAAGTTGGAACTTGTTTGCCATATGTGCAGTGCACCATCCAGACAAGCTAAAACCCCTGACTTAGATGTAATTTTTCTCATGTGTGCAAGAGACGTACCACCACCAATGAGTTTACCATCTGGCGAATAACCACACGCTGTGACTTTGGTTCGAGCACCGCGCTCTTTTGACTTAACTACGATGACAGTCTTCTGCTTGCGCTTGTTCTCGACGTCCCATATTCTGCACTATAAAGTTAGCGGCGGAGACGTCATTGACGAATGAGAGCAGACCGGATTGTCGAATCAGCGGAGGCAGTCATAAATAATTTAGGGTCCCTCGGATGCCACGCACAAGAGGTCAATTCGCCAACATGCCCTCTATTCGTCGGCGCTAGTATTAGTTCAACGCACTCGAAGAAAACAATGAACTCACGCGGTATTCTTCATGTCACGAATGTAAGGATCCCCCTTGATATAAGTAGTCCTTGCAATCCGGTATTGATACTCAGTCTCATTCGGCGCATAAACCACACATACTGTTCTTCGCCGTCCCTATCGAATAGCTTAGCTTGACAGGTTCCTGAGATAACAAGGAACTTGGTTCCATCATTTGAGAACTTCAAGTCATGAATCTGTCGTAAAATGAGATTATACAGCAAATGATCGAAAGCAAACACGTACATGATAGGTTCCAGAGGGTTCCCAGGTATTGAAGGGTTTACACCGCATGTCCATGCCACCAAAATCCCATAGCTTGCAATCGTAATCGTGTGAACCAGAAACAATGCGAGCGCCTGAAGGGTCTAAAGAGAGCGCGGACACAACCTTTGTGTGGTCTTTGAGAGAAATTTCATGGGTAATAGGAAACTGAGAAATGTCATCTTCTTGATCTGAAGGGTCGTACTCTGGCTCGTGTATACCATCCAATTGTTGATCTTCGCTTGAGTTGGCAGCGTAAGAGCTGGGTTCACCATTTTTGTCTTCATACAAAACGCGACTGGAATGTTCTTCCGAAGGACCTGCTTTTGAAGCGGAAGGCTTTTCCTGGGGCTGTTGAAATCTCCTTTGTCAAATAGACGCTCTAGGAAATTAACTTGAACACGCACCTCTTGCCTCTTGCTTTTGTCAAAGCGAGAAGGATCCAGCTCCTTCTTCTTTGTTTCCTTTCCAAACCCAGAAATTCCCATGGCAGCAAAGACATCCATGGTTGACATCGTAACGGGTGGCTTGAAATGAAGGTGCAAGTTTGAAGTATGTAAGCAATGTAACTAATCGTTACGTAACTGACACTCAACCTTGTTTCTGCCAATATACCATGCTGAAACGACAGAGGCCTTCGTCGCCTCCCCCATCCATTTCAGACATACCCCTCGTTGACGACTCTTCGCATGATTTCAAACGGAGGAGGATCCTCCCACCAATTCTAGATGGACCTTCGAGAGGATGGGGAACGTCTCAAGAAGAGGATATCTACGAAGAAGACGCTGACACCTCGGACGAGGAGCGAGAGCATACCTCCTCTTCCTCCTCCTCCAATCCAGACGTTGTCGAGTACAGATCTGCAAACACAGTTCTCCGAGAATTGCACACATTGAATCAACATAGGCTGACGCAGGCGTTTGCGTCACCACCAAGAAATGCCGCTCGTTCATCTACGCACTTTATCGATCCGTATCCGTACTCTCATCCCATCTGTCTTTCAAAATCACACTTGCCACCCATTTCGGATCGTCTGAGAGCTCAAGCTGAAACCAAAATTTCGCTTCCCTATGAACCACTTCCCAGTAACTCTGACGAAAGTCGCATTGTGATGCAACGCTATGAAGATACTAATAGGTACCCTGATTAACTTATAATGAGAATTCTTCTCTGAACTCTCGTCAGGTTATTGGGATCGTTGTTTCTATCACGAAGGCGCCAGCTTAATGATGAACACTCACCTGCGGGACCTTCCTTCCAATAAGCTCATGGCCCACGCCCTTCAAGATCAGTATATCGTATACGACGACCGACAGCCCTTCTACACACCACTGTACATTATATTCAATTCCCGCATTGTTTTATCGCTGCATCCTTATCGCCTTTCTCGAACATGTCTCTCTAGATGACATCCATGTATCTCCCTCCATATTTGTTAGGACAGATGATTGGTATTAGCTGTTATGATCAGCAAATATCGTCTGCACGCAGCAGGTAGTAAGCCATTCTCTTGGTGTGTAAATTTTAATCCAGCCGAGCGGATATAGTTGACAACCTCAGATCAACATCTTGCTGAAGGGCATTACTGAGCTCTGTATTCATCAGATTGCCCAAACCAAGGCCGTCCCGAGCATAAACCCAGTCGTCGTCAGCTTCAGAGTAGTCGTAGCGTTTTGGACCACTGAAGTAATTTTACTCAGCTGCTAGTGGACGTGGAAATTGACCAAACGGTAGTACCTGAACGGTGATGATAGCCATATTTGTTTATTCGGAGGCTGCTTGTTAATAACGTAAGTCCCATGCTCGCCTAAAGAAAGCGTCAGGACACCACTCTAAACAGGGCGTTCAGAGGGAAGCAGTACGGGGAAAATGATATGGCACATACGTGGTATTCCACCTCATAGCTTGGGTTTCCCAAGACATCCAGCAGATTTTCCAAGGATTCTAATAAAGTGTCCATGGTCGCATCGGATAATAGGTGGTATTTTTCCAATGAAATGTGACTGCGACCAATCATTGCCTCATCCTGAGGAAGTCACAAGAGGTCTAACCTAACATTGGTATGTGGTGCCGGGGTGGTCAACATCCTGCGGTGAAGGAGTAACGAAGGCGTTGAAACTGGCTTCGCTCGACATCGTGCCAGTATTTGCTTCCTGGTTAAAATCGAAGAAGAGCCTGCAAAGCGTAGTATTCGAGATAACATGGTTGTTCTGCTTGAGGCGTAATCCTGTTCTAGGGTTAGGTCTAACCATGATGCATGAACGCCGATTTCAGTTTCTTGGCCTCCCCGCCTATGACTCCGCAAGCATCATTCCCTGTCCTTCAAATTTGAGGGATTTGGCCATCGATATTTTGGATTCGTCTATTTCATTTGGATTGCACTTCACCACTTATGAACAACCCAGAGCTTCAAATCTCTGATGCCGATGCACATGAGTGCCAGGTCCTCCAGAAGGAGGAGTTTGACGTTTTAGAGGCAAGCGATCTCATGTTTTCTTGTAAATGAGTTCCTCATGCATCCGGAACTGTCTAGTCAATTTATCCTGAATGTATTTCTAGTCAGATAACAGAAGGCAAACTCAAATTGGAAATCCCCATTGAGTTTGAGGAACCTCGAAATGTCAATCTCACAAAAGATTGCCCATCGTCGCCCACGACGATGTCTTGTGATAGACCAAGCGAGAGCGTCACACTATCGACATTGCCACCGCTCTTGATTGAGCTAACCCTTCCTCCGTCTTACCCCCTTTATCGGCCACCCCAACTCGTATCTATTCGCGCAACGCATTTTTGGCTAGCACGCATTCCATTACTGCATAATGCCCTTACGAATATGTGGAACCCAGGAGAAGGTGCTCTTTACCAATGGGTCGAATTCTTGCGTACGGGAGACTTTCTCCAAAATTTGGATTTAGTATCCTCGATCGACATGTCCATCCAGTGCGTCCCTTGTGGATCTATTCTATTGGGGGGCTAGACTAAGAAGCTCCGCAGACTTTCACATCCATCTCCCCATATCCTCGCACCTTTGTTAATTGCGTACGACACTTCCTCAAAATCATCGCACTTTTCTCAGAATTCTTATCCATGCTCTATCTGTCTTACATCTTTAAAAGGTTCCAAGTGTTTAGAGTTGACGTGTGGCCATATTTTTTGTCGGTCATGCCTGGAGGACTTTTGGAAAATGTGCATTGAGGAAGGTGATGTTGGGAGAGTGGGATGTCCGGACCCAGGATGCGTTAAAGCAGGAAGGGAGGCTGTCGAGGTAGAGGTGGCCAGGGTGGTCACTGATGCAGGAGTTAAACGCTGGGGGTGGCTGCGAGAAAAAAGAAACCTCGACAAAGGTCAGGAACCGCGTCGTGGATATCGGCACGGCGGTTGATTTCGTTCTACTAGACCCGACAATCATTCATTGTCCAGTGGCTGCTTGTCAGGCGCCTGTTATGAAGCCTACAGATGTTGACCAAGAGTCAGGATGGGGCCGCCTAAGACAGTGTTCCCAGTGTTTCTTTTCGTTCTGCGCGTTTTGTCGGCGGACATGGTACGTGTGGTGGGTGTATTTTGTTGATATTCTCACTTTCCTTTCCTTTCCCAGGCACGGACCGATCACACCATGTACGATTGCGCACTCGGAGAAGCTAGTTCTGGAATATCTTGCTGCGGAAGAAGGATCTGCGGAGCGGCATACAATTGAGAAACGTTTTGGACGAGCCAATGTGCAGAAGCTTGTCTTAACGTATGAGGAAGAGAAGGCGAACAAGGAGTGGCTTCACGCGTCGACGATGGAGTGTCCTGGTTGTCAATGTCATGTCGAGAAAAGCCTGGGATGCAACCATGTGAGTGAAAGGGTTTTTATTTTCATGGTGACAGGTTTAACTACTTGGTAGATGACATGCTGGAAGTGCCGCCAACACTTTTGCTACCGATGCGGTGAGAGACTAGCGCCATCCGACCCTTACACACATTTCTCGAAAGCGGGAAAGCCGTGTTACAACAAACTATTCGACTTTCAGGCTGAGGATGCGGACTGGCAACCAGTGGAGGGGTTCGAGATAATATGAAACTAGATCTCGAACTGATCGAGTCAGTATGAATCTGAGTGAATTGTTCTGAATTGTTATGTCATGAGATTCAAAGTCCGTGTGTGTATGTTTTTTTGAGCGGCCTGAGACTTGAGCTAGATTTTGTTGCGATTAAATTGGTCCTCCTTTATCTCCTGTTTTTATATCTTGTCTCTGTTTTCTGTCCGCGCCTCGCCCAGCTGTCTTCTGTCTCCTTCGTATCTTCAAAAAACTGGGCAGGACGACTTGAACATTGATACCACTTTGTGTCAATACCCTCCTATCCACATACCCTCCGCCAGAACATCATCTATCCTTGTATAATCGCCTTCAACGTCTACGGACATGGATGTCTACACCACATCTTTTACCTATCCACGCCGGTCGCGCCACATTCATTCTCCAGCTTCTTCTCTCGACTTTCAGGCTCCCGAGCTAAGGGCCGCCACCCATTCCGACTCATACGGTGCCCAGCATCATCAACAACATGCACCCAGTACTCTTTCGGACGCTTCTGTTACCTCAGACACCGACGCTATCCAGAAGCTTGTCATGATGGCCATGTCTCTGCACGGTTGTCATGTCTCCTACTTCTTGGCAGACCAAGGGCGAGGGTGGAATTTTCATATCACTGGAGCTTACCAGCAGGTCATGATCACTCGTGGTTTAATCTTAAAGGAGTGTCCGATACAGGTGAGCATGTTCTCTTCTTCTATCAAATTGCTACTCAAACGCTGATGGTCCGAACCCAACCCAGCATCGCTCAGCCATCAAGGTGACACGGTCCGAAATTCTCGACTCTCCTTTCTCGAAGCCCACATTAAAGCCTGATGTCCGACGCCGTCTTGATGACATTGCCTCTCAAACCTTAGCGCATATCGCCGTCGTCAACAGTCCGTTGTCACTTTCCAATCGCACTCCACCCGACGGAATCAGTAGCAGCGCTGGCTGGTCAGGTCTCGAAACCGAGCGGGTTTGTGAGTTGGTGGTAACTGGGTCAGAGGATTCAGTAGACCTTGCTCGCGTTCGTCTGCTGGTCATGTTGGATGAACTGGTGAGTTCGCAGTAAATTTTTTTGCAACGACTCTCCGGCTGAACTATACTTCCAGAGTGGGTTACACTCCGAGTTTTGTGAAATTGATCAAAAGCTGCACGCAATCGTCGCCGGTAAAAAACGCAGCGTCTTACAGTCGATTCAGGAAGAGACTGCAACAAATATATACTTTCCTTCTCCGCTCCAGGGTCTCATGGGTCCGGACCTCTCTGCGGCATCTCCTTCTCCGGGAACCACTCGCACAAACCGTGTTATCTGGATCACAGGCGAGTTCTTTGGAGTGCAGAGAGCGAGAGACATGCTGTATCAATGTTCTTTGAACAAGGTCTGGTCACCTTTGTCTAATTTATTTGTCCTAAATTGTGACTTTCTACTCAGAGCAAGTCCGTTATCTCAAGAGATACAGCGATTTTGCCGCGCAAGTTGGACTGGATGGTCACGGACCGCGCTGAGGACTTGAAGTCCATCATGAGCGACAACGCCACCTTTATTCAATTCCCCGCTCTTGGTAGCTCTACTAGCTTGATCACCGTCTATGGCGATCACAGAGTCAATATTCAGCGAACTATACGATCTATCATGCAGCTGGTGGGTTTCTTTCTGCTCTGACAGGCCACGCTAAAGTAGCTCTTTTAATGCCGCAGGCTTGTCAATATTACGTCGGTTCCTTCTGGCTCCTTCCCATCCAGTTCAACGCTTTGTTACCCCCAACTACTCTCAATCCTTCGGCTGTCACAACTTTGCTGAAGCAAATTTCTATGGCGACTGGTGCTGAGGTTGTATTCAAAAGTATGTGCTTCGAGATGCATGGCCTTGAGCACGAGGTTCGTTCCGCCGTCAGCACTGTGCTGGAATTAGACGTAATCAAGGTAAGGGTCATGAAATATCTCCTGGTCATATTTACATTTTCTTCAGGCGTTCCATCATGAAATTCGTTTCCAAATTGAATTATCCAACGAACACCGCGAGTTTATCAGTGGGAAGAAAAATGGCAAGATTAATAAGATTATGCAGACCACTAATGTGAAGATCAAGTTCGAGACATTCAACGACCATAACTTCCTCATCGACATTGCTGGTCCTGATAACTCCGTCCTACAAGGCCTGACGCTGTTGCAGGAGGAGCTTCCCGCCGAAATATCTTTTCATGTTCCGGAAACATACCACAAGCGTATCATTGGTGTTGGTGGTCGCAGTATTCAGCGAATCATGAAGAAGTATGGCGTATACGTTAAATTTTCGAATGCTGAAGAGTTTGCTGCCCTGGGCGGCTATAACGACAATGATGACAACGTTGTGGCTCGAACGCCCGCCAAGAATGCTATAAATCTAGACAACCTGAAGCAATCCGTGATGGAATTGGTGAATCCCAAGGTAAGCACTGTTGTCATCAAATCGTATTCGAATTACATCTTCGGTTTTTAGGACAAAGATTACGTTGACGAAACAGTCTCTATTCCTCGCCGATATCATCGCACTCTCTTAGGAGAGAAAAGTATCTTCATCCACGATATAGAAACCAAGACGAACTCTCGAGTCCGCTTTCCCGACAAGGAAACTGCTTCTGATATTGTCACGATCTTTGGTCCCGAAAGTCAGGTGCAAATCGCCGCCGCAATGCTTCTGGTAAGCACTGTCTAGCTGTTTGTTCTCCCATAATTTGACCACGCTTTAGGACCACGTTCCATTCGAGGCGGACATGGCTGTGCCGCCCAGCGCAGATCTTCCACGCGTCTGCTCAACGCCCGAGTTCAATGCCCTTGTCGAACGCGTCAAGCGAGAATTGCAGGTATCAATTGTCCCTAACGTCAAAGCCATTGGCCACGCCAATGGAAGCCCCAGTTCAGAAATGCCTTCCGAGTTTTCTTTCAAGTTCAGGTGTCAACGGAGCAATAGTGACTTTCTCATCACGGCGAGGGAAATGCTTGAGCAGTTCTTGCTTAATCATAACGTCCATGTTTACCCTTCGCCAACTGCGCACACCCACAAGCGAGGTGACTCCTTTGCGGAGGCATTCCCACATTTTGATAGCAAAGTCCTATCGACTGCCAGAACTCGTGGACATGGTGCGTGTTTCAATCCATCAATTCTTTTGCTTTTTCTCATTGCGTCTCAGAATCGATGGATATGGGCCGTTCTGACGTGATCGGCGACAGGAGGTTGAGACTCGCCAATTCATCCCCCGATGTGAAGGCCCTGTTCAATTCCCCAGCATACATCTACAATCTTGAAGAGCAAGAAGACCCAGACACCAATTATATAGCTGGGCCTCCTGGTCCCGCAGTTGACTATTGGACGCATTTGCCCCCGATTGTATGTCTCTTTCATGTGGCAGGAAACATCTTCAACTGACCTGTTGATCGTCAGGGTTCTGGCATTCCCCATCGATCTAGGCATAGCGAAGATGCCATCAAGCGAGGCTCCGATTCACTGCTTGAGGCTAAGCTTAAGGAGCAGATCTCTAAACCACGCTCCCTCCAAAACCGTGCCCAATCTCTTGACCTAACATTCTCCCTCTCCCGCATCACGGAGACGTCCAACCTGCCTCCTCCGGATTCCCCTACGACGTCAACTGGAGACACGGGAGGCAACTCAAGCCCCAATTCGGCTACCGCTCCTTCTTTCCCTAGTGTATACGGGCCACCAGTGACATCTCGGTCAGCCGTAATCGGTTTGTCTGCGCAAATATCAGGCCGCCCGCTTGACGAGGAAGCCGTTGACGAGGTATCCCGAGTTATCTCGAATCTCGGGTTGTAAATAGATTTCTACCATCATTGTCGCGGGTTGTTGACGCGCGCGGACGGACGTTATTTACCTGCCCAATGCATCAAAAGCATGTGCATACGCCATGGGCACATATTCTATCCTACACTGTACCCTCGCTTTGCTTTCTATATAGCCCTCGAACCCTTCCTCCGTCCCCCTGACCGACCGAATCTGTACCATCTATTGTCTTATCTCTAAACTGCTCATCGCCATGTATAGTCGTATCCTAGTGTGTTGATCGTATTCTTATCATTTCGCTAATAGACACTATTTCATACATGACGACGTTGACACAGGCAATCGAGCGACAATAGTGTTAATTGACAATCCAAGGAACCTCGTACAGGACAAAGTCGAAAAACTCCTGGTCAAGTATATTTTGATATTCCCCGACAAACTCGTCTGCAGGGCCCTTCTTGCCGTGCTGGACAGCGGGATTGGACCGTGGGCGCAGGTAAGCAAATTGCGATTGCAGAACTCCAAAAATTTTCTTGGCCGACTTGCCTTCTGGCTATAATTAGGATTAGCTATTGAAAGCTGAGAATGGAGAAAATTGACATACCTTGATTACGATTCCCATGTAATTTGAAGGTAGACCGTAACGCAAAACACTCTCGACAAAAAGACGGATAACCTTCAGATGAACCAGAACCTGGAATGATTCTGAGAAGTTCGTGCGTGATAGTCGTAAAAGTTCAGTCTGGCAACGTCAATGAGCAAGACGATCTATCGCAGTTCAACATTGTGCCTACCCAAAGCTCCTTTTCTGTCGTATTTGCCATTTCAAGCTCTTGTCGTTGTTTCGCAATCTCATCTTCCGAGTACACGAAATCCCGGACTATGAATCTATATGCATACGTTAGTAGGACTTCAGTTCGATGGATAACAAATTAAGACCAACTTTTGTTCCCGGCATTTTTGCAAGAATTCATCTTTCACTCTTCTAAAAATCACGACACTAAATAGAACGAACTCGTCATCGGACGCTATTTCGCTGGTGAGGAGTGAACATTAGACAAATAGATCCGAGACAAGTTTTCGCACGTTGATGTACGAGGTACGACCATTGCTGCCAATCTTTCATATTTCGAGTTCCAGTCCTTGACCAGTGTCCTGAGCGTCAACTTAGTCAACCCTCGTTGCTGACACGATCTAGTTCACCTTGGAACCGCTATCAGTAGCGTCTCCAAATATTCAGAGTCTTGAATAAAATTATCTGCGGAGACAAAATCGGCTAGGGTTCGAACGGATAAATTGCCGCTGGAGGGTCGGTTAGAAGAGGATGAGTGAACATCAGCAAATTCCGCACGTCTTCTTGCGTTGCATTTGCGTCAGGGAACCTTTGACCAGATTGTAGTTGTTAAGCTTTGACTTCATAGCGTTGTCGATGGAATTCATTTCCTACGACGGCGGGAAGGGGTTGAATAGATGGGCAGACTCGTAGATGGCCTCATACCTTGTTAAGGAGATCAACGAGCTCTCTCAGGCTCTTCTGAACTCCGTACCTGCCTTCGTTCCACTTCCAGTTGTCTATTAGATAGCTATCTGTGCTCTTCTCATTGACGAGTGTATGTTGGGCCAGTTTCGAGGGGTCATTATTCAACAAATTGCGGAGGGTGTCTACGGTCTTTGCGACCGTGGCAGTAAAGTATGTATCTAGTTTGGGGAGATCCTCGGAAAGGGAAACAAGGCTATCAAGAGTGCCAGTCTAAGTTGGATCAAGCTCACGCGTCCGCAGAGTAACAACGGTTGGCGGATTCACCTTGAAGGATGGAATATCGAGTTGAGAAAGGTTTCTGGCGGGCAGCTTTGTCTGGTTTCTTAGCTTTGGCGACAACTCCTGTATAAGACCTTCAGAAAATCCATCTTGGGGCACCGCGATAAGCCAAGTGCTTTGATCTGAAGGCATTAGGAGAGGAACAATGTTGACATCTATTTGATCTCAAGGATTCCCTCCTACCAAGTTTGGTAACTCTACTATGTACGTAAAGTTTCCTGCCAATGTCTATATTCCTCAAAACCAGTCACAGGAGCTTACTCTTTGCGAGATCGTTTAGGAGGGCTATGTCTTCTGCAGCACCACTTCTGCTTTCGCCCAAGGAGGTCAACCTTCTCAAGCAGTCACCAACCCCTATCTCCATACTTGACGCGACATGGTTTATGCCAAATGTTGCGAGGAACGCCAAAGACGAGTTCTTGTCCGAGAGGATACCAGGGGCGCAATTTTTGGATTTGGATGATGTCGCAAGCTCTCATGAGCTTGGGTTGAAGCACATGATGCCGGACCAAAAAACGTTTTCTCAAGCTTGTGGTAGGACGCTACCGGTCCTTCCTAAAATTTGCTTTTTCTGAAGATGGCCACCAGAAAGGCTCGGCGTTACACCTTCATCTCATGTAGTACTGTGAGGATCCAATTATATTCCATCGTCTTGGGCTTGCTAAATTCCTATAAAAGCTATGACACCCACGGTGTCTTCTCCTCGCCTCGCGCTTTGTTTATGTTTCGATCTTTTGGGCATCAAAACTCAAGCGTCATTAATGGAGGTCTTCCACGTTGGGTTCACGAAGGTCTTCCGATCGAGAGCAAGTCCCCGACAATGATTCCTTCATCTCATTATGCGCTTCCACACTTCGAGGTGCGATCGATCAGAGGTAACCATGACGTTCTTTCTCCGTTACAATAGTTGACAAGTTCAGACTACCAACAAATTGTTCAAAATTCAAAATTAGACCCCCAAACCAATCCAGACGCGGCAGTTGTTCTTGATGCTCGAGCCCATGGAAGGTATTAATCGTTCTCGTAATTCTCTTCAGGAAAAATAATAATATGATATTTTAGATATTTGGGAACTGTTCCGGAACCCCGCCCTGGGCTTTCATCAGGCCACATCCCAAATTCTTTCTCACTGCCATTTAACCTCTTCTTGCAGAAGCAAGGCACACCCGATGATGAATATACCACTTTTCTCCCTGAGCAAGAGCTGCGCGCTGCACTTGATAACGTTGTGGGGGCGCAGTACGCAGAGAAAATAATTAGCGGAGAGAGACCCGTCGTGACCAGCTGCGGAAGTGGCATGACTGCGGGCGTGCTCTGGCTCGGCCTGAGTCTTCTTGGCGCGAAAAATATAGGTCTATACGATGAAGTGAGCTTTGATGCATGCGTCGCACTTCGTTTGCACTCATTGTGATAGTCTTGGACAGGATATGTGATGCGGCCCTCAAGTAAAATCGTCAAAACAGAGTAATATGAAAATTTTATGAGCCATCGGAATTTGGACGGCTCACTCTTTTTCTACCGCTGCCCACCCACCGCCCCGCCACTTGTCATTATATTTGGAGGCTCTGCGAATTGGTAAAAAAGTGTGTCATTCCTGGAAGATGGTCTGTCTAGACTCTGAGATTGTCGGAATGCTCTCGCAATACCCCTTGATCAACAAATACCAACTTAAGTCGCAGTCACCATTTTGCTGACATCTACTTGACGCGCTCATCGTGCACGCAAGAGTTTTCATCTTGCACGTATCATCAAGAAATGCCTCACAGCTTGAATTCCTCAAGTCCAGGTTGCACCCCCAACCCATGATAAGCGTCTTCACAGCGTCTAGATGCATGTCAACATGAGGCAAGAGATCGGCCAGAGTCGGTGAGTCTATTCGAATAAATACATTATATAGTACAATAATAGAATTACTTCGGTTGTTCAACTATTTCCAATCCTATATTGGATTAGATGAGTGTAAGATCTCCATAAATGGAGGCCTTCTGCGTGCTGACACCTTCCCCAGCGCTCGGGCTGCTGTGAGAGGAAGATTGAAGTCAGCCATGCAGCAATGAGAAGGATGTCAAAGTGACATACATCTCCCTGCGTACTTCACTTCAACTCGATGGTGTTTTCCCCGACGTAAGATAGTCATTTGCCAACTGTGCAGTATGGTCAGTTCAACGCTCTTGCAGTGGTAAGGGGAAATACACACCTTTCCGTTAGCAAAATATTATAGCCGTTCTTCGTCGCCTCAAGCAGGAGTTGCTGTCTCGCGAACATCACTGCATTACGGAGGTCTTTACTTCGTTCCGAGTGGGCCACATCGAATATATATGTGCCGTGTATGTCCCTCTCTGCTATTGCGACAACATCGAGGTCTAATAGATGTGAGGTTTTGTATAGGTTTATCCGGATAGAATAACATACCTTCGTCTTCATAGTACGTCGGGATGGGGTCAACGGATTTACTATCCACGACCTCCCAGGGTGTTTCTTTTCGCCGGAAGTTAAACATGATAGCGAGCGGTGAAGTTCTAGGAGGGTAACCGAAAACCGGGAGCGAGTATGTGCAGTACTTGGGCTGATCATCTGAAAAGCTCGTTAATTTATATCATACTCGATAAGGACTCGAGGTCGACACCGCCACCAGAGGAACGGCAAGCGTAGTCAATAGTGGTTACGTGGCTGCGGTCGTAGATGTAAGCGGAAAGTGACAAACGGCAACTCTGGGTCCCCATTGGTCCCTCATCAACTGCAGAACAGCTGATTCCCTAAACCGCGCCCAGTCAGGAAATGATAGCAAATCTCAGTGAATGCCAGCGGACATAAGCTGGAAATGCCGGGATGATTCGTACAAGCTTCAAAACCGTGTTAGTTCGTGACTGAGCGTTTGCTGCGCAAGAACCTCCGAGTGATATTTTTTACGTCAGCGTTGGTAGTCATTCAGGTGGTTGTTTGTGGTTATTGATGGTGCTGCTCTTAAACAACCCGACGATTATTTACATCACAGTAGCTAAAGAGATTCCGAAAAGTGCGGTGACGATCCCAGCAACGCCAAAGGCCGGTACAGCACCTAACGCCGCACTCTTGGATCCCGTCGCTGCAGCTCCGGTTGACGTGGCCGTCGCACTGACGCTGGCGTTGCTGCACGTAATGCTCGACGAAATTGTGAAGTTTTTTGACAAAGTCAAGTCCGCACACTACACGTTCAAAGGGTTGAATCTATCGAAGCCTGAGGGGAGTAAGTTGTTACTTACCTGATACAAGTTACCGTCACCTCCATTAAAGACAAACTAGACATGAATCAGAAAAGTGCCCAGGTAAAAGCCACGGTACTTACTTGGATAGTAACGTTTTGACCATCTTGCAAGCCGGTTGCGTTTGTCGCGGACAGGTCGAAAGGTAAGCAAAACAAGCCTTCTCCATGTGCTTGGGCATACGGGGTGATTTGCGAAAAGTTGTTGAACGAAGTGGGATCCGAAGCCGTTGAAAGCAGGATTCCACCTTGAATGAAGTGATAAGCGAAGGTCATTATCAACGATATCAACATGCTTACTGGTCCATAAGGGATGCTCAGAGTTAAGGGTGATGAAACCGCCAGTCAAAGGAAATTCTGTGCGGTTTGCTGCAGGATTAGCGTAGCCATCTGTAACAAAACTTTTTCAATACACTCTGAAGTGCATAGGGTTATTGAGAACGTTACCACAGAATGTGGGCTCGTTATCCTCGACGAAGGCGCCACGCGGTGAAGGGAACTGGAGTTGGAAATGGGCGTTAACCCCAGCGACGAGTGCAAGGAGCGCGAGGGTAAAGAACTTGGGTTGACAGTACATTCTGAGCGTCGAGGAACTTCGAAATATTTCCACTGTTTTCCGCCCATATTTATTTACTCAAAACCAACGTTGCGAAGGCAGTTAAAAAACTTTTTTACCATCTTTGTTCTATTTATATCGCAAAGGTGAAAGTTTGACGCGCTTGAATGCATCCATCAATTGCCCGATCGAGTCTGATCAACAAGCCAAAACAAATCAAAGAGTGAAATGAACCATGTTGAGCAATTTAGATGGACAGGTTGAGCAGAGGGTAGGATAGATGCAAAGCCCGTATACATCTACGAGGTAGCCAACGCAAGCCCTGCGACTATAAGAAGAGCAGTCAACCCGAACATTTTGTCGCCCCGGCCCAGCCCACCAGCGGTGTGTGACGCTGTTGGGACCGCAGACGTTGACGACGTTGCCACAGTTTCATTTACGCAAGTAGCATTTCCAACGGTTGCGTCGCTTGACAAGGTTAGATCGGCGCACTAATCAATGTTTAGCCAAGCCCTGAACGATAAACCTATTGACTCACCTGATATAAATTTCCGTCTCCACCTGAAAAAACGATCTGGATGGTTACGTTCGCACCATCTTTAACTCCGGCGGCATTTGACGCGGAAATGTTGAGGGGCATACAAAAAGTACCTGCAGACGCCTCCTTGGCATAGGGTGAAACAAATTGTTGAACGCCGTTCGAGGAGAAGTTGTCAAACGATGTAGGATTCTGCACTGTTGAGATGATCACACCAACTGAGCGAACGCCTTGTTAATTTCACATCCACATCGAGAGCTTAACATAGAACAGACCTGTCCAGCTAGGATGACCAGATTTGATGCTAAAAAAGCCACCGGAGAGCGGATAAACGGTTCGGTTGGGAACCGCGTTGGTGTATCCACCTGACGTCGACTTTAGGCCCGTCTTTGCCCTTACAAAAATAGATGAACGCACCACAGTAATTGGGTTCTTGATCAGCAACGAAAAGTCCTCTAGGCTCGGGAAACAACAGATGAAAATGAGCACGAGCAAAACTCGCGAAGCAAAGGAGGATTGTCAAAGATAAGAACGACATGATGCTGAGGATGTGTCCGATGACAGAGAAAGACCGAAATCTCTAGAGAATGCAGGACAAAATATAAGCCTTTATATGTGGTTCTCTCCACAAACAAGAGCCCTGCTAACAGCTTGGCATCGAAACAAGGAAAAGTTTTTTTTCATCCTTCGCTCTGCGTTTGGCTTGGCGAATGTTAATCTTTGACAGGCTGCAGTATGGGACCTGATATCCAACAAAAGTAATGAATTATCAAGCATAATCGTGAGCTTTTTGGGCACGAGATGAAGACGTTTGATAATATAGAGCAAACTAGTGTAGTCCGAATCCCTCGTGAAGACGACAGAAAACAGGAAAATCGAGCGGCTCAAAACAGCTCGAAACCAGACAACCGAGAGGCACGATCCAAAGGCACAGTGATTGATTAAAATTTCAGAGAAAATGCCATGAGGCGTAGCCATCGTCATATTCACAGGGAAGATGGAAAAGAGCAGTGCGTCGCCTGACCGTCGTTCTAGATCTCCAGCGTTGCCCAATCAGCGCCAAGGTTCCCGAGTCAGGTTTTGACTCGGGAACTCCAGATCTTGTGACCAATGCGTGAGAAGATGGAGGCAACGATGCTCTAGGGAACGGTGATGGCGACGGGGATATGTTAAAGGTGGCAGTCAGAGACGTAAGCTCAAATGAACCGTGATCCACAGTGGCAAGTCGACCTGATGATGCTTGTCATGCATGAGGGTGGTGGGGAAGGAGTGAGAGTTGAGAGGGGGGTAGGTATGCCATTGGCAGACATTACTTGAGGCTAGTCAACTTGAATTATGACGGCTAAGAAAGGCACATGAGAGGACCACCAAAAACCACGTAGCCGTGCATGTATCTTAGGGGTGCTTTGCAAACCAATGGCGTAGCTTGTGAGCGCGAGGAGAGGATGGGAAAGTAGAGGTGGTCGCACAATGAGACGACGACCACAGGGAGCCGATGAGCAAGAGACAAACAACGGCCTGGTCGACAACGTCGAGAGGTAAGATCAGCCAGAATGGGTTCTGTGAGGGAGACTTGATGTCGTGAACAGCGTGGTGACGATATGCCGGGATGGGTCCAGGGAGAGAAAGAAGAGGAGAGGAAAATAGGGATGAGGCATTTTTTCTTTTTGAACACGGCATGATTTATATATGGAAGTCAGTAGCCATCAGCTGCAATTTGATGTGATGAGCTCTTTGAGCGTCTCGGAATTCTGCGATTGGCTGACGGTCTTTTCTATGAAAACGCGCTATCCACTGCCCAGTGAGCTTGGCCCTTTGTTCGTCGTAGCTGGTGCATTCTCTGATGATATGTTCACGGGTTTGTGGGTCCTCTCCACACTCGCAGTTAGTGCTCTCGTCTGGGAAGAACTGCTTGCGAGACTCTCTGGTGCACGCGTGTCCGATGCGACATTGGACTAGGTGTCCGAAGACCTCGCGCTGGTCTTTGAGCTCGATGAAGTGCTTTGTGGGATTGAGAGACGGGGGAATCCTGTTGGCTATGGCGAACCTTCCCTTTCGAGGTGCTTTTTGCCAATCTCGGCTCCATGCTGTCTGGGTGGATGCCTTTGCTTGACGTAGGGCGAATGCCCTCCAGGTTTTCTCGATGCTTTGCCTTGCCTTATCTTTGCCATACCAATGGGCGATCTCCGTCTTCAGTCTGTTATTTGTGGGGTGTACGTCATGCGCTGAATAATGACTTCGACTGGACACTGACATTCTTTTTAGTGAAACGACAACACAGGGATTTGTATGCATCTTCCTAGTGTCCTCCCTCCCGAATTTCCTTCAAGCCTTTGAGTTTTAAGTCTTGTATTTATAGATGGTGACATGTGTCCTCCGAGCAAGAGTGCCATTGATGTTTATCCCTGAATATTTTCCATCAACTGAACAACCGCACAACATGCAAACCCAAAATTGCTGAAGACGCGAAGTTTTGTCATTTTTGAGGCGATAATGTAGGCTGGGCTTTGCAAGGCCAAGGATGTGAGTGTTGCCTAGTGTCTGTTTTCACATGTCTAACTGACCTGTTTTCTTTAGCGGTCTCTGTTTTACTCTTCCAAGACAGGCAACTGACTAAGTATCCAAATATCCAAATCGTTCATACAGTCGTTGCTCCAAATCTGGCTCGTGAAATCGAATATCAGTAATATGGTTGCCGTGAGCATCAGTCTATGGCCCCATTTTTCCTGCATTCTTGGCCGTCGTTAATGACATCCTTCCCTCCAAAATTCGGCTTATCAGCAGCATTCATGGTTATGATATACGCCCCATTCCCTGAACCTCCCGAAAGAATTACCAATGTAAACTCTCACCATGTACTTGGTCAGATCTGCAGATGCCTCGGAAGTCTTCAGATTACAATTAGAGCCCGTTCAGCAACCAGAATCTGACAGGAATCTAGCTGCCTAATAAATATGCAGTTCAATTTGAAATAAAGATGAAGGCAGAAACATCGTTTCCACGAACTCCTATTTATGTTCTATCCGCGAAGGTTTGTGTATCTACATACGAGGCTCAGAATCTGAGAATCACCCAAGATTGTTCAATCACTTCGATCACGATCGACGCAAGATTTTAGTACTCAGTCTGCAATTAGCTGCAATTAGGCATCGCTTTTTGATGCATTGCGGGGTATAACTTCAAATTATCGTGAACAAAGGTACGACTTCACATAATATCGAGGAGGACTAGGGTATAACAGGGTATACGTGTTGAACGTTGATCTTTTGTTTTCCAGGAATACCACAAGTCTCCAGCAGCATCCTCTATGTACACCCTTGTATCACGCCTCCAGATCCACTACTGGGACAGACGTGTAGTATAATCGCCATTCAGCGCCATTCTCTTCCTCTTTGCTGCCTCCGTGCCGTTCAACTACGTGTGCTCGTCCCACTGCGCTGGGCGGCAAACAAGTCAAAGCTCGTGACTGAGGTCGTACTTAAGCAACGACACGAGTGTATCCTCCTACGTTCTCGCTTAAATACGTTGCGTATGTTTTCATTCCTTCTTTCGCTGGTCCTGTTCGTCGTCTTGAATTTGTGTTTTATTTTGTGAAAGGTGATGGTAACGCAATCGCTGCCCGTGGCTTTGAGTAAGTAGTAAGACATAACATTCCTCTCTTTTCTGATCGTCTCTTTTGAAGTTGCCCGTGCCATATAGGCAGTGGGAGGCATCTTGCGGTGAAATTAGGCTTGTTATGCGCGGGTTGCATTTACAGTCCCAATGCTGTCAAGATGGCGCCGACATGTAACTTCTGACGCTTCCCCGCTTCAGACGCGCCAGCCCCCTCCAGTGATAAAGCTATGGTGACCTACCTCACGCCTTCGACTGGTCTCTGGGTCTATGCGATTATCGGAGCGTCGATCCATGGAAGGGGGTGGTGCCTACGACGTTGGTGCATCTGGATAGGGAGGATGAAACGTCGGGCGTTCAGTGTAACTACTATGGAATGGCGCCTGTTGGTTTTGATCAAGTGGTAAGTGGATAGTTTTGCTTTTGAATTTAAGGGTTGATGAGAATGTTGGCAGGTTTGATTCGGTGGAAGATGGGACGAGAGTCGGCCAAATATGGCTGGCAAGTCAACCTTTCTACAGCGAACAGTCGTTATGGCTGTCGTAGCTCAGGTCGCCACCCTTTCCTCCTCCATCTTCTCCCCAGTCATTCTGCATCACACCCGAATGAACGCCTTTTCCCCGGACGGCAGTGATCTCGAAATCCATACAATGCACATTTTCAACATCATCCACAGCCACTCCGTCCATGGCTAAATTTGCTGCTCTCCTCAACTTACCACCATTGCAACCCATTGTGCCCACAAACATCGGTAGCACATACGATATCATGATGGCTGGCCGCTTCATCGATTCTTTGTTTCTCGTGGCACACATTCCGCACAGCGACTCCGCCATCATCTTCCGCTGACTTGATTGTAAAAAATTTCAATCGCTGTTCAGAGCTCCGTTCTCCCCTCTTCTCTCCTTCGTCACCCACATCGCCAGATTACCTGCTACAGCACCTTCTAGTCAAAAGTGCGAGCAATTGCTGCTCATGCCTGGAGTCGAAGGAAAATCGCCGGTCACCCCCCCCGTTACGCTGAAGGTCAACGGGGCCTCCAGCACCTCACTTTGCAGCGCCTGGGACGTATTTACTAAGACGAGCTCAAGAAAAAGTGTTCGCAGCTCCAGCCGAGTCTCCTGTCGTCACACTCTTATTGTTTTAGTTGTGTCTCTATTCCATTTTGCTGGTGGTCATACGGCAACTCCAGAATTTCGCTTCGGAGGATTCATTTTGTGTCCTGATCAACTCCCTTCATCGTCAATTGCTTCATTGGGCCCAGGTTTCCAAAAACATAACCATTTCGAAACAGGTCAACCACCGATGAAAGACCCTTTGCTGTAGACTCAACCTCGTGACTCTTTGTTCTCAAATGAAATATTTCAACGCGCCCCTTTTGAAATTTTTAACATGCCCGCCATTCAAACAAGTCAGCCAAAATTTCATCACCTATCTCAAGCAAGAATCTCATTGTGGCGACCCTGTTGGTCAATCTGGTTCAAGAGTAATCACCGACGTCCTTCACCTCCCAGCTCTCCAACGATGTCTACGCCGCTTCAACAACCTACCCTCCTTGATTTTTGTGATACGACCCTTCGAGCAAGACGCCCTAGCTCCTTAAATTTGTTGACTGCGGTGCTTCCTTGTTTCACTGCCAATCCCTCTTCTCCTGATGACTTTAACCCTTCAGACGACACACCCTTAAACGACACACCCTTAGGACAAGGTCTCTCACAAAAGTCCATGTGTCAGAACATTTCGCCTCTTTTTGACGCACACATGTCTGGCTACACTTTGAAACTGACCATTCCCCGTCACCATAAAGCAAATCCAACATTTGGAATGCCTCCCTTTATACGGTACTTGTTCAAGACCCTCCAGTCTCAAAAAATCCCGTGTTGATCTGACCGAAGAAAATTGTTTGTTGTTGTCGAGGCAAGGACGTTTGCGATGGCGCCTCGCAGTTTTTCTTGCATATTTCATGTGATGGAGGTGAGGCGTCATTCTCCATTCTGGCAAGTAATTCAATCTTGTCTAGAAATCTAAGTAACTACTGTTTCCCGTCTCTTTCCTGAGGTTTCTTAGACTTCATGGTAGAATCTCATATAACTTTTTCGACGTTCTCTCTGCTCTTTGCTGGCAGCACTTGCGGGCAAGTGATCAAAATCGGATTTTGTGGATTTTCTGACTACCGCGCTACAGATGTTCAATACTTACAACGACGAACATCTCGCCAAGCTTGTGAAAGACCACCCTCCCAAGCCAGCTGCCCGTGGGGACGTCTGCATCACTGCGTCTGCCAAAGTGAAACATGGTGATGAGTTCGCCGTGTGATTCCTTCTTCCTAAGGTCCAGCTGAGCTTACGGTAAATTCAGTGAAGTTGTTGGCCTTGCCGAAGTGTCATTTAGAGGCCAGTGCTGATTATGGCTTATCCGCGTATTTTCCATACCAAGGCACGCTTTTTGAACATTTGGCGAAGCTTCCGATTCTGCAAGACATGGTCCTCATCACGGAACTGTTCTCCTGTCCTGCTTATAGCTTGTACTTGTCAAGTGGAAGTGAGTTCCCCTTGTGTTTGCCATTCATCCCTGATCGATTGTGTGATGCATCGGTTAGATAGTGAAGTACTGGTCTTTGCGCTGCTCTCTACCTCATACTCCCGGAGTGACGGCGGGAGGTGGAATTGAAGGAAAGTGGTGGGTACAGAACACCACAGGGTTATTTCGAAGCGCCCGTGAACCTCATAGAACAGATGATTACACACCGTTGTATTTGCTCAAAGAGATTAGGAAGAAAAGGAATTTTTTCGGCAGCAGACGTGTAGAGATCGAGCTGAGGGTGACGATCTGTGAGTGTTTCGGGTCCTTCGTCTTATGCATTAGGTGACTGATACTTTTGCTAGTTGGGTTGATGTTTAGGTATCATGGGACGGGGAGGAGAGACCTTTCGAGGATACGGTGAGTCTGAAGCATCGCTTACAGCGCCTCTCCTCAACACACGAAACCAGGTTTTCGATTGAACACATGTGGTTGAACAACACTGGTCTCGCATGCTATTTGGTTCAACATCGTTACTTTCACTGTCCAATTCAAAGACTTAATTCCACGAAATGTCCCCAACTTCCCTTGCCATCCTTCAAGCCTTCACGAGCAGCCAGCGACCTCGAGCTCCCACGCGACGATAGCCATAGCACGGCCGTCAAAGAATGAGATCGATGTGGGTCACCTGAGGGCAAGGCGTGAGCGCCTCGCAGAAGTGTGTGATTGTCCGTTCGAGAACCTCCATCTTCCCAACTGTCGGAATCGAGTATAAACAGCAGTGGCAAGGTTGTAAAGATAAATAGGCCGTTCTGGGTGGTCACGAGGGTGAACTGAGTACTTCCTGGTGAAGTGTGACCATTCGTCGATTTTAACAAAAAGTACAAGAAGTAAGGTAACCTTCAACTACACCAAGTTGTTCAACCTCGTTGACCTCCTTTGGCCAGATGTTGACGCCATCGTTTGTCGACCAGATGTTGATGCCTTCTTTTTCCGACCAGATGTTGTTGCCTTCGTTTTCCGACCAGGTGTTGACAACTTGGCTTTCTTTGATGATTGCATTGATCTCGTAGTTGGTGAATCAATGGCGTGCTCCAGAGGCAACTCCAAGACATATACGTTGGCATCCTCCAACTGCTCCAAACCCTCTGGAAGAACCCATCTATGTTCCTCCTCGCCAGTGGGACGGACGAGGACAAAGTTTACCTCGACTGGCGACGGTTCATCTGCCCTCCGCTTCCCCTTCGCCTTGGCTGACAGGCGAGGGTCATGTTGCTGATTGATTTGAGCAATAATTTCGTTTATGACAGTATAGCCCATATGTGACCCTCTATGTAACTTGGAAGTCGTCATCTGGAGTAGCCAGAGGCGTTGAGTCAGGCCGGAAGGAGAAAAACTCAGGAGGAAAGCATCGAACAGGGGATGATTGGTCAAGGTTGGGATGTAGTACACATTTTCATAGAGAGGTGGCAAGTCCTTGGAGCGGAAGGAAACCAGTTTCCGCTTGATTTTCGGGAAACCGGAAATAGTTTCAGATGACTCTGGGTCAAGGAGGGTAAACACATTGGAGTCATCGCGACTGTGCATCATTTTGAGGCCCCATGTCCCATCGGTTTCATCTGCATTGACAAAAATACGGTGAGCAAAAGGCTCGAAAAGTGAGCCTGCAAGGCCTCTTGTTTCGGGTAAGGCTAGGAAACGCTTGATTGTTGAGCCTGCTTTGACGTGTGACGCATCCAGCCATCTTTTGTAGAACTTCTCAGCAATGGCTGGTGATAAAAAGTCAATTTCCAACTGGTAATCTTCAAAAGTGCCGACATTGTTGATGGAGATGAGACGATGCGAGGGGCCGCTCACGTCCGCGGATGGTTCAGGACGATTCAAGTCGTCCGCAGCCTTCTCCAAATCATCGAAGGACAGATTCAGTGCGCTGTCGTGGGCTTTCGCCACTTCGTGAAAATTATTAAACATAGCATCAAACAGTTCTCGGGGAACGAGTCCGAAGCGCGAAATAAGGCCATTCAATACGATGCCGAAAACCTCTTCGAACGATTCAGGCTGCACTTTCGGGGACAATTCAGGCTGCACTTCCAGGGACAATTCAGGCACTTCCGGGGACAATTCCTTGTGAAATTTAATGAGACCAGGGTTGTGGATTGTTGACAAAAACTCTGCATCATTCCATTTCTCGACTGGTATCTCTTGTTCTAAATTTGTTTCGAACCTTTTGAAGTCGGGAGAATGCCTCGCACTGGAAAATGCTTGAGAAATGATTAATCTTGGTATCGAAAGTAACATCTTACGCAAGTTTGAGCTCCTCAACAGTCCATAACGAGAACACGGTGTAAAGGGGGCGCCGCGCCTTACGCCACGAATAAAGGGCCTTGTTTGGCGATGGACATTGCACGAGGAAACACCGGGGGTCAAGTGTGAGATCTGGCAATTCCTCGTTTGGATGAAGGTCGAATAGAGACCAAATGAAGGTATTATCAGAAGGGGTGGGAAGATGACGGGCTCTTGTATTGGCCGTGGTACCGTAGACGCCATCATGATAGAAGAGAATATCTTGATGGCTCGCACGAAGCAATACCACTTGTTTCTTCCGTAAAAGACGTAGTAGTAGGTACCACAAAAAAACTGTTTTGCCTACAAATGTCTCAGCAAGGACATGCAAAAATATGGTTAATTAATCATACCAATCCCGAGTTGGCCTGTGAGAATCACTCCTGTCTTAGGCTGTCTTTGTGCACGTTCCCATGTCACCTTTTCGGCCACCAGATAACATTTCCGAACCATGAGACTATGGTCATTAGTTACCGGTAGAGCGATGTCGTTTATGAATGTTTCAGATAGGTCCTGATCGAGGCCTTCAAATTCGCGCCACTTATCTGCAAACTGTTGCAAAGAGGACTGTTTTTTAAGTTTCTCCCATGTTTGGCGGTCATCATCATCCCATGTCCAGTTGGTAGGGTCTTCATGAATGTGGTCACTAAGCATACTAGAAGGAACCATGAAAAGGCTCACCGGCGTTATCGCGTGCAAGATTGCCAGGGTTGGTGAAGAGAACAGTTTCAACGAGTTGTGAGCCTGACGCCATCGGAGTTGGATAGAGCGTTTGGAACCTGCAGAGAGTATGCAGAAGGAGCCGAATGGAGCAACGAATGAGTGAAGGGTTGACGAATGGGGTAGAGCAAGCCTTATGGTTTACTTGTCTCTATATGAAAACACAAAGGATTTTGATGTCTCTATATGAATCTTCTCTTTCTTCTCTCTCTATATGAAAACACAAAGGATTTTGATGGCTGACAAATTCAGCTTTATCTTACTAAGCAGTTCACACCCTCGAGCTCGAGCTCGCTTTGTAAGCTGGTCACATGTTAAGTTACATGGAAATTAGCACGTATCGGAGCAGTTGTGTAAAGCAATTTAGCTTCGGAGGGAACTCCCCATCCCCTCCCTCCTCTACTCGACTATCCCATCCGAGTTCCCAACATAACCCCGACCACCGCCCCAGGGCCACTTTCTTCCTCAATTATTGGCCCACCACTTGATCCGACCGTTGGAGAAAGCGCGTCATAGGTCCCAGGCCGTGGTAGATCTTTCTATCCGCTAGACTCGCTAGAGAGCTCTTAAAATACAAATCCACTCACCCGTTTCACGACCTACAAAATCACGGTATCCAGGAACCTTACCTTGGGCCCATTTTCTTCATGTGTTCCCGATCCACGGGCTCCAACCGGGCCGTTGGTTCTCGGTGGGTAACAAAGTAAGCCCGAATGGCCATACCCTTGTGTGCGGGATAAGGGGACACATCAAGTGTGCTGAGAGCTCCCCGACGTAGCTTGCAGGACAGAAGAAGAAGGTCTGATCGAGGAAGTGCTGGAACGACTTCAGAGACTGGGTGCAAAGTAAGTGTATCATGAGACCCAATGTCGATACATGTCCACGTCAAAGTTGATGAAGGTTCCCTCAAAGGTAACGTATCGGAAAGCAAAAGAGGAGACTGTCGTATCTGCCATCAAAGATGATTCCAGTAAGGCCTTATATGTAACTTGACCATGCCTCTTCTAACGTGTGCACAGGTTAGGATAAAAGACCCTCCTTCTCGAGAGGCTGATGGGTCTAAGGCAAAGCCTGAAGAGAATGTAATCTTACGATTCTCCCCGTCCGTTGCGCAGTGTGCAACTGTAACGACTTCCTTACTCGCAACCACAAGGCTCGGCCGTCGAGATTCTGCCGTAGGACGAGTCTGATACTTCAGCGAGACGTCCAGCACTGTTCCAGAGAGCGCAATGTATTGCTTGATGAGGTCAGGCAGCGTGGTGGTTGTCGGGCTTCTCGAAAGGGCAGCCAAAATATGGCGATCGAGTATGAGAGGCCCTGGGTCGTTCTCTTTCGATGGATGTGGGGTTTGAGCAATGATAGAAGATGAGACAGTGGCATATGCCCGCGTCGTTCCCTTTGATAGCCTGAGTTGGCGGCCAACCAAGACGTTGCCGACGCTACGAAGCAGAGGTTGGAGCATGGTAGAAGTAGATCCAGTGGCTGAGATTACATCATTGGAATAAAATACAAATTTAACCTTTCCCGACATATCTTTGCCTTTCGTACTCCTTCCACAGTGACTTCATCGTCGCCTTACCGCCAGCATCAAGCCCAGACACCATCATGGCATCCCGACTATGGTCATTCATCGTACTGCACAACGCAAATAACCCGGGGTAAAGTTCTTTCCTCATTTCCAAAGGCAATGCACATAAAGGGTCATTCATGGCTTCGATATACGCCTTCAACACAAATGCGGCGTGCTTCGAGAATGGCTTTGCAAGTGATTCCGCCTTTTGTACCTCAATGAGAGATGAATGGGTCCGAATGGTGGTTTTCGTATTCAGTGTTTCGAGCACACGAGCCAAAGCTTTTCCTTCCTGAGGCCCAAGAGGCTGCGCCTTGTCAATCCACCTTGGTTGTGTATCCATCACCAGGTTCGTCTGCTTCGCCCCCAAAGATGGGCGGCAAGCCCTGGTCGTCAATAAGAGCCGCCGCAATACCATCCCCAAATGTGGTAGAGTGGGCGTAACGAGATCTCTTCGGAGACGGATGATAGAGCTGGTGATTGCTATGATCTTGTGGAAAGTTTCAATTGAGGTGTGGGCATCGTGGACGTCTGATGGGGCCAGGAATTTGCACAACAGCGACCAAATGCCGCCGATATCCAAAGGTCGCAGCGCTGTCGGCTAGAAAGGGTAAGCGAACATTGGACACGATCAACTGAACGACATACTCGATCAGAACAATGCTGGGTAATAAAGTCCAAAACTTGTTGCCGCAGTAAGATAGGACCCGAAGTGAAAGTCGTCTGCGACAAAAAGGTGTGAATGCACTGTGTTGCGAATGCTTGCGTGTACTTCAGAGTGTCTTCAGGATACGTCATAATCGTGTCCCCAATAGCCATGAAGACACGTACTTTGTGGATGATCACGCAAGAGAACTGTGGCCAGATGCACTAGTTGTATGCGCACATTTGGAGAACTTTCAGCAGCCGACAAGGAATTCGAGACGAGTCCGAGAACGTGCGAGAAGTCTGTGGGGGACAGAACCTTGCATATCTTGCCAATACATTTATCGCTTTGTTGTTGGCCTGAAAATAGAGTTAGAGGGCACGATCAGCAATGAAAGTCAGAGCTGACCAGGTTGCTGCATCGCCGGACAGAAAACAGTGTAGGTGGCAACTGCGAGATCTAATTGTGATGGCTTTTGATCATCGCTACAGAAATGGAACTCCTTCAGCAGTATTGAAAGTGTCGCCACGCAGATGGAATCTAGTTTGCCAGAATGTGACAGAATCCCTCCGATCAGAGCAATCACTCTTGAAACCAGTCTCCGCCCGATAAATGGCATGTCGAAATCTGGCTTTTCTGAGTATATTGGGACGTTGATATTGGAGCTGTTACATACCTTTCTGTTCTAACCAATGACCGAGGGCAAGGAGGGACCTCCAACCGGCCATTAGAATGGCAGCTTCACCAATTATCCTACTTGATGTCGCGTCGTCCATAAGGTTGGAGGTAATCGATTGGAGTAGAAATTTTGCTTGATGAGAGTGGAGTTTTCGTATGGTTGTTCGAATGTCATCAGAGAACCTTTGAAATATCAAAAGAGACCAAAATGGTACACAAGAATGGCCAAACCTCGCTGGTTCAAATTCCGATACTAGGATGTCAATCATGCGGATTAAACTTCGCGCGCGGATGGACGCTGGGTTTTCGGAAACCTTGTAGTGCGAGCATGATACAAAGATTTTCGTTAATGATTCTGTTTGGGCCTTACAACAAGATCTAGAAATATCCTCAGATGGAACATTGGTTTTTTGTAGGGCCTTGAAAGACGCACAAGAAATATAGATCTATCAAGTCAAGTGTAGAAGTCGTCAGAAATTCGGGGAAAGGAGCATTTGATTCTTCTTGATCCAACAAGCGCAGGATGAGATTGACCAAGTCTGCTGGCTGCCGTAACAATCAGTGGAGCAAAAGGAACAAATATGAGTTTTTACAGATTGTTCAATTGATCCAATATGCGACGTCATCCTTTTCAAAAAGACACGAATGATTGACAGGGCCTCAAAGTTGGACAAAAGTTCGTCACCGCGGGACGATGAGTGGCTAAGACGACTATCAGCCTTCAATGCCCTTCGAACGAGGTCACTTCGGCTCGTTTTGGTGAAATATTCGAGAGGAGAGAAAAGCAGAAGTCGGTATACCGAAGTGATGTCTAAAACTCGCGATGATTCCAGCTTGTCAGAAGAATCTTCGTCGAGGAATGCGGTGATTTCATCAAGATGTGCTAGAAATACGTCTATGAAATATTAGAAAACATGGTGAGATTCTTCGGAAAAACAAACAAACTTCGCATTATATGGAGTTCCCAGAATTCAGCCGAATGAAGCGTTCGTAAGAGTAGATGCTCTGGCTGGAGTTGCCCTTCAAGACTACAGGCTTCCAGGGGAATTTTGACCCTCATAATTACTTTCAAAAGCCGCGTTAATTGTTCCGGTGTCGCCAGGATTCTGAAACCAAAATCAACATTAAACACTTTAGAACAAAATGAATCATACTCGAAAGTGGGCAGCCACCGCTCGAGGATCAAGTGCAGCAATGCAAGGGCGCATTCTGCTTTTACAGGCTGGCCAAAGGTTAAATGATGTGGTTGACCTGACCAGACAACATCTGCTGGAGTGAAACTTCTCTCCAGATATAAGAGAATTTTCTCGACAACCAGCTGCGAAACAGAAGCATCCATTGCAGAGGCGTAGTGTAAACGATGGCGAAACTATGTCGGTCTCAGGTACGATACCAAAGGAATGGACATGGTGAACGCACGATTTCAAGGCTGAGCCCGGGTAGAAGTTCATCATCCTCGAGGGCATTCATCATTTTCTTGCTCAATTTTGAGTCGAAGTTGGGTGACAACGCGACATTTGTTGACCTGTCTAAAGTGTATTGAACTTGAAGTGTAGCAGCTGCGATAACCTGAGCAGGCCAAGTATTACTGTCTTGCAGAGCGAGTTTGAGAACTTTGGAGAGTGTCTTTTGCAAGAATGATGCTCGAAATTCTTCTACACTTTCACGAACCTTCTCTTGCGACATTGGTGGTAGGGATTGCGTTGGCAAGGAGGAAAGCAAAGTCGAGGCCAACCTAGCGACTAAGCAGTACGTAACGGCAACACTTTCGAGATCCATATCTTGATATTCCTGCTTCCCAACTGTTTCTTTCTTCTTTACGGATCCCTTGCTTTGTTCCGCGCCTTTATGATGATCTGCAGCTTTAAACTTGTGCCAGATACTAGACAAAATTTCAAAAGCACTTTTCAACGACGGTAAGCATTGATTTGGGGTCAGGAACTTGAGTGCTTTGGAAAGTCGGGTCAAGTGCAAGGGGTGTAGGATAGGACTGGAAAGACCGATCTGATAGCGTTGCCGATAATCTCGGCAAGATTCTGATTTGCTTGAAAGCAGGCAAGCGAATAGGTTTTCAACATGAATGTCCATGGTTCTCGTCTTGGTGTAGTAATCGATCATCAACTCAAGAAACCCAAGTTGATCAAGATCAACTTGGGAAATCTGGTGTCAACCGTTAGTCTTAGTTTGGGCTTGACAATGGCCTCGACGCACGCATATAATTTGAGAGAAGATGCGGGGAATCGAAGGAATGATGAGGTTATGGTCAATACGAGCTATTGCGGTAAGGCACCGTAGCGATAAAGTGATTACACCTGTCTGATCCACTGTATCTCCATATCAGTATGGGAGCGTTGTGGAGAGACACTGTTTGACCTACGTCTCTGTTCACTAGCCAGAATGGCAATAGACGCTTCAATACTTCGATTGAAAACGCAGTCGACGTCCAGCGTTCTGTCGAATAGGTTTTCTTCCTCGACAATGTCGAGGAGAGCGGCCCTCGTTGTCCACGCCCATTCGTGGTCATTCGTTTCATCCAAATAAACTTGACAAGACGTGAAGAAACCCATTCCTGCAGCATGCAGTTGATTCAACGCAGTGCCGGCTTGTTGCTGGAATCCTTGACCAAACAAAGCACTGCGATATTTCGATATTGACTGGATATATTGTGAGAACAGCTTGGGAAGCGCTTCCAAAATGTAAGGTTTGTATGATTTCCCGAGATTGTCAAATGCATCAAAAATTGTATTTTCCACCTTGACGTCTTGCGATTGACGAAGAATCTCAAGATTGAAGAGGGTCTCAGCACCGGCGCTGAATATGATCTCGTGAAATGCAGCATTTTGCGTAGCATTATTAAGCAATCCAATACATTTCAACCAGTGTGGAAGGTAGGATTGGACGAAAGTGCTGTACATCTGATTCAGAGAAGTTTTAGCATGCTGGAACTTCACTGTAAGACCTAGATACCTTTTTCTTTCCCGAAGAAGTCGCTAAAGAGTTACGGTATAACTTGGAAAGAAGAGCTCCAATTTTGGAGAATCCTTCAGTTGGCCCAGTTTCCTCGAGTATCTGGAGAAAAGTTCCCCAACAATCTAGTAGCAATTCGGTATTCATCTTGTTGAGTCCTACGGGCCAAAGAACAGAGAGACAGGAGTGAGCAACCAAGATAAGCTGCTCCAAATCATCTGGCCTAGCCTCCTTGAGCAAAGTGAGAAAAGAGAGGAGGGTTACGCTGATGGGTATGCGGAGGAGCAAGGCAGAGAGCCATTTTTTTGGTAGACGTGAAGTGGAGCCTTCTTGAGCTTGGGAAGCATTGTCTTGCGAAGAAATCACGTCTAAAAGGAGTTTCCAGTACCGTATGTCGATCAAGGGGTTGGCTGAGCTAGCGAAAGAATATGACGCTGAGAATTTGAATGACAGGTGAAACGACCGAATGCACGCACAATCCTCTAGTCCTTTCTTTCATAAATTTAGTGAGCACCCAATCTGCGACCACTTCCGACTTGCATGGTACATGGAAAGACGCGTCGTCCCAAGCCCGCCGTGCAATCTCAATTTTGAAGGGACCTCCAGCGATTGGTGGATCAGAGGCTGCCTTCAAGGCTCGCACAAAACCCTGGGACGTTTGTGCATCCGTCATTTTTGAAAGGAGTTGACGCGGACGCCCTGTGCTGGGGGTTACTCAGAAGTATGCACAAAAAGTGCAGACGAAACCAATTTTTAGACCCTAACCTTAACTTTGGGCTACAATCTCGTACATACATGACCCTATGTGGACCCTTTCTTGTTCTGTTTATCCGTCCATTCTAACCAAGATCCCTTATAGTTGAGGATGCTGTTGAGACGGGAACATATCAGTCACCAAATATTGAAATGTCGAAAGTTGTAGTACGCAGTATATCCATTCCGCTTGGCGACGTCACTTGCTGTTGTGCTACGCATACCACTTCGGCAGTAGAAGGTTACTTCCTGGTCCGGCTTGGGCTTTTCAAACCCAAATTTCTCCTTGAAGGTCTCAGGCGGCATGTGAAGGGCACCCGCAAGGACGGAAAGTGGAATGTTAACGGCTGATGGGATCATTCCTTGCATGGTTTCTTCCGGTTCACGAACATCGATTAAATACGAGTCCTGAAAACACGTCGCCCCCTCGCCTTGCATTGCAACTGAGTAGATTACGCACCGGAGTCGGATTCTCCGTCTTTGGAACCAGCTCTGCATATGTCAATACCTTCGCATCCCAATCCCTCTGCATGTCATCTTGTCGTTCTAGTGCATCCTTTCTAGTTTGTTGTTCTGGTGTTAACGGAGGCTTGGGTGTTTGAGTAGAATTGTAGCGTAGTGCGATTGAGCGAGAGGTGATAGATGGTCGTTGAGGAACAAATCTCGCAGTCCGTACAAGGGTAGTTCGGAACATGGTTGCGTCGAGTACCTGACAAGTTTGTCCGAGCTGATAATAATGGCATCCTCGGAATTTGCCGGAGTGCTGACAAAGCCTATGACTGGCGGTCAAGTGGTAATTTGGTTGCAACACTCACACTCTACTTGCATACGAAGACGAGATTTGCTCATATTCTTCTTGAGTCTCTCTTTGCAAGTAAATATCAAGGATCTGTTATGATATTTGACCCATCCTCAGTCCCACATCTCAAGCCATGGCTCGTTAGGACTCTGGAACCAATGTACGTGTGCTTCTTCTCAATTTCAAACTTTCACTCATTCAACTCCTTCACAGATGCGACGCTGAACCCGGAGCCCTTGCTGATTATATTCTTGCCCTACTAAAACATAATGTGCCAGAAAGCGAGATGAGGAAGGAGCTGGCAGTCCAACTCGATGAATTTCTGGAAAAAGGTCTATTTCGTCGCTTCCTTCTCCAGTTCTGCCTTGTTAACACCTCTTGTTCAGAATGTGCTTCCTTTATTGATACATTATTCACTGTTCTTAGGACGAAATCTTATTTACCCTACGGCGCTACTCCTTCCTCACCGTCCTTCGCCTTAAAATCCCTTGATAATGGCATTCCGATCCCTCTCGACGGTTTATTGAATAATGCAATGTCAACCTCTTCGCCGGAACGAACTCGCAAACGAAGTGTTACGAATGACGAGCGTGATGGACGTCCACCAGCAAAAGGGCCAAGATTGAACTCCGACGGACAGTTTTCGCGTTATGGTAACGGAAATGGTCGAACGGATGTTCGGTCAACTGGGGGTTGGGGAGGCCACATTGAGAGGCCGCAGGCTATGGGTTACAGAGACACGGGCATGGACGGATATGGGCTACCAATCGGTGTAGGAATGGGGATGCATGGAGGTCCAATGAATGGCAGACAACCGCAGGCGTATCATCCCCCCGATCAAAAACGAGGAATCTGTCGGGACTACCATAGTGCGTATGTTATTTTTTGATGTCGCTATACCCTCATTCTCCTTTTCGTCAGACAACGGCTACTGTGCTCGCGGAGCCATGTGCAAATATAGCCACGGAGACGATGCTGTCGTGCCAGGGCAGTTGTATCCAATGAGTGGACCTACTGGTGGGATGCCCTTTCTTCCAATGTTTCCAGGGCCTCCAGGCGTCGTACCATTTGGTTCCAGTGCGGTCTACGATCCTCACGAAGCACGAATGGATTTAAGGCCGCCTAACCGCACTCATCAACGCGCGCCATTGTTGCCTCGTATTCAACAGGAGGATGGAAGTCGTGTTGTACACCCCGTCAACGCTTCCGGGGAGCTCCCTGTCATTCAAGACCTGACACCCAGTTTGCCTCCTGACTCGACCACAGCTCAGTCTGAACCTGAATCCAAATCTCAATTCCATTCGCCACATCAACAACACATACACCAACAGCCCCACCAATTACCTCAAATGCCTCAGATGGATAACTTTGACTATGGTGGCGTGCCAGGTCCGATAAACGGGCATAAGATGTACATGCCCATGGGAGCACCTATGGATGTTGAAGTGAATGGCTCGGAGATGAGGGGTTCAACACAAAGTCGAGGCAATTTTCGTAGCCGTGGGGGAGGAGGTGGAGGCAGAGGGACGTTTGGTGGAGAGGTGCACAACTTTCGTCCGGAACGTCGAAATGACAAGACTCTCGTGGTGGAGAAGATTCCAGAAGATAAGTTATCGTTGGAACAAGTTAACGGATGGTTCAAAAAGTTTGGCACCGTTACGAATGTCGCTATCGATTCTATGAACGCCAAGGCATTGGTTAGCTTCTCGACGCACGAAGATGCCCATGCTGCGTGGAAGTCCGAAGACGCTGTCTTCGGAAATCGATTTGTCAAGGTCTTTTGGCATCGGCCAATGGAAGGTCATGGTCAGGTTGGTGCTCGAATGCTAGCCGCTTCCGCACCATTAGTGGCGAACATTGCTGCCAAGGAAACTACAACTCGACCTACGGCCGTCACTTCGACGACTGCTGCTTCGTCTTCGTCATCGACAAGTAGTCGCAAGTTGTCAGTCACGCCTTCCGCTACGGCTAATGCCCTTGCGGCAAAACAGCAGCTGCTTGAACAGCAGATTGCTGAACAGAAGTCCCTAATGGCATCTTTAACAACAGCCTCCGCAGAGGAGAAAAAGACCATCATGGCCCGGCTGCGGAAATTAGGGGAAGAGATGACCACTACACCCACCGTACCCACCCATGTCCCGTCCACGAGCGCTGCCAAAAAATCGACTCCCAACCAGGATGTGCACGACCGGAAGGAGCGAGAGCGGCTTGACAAGGAACTCGAGATGCACAGTGCTGTCGCGGAAGGTGAGGATAACGCTGAGGATTTAAAGACAAAATTGGAGAGGCTCAAGGCCGAGGTGCGATCACTTTATGAAGCTTTTGGTTCTTATTATTGAAGATCTATTCTAGGCAGCTAGTTTGGGCATTGCTGATACAAGCACAGAGCAGTCATGGGGCGGGTCCCACCGCGGATATAGAGGCCGTGGGCGGGGCCGCAGTTACTTTCGCGGTGCTACCGCCATGCGTGGTGGTCCGCCACGAGCTAGTATGAAACTCGACAATCGACCGAAGAAATTGCTAGTTAAGGGTGTGCGTGAAGAAGGCCTACAAGCACTGCGTGATTGGTATGAGGTTAGTTCAAGTCTCGTATACAACCAAATGGTGCAGATGCTAATGAATAGCAGACGACAGGCCAAATGGAAGCCACCGAGCAAACCGATGGCGGAGATGTAATCGTCTCTTTCAAAAATCGGGCGTCGGCGGAACAGGTTTGGCTGGTTATTAAAAGTTGCTACTTCGTTCTGACTTTTTGATTCAGGGACTTGCCAAAGGCAACAGCATTCCAACAATTGGTTCAGTACAGATTACATGGTACACCGGTAAACAGGGAGGCAATGGAGCACCTGCTGCGAGCCCTCGACCAACTAAACCCAGTGCTACGCCCCTTAGGGAAAACAGGGAATTGAAGTCACCAGAAATCCCCGAATCCCTATTGCAAGAGGAGGAAGTTGTCGCTAGTGGTTGGGGCGGGGATGGGGACGATGGTGATGGCATGGGCATGCTTTGAATAAGAAAATTGCTCGTTTTTTCTTTCACATCTGTACAGTTCTATTTTACATTACTGCTTGGGCTTGTGCAATGCCGTTTGCTATCAAAAGTTGACCCCTCCACCTCTTTCTTTTCCCGACTGCTCCAGTCTGTTCCATGAGTGAGCGGGTTGCAACGGAAGTACATTTAACAAGATATCATAGAATCAGACTTAGGTCCATCACGCTGGAAAGCGAAATCTGTGCTATTTTCGCCTTGGTCAGCCCTATAGTCTGTGCAGGTAGTATTCGTATAAGAAGCGACTGAGTATTGTCAGGGAAAAATTTAAATAGATGTCTCCTCCATTTAGATAGATCTGTCAAACAACAACACTCCATTCGCTAGGAATGGCACCTGTCTGTCTGCCAACTAACTCTTGCCAGATTGGCCTTGAAATGGGACCCATTCCGTCTGACCCAGTTGGTATCAGCACATCTTCGCCAAGGTAACCGATTCTGTCCACGGGACTGATGACAGCAGCGGTGCCTATGAGGAATAAAGTATCAGCGTCGGAAAAGACGATAGGCAACGAAGTAGCGGACCTGCACCGAAGAGTTCTACGAGGCTTCCAGACATTGAGGCATCTTTAACCTCCCGCATTGTAACAAGCCGCTCTGAAACGGTGAGCTTTTCGGGCAGGTTTTCAAGCCGGTGGGTTCCGGCCGAATGCGCTCGAGCGAGGGCAAGTACGGAATCACGGGTTACACCGGGAAGAATCATTCCGTCGAGTGGGGGCGAAACGAGTTCCATAACTAAGAATACCATTGATCACTGCTAAAGATTGACGGTGGTTCAAAAATGACCAACCTCCATCAGCCTTCTTGAAAACAACAAACAAATTCATTGTTCCGACCTCGGTAAGGTAGTGCTCAGGCCCATGGAGCCACAAATTCTGAGCGTATCCAAGGGCAGCCGCTTCTTTTTGTGGCAGAATCCCCGGTGCGTAATTAACTCCCAATTTATAAGCACCGGTTCCTTACGAATCTAAAGTTAAGCTGGGGTAGCATTGCGAGTTCGAGGGGCATTCTTACCACCAGGTGTGGCACGAACATACTCGGTGGTGCCGAAAAGCGACACTGGTTTGAACCCGTCCGGATAGTATGGACCAACGGGGCTGAGGATGACGAAAAGAAGGGCTTCATTTGGAGGTCCGACTCCAACTGCCCGTTGCGTTCCAACTACATCACATATAATGAGTTATAGGCCTGTGATCAAGGAAGAAGTGCCCACTCATGGTGGGGCGAACATATAAACTATGTCCAGGTTCCTTGGGTATCCAACTTTTATCGATCCGAATGAGTTCCTTGATAGTTTCGAGAAGCGCTTCGCCGTCAAAGTTCTAGTTGAAGCCATTAACATTTTAAAGGTTGTCGGAAAGGATATTCATACCGGCAATGCAATACGTGCAGCGCTGGTGTTCATGCGTTTCATATTCATGTCTGGTCTAAACAATGTTACCTGTCCATTTTCGTGTCTATAGGCCTTCATGCCCTCAAAAATGGTCTGGGCGTAATGCAATACGGTGCAACTAGGTTCCAAAGACAGTGGGCCATCTTCAAAAAGTTAAGATAAAGTTGCTAGGGAAAAACAGATACTGACAAGGTTGAATTCGAGGTACGCCCCATCCTGATATCACATTCCATGGTATAGTTAGCATATGGTCAGTCTGTCCCCACATGTCAATTAAAATTTCGCAAGGAAGGCAGCTGCTAAGCACTCACAAATGTGTGGCCGAACTTCAAGCTGGAGGATGGTGGTGGGGTGCCTGGCTTCTGATTCTTCACGATTTCGAGCCTAGAATGCTAAAAGCACCATATGTATTGAATTTGGTTGAGTGAGGATGAATCACTCACGTCGATGTCAGCGAGTGTGTTGCCTACTCCGCTCATGAATCGGATGTTATTCGTAGCAGAAGAGCGCCAGGCATGTATGGCCCAATTATTGGTACAGAATGTAACAGCTTTTGACGAGGGATGACATGCTCGTCGGAGACCGAGCGACATGGTCGATGGTTCAGACAAGTTCCGACAGTGACACAAACGCGTCTGGTCACGTACTGTGGTAGCAATACGCGCGCCGAAGGATCCGTTTCGGCGATGGACCCCGGCGTGATGCGCAACATTTCAAAATTTTATGGGGCTCTTGGAGTACTCAGAGCACCCGTAAACCATATTCTATGTGCTTATGGGTATCTGCAGCCCCGCAGGGGCCGAGAAAAACTCGACTAAAATTTGCTAGAAATTTCATTATTTTTAGTAACAACCAGGCCGTTATGCGTTATGTTGAGTGCCATACAGTTCGGTACTACAATAAGTAGCCACCTGAACTCTGTCGCTGACTACATAGAAAATAAGGGTGTGAGAGCATTCAGAATTAGTCAAGAGGTAATGCTATTGTGATTGCTGGCCAGGGGAATATGGTGTTTGAATTTGGTGGAATGATATTTGTTTGTACGTACGTTGTTCTGTCACTGGTCGTTTGCATCAAGAAATTCCTTCTTCCCTATACTTAGGCGAGTCTCTGGTTGTGGACGTGCTGCCTTGACGGGTCCTTCGTCGCCATCCTATACCCATTTCTCTTTCTTTTGGGAAGCTCCGTATACCACTCCTCGGCGGCCGTTGCTTGCCAGCACTCACGAAATACCCATTGCCATACCTCTACACAACACGATGGCAAGGCCTCGAGAACCCTTGCCCCGGCTCAATATTCCGCAGAATCTGAGCATGCAACAACCAGTGGGCGGGCAGGGCGCGTTCTCCCCAGCACTCCCAACTAGTCTGCAGCAAGGCTTTCATCCCCCATATCCCATGCACAGCTCACTTCAAACTCCCATGCAAGCATTCTTCATTCCTCAAGCCCCATCAGCCCCGGGTCGCCCGACACACCAGAGCAATGCCAGCGTCGCCCATTTGACCGCTGCTGGAATTCATCCTCTTAATACCTTTACTCCTGTCACAGGCCATTTTCCTCGTCCTTCCGTGATGCTGGGTCCGCCTCCTCCCTTTGTGGGACAGCAATCATCTGGCCATCCATTCCCAAACCGTAACAGGAGGCAGCCCAGTATTGGTGGGCCGCCAAAAGCAGTTCTTGGTGGTCCTTCTCGTAAACTTAGTCCCTTGCCCACCGTCGCCGTCGTACCCATGGCTCCCTCGCCGACCCCTCAGAAGGTAAAGAAGGTAGTTGTGAACTTTCCCAAAGAGACCGTACCTGGTGACGATGGCCAACCCCCGACGCGTCCATCGTGGGCTAGATCACCACTCATGAATAACTTCGTTTACCGTGATCAAGACGTTCCCCCAGTCGATTTGCAGACAAAAGAGCTCTTTCCCCCTGACTCGTGGAGATTTGAAATGCCTGATACTGTTGACGTTTTTCTGCCAGGAAAGGTAATCTTCATGTCATTCCTGTGAATCATCATCTCATCGCAAATTTGATTAGCTTGCTTGGGACGCTATTAAACAGCAAGCTATTGAAGCGAAGCTCGAAAAGCTGGGAGTAGAACGTGGTTCAGGAAGTAATATTCCTTTCATTCACGCTCCTCATGCTCGGGCTGCATCGGTTTGTTGACCTCATGTTTTACACGTGTTTCGTGTGTATTCACACTCCCTTAGATATCATCTCCCGCGGATCCTGCTCTCTTATTCTTCAAATTAAATAAGCTCCAGCAATCTCTGGACGTCTCGTCGGGTGGCAACTCTTTGTCAAACTCGCCTCAGCCACTCTTCGGGCTCTCGCCACCACCACGGTCCCGATTTATAACCAATCGTCACGGCCACAGTATGTCGCTGGCTCAACCCCCGTCCTACCGACCTCCATTCTTCGATGCTCCGCCCCTAGTGTTCAATCCCTTTGGGCCGAATGCAATCCTTGCATCTGATCAGGATGTGCCAGAGAATTCTACACATTCGACCGTGACTGAGAGTATTCACGCTCCTCAAGGTCGTATCCCAGTGACAATAGCTTCGTTGGCCCCTCCACCGTTGTCGGCAGTCCCTCGCTCAGACAGCCGCCCTGATTTTATCCGTGGGTTTGGTCTGGACATACCAGAGGAAGAGGAAGAAGAAGTGCAACAAGACGAAGTTCAGGAGGACGGTGATGGTGAAGCCACTCAGGACATGGAGCTGGAAGAGAGCGGAACCAATGAGGTCGTAGATTTCGATGGCGCTAGCACAACTGCGCCCCAAAGCAGACTTCATTCGCGTCATGTGTCAAGGCTTTCTGCAGCTCTTTCCCTCCGCTCGGTGGGTGGGAATTTGAATGCCGTTTTTGGAGAGGATGATGCGGCTCAGGACGACGGAGCCGCTCATCCAGAGCAACATTTGGGTCGGAATGACGTGGATGTTGAGGACGCTATAGGGGAATGGACCGGATCTGAAGATGTTTATCTTGGTAACGAGAGTTCCGATAATGAGGTACGTAACTGGCGGCATCGACGAGCTTATGACAACCTGATTGCTTTTCAGAGTATTGGTGAATGGTCAAATCCATCTGACGAGGAACGAGCCAGGCGTGAACGTGTCAGACGTCGTATGAATCGCACAAATGCTCAGCAACTGGACCAACCAAGGCGCATACCAAATTTTCCGCGCCCTCCAGAAAACACAATGATGTTTTCCTCATGCAGAGACGACGATATGGTTTCTAATCCAAGTGAAGAAAATCTCGTCCTTCAGAGTCAAACAGGGCTTTTGAGTAAACGCGGTCTTTCGCCCCACCCGCATTCTCGTGTAGCGTCTGCGCAATACTCGCTACATGACCCGGCTATGGCACATTCGCGCACTCATTCTGAAAACTTCGAGTATCCGAATATTACAAACCACCAGTCGCAACCTTCTCTTGGTAGAAGAGATTCTCTCAACCCCTTCGCGAAACCATTTGTGTTTGGCAAACCCCTCCAGTCTTCTGGTTCTGGTTCCTGGGAGGGTAACAGCGGGGCTCCAAACGCACCTCTGTTGAGTCACTCCCGTCTTCCATCATTTGGTAAACCATTAAATGTTGCCGCGCCCGAATTCAAACCTGGAGGCTTCACCTTCAGGCCGCCAGCGGGAGTACCTCAGATGCCCGCCCCTGCGCCAGGATTCCTTCAAGACTCTATCGCACCAGTTGACAACCCTGAAAGCTCTTCCTTTAAGGTTCAAGGACGAGAAAAGAGGCAACGACGTGGTTCCAGTGGTTCCATGGAAGAGGGAGATAGTATGTCATCCTTCAGATTCCCGCCAAATTTAGAGTCTCCTCGAAGTATCCGGCATACGACATCTGTATCTGGCTCACGGCATAAACTCAACCCGTCCGCTGAACCCTTTACATTTGCTGGGTTCTCCGCCGTTGCCACTCTACCTTACGTGCCAAAGGCCGTGAGCCAACAAGACGCTGCTCCAGAATCTGGAGAGGAAACATTCAATGATAATAGCACAACCAAGGCGGAGGAAAATGAAGACAATCAGACTCAAGACTTGAATTTACCCTCTACTGCTAAACCGAAGCGTGCACCGATACCTCTCGATTTCAAGCACCCTGTTTCTAGCAATACTGTCCCGGCTGGTTTGTTCAAAGCGTTGGTTAATAATGGTGATGAAAGAACTCGCCGAGCTGTGCGTTCTCGACTTAGCTCTCGGGAAATATTCGACCACCTCAATCGCCCTTCGATGGATGACATACATGTTCCTCCCATCGCAAACCAAACTTCGCGTAGTCGACACGTCACAGATCCGGGCGATCGACCAAACTCAGCAGGAGATGAAGACATTTTTGGTTCGTCAAGATGCACGACTCACACGCGTCGTAGATCCTCCTTACCTGATGCTCTTCGTGATGATAATTCATCTCTCTCAGGAGTATCTGTGGCACCTCAGGATCTGACAAGTCGGATGGAGATACATAAGATTGAACATGTGCTGGGTCAACTTTTGGATGATAAACTCACCGCACTTCGTCAGGATCTGTCAAAACGGGAGCAAAACGGTGCTCAGGGTTTGACACCAACAACGGAGGCTATGATTGCCGACGTGGTCTCATTGTTTCGTACTCAACTTCAGGAATCAGCTGGCCGCAGCCTGGAGGATAGTCAGATGGATGCTCGTGGCGAAATGGATTTCGAATTGATCAAAGACGTTGTTGAGGAAGGCCACAGAGAGATTTTGTCGGTTCTCAAGGCCCAACTGCAAGAGTTGTTTGAACAACTCCCTAATCGCCCTGCCGGGAACAGCTTCCAAGACATAGTCCCTATTGTTGAACGGGTTGGTAGCAACACAACGCAAGCTGTCATAGAAGCCATCTCAGAATTCTCCGTTCGCCAAGAAGCCATTGGACGTGTTATCCCTGCTCGAGAACGCGATGCTCTGTTGGAACAACTTATCTCTGTCCTTAACCCAATGCTGGCCTCCATGCAAACCGACCCTATCGACTATGAGTTCCTAACGACTCATCTCACCCAGGCAGTCAAGCCGCACATTTCGCAGCTCATTGACTTGGCCTCCGATAAACGCGAGACTGCTGGTCTCATCGTGGACAGAATCTTGCCTCTGCTACCCAATTCCACAGTCGACACGGACGCAATTACGTTGCAATTAATCGCGGAGGTCCGCCGCGCGATCGCTCCCATTGACGCCTTTGAAATCAAGGAACAAGTAGCAGACCTTGTAGTGGAACGCTTAGATTCACGTCTCGCTGTTCGAGATAAGGCGTTCAACATCGATACCGTTACTGGCAAAGTTACGAACGGCGTGGCGGGGTTGTTGGAACCATTGCAAAGAGTTCCGACAACATTGGACCAGGTGGTCGCTTCACAGGATGCGCTCACTACGCAACAAAATGAGTTAAGCACGCTTCACAACACGATAGCCACCGCTTTGTCTGAGCTTCCCTCTCAACTTGATTCTTGCCTGGCAACTCTTCAGACAACTCAACAAAACATTTTCGGTAAACTCGAGGCTGGAATCATCTCAGCATCTCAGCCTAATGACGGCATTATTGAGCTCAAGTCCACAGTTGAGGGCTTGTCTGCGAACTACCAGACTCTAAATCATGGCAACGATGAACTCATAGCGATGCACAAGCAAGTTTTGGACAAAATAACCGTCCTGCCTGATGCCTTGTCTTCCAACATGAATGCAGTACACAAGAGTCTAGCTGAAATGATCACTTCCCGCGATATCTCAAAGCGAGAAGTGGATGAACTCCGCAAACTCAACAATGACTATCAAGTTCAACTAACAAAAGCCCGCGCAGCTCATGGACAAGTTCGGGTAGAGAAGGATGTCTTGAATGAGAGGCTTGGCGTCGTTGAGGGAGAACGTGATCATCTGAAAGTGCAGGTCGCTGAACTACAATCCTCAACCAAAGCGAGGGCAGCGGAAACCTCAACCCTGGAGTCTCGAAATTCAGAACTTGAAGAAGCACTTTCGAAGGCGCTAGCGCGGCTTCAATCGGCTGACGTCGCAACACAAGCAAACCAGCAACGTATTGCCGACTTGGAAAAAATTAACAAGGAGTTGGTGGCTGATAAACAGGCTTCGAAGTCCAAGGTCTGTTAAACATCGATATACTCTTTAAACTAATTTTGATTTATTTTGGCAGGTGGAGTCCTTGGAGTTGCAGGTCACCTTTGCGTCGCGCGATAAGGAAAGTGCTGTCCAGGCACTAGAAGCTCTCCAAAAGCAGCACGATACACTTGCATCGCAGCAAACACATTGGGACGATTGGCGACGCACTTCCGAAAAGATCGATATGCTTACCAACTTGATTGGTCAAGCTGATAATGATGAGCTGAAAGAACTTCGTAGGAATCGAGAACGTAGCAAAGCTCTCGAGGGAGAGCACACTGCACTACAAAAACGCTTCAAGGATTTAGAAGTCAAGGTATTCAACAGTGAACGGGCGGCTACTACTGCGCGGCAAAGTTTAGCACAAGCCCAGCAACGTTCTGCTGAATGGGAACGACGGGCCAAGGAGTACGAAGGTCAATTGGAGATGACGCAAACTAAATTGGATCAAGCCGAACAAATTCAAGCCCAGCTTGACGCTGATTACTCTTTGATGAAGCTCCAATTTGAGGAACGCGAGGCTGATGACCGCTTAGCGAAGGTATATATCTATTTATCAGAACTTTTCAAGTTAAGCTCACTTTTTCTCTCAGGATCGCGAAAACAAAATGCGGGATCAGATGTCTGCTCTGGAGAGCAAAGTCAGAAATCTTCAAACGGAGCTCCTCGAAGCAAAGACCTCCAAGGCCCCAATTCCTAACAGGAACATCACAAACGGTAATAGCCATCCTCCCCCTCGACCTGATTCTCGAGCGAGCACGATCTATGATGGTCGCTCAATCACGCCGAACCGTCGCATTTCTACGTATTCGACCACAAGTGGAAGAACCAATACACCACCGCAAGCCTCTGTTTGGCAATCTATGCACGCTCCCACTAACACCAATATCGTTAGCAAACACGTAACATCATCGGCCAGCATCCATGCCCCTAAGAGTAGATACCCCCCTCTTGGTCCATCCACTCCCAAAGCGCGGCGCCCAGCCTACCCGTCGTCATATAATCGAGCAGCAGCACCATCGCCGACTCCGAGCACCGTGTCCGCAGCTCCCACACAGGGCGAGGATGGCTGGTGGTCATGATAACGATTATTTTTGATTAATGTTGATTCAATTTTTTTTACTGTCTTGCATATCTCAATGACTTTTACTGCTCTCCCATGCATATTACTTGCTCAAATATCTCCATATAATCTATACCTCCCATCGCCTCCTACATACTCACATTCTTTTCAACGTTTTTTTGTTCTCACTATAATCATCTTCTAGCGGATTTGTAAATATACCTACCTTCGTTCAACGTTTGTGCTACACTGTACACTGGGGAATAGATTGCAATTACTACGTGGATCTACATTGATCAAAACAAACAACAATGTCAGTATATGACGAGCTATGGATGTGTGGGCACAGCAGAAAAACTCAGGATACCAGCTCTGACGAGGAAGACGGTGTTGATGGGAATATCCATTCTTGAACCGCTTTCGTTGCTTCCTGAGGCTCGTTTGGTACCCTATTGACAGGTTATGAGTAAAGCTATTAGATTGTAGGAATGAGTTGATATGAAATAGAACTGACTGCAGTCTTGGTAACCATCGCCCATTCGATAACTCGAAGAAACGAGACACGTGCTTTTGCCCGCTCTCTTCCATCTTCCGGCGCTGTTCTCGTTGCGCGTCCTCAACATTAGATTTAGCATCTGTTGCTCGTTCCATGTCCTTGAGCACGATAGCCTCTGTTAAATCTTGCCACAGTCTGAGGGCATTTCGTCAAGGACAGTGATTCAAACACAGAGGAGTCTTCTTAACGCACCTGCGTGATTCATTTGCTTCCTGATCTTCTTCGGGTGGAACCCACTTGGGGGACACATTCTGACCATCCTTGGTGGCATCGAATAGAACCCGTTTCTTCCCCGTCTGACAGAACGAGTAAATACACCAAGGAAAGGACAACGACAACAGCCTTGTGCACCTTGTTGTTCCTGATTTCCATGAGGTGGCTCCACCTCCCCGATACTTCTCCGATTTCTGTGGAGTTCTTGCGTACCCGCCCGGACAATGCGTTGTAGGTGCCCGAAAAAAAGCCCTGCAAAGACTGATCAGCTTAACAAATGATAATCACAGGAAAAAAATGCCTTGGTTTTGAACTCAAGGTCGCAGTAATACCCATGCTTTTCGTTCTTGGCTATACACGTGTCCCCCAGCTCGAGTACCATCTTTCCGAACAAAATCCCGCGGGCATACATATTAGGCATTGTGATGACGTATTCTACATAACAAAATTAGTGCGCGTATTCAACCAAGCAAGGTAAGAGGTCATGAGCGTTCACGCACCACCGTCATCAGGTTTTCCGAGTAACGTCACGCGATTCTCACCCTCCATCGTTGTTGAGACGCTATTTCCAAGGAATTTGGACTTTGGACGGAGCTCCCCGATAATACTAACATGGTTCGCGGGAGATATGTAGAAGAAGGCAGATATAGGTGGATGATGTGAAACTATCAGGACGTTAGTTGGGAGATGCGTTGGGTTCGATATTCCACGCGCCTTGCTCTGCGATGTAGAACCCTTGCGTACCATTGGGATAGTCATACCTACATCGAAAGAATTCTCCGAGAATAGGGTTATATCTGAAGAGGACTCGTACATCTCTTTGGAGATGAGGACGATAGCACGTACGGTTTCTTGACACCTTTCGGTTTGATATGCCAACCTGCGAGGTAGTACTGCAACACACGGATAAACCGCTCCTCTGGGTCATCGAAGTTCTCGGCACTGATGATAGGATATGAGAATGACAAAAGAAGCAAAATGGAAGGGAGCCTTGCCCGAATATTAGATCTGGATGAGACATGAAATCGGTAATTCGCTCGAGCATACTTCGGGGCTCGAGCACAAATGTAGGAAAAGTAACTCTAGAAAGATCCATCCCCACTCTAATTCACGTCCATTTCCGAGAAGGAAGGGTAGAAAAGCGAGTCAGATCGAAGTCCTGGTGCATAAGGTGATTGTCGTAGACTTACCTCAGCTGGGAGATTAACGATGTAATTATGGAGCCTTCATTCTCGTCCCTGAGATCGTCGTCAGTATCGCAGGCGAACATGTCCCAAGGCATGGTACAGACAAGATAGAGGTGTCGTCGGGCTCTGTGTCTGAAGGGGCTTTGTCGTTCTCGCCCCCCTCGAGTGAACCGCGTGGCTTTACAACGCGGCCAAGGGTGGACCCTGCCTGGCTGAAGAGGCCCATCATTGCTGCAAGGAGACTTGGTGCTTGTTATAGGCAGAGTGTGGTCGAACGTGGTGAAGAGGAGAATTCTGGCTTTTTCGAGATCACAGCTTTCCGCTGAGCGCTTGAGAGATCAGACAGTACATTTACTCCGGCACAGTAATATCGCAGTAATGCCTAATGAAGTAACAGACAAGGTGCGTCTCCTCTAGAAAAGAAGCGTCTCTAGAAAACAATCTTCGTAGGTCCCTTGGGAACTGGTATATCATCTCGGAAAAATGCTCCGTATGCGCTATGCTCCTTTTTCTTGATCGTCATCGGGAACTTTTTCAATCCTTCGTACTCAAACCCTCCCTCTCTCAATACTCGAGCAAATTCGCCAGCGAGAGATCGCTCGTGGTTGTCCCCAGTGAAAAATGTGATTGATTTTCCTGTCTTTCCACCCCGACCTGTATCAACCAAAATGAAATGAGATAATCCCCACTTGAACAGAAGGCTCAACCAACCCGTTCTTCCTATCCTATGGATATAATCCTCGATGGTCAGCGGAAAGGTATAGTTGATGACTGCCCCAACGTTGGGGATATCCAGTCCCCGTGCTGCAACGTCGGTCGCAACCATTAGGCCAGTTGTACCGTTTTTAAAGTTTTCCAAGGTCTCAAGCCGTGCGGGTTGTGACATATCTCCATGCAGCGCACCTACAGAATACCCATTGTACTTCAACATTTGCTCCACACGTGAAGCTTCTTTCTTGTACAGGGCAAAAATCAAGATAAGTGAATCGGAGGCACCTTTGGTAGAAGTTTTCTTGTGCGATAGCTTTTGCAAAAGGGCTAACAGCCTCTGGCTAATAAGGAAGGTTTGAAAGGCTGTGAAGAGCATGAAGAAGCGTCGTGCTCACTCTTTCGAACGGGAGTCGTCAAAGACGGCTACGCTTTGCTCGACGCGACTATTCGCTGTCAAGTCGTCGCTTCCTACTGTTACCCTCACTGGATTAGTCTGGAAGGTGCTAGCCAATCGCCGAACAGCCTCTGGCCATGTTGCGCTAACTGTCGGTATAGGTTCATGGGGATGATGTTTTCGAGGAGAGGAAGAAAAGCTTACACATCACCGTCTGCCTTTCCGCTGTAGGTTTCGTGCTCGAGATGATATTTCGGATATCATTCTCGAAACCTTTATCCAACATCCGATCCGCTTCATCTAGCACAAGATAGTCCACTCTACCAGAAACGAGTGGGCCGTCAGAAGGGAATACATTCAGAACAAAGCTTGAAAACATACCCACTCAGATCACAGACACCTTCCTGCATCAGATCCAAAATTCGCCCAGGCGTCCCAACAATGATTCTTGTCGTCATACCATCCTTTGCCTTACTCGCATTTTTGAGCATTTTTACCTGTGGGTCCTTCGGAACGCCACCAAAGACGGCGACACTGGCAATACCGAAAGGTTTTCCGAGCGCAGCGAGGGTATCATGCGTTTGAAGAGCAAGCTCACGGGTGGGTGCGAGCACTAGAATGGATATCGTCGAATTCCCTGACTTTAACGATGATTTTGTAATTGACTTTATAAGTCGTGATAACGCGGGTATACCGAATGCTAAAGTTTTCCCACTGTTTGTGGAGATATTAGTCTATGATTTGATCAGGGTAGGAGAAGATTCTTACCTGCCGGTCTCAGCAATACCTACGACATCGCGACCCTCTAAGGCAGGCGGCCAGGTGCACGCTTGGATGGGTGTAGGTTCCTTGAAGCCGGCGAAGGAGGACTGAAGTTCAACCGGAACATTAAGTTGAGCGAAGGCAATTATAGGCTTCACGGAGGGCATATCTGGTGGAGTGTGAATTGTTATTGAATGTCTATGGAGGAACGCAGCTGCTTCTGCGGAGGTTGCAGGCGTCGGGGAGGGGGTTATTGAGGGTGTAGAGGAATCTGCGGATATAGTGATAGTCAGTTGGGGTTTGTCGAGGTCCATTCTGCTGACGCACTGTCGTCTGAGACGGATGTTGACGGGAAGGAAAAGCTTTTGACTGCTTCTGTCGCTGCCTGTTCCTCTTTACGTCTCTTTTTCCTATCTTTCTTGGATTCAGAAGTTCTTGCGTCCCCGACAGCTGCAGATTCATCTTCAGTTTCACGCTTGCGTTTCTTCTTCTTCTTCTTCTTCTCCTTCCCACCATCTGTTGCGCTTTATAGACTGTATGAAAAGATCCAGAAGAGAGGGACGCACCTTGAACAGAATCAACGACCATAGCATCTACATCCTTCTTCATTTTCTTCTCTTTCTTTTCGGGTTCGCTTTTCACTTCTGTGTAGACCAAGCTCAGAAGAGGATATTAAATGGTGAGGGTAGACGGTACCCTCGCTATCTGTAAGCGCTGATTGCTTACGGTGGTTCTTTCTACTCTTTTTGACCTCTGTTGACGTCGTCTATCAGAAAGGCGTAAGACAATGTGTGGCGACTCACTGCCAATCTCAGCGTCAGCGGCGCCATCTTTTGATTTCTTTCTTATTTTTGGTGAAATTGAATCGTCGGACATGGTGGTTCAGAAAAAAAGTTGACCCAGTCGGCAATTCTATATTTGGACGATCTCATTGATCTGGACATACACTCGATCTATTCAAGCGACTGAATGTTGAATTGTGCCCACTACTTGTTGAATAGCCAAGCTGGTCAGTCAACTAGTCAACTAGTCAAGCCTCAGTCTACGATTTTTTATGACGCTTGCTATCGCCAAGTATTGCTGAGTCGTGCATGGACTTGGAATTGCTTGCAAACAACATGTTGTCAACACAGCCCTTGTCCAACGCCAAGCCAGACTTTGGCCCTTATTTTGACTCTTTTATGACCCTCCTTTCCGTTACCCCTTCTTAGGCGGTCTCCTTCGACATTAATGCATCTTTACTACCACCCATTCCTTGCGCTGGCCGTTCTCTTTCTCGTCTTATGCCCTATCTCGATTCATGGTGAGTGGTTCTGAATTTGTTCTTGTTCCTGATCTGAATCGTCGTTCAGCCCACAGCGCTCCTGCTAGACTATTGAAAAGAGTCACCAATCCATCCATCATTTCTTTGGAGATATTACCCCGCCAGCCAAATTTGCTGTCCCTGAGTAAGCGCCGTCCACCGTCGCTCAATATCCTCCGCCATGACGACGTCTTCCGCCTCATCCTCTCTGCCTTTGACGACACCTTCCACCTTCATTTACGCCCAAATGATCACCTTATACATTCTGCTGCTCGTATCAATTACTACGCTACCACGGAATCTGGACAACATGTAATTACCCACACGGAACCCCTCCTTCGCGAGTCTGTCAAGGCGTATCTGGGGGAGGTTGTCGATGTGCATCATTCGTCTACCCGCATGCGCGAAGATGCCGCAGGAGTTGTGCCTCGACCCCATTCTGCAGATTTAGGATGGGCACGTATTATGGTACATCACCAAGGTGACACCGACAAAAATATTGCTCCTGTTTTCGAGGGCACGTTTTCTGCAAACGGTATAATATACCACATCATGACGAAAGAAAACTACAATCGCCACAAACATGATCTTGATCCAGAGACTGTCCAACCCCTCCATGGCGCTTCAGAAATGGTGATCTGGCGGGAGTCCGATGTCATGAGTTTTGAGGAAGATTATACAGCAAAGACGGGTCGCAGTGTCACTGGAAAAGCTGCCCTCCCTCAATCTTGCGGTCACGATCGACTGGATTATAATACCAACCCAGTCCAAAACCCAATGTTGCCTCATACGGCGACCGCTTCTTCCTCCTGGTTCGATCACCTCGTGAATCCCTCAGGCAACGAGTCAGTTTTTCGTCGAGATGATGCTCCTACCAGCAATGGAGGCATGGGTACAAAGTCCGCTGTCTTCTCCCTACCTACCTGCACGAGCTCATAGCTGTCGCTAGCTTCGTTAATTTTATTGGGCAAACGACTGGCTGTCCCACTTCCCAGAAAGTTGTGAGTGTTGGGAGTCAATTTTTTATTTGGCGGCTTATTCGTGACAGCTTTACATGGGCGTGGCTGCCGATTGCACGTATGTATCAAAGTACAACGGTCAGGCGAACGCTACCACCCAGATTTTGACTAATTGGAACTCTGCGAGCGCACTTTATAAGGCATGTTTGCGTTTCAACTTTCTTTTGAATGAGGCTGACTGCTGGAACAGTCTACCTTCAATGTAAGCCTTGGTATTGCCGAACTCCAAGTTCAAAGTGCAATGTAAGCTCTGCAATATCTATGCAAATCGCATACTCTTTCTGACTTTGCCTTCTACTTTCCATCAGCTGCCCAACGGCGACTGACCCCGCCATCCCTTGGAATATACCGTGCAGCGGAGCTGAACTAGATACCCGCCTTTCTCTTTTCTCACAGTGGAGGGGAACGAGAGCCAACGACGGAACTGGCTTGTGGCATCTGATGAGTGGATGCCCAACAGGCTCGGAAGTTGGCATCGCATGGCTTGCAACTCTGTATGTCCCGTCCCTCCCGTCTTTGACTACCCGTTATCAATTAAATTAAGCTGTCAAACCACATCGGCTGGCACCGCACCAACTATCGTATCTGGTGCTGCAGTTTCGACATCGGGACTAACAGAATGGCAGGTTGTTGCACATGAAATAGGTCATAATTTTGGCGCCATCGTAAGCTCCGCATCACTCCCTTGCCTTGATCCAAGCCCTAACTATCATCATTACGTAGCACGACGTAGGCTCGCTTGCTGTCTGCATCTTGCTATCTAATACATTATCTTCAGTGTGCCGACAACTGCACAACGAGCTCGCCTTGTTGTCCCTTGACTACCACTACATGCAACGCCAACGCACGGTTCGTTATGAGCCCTGTTTCGCAGGCCGGGGAGTCTGTATTTTCACCATGCAGTCTTGGAAATATCTGTTCGTTGTTACTAGCTGCCGCTCTGCCGCTCTGCCTGTATGACTCAATCTACTATTCTAGGTGCTGTGATGAGGGGCGTACAAGGCGGCAAGGTTAATACGAGTTGCCTTGTTGACCCTGACCCAACTCGTCAAACCATCTCCCTTCAAATGTGTGGAAATGGCATTGTTGAAAAAGGGGAGGATTGCGATCCAGGCGTAGGCTCTAATTCAACGTGCTGCGATGTTGCGACGTGCAAGTTCAAGGGAACAGCACAGTGCGATCCAGAAAACAGCGCGTGTTGCACGAGCCAGTGTACCTTCGCCCCTGCAACGACAGTGTGCCGTCCTTCTAGGGACGTCAATTGTGATGTGCAGGAGGTTTGCACAGGCAACTCTTCAACGTGTCCAGCAGATGTGGTTATTCCTAACGGCAAGTTTACCGACCTATAGTTTACCCGAATCTGACGCCAGTTTCTTTTGATAAAGGACGAAGCTGTGGAAGCGGTGACTTGAAGTGCGCAAGTGGTCAATGCACCTCCGTATCTCGTTAGTTTTGATTCATTGATTGACTTCTGGCATTTTTCTCACCAAGTCTATTCCAGTGCAATGTCAGAATGTCGGTGCTTCGATGGGCCTGAAGACGGCTTGTCCGGATCGAAGCGACCAATCTTGTCAGATCTCTTGCCAGGACCCCACCAATGCAGGAGCTTGCGTCAGACTGACGTCGCTGCTTATTGATGGATCACCCTGTGGTACGTGAATGTGTCATCCCTCATCCCCCGTTGGCTGCGGAGATTCTGATACAGAACCAGGTTTCGGCGGTAGTTGCGTAGCTGGTAAATGCCAAGCGGCAGGGTTCTTAGACACCGCAAAGGTATATATCTACCCCCGCGATCGCCGTTCCGTGTCACACTTATTCGTAAAATAGGCATGGTACACGCAAAATCTGCAGATTTCTATTCCCGTGACGATTGTTGCAGCGCTTGTGGCGTCTCTGGTTCTTTGGGCTATGTTTAGAGGTGAGTCCTCTTGCTTGACGTTGATTGTCTTTTCTAACGCCCGATACTGTTTATACTCACAGGGGTGAGACGTTGCTGTGGAAGGCGCACCTCGGCGGCGAGAACTGTCATCCCAAAGCAGTCCATGGGAAGAGACCACGAGAGAATTCCAAGTCAAGATCCAATCTTCCAACTGAGATACGATAGGGTTGTAGGATCATCTGCGCAGCCTGGGACCAGGTATGTTGATCCTCGGATATGATTGCGCTTTGTTTTCATGGAGGCTCGAAAGTGGTTACACTCGCGTTCCCCCGGCAGCCCATGACCGATCTAGATCAGGGACGGGACGTGGAGACTTAGGTTATAGATATGGAGCCAATAATCTGACTGCATGGGTTGATGACAGCCGGTACAACGGACCTGGACGGTAGTTCGTATTAACGCCTTGACGTCTATGATGTAGATCATTACTACTCTATTCGCAGATTTTATAGCGATTGTAATATTTGAACAGGATTCTTTGCTCTCGACCTTTCTTAGGTTAGCCAGATTCTAGGAGCACTGCAACTGTCAAGATACGCAGCCAATCCACTAAACATGAAGATATATAAACCCAAAACTTGGCGCATGATAGGCAGTTGTTCAGGAACTGGATCGTGTGCTATGTAAAAGGGTGTAGCCCACAACATACACTTAGACGCAGCGAAGGACCAAAAATAAAGCTTGGTGACGCTCCTTATGTGAGTGTCCATCGATCTATCGCGGGATTAACTCGGGGGTGGCACTGTCAACATTTCTTACTCACTGTTGGGCGTCTCTCGCGAAATGGAGAAAAGGTACAAATGATTGGCTGAGGTTCACATGACCTTGTCGTAGTTGGTGGGTGTTTGAGTGGTGGGAATACATTTATGGATGTGGGGGTAAATTTAATTACAATGGATTGCGTGGATTGACCATGTGCGAAGTCTATGACATAATGTCGACGGAATCAATTATGGCGCAAGGGTAGGCTCAGTTGAGAGTCGTCTCTCGAGGATGCCATCAACAATACCAAATTCCATAGCTTCCTGGGCTATTCAAAATTGAGATGTTAAGAGGAGACTTCGAATTAGAACGAGAACTTACCCGTCATGTAATAGTCTCTTTCCAAGGCTTTTTCTGAAATGAGTGTTATTATCAGTTTGAAGCACCCGCCTAGTGGTTATAACGTTACTCACCAAATCGCGCCAGACCTTCTGCTTGGCTTTCCCCGTCCTTCCCACAGTGGCGCTGATAGATACCAGTTAATACCTGCCGTATGCGTAAAATCTCTTTGGCATGAATAGCGATATCAGACGCCTGTCCTGAGGCACCGCCTGAGGGCTCTAAAGTGAAAAGAAAAAAAAGAATGAAGTAGAAAACTTGGGCTCAGATATATGCTTACGGTGTATCATGATACTGGCATTCGGCAAGCAGTGTCGCTTTCCTTTTTCGCCAGCAGCCAGCAGCAAGGAGCCCATGGAAGCTGCCAATCCGAGACTGTAGGTGTGGATCGGAGATGAAACATACTAAAAGCATTGCTTGTCAAATGGTGGGTTTAGTTGCTTGATGTCATAATTATACCTGCATCTAAACAATTCAGCACCCCCGAGTAGATATGGCATGATGGAGCTTACTGTGTCATAAATAGCGAGGCCTGCAGTTACGCTCCCTCCTGGAGAGTTGATGTACAGGTGAATAGGTTTGGTGGAATCCTCTGCTTCCAAGAAAAGGAGTTGAGCGACGATTAGCGTTGAATCTGAGTCGCGTATCTAGCATGTGTCAGTTTGAGGCGGTTGGAGATTTTTACATCCTTACTGTGCCATGAAGCATAATGACACGCTCTCGTAAAAGGCGAGAGAAAATGTCATAGGAACGCTCTCCTCTTCCCTATGATTGCGATAAGTGAGATACGCAAGAAAGTTAAAGCAGTGCAGACGGTTTGCTCAATGACTATGGGAACCAGATTTGCGGATGGCGGAGAAGACCATTTTTCTTGTATTTGAGAAAAAGAATTAGCCGACAAAGGATGAAATCGACGAATGCACTGAGAACGAGCTAGAACAGGTAGCCGATGAGGAAAGAGTCGCAACATGGTGATTATGTAGAGAGTGCAGCGCGTGACGAACGCGTCAACAAAGCCAAAGAAACTTGAAAGAAACTGTGTTGGCAACACGACGTTGCGTTCACGCTTCCTCCTTGCCAGCAGCCGATATGTCACGACGAGAACAATCTGAAAGGTCTAGAGAGGCCCCAATGGACTACCAATGGACTAATCGAAGCGAGGTCCGACCTGTGTGGGCAGCACCTGACCCAAGCACCCCTCGGAAACGTATGTGGCCTTCTTTGCTGTTCCCTTGCCATACCTCAACATTCTTACAGGGTCACACGATGATCTCAACTCGCCTAGCCCTTCTTTATCGAATCTTTCACAAACACCTACATTCGGCTCTATACAAAACGTTCCTTTTCTTTTCTCCCAAACGTCAGTTCCGCAGACTCCCCGTTCCCATCCATGGGCCCCTCCGCCGCAATTTTCCCCATCGAAAGCCTTTCCGTCGCAAGAGGAGGTCACGGATGTGGACATGTCGGAAATCAGCCCATTAAAATACGAGGAAAGGGATACAGATCAGGTCAGGCCAGTGGCGACTGGTGCAATGAGACGTGTTTACAACCAAAGGGTAAAATCGCCGGGTAGCAAAATATATGGAAGACGAAGGCAAGAAGGCGACTTAGACTCAGACCCTGGTTCTGGCAGTGAAAATGACGAAGATAACGGCTCTATAGTGCCCATCAGAAGGCAGAACACCTCAAACCACTTTACGCTCAATATGCCTGCTCACCCTGCGCCTCAGTCGGACACACCCTATATTCTTCTTGGGTTAGTATTTTACGTCTTTTATAAAAGGCCGTTCTTTTAACAATGTTTTAGATATCTGCAATTCTTCTTCAACCTATCCCTCATCCTTTTATTTTTGTACCTTGTCGTGCAATTCATTCTGACCGTACAACGGGACGTCGAGCTACGTATTTCTGAATACTCTTCAGGTGAATTCCCAATTTGAGCTCCCCCTTTTGTGAGCTCAACAAACCTCCACAGATATTGTTCAAGAGATAGCAATGTGTGCTTTGCAGTTTAAAAATAACCTTTGTGCCACCAATCCCATTCCCGCTATGGCACAGCAATGCGGCAGCTGGGAGGCCTGTATGAATCGAGATCCAACAGTGGTAGGTCGGGCAAAGGTTGGTGCCGAGTTGATCGCAGAAGTCGTGAATGGCTTTGTCGAGCCGATCAGCTGGAAAACCTTGGTGCGTTTACGCGAGCAGTATGATCCAATTTGTTGACTGAATCCTTCCCAGATATTTACCTTAACATCGCTAGCGTTTTTAACCGTTTTCATCAACACCCTTCTCTCCTTGTACCGTGCTCGACATCAACCGACCCCTGCGGTTCCATCTCAACCGCCGCCCTCGTTCCCTATCCCAGCTACTCCATTTCCAGCACATCATTTTGGTGGTTACTTATCTCCAGCGCCGACCCCAAACTGGGGTCGGTACAATAGTGGACAAGACTTGGATTCACCAACAAGAAGAAGGCGCCTGGAAGGAGGGGGTTCGGTGAAAATTAAATAATCATCTATGTTCTCTAATAATATGTCGGGTTTTTTCTTCAACTCTTTGCATCTTCCAATATGCCATGGAGATCAAGTTGGGTCAGTGAAGTGCCCTGTCCCGTCATTGGTGGAACCTTAATGGTTTGCACAAGGTGCATAAATTTGGTAGTTGGGCGATCTTAGGGTATTGCCAGCATTTTCAGGACAGATGTATTCCGGTCCTTCCCGTGCAAGTGCCATGTCAAACAAATGTCAAATGTGTGTACTTACGGTGATTTATTCAAATCTTGTCCGACGCTACCTTTAACCCCTTAAACAGGGTAGCACAGCTATCTCGAAGGGGCGAAGATCATTTGGGAGAATCTGATGCATCACATGAGCGGAAATGGAACCAGACGATTGGCGAGCATTTCAAATTTTCTAACCTTGCCCAACCCACCGATGTGTCAGGATGTGTCTCGATATGCACTGTCCTATGTTTGACAGCTTCGTTGATGAAGTCCAGGTCCATCTCCGCCACCAAGGGTATCTAGGCATATTTAAATGCATGTCCTTTAGGAGTCGGATTGGAGCATCTTCAGATTCTGAAGGAAATAGGAACGCTCTTCCATGCGAGCCAAATGCGAGCCGCACAAATATTCAAACATCCTGTTCTTCATTGGGACCGCTCCGGAATCTATCTATCTATCCCGCACGTATGCGCGCTTATACACATTAGTTACCGACGTCCTATCGTCAATACTCAACATTTCTCTTGGATTAATCAATCATGGATGTAAGTACTTACACTGTAAGGTAGAGGACATTCACTAGGCTTACAGTATCCTGACTAGAGTGACGTCGACAAGATCGCTAACCATAGCCATGTAAGTAGTAGCAGATCTTGTCAATATGCACAACATCACCATAATTGTAAGCGATCACTAAGTTCTAACTAGTAACCTTCTCAACCCAAGTTTACTAATTCGGAGATAAATTGTGGACCAACATCATGCAAAATCGCGAGTGTCCAAGAATTCCTATTGTCAGGATGCCAGAGGCTGAGGGGTGCTGTAACTGCTTCATGACTCATAGCGTCGACAATAGTAAATAATGACCGCTACCATCCCAGGAATAAAGCACCCTTAAGCCTCCAAATTGATGCTATTTCTTACTCCCCTCAGCAACAGCCTTTTCCTCCTCTTTTTTCTGATGAAAAGATCACAACCGGGTTAAGATTGTTCAATACCTAGGGGGTTGAGTCCACACCTTCTGCTTAGCCCTCAAAATCTCAGCATCTCTGGCCATAAACATATCAACACCCTCTACATTTACTTGAGAAAATTGAAATTGTTAACTTACGCCTCCTTCCGCTTAGCCAAAGTAGCCGCACTCTCCTTCGGTTTCTTCTGTCCTGCCGCGGTCTTCTTCTGAGCCTTAAGGCGATCCTGTTCACGTTGATTTCCCCCTAAACGCCAACGAGGGTCTTCAATCAAGACAGAACATAGTGCAAAACGACGCAAAGTGGAAGGCCTTGAATACTTACGGGTCATGATGGTACAGCTGCGCCGAGCGACTTGAGGAAGAGTCCCAACGTGTTCGACCGACGACAGCTCAAAAGCAAAAGCAGTGCAGAATTCGATCGGAGAAATTGTCGGAATTTTACCGGCCAAGAGGAACCCAGCTCGGATCCCCAGATCATGGTTGCTTTTGAAAACATGGTTGGGCGTGCAACCTTCAACCCAGTTTTTGGTGCGTGTTACCGTCTTTAGAACTTGAGGGAGACTGAGTGAATAACATTCCAGATCCATCTCACCGCACTTCTTTGCTATCACCAGAAGGTCATTGACCCTTGTACTCGTATCCTTCCCCATCACTATCTATCACCGCGCCCAGAAGGAGATGCATCACGATACCGACGCTGGCAAGCCCACTTCTCATTGCTTCCGCAACGGAAGAAATGTCTTGCCAGTGGCTATAAAGTTTGCCTTGATGAGTCCCAGTTAGTCCCTTCGGCCCGGAAGGAAGAACACAGATGTGCGTGCACTTTTATATACTTACGTACCTCTCGAAATCAAGTCCATCCTTCTAGCACTTCCGGATATTCTGGTCGGAAAGAAAGTACAGCAGTCGTTTATTTTCAACATCAGCGCCGAAAATTGAGATCGCACATCTTAAATTGGGCAAATGTTCAACGTTGAATGTTAAACGCTCACATTTGCTCAGTCAGAGAGGTGGTCAGCAGCTATAGGAACCCTTCATAGGGATAAGGGATGTTCAAACGTTCAAGAATCAGGAGGTATTCCCAAACAGTGCCGCATCGAACCGCATACGCCGTTTAGGGCTGGCAGAGGGATCTAGATTTGATCCTAATAAGATTACGCAATTGGAGCATTGATCGTGACGTGCCTTGCCAAGGCCAAACATAATCACATAAGCAAATATGGTAAGAGGTTCTAGATCTTCCCCAGAGTCGGGGCAACGGACCATTTGTGCATGTCATCCGAGATCCCATCGGGCCATTGCTCAGGTTGAAAGCGACGTGTCAAGTATGAAACGGCAACTTGCGTCGGTGATTGGGACGAGTAGCTAGAGCCACCAAAACTACTTTTTTTGTAGAGCTCGAGGACTCACCTCTGCAAAGTACTTGTGAGGTTAAATCCCCTATTCCGCATTCCGCAATCACGCGGCTGCAAGCAGACATGTTCATTATTACTTGGCTCCACGTCGTTTAGCCTTCTTCAGTGCGGGCCACGCGACAGAATGACAGGAATCTAAGAAGCTATCTCAGATTGTTTATACAAGGCAACCGATTACAACACGGAAACAATCTAAATTCGGCAAAACAAAGGCACGCGGCTGTTTCGACACAAAAGACATTCAAATGACATCCTAAACTTCCCTGCACTAGATGCAATCTTTCTTCCACTTGATCGCCATGATCGTGCGAGGGGAGCCGGTCGTTGGGCCCTGATCTCTCCCTCTTTTATTATATATATATCACCACGCTGCCTTGATGACTACTCTTTTGCCCCCCTCTCCTTCCGCCAGTCCTCTTAGTATCTTTCTGTCCCTGTCCTCACCGCTGATCGACAGCTCCTCTCCACCATGTCGCATCGGCACATTTCCCGCCAATCCGACCGCGACGTTCGTATGCAAGACCCTCCTGCTCCTGGCCATCCTCACTTGATATCCCATCCACCCCAAGCTCAACCACATCCACCCCACCACATGAACGGCAACTCATCCATCCCACCACCTTCAGGTCCCATCTCGAATGGCTCCAACACCATCTCCCCTACGGTCGTTGCTTCCAGTGCGCCAAGTGGTGTCCACCCACCACCCTCATCCATTATTCACAAACTCAATATTGCAAACGAGAAGACATGGCTTTTGATAGGTATGATAATTTCGTCATCTGGCTAGTCCCTACCTACACATGGATGCTAATGCTATGCTGTGCTGCATTAGGTCGAGTTGCCGAGCAGATGGGGGATTTGGAGCATGCCCTCTCCGCTTACGAAAACGCTTTGCGGCACAACCCGATGTCCTTATCGGGGTTGACGCAGGTTGCAGGCATCGCTCGGATCAAGGAGAATTATCCCAAAGTAAAGTTTTTCCTCTCCTTTCGAATTTGCCGCTGCTTTGATGCCGAGCCAATTGGTGCCGCGCCTCCGCGGATAAGAACCTCCCAAATCCTTCTGTTTGATTATGTTTTTTTTTCCGATCCAATCTGACGGGTGTCATAATTTTAGGCTATCGATTATTTCCAACGTGTTCTCGGTCTGCAAGAAGAGAACGGCGAGGTATGGAGCGCATTAGGCAAGTCTGTTTCCAGCCGTATGCTTCTTCCTATTTTTAACATCGTCTTATCTAGGTCACTGCTACTTGATGCAGGACGACCTGCAAAAAGCTTACTCCGCCTACCAACAGGCCCTTTACCTGCTCCCAAATCCAAAGGTATGTTCTTCCACCAGTTTCTTTTACCTCCCGCTTACCTTGTTATCATTCAGGAGGACCCAAAGCTTTGGTATGGCATTGGAATACTTTATGATCGGTATGGCTCTCTCGACCACGCCGAAGAAGCCTTCTCGTCTGTTCTTCGTATGGATAAAGGTCAGCCTTACTTCGTCGCTATCAACCTAATGCCTGTCTTGATTAATTTTAAGATCTAGATTTTGATAAAGCAAATGAAATCCTTTTCCGGCTTGGCATCATCTACAAGCAGCAAGGAAAGTATGAGGACTCCCTTGGCTGTTTTGACCGCATTCTCCGGAACCCTCCTAGCCCTCTCGCCCATGCAGACATCTGGTTCCAAATCGGCCATGTTTACGAACAACAAAAAAACGTAAGCAGTGCTAATTATCCTTATGTTTCTTACGATTTCACTTCTGGCCATTAGCATGTCAGCGCGAAAGATGCATATGAGCGCGTTGTCGCTGACAACCCCGGACATGCAAAGGTCCTTCAGCAGCTCGGTTGGCTTTATCACCAAGACGGCTCGTCATTCCAGAATCAAGACTTAGCAATACAATATCTCACCAAAAGCCTTGAAGCTGGTAAGTTGTACTAGATCTCTCTTACCTTGCCCATATTGACTGGCCATACTTAGATCCTTCCGACGCTCAAAGTTGGTATCTGCTCGGTCGCGCATACATGGCTGGTCAGAAGTACAACAAGGCTTATGAGGCATACCAACAAGCCGTGTACCGCGATGGCCGCAATCCGACTTTCTGGTGTTCCATCGGGGTTCTTTATTTTCAAATCAACCAGTTCCGCGATGCTCTCGACGCGTATTCCCGTGCAATCCGGATCAACCCCTACATTTCTGAGGTTTGGTTTGACCTGGGCAGCTTGTATGAGAGCTGCAACAATCAAATCACGGATGCGATTGATGCGTACGCTCGTGCTAGCGAACTTGATCCAAACAACCCTGCCATTTCGCAGCGCTTACAATTGCTGAAGACAGCTCAAGCCACAGGTGGACAGCTCCCTGCAGCGCCTGGGCCCCAGGATGTCCATCCAACGGCATACGCAAGTGCTGTTGTCCCGCCACCGGGACTCAATGGCCCACCTCTTCTCCTCCAGTCTGCTAGCCACCGACCAGTGTTTAGAACAGACTCTCGTGGGCCATCTGCTGAGATGCCTCTCCCACCCCCTCAGGCCAACTCAGGAACACAATCGTCTCCACCTTTCAGGGGTGGACCACCACCTCCAGTCATCCTCGATGATAGCCGCCACATCCCATCACATACCCCTCTTGCTCCCATGGAAGTTGAAAGGCCGCCTCCCCACGGTCGTGACTACGCTCATCCATCTCATCGAGAACGTGATATGCCTTCGAGGGGACCTGTCAGTCATCACAACCTACTTCTGCAACACCCTCCCCCCCAGCAACACCCCACTTCAGACGACCCGCGAAACGGGGGACATCAACACTACTTCAGACGGCCTCGATCTCGATCTCCGACGCCCCCGTCTCATAACAACCACTCACGTTCCCCCCTCGCCTTTCAAAATTATCCGCCACCAGGTCGGCAAGCGGTTGGACCTGCTCAGCCTAGTGCCACACCGCCACAACACTCTCCTAGACCTCATCCGTCTGTAGACCACACCCGCCCCACGGAACCAGACGGCAATTGGGATCGGCGGGCCCCCCTTGATCAACGTGATTGGGATCGCGCTGAACGCGAGCGTCGTCCAAGACACAATGGAGAGTATCCTCCTCCCACCTCCACGCACCAGCCTTTCTATACCCCTCGTTCCCCAGGTGGACATCTTTCTCACAGCCCTTCCGAGCGCTCACCACGACCGCAAGTACCACGCTACTGGGATTCCAAGAACGCAGGAGGGCCACCTCATTCTCAGACACATCGCCCCTCGCCTCCCCCACCTCTTCACCATGAGGGACCAAGCCGTCGATACGATCCACGATATGATGCTCGAGATGCTCGGGAGTATGGGAGTGATAATCGTGGATATCCAGGATCTCCTGAAGGGATTCGCAATTCGATGAGAAACCCTCCACCACCACATCTCGCTATGGGTAGCAATCGCCGTTCTGAGAGTCCGCGCCCCTCTTCACACTTACCAGACTTAAAAGACCGTCGACGACGTTCGACGAAGGAGAAGGACCTAGAAATGCAGCCCCAAAACCAAGGTTTGCCTCATACGCAATTGCCCCCGCCTCATACAGCGGTTATACAAGACCCTTTGAAGAAGGAACGCCGGAAAAGGGGTCTCCACAAGCGTACAAAGGAGGAGCAAGGAGAGTCAGAAACTCCCAAGACGTTTGGTAAGTAAACATTTTCTTGAGCATCATTTGTATCTGACTATTTCAAGGTCCTGCCTCACCAGAGCCCGCCAGTTCCAATGGATCTGGTTCGTCGCGCTCGGTCCAGCCCTCTCCAACTGCTGCAGCAGCGCGTCCCCCATCCCGTGTTGTAGACGAGGACTACGATGAGGGCGTTGCTGACGCACTTATGGGCTTGGCATCTTATCGTGCTCCTGAATTGGCAGCACCATCCGATGGCCCTACTCACTCGCCAACAATTTCATCCGGCAGCCGGCATAGCGATCCATCTCCTCAGCCACTCCAGTCCCATAGGAACTCAGTATCTTCAACGCGCAGCCACGCTTCTCCAACTTTGCAAGCAACTCAGCTCAAGAGAGCTCGCAGCCCGGGTTCAGAAGAATCTGACAACAAGCGGTCAAGGATAGAGAACAGAGTGGACGTGAAGCATAGAGTATCATCAACATCAATTGAGGGTCGCACACCAGTACCTTCGACACGCCCGTCCCCCATTCCGTTCCGCACTCAACCACACTCGCCCGAGGCACGCCAACCTCATGATTACCCTCCAAGTCCTCCCCTTCCCGCTGTTGTTCTTCCGCCTCATCCCCGTCCCATCGGTGCAGGGCTTTCACAGACGCACGGCAGCGGATCGACCTCATTGGCACTTCCGCCCATAGCCACCCTCTCTCCGGCCTCCACTGCTCCCTCCCCAAGCGCCCATGGTGATCATGAACGAATGCAAGTTGATGGGAACCGTTCGGCTTCGCCTCCTTCTCGTGTTAAGCTTCCTGATATGACACCTTCATTGAGGTCCCCCCCTGTGAAGCATACTCCTTCACCATCCTCCGATAAAAAAGAGACAGCCTAGTTTATGAAGTTTTGTCACTGATTTTTGATTTTTGAGTCTTCCATGTATATCTATCCACTTTCATCTTGCACAAGTAGACCATGGTCCATTATTGATTATTAGCCCTTTGAAGCAATATGCGTCTGCATAAGAATTGAGAAAATAATTATTCTGGACTTGGTGTTTGGCTCGAATTTGCTTTAGTCACATAAGGTGACTTTGGCCTACTTACTTCAAGTCGAATCGTTATATATCCGACAACGACCTTTTCGTACCCCTTCCTGCTTCAATGACATGAATTTGGAACTGCTTCCAACACTTCCAGCATGTTCACTGCCTAACGAGCGATCTCCACCTCTTGTCGTGGCGGATATGGAACCTGTACCAACTCGTCGGTCTTCAAGCATTTACGATGCAGAATCTAGCTCCACCGGAGATGCAGACGGCGAAACGACGATTTTTCAAGATAAAACTATGGTCGAGGGAAACGACGGGGAAGCAGAGGAATCACTTGCAAAGATAGGCGTCGATACAATTCACTCAAGTTTTCAGCTGTCGGGAGTTCACACCGAGGAAAAAGCATCAGTCTCCGGCCCTAATCCCCTTCAAAACTACTTGGCGGAAAAGGACGTCACTGAAGCAAACCACGACATCACGATAGTTGGGGAAGCAGGTGATATTGTGGACGCTAGCGGGAAACTGTTATACCCTGATGCGAGCACGAGGCCTGTTGGTTCTCGACGTGCTTCCCATCTTCGTCTAGATCTCCAGCCCCCATCTCCTCATCCATGGGACCTGGTCGACCCTCCTAATGACCACAGAAAACCGGGCTACTATTCACCATCTGCGTCGCATAATTTCCATGCCATGCAAAGCACTACGTGCGTCGTCTTCATAATTTTCAGCCTTCGAGATTGATTTTTGTGAATAGGAATGCACGTCCACTCATACCCAAATCATCCTACTACTTTGGACCACCACCTCCAGATTCAGCTTACGGTACCGCGCCTATTGGACAAATTGGTGTTCACCACCCTCGCGAGATCATTAGGGTCGAGAGAGACTACACTGGCGGAGAACTTATCCAATTCGCTCCTATATACCCCCTTGAGTTGGAAAACCGAGTATGTTCCCTTTATCAGATTGGCTTCTATATATGTGCTAACATTGCTCGTTTAGGTCACCCCCACGCAATTCCTCGAGTCTATTAACTCTATCAATGAACTCCTTATCTCAGCTCACAGCCTCCGACATTCCTTCCTGGACAACGTCTTAACGGTATTCAGTTTGCAACTTTCAAAGCTATTTGTCACAACACATTACGAAAAGGTGAGTTTCATTCTGGATGCGTCCTTGAGGCCAGTGACAGAGGGATGATAGGAAATGAAGCGAGTACATGATCTCATCGACGATCTGAACGCTGCGTTGTTTAACCCTGTCGGGCTTAATATCCTTTGGCCCGAAAACGTGGCCTTTCTATTCGTATGTTCAATCTGATCCCCTCTCCTTGCTGAAAACAGCTGACCAGCGCGTGCACTTTTCATCTTCACTGCCGTTCTAGCTTGAGATCGAGTACTATGTCAGTGCCCTTCACGATGAAACCAATCTGAAAACTAACATCTCGTTCCAGTGATTCACTGCGATCTCATTTATACCTTCCACACTTTCGCGTTTTTTCCCCACCATCTCGGGATAACCTTTGTCGACCCTACTATCTTTCATCCATTTCCATTGATCTGACAACGTGGATGACGGCCCGCATTTCAGCAGGGACATACATTAGCCTTTGTTCACAAGTAATACCTAGTAGTCCACGTTGTTAATAAGAAACAAGGTGCTCAACTTCACACTTTTTTGGGGGGTAATCAGCAGGCTGAACCATTTATGAAAAGTGCATAGGTGCTTCCACCTTTTATTCCAAGATAATATCTGCAGATCTGATTCAGATCCATGAGCACGAGATTGATTGGCGCGTGAGCACGTGCTTCTAGGGGGATTCGCAATCGCAATAAAACATGGGACGTTTTTTCAAAGATAAATTCAACTCTTTCCTTCCCTCTCCCACTCTTCGCTTGTTGTCTTGCAGATATGGTTGCCTCCAGTGTGCTTGGCTTTCCCCGCATCGGTAGTTTTCTTTTTGACCATTGCGCCTTGGGTTGTCTCGACTCATCCTCCCATCACGATTGTCAGGTGCAAACCGTGAAGTGAAGAAAGCTGTTGAAGCCTACTGGGCAGGCAAAATTTCTGCAGATGCTCTCACAAAGGCTGCTGCTGAAGTGAAGAAAACCAGCTGGATCAACGTCAAGGCTAAGGGCGTCGACTTCGTCCCCAGGTCTGATCAGATCTCCATCGATTAAAAATACCTTCACTGATGATATATCGCGTTAGTGGTGAATTCTCCTTGTACGACCATGTCTTGGATCACTCTGCTGCGTTCAATGTGATCCCCACGCGATATGTCGGACTTGGACTTTCACCCCTAGACGTTTACTTTGCCATGGGTCGTGGGCGCCAGTCAGAGGGCGTCGATGTCCCTGCTTCTGAAATGAAAAAATGGTTAGTAACTTAGTTACTGTCCGAGTTGGGGCGATGTTGATTTCTTACGTTGTCATTGAAGGTTTGACTCCAACTATCACTTTGTCGTCCCCGAGTTCTCCGACGAAACGGACTTCAAGTTGAACTTTAACAAGGCCGTCGAGGAATTCAAGGAGGCCCAGGCCGCAGGCGTCACCACGCGCCCCGTAGTTCTCGGGCCCATCTCATTCCTTGTCCTTGGAAAGCCTTCGAAGGAGGCTAAACCTGGCTTCCAGCCCATCAGTCTGCTTCCCAAGCTACTTTCCGTTTATAAAACTCTTTTGGCTGACCTCAAAGTTGCTGGTGCTGAATGGGTTCAGATTGACGAGCCTGTCCTTGTCCTTGACACTGCTGCTAGCCTGGGGAAGCAATTCTCCTCCGCATACGCCGAGCTTGCACCCGTATCCCCAAAGATCCTTCTCACGACCTATTTCTCTCGCCTCGATTCTAACCTTACTTACGTGGCCAAGCTCCCCGTCGCTGGACTTCACATTGACCTTGATCGTGCCCCAGGCCAACTTGATGAAGTCATCGCGGCCGTGAAGCCCACCAGTATCGTTCTCTCACTGGGTCTTGTTTCGGGTCGCAACATCTGGAAGACCGATTTTGCTGCCGCTATCAAGTTGGGGCAGAAGGCAATTGACGCCCTTGGACAGGATCGCGTTGTTGTCGCCACCTCTTCTTCCCTTCTTCACACTCCTGTCACTCTCGCTTCAGAGACCAAGCTGACCCCCGAACAGAAAGATTGGTTCTCCTTTGCTCTCGAGAAGGCAGGCGAAGTTGCCACAATAGCAGCTGTTCTTTCTGGCTCCCAAGATGCCAAGGTTGCTGCCGCTCTCGAAGAGAACACTGCGTCAATTGCCAAGCGCCGAGCTTTCGAGGCCAACTCTGACGACGCTGTGCGCAAGCGTGTTGCTGCCGTCACCCCAGAGCAACTCGAGCGCCAGAGTCCGTTCGCCGTTCGTAAAGAAATCCAGGCCAAGCATCTCAACCTCCCCAAATTTCCCACTACTACCATTGGCTCCTTCCCTGTATGTCGCATCCCTTTCTCCAAAATGTTCGCTGTTAATCATTCTATATATAGCAAACCAAGGAGATTCGTCAAGCCCGTGCTAAGCTTGGCAAGGGCGAAATCACAGAGGAAGAGTACGAAGAATTCATCAAGAAGGAAGTTGAAACTGTCGTTCGTTTCCAAGAAAGGATCGGCCTTGATCTTTTGGTTCATGGAGAACCAGAGAGGAATGACATGGTTCAGTACTTTGGTGAACAACTGCACGGGTTTGTTTTCACCCAAAACGCGTGGGTTCAGAGCTATGGCTCCCGGTGAGTTGAACGGATTCTCGTCTTTGTAATTGATATATTGACGTATATTTTTAGATATGTACGCCCTCCCATCATCGTTTCCGATGTGTCGCGCTCTGGCCCCATGACGGTTAAATGGAGTAGCTATGCGCAAAGTCTTACGAAATTGCCTATGAAGGGCATGCTTACTGGACCCGTCACCATTCTTAACTGGTCCTTCCCTCGGGCTGACGTTTCTCGTGAACTGCAGTCCAAGCAGCTAGCACTTGCTCTCCGTGATGAAGTCATCGACCTCGAGAAGGCTGGAATCAGTGCTATCCAGGTCGACGAACCTGCCATCCGTGAAGGGGTTCGTGCTGATTAACAAATTTATCCTGTCTCTTTGCTCACATGTAACGCAGTTGCCTCTCCGTCGCTCTGACTGGGATGCTTATCTCAAGTGGGCTGTTGACTCGTTCAAACTTTCGACAGCTGGCGTCACCGATCAGCTCCAGACTCATTCCCACTTCTGCTACTCCGACTTTGATGATATTTTCCCATCCATCCAGCGTCTCGACGCTGATGTTATATCGATCGAAGCATCGAAGAGTGACATGAAGCTCCTCAACACTTTCAAACAGTATGGTTACTCTAACCAAATCGGCCCTGGTGTCTATGACATCCACTCTCCTCGTGTTCCTGGAAGCCAGGAAATCAAGGACCGACTGAAATCCATGCTTGATATCCTCCCTGACTCACTCCTGTTTGTCAATCCTGTTCGTATCTTTCTTCCTTACTTTCTCTTGCATTTCTTATATAAGAACTTTGCAGGATTGCGGGCTCAAGACCCGTGGGTGGAAGGAAACTGAAGCATCTCTTGTTAACCTTGTTGAGGGAGCCAAGTGGGCACGCGAGAACTACGCCTAACTATGTTTTGGCATTCCGCTTCAACAGCGTTCGCGATCTAGGTTCAACAACCGACAAGGTCTTGGAATGATGGAGTTGTTTGTGGCTTTATAGAACCTCATACTAGCTGGTTAGGCTGAGGGGGGTTGAACGCAAACAGGTACTATTTTGAATAGCCAAGTACTGGAAGAGGAGGCGCGACATCGTTGTGTTTGTATATTGTACTAGATTTCAACAATCTTCACGGAATCAAATGTATTTTATAGTAGTGATCAAACGAGAATCACGGATTTGAGGATAGATTGTTTGTGACCCTGCTGAACCTTGTCTTGGATGGTATCGCCGACGATAAAGGACCTTCTTTTGAAACTCTACGGTCACCGTCGGGGAAGGGTGTGAGAATATTTCGAGTCAGATGTTGCCGGATAGACAGCCGAAAGTATACGCGTCACTGACAACAACGTGACATTGTGGTCACGACCCTTGCTTGGTAAGAGTGATATCAGCCACTATCTCGTTAGCCCACACTCAACTTTCAATAGCCATTGCCTGTCATTGCCTGTCATTGCTCCTGGTCTCCACAAGTCGTCTTCAAATAACTCTCCAGGTCCTCAGAATGGATGCCTTTCCAGACGTAACCCCCATCTGGGATTTTTCTAATCCCTCCTACGCCCAGCTACCCGACGACGACTTTATGGCCATGCTCCAAAAGCAGTTTCCACAAGCCACAGAACCCTTGACTTTTGGGGGTTTATCTGATGCTGTCAACCCACAGAGCATTCAGAGGCATTCTCTGCCCAGTATCACTCCGCCCTCAGAGGATAGCAGCCCAAGCCCCCCAAACTCTCACCACGACTCTCCTGACCACGATGATGATAATTCCGCCCCAAAGCGCAAAGCCAGTATTGACGATCTTCAGGAAGGTCCAAGCCAAAAGTCCCAGCATACTTGTATGTGGATCTTCTCAAGCTTTCGTCTTCTTAACCTCATATTTTTATAGTGAACAATGACAGAAAGGCGGGCGCAACTGGAACTCGACGCAAGTCGACCGGTAATGCAGCCACTGTGAGTAAAAATCATTTTTCTTTTTCTTTCTGAAAGTCTTGACGCCTGTAAAGCCAAAGGATGAGGGTCGCCTCATGAAGCGTAAGGAACAGAACCGTGCCGCTCAGCGTGCTTTCAGAGAGCGGAAGGAGAAGCACGTAAAGGATGTACGCATATCTCCAATATTTTCTATCATCATTTTCTCCTATTAACCCCCCCCCCCCTTTTGCATAGCTGGAAGATAAAGTGGCAGCCCTTGAAGCAAAAAATGAGGAAGCAGTGCACGAAAATGAGAATCTTCGAGATTTACTGACTCAACTTCAAAACGAAAATCTGGTTCTACAGCAAACTTCCTTCACCTTTTCTGTACCCAAGAATGCAGCGAGTAGTGTCGATCCTGCCAGGGGAACGTACTCCACTGATTTTGGCTCGACGCGTTCCCCAATTGCGTCCACATCAACTGCATCTCCGCCAAAATTGACAAATCCACTGGATTGGAGTTCACTGACGGCCTTTGACCCTTCCATGCTCAACCTTCTTGACGATGGCCTTCCACAACCAACGGCCACAGAAGGCGCCATGCAAATGGATTTCGGTTTCGGTAGCAACAGCACAGGCCTTTCATCCAACTCGCCATACACAACAATCGCTAGCAACCCATCCTTTATGACTTTCGCTTCGGCGTTTGATACTACAATGTCACCGCCGTCCGTAGATGCAAACCCAACCGCCTCCACCAGCAATTCGGGTAATAACACCTACAACTTTGATATGAATAATTTGTCGACATGGGGAACTTCTCCACAACCTAATAATAATCAAGAATTCGACGATCTGTTGTCAGGATATTTGGGAAACACGAACAACAACGTTGACTTCTCCTTTATGAACACACCGTCACTGAGCCCCATCTCACACCAGTCAAACAAGCCCTCCCCCGCAGCCTCTTCATCGTCATCGTCACCATCTTTCAGCGGTTCCGACCCTCTCTTTAGCTCGCCAAGAGAGAGTTTGACGTCGGATTCGGACACAGGACACGATGAAAGCGAGTGCCCCAAGACAAGATCGGATCTGTTGAGGAAGATCGTTGAGACGGGACCTTCACCATTTGGTCCCCCTATGCCTCTTCGCAAGAGGACGGACAGCGTCTCGGGTTCCATGATCACATGTGCAGGGTCAAGTTTCCCAAAGACAGTCAAGAGCGACCAAAACATCGAGGTTTTAAGCGCATGGCGAAGTATCACTTCAAATCCCAATTTCAAGGTCTGTTTATTTTTCAGCCGTGCGATATGGGGGAGATCAATGTTCATATTTGGATGTGTAGGACACGGATATCAATACTTTGTGTCAAGAATTCACTTCCAAGGCACGTTGTGACGGGACAAAGGTTGTATTGGAGCCACAGGGCGTGCATTCAATACTCGAGTCTCTGTCCAAGAAGTAGAGCGAGTCGCAGCCAGACGTTCACACACACTATCCCGAGATCAAGCTTGTTCATAGCTGTTGGGCAGGCTGGTTCTCCGATATTGTCAAACCATGAGATTAGACTTCAACGTCTATGCTCTGGTTTTATCGGATTTTCTCTCCGGCGGTTCTATCAAAGTACTTCGCATCGGCGTCCTCTGTTTTTCTTTGCATGGTTTTTTTTGCTTATCTACCCGGCCCCCCCTAGCCAAGTGATGTCTATAAATACCTGTATCTATTCAGGTCAGGATTGGGACCAGTCAATTTCGTAATACTCAAAAGTTATGCATGTATTACGTATCGCACAGTATCGGGAAAAGAGAAATGACATTTCGTTTACGTCGACAGATGAAAGGTACAGATATACAATCAAAAAGTACATGTAACGGAAGTATTACGAAGGGATTTGCAAAAAAAAAAAGAGCGATGCGACAACCCGAAATCCCCAACATCAATCAATCATCGTCACTAGCTGTTAGGTACTCTTCGTCACTGATAACTTGTTTCCGACCAGCACTTCGACTGCGAGCTGGAATAGGACGCTCGTCTTCCTCCATCGGTGTCAGGGCGGACTCGTATGACCCAGTAGAACCCGCTGCAGGTGGAGGCGCACCAGGCATATCGGTTCCTGCTATCAGCCGATCGAACGTCCGATCAAACACCTTCTGCATCTCATTGGCATCGACATACACCCATGACCCTTCTTGGTTGTAGGTCCGAGCGTTGTTAAACATCAAGTTCCAATCGTTTCGATATTGCTGCACAGTCTTGTAGTAGTTGCTGTTGGCGCGTTTCCGTAGGTGTGACAAAGCGATTGGTTGCACAATCAGTTGGTAGTAGTCTGGGTAATCCTTTTGGAAAAAAAAAATAAGTTAGACATTGAGAAAAAATTGATTAGACTAACCCTCTTGTCGGGTAGGTCACGGAAAAGTTCACAGCGTTTCCGACCACTCTCGTCTTCACTAGCCAAGACGGCTCGATAACACTCGGCAAAGGCTTTCTTCATTCTTTCTCGCATAGCTGGGGACACATCGGTCCCGTTGTTGATGGGGCCTTTTTTGCGTCGTTTCTTTTAGAATGAGCCATCACTGAGTATGGGTACTGAAGACCACTGAAGCAGCGTACCTGATCGTGGTCCTCGTCTTCGTCGTCTGCTATTGAAGGAGTAACCGAGGAGGATTTTGTGCCGCGCTTTCGCTTGGACCCCGCTGGCAGACTTGTCTCGTAATCACCCGACTTGGTTTTCCCTTTTTTATTGTTCTTTCGACTCCGAATGTCGTCAGAGGCCGGGGTACCACGCGCAGAGATATCCGTAAATTTATTTGTGCTCCGACGATCCTTCTTGTCCTTCGCACGTTCAGAAAGCTCTTGCAAGTCTTCTCCTTCTTCCAAAGCCTAAAAAAAGGGAAAAGAAAAGAGGTGAGTGGTAAAAGCAGGCGTATGGTGATATGAATGCATACAAGTGCCCAGGCGTCATCGCTGAGGCCATCGTTATAACTAACAACGTTCCTTCGCCGTTGTCCTCGGCCCTCCACCAAGTCATCCACTTCCTTGACCTCAAATGGCTCGTCCATTTGGTAACATTCTGGCAACTCTTCCAGCTGCATAAGAGGCTGTGGCGGCTTTCCGCGGTTGCCGGATAGACGCCAAGATTCCTGTGCCTCTCGCTCCCGCTGTATGTCCATTTCCCGAAAAATGACACTTTCCTGGTCGCTCCGAGCAATCAGCTCATTGAGTTCCTCGTCGTTCATGTCCCCCGCTTCTTCGTTCTCTTCTTCTTGATCAGCCTCTAAAATGGATCGCTACAATGACAGCGGATAAGCAATGTGGGCCGAACATTATTGAAGTCATACCAGGAATTCCTCTTGTTCTTCTTGCGTTGATTTGTTGTCGAAGCGACCAGCTTGGATGACTTTGTCGTCAATGTCAAGTTTGAAGCGAGCCCGTTGATACATGGCCTCTTCAACGCTCTTTTCCGTGATGAATCGAAGGATGAGCACCGCCTTCGTTTGACCGATACGATGGGCACGATCTTGTGCTTGCAAGTCAGCGTGAGGATTCCAATCGCTGTCAAATCTAAACAAAATGTGAATCTCAGCAAGGGAAACTGATCAACATCTACTTACATGATGACTGTGTCGGCTGTTTGCAGATTCAAACCTAAACCACCGGCCCTCGTAGAGAGAATAAAGACTTTGTATTCAGAATCTTTGGCGTTGAATAGTTGGACGAAAGAGGCGCGGTCCTCTGTCTTTGTTCCACCATCTAAGCGTAGATGTCTCCAGCCCATCATCTTCATAAAATCTTCCATGATATCCATAACCTTTGTCATTTGGAAGAAGATGAGAACCTAAAAATAGGATTAAATGGGTTCCGCAGATAAATGTTTTTTGCTACATACCCTGTGCCCAGTAGCGAAGAACTTTGGCAGGATACGATTCAGCAACTCCAACTTCCCGGATGTTCGAACGATCTTCTCGTCAATGTAGCCACCCGGACTGATCTTATCTTCCACGCTTTCAAACAGAAACGGATGTTGACAAATTTTGCGAAGCTGCATCAGCTCATTGCTCAAACCTTTGACACTGCCTGATCTCCTGGAAAAAGTATGAATGAGCCTTCCCATATATGATAGATGACTGTGGCAAGAATAACAACCCTTTGTTATCTTTTCCATCCGCGATCATCTTATGCTTCTTCATCTGTTTATAAAGCTGGCTCTGCAGAGCGCTCATCCTAACCTTGATCACTTTCTCGACTTTATCTGGCAACTCGCTCTCTACGTCCTTCTTGAGTCTCCTTAGCAAAAAGGGTCGGAGCACCTTATGCAAACGTCGAATAATCAGCAGCGCCTCTTCTTCGTTCAACTCAATCTTATCTCCTGTGCCAGAATTGGCAAACGGAGTGTTGAACCATTCGTCAAAAGATTTGACGGAGTTGAAGATCTTTGGAAGGACGAAATTGAGGAGAGACCACAGCTCAGGAAGGTTGTTTTGCAAGGGTGTACCAGTGAGAATGAGTCGATAGCGAGAGTGGTAGTATGTTGTCAGGGTCTGCGTTAGCTTGCTCTGCGTATTCTTCATGCGGTGGCCCTCATCTAGAGAATCATTTATTTGAGCCCAAATGAGAAGCTGAGACTGTGTATTTACCAATAATCATGTGGACCCACTTGAGTTTGCTCAAAACGGGACGGTCCTTGATGATGTATTCATAAGTGGTGAGCAAAACCTGAAATTGGCCCACACGCAGATCCCCCTGTAGAGCACGGCGCTGGCCAGGGTTGCCTTTGTAGGCAACCATTTTGACAGTTGGCGCCCATTTAGCGAACTCTCCCGACCAGTTAGTCATGGTGGAGAGAGGGACGATGACAAGATATGGGCCACGCTGCCTCTTGACCTCAATGAGAAAAGTGATCAAAGATATTGTCTGAATGGTCTTGCCGAGACCCTAATACCAGTCAGTATTTGCCTGGCCCGTGAGCGAAGACCGCTCACCATCTCATCTGCCAATATGCCGTTGAGCCTGTTATTATACAGACTAACCATCCACTGGAGACCTTTCAATTGGTATTCCTTGAGAGTACCGCCTATGAGCAGGTTTGGCTGTCTGGAGACCTTCTCGGAGATTCTGTGTGCCACTGCGTAGTAATCTACCTTGGTTTTATCTTGCTGGACATCATCAGCGTTGATCTGTGCACCAAATGTTGCCTCAGTGGCTGGGCCCTCCTCTTGCTCAAAGCCCATCTCACTCATTGGGCCGCTCTCGTTCTGCTGGGCAACAACGGCCTGTGCCAAAGAGTCAAGATATGCGTCTGTCTGTCGCAACAGGTGGGTGATGCGCGTGTCCTTGGCAGTATCAATGAGTTTCATGTATGCCTCTTCGTCATCAGCCTTGAGGGCTTTCAGACGTTCTTTGGCAAGACGCTCAACGCGCTTCTGCTCCTCCTTCTCAGTGTGTGCATGAAAGTTGAGGACAGCACGTCCAAGGCGAACAATTCTCTCTTGAGCACCATGGTTGGCAAGGACCACATCCCTTCCATGCGAACAGATTACCCCAAGCTGCTCGACGTGTTTGTGTTTTGCTCTTCGCTCACGGTCAGCTCTCTGTTTCCGCTCCTGCTGCTCCGTCATGCGAGCGTCGCGAATCGTGGGCTTTCGAGTGCGTCTGAAGTCCAGACGGTTGAGCGGCAGCATGGAGCCATGAGTGAGTCGTTCAGCCACCAATGCACGCATTGCACGTTGTTTGTCAAGGACACGGAGCGACTTCAGCTCAATCAGAGCGCGCAGTTTTCCATGGGCGGTGGGACTAGGATGGATGAGGGAGTTGTATACGTGAGATTGAATAGAGTCGACGGGTCGAGATATAGTCCTTTCATTCTCCTTATCTTCTTTAACATTGTCAGCGGATGAAATGTCAATGGTTGGGTCGAAGGACCCATCGCCCATCGTAGTTGACAGGGCTTCAAGCTCGTTGATACGTTGCTGGATACGAGCTTCGATAAAGCGTTCTCTCTCGTTGACAATTTGATGGGCATCAAGACCGGCTGGCATGATAGTAGGGACGAGAAGGCGTTGTAAACGTGTAGCAAAGACGGTAGGGTCCGTGTCTGAGGTTCGCTTCAGATGAGAAAAAGGATGGCGAAAAGCATTGTAAGGGTATATTCCAGAGTTGACATCGTCCTCCATGAAGGGACCCTTAGGAAGGTCTGCGGGGTCTATAGGTGTTTCTTCATCCTCAGCTTTCATGACATCCTCCACAGACGAGACGGGAAGAGGACTTCCAGGCTCGCCCCCGGAGACTTTAACCGCAGCATCTATTATCCTCGAAGAAAGATCTGCGCCCTGAAGTAGTTTCTCCAGCTCCGGGATGGCGTTATTTGGAACTAGAATGGCTTGCTGGATATTGTCTGGGATGGGGAGGCCACGAGAGATTAACTTAAATGCGTATATCTGAGCTCGTAGGGCGTTGATCTGTCCGGTTGTGAACGAGACGGGAGTTTGAGAGGTTGAAGGGAAAGGACCGCTGGGCACAGGCCCGGATGTGATGGAGGTGTTACTAGTTGTACCGTTGGTGAGGGGTTGAGCATGGCCATTCATGATACCCTGCTGTGAAGTCGGATTCTGTGGTTGACCTGCAGAGCGGCCTTGCACTAAGATAATAAGAAAGGAACACATTAAATGTTAAATGGAACTCACTATGACCCATTGTCTGGATATACTTGAGCAGGCCATCAAGCTCATTTGGCGATTTTTGTTCCGCCGGATTCTTGTGTAAAAAGTTTGCTCGCTACCGTTGAAAAAATGAGATAAGCAGGGGTGGTTGTTGACTGAAGACATACAGCGATCACTTGAGTTAAATCTGGCACAGAGCCATTGGATTGTCTTGGCTGCTGGCCGATATTCTGCGACATAGAACTGGCCAGCATGGAAGTCGACATAGAGGGAGGTGGAGAGTGGGGAAGGAGTCGTTCGTGACGGCTACCTGGACGCGTTTATTTGTTTCTAATGACCGCCTTGAGTGCTTTTCCAAGAACCTCGTGATGAATTCGACAACGACAGAGCACGGAGAGCAAGCTGTCACAATGTCACAATCTGGTCACAAGTGACTCAACGAAATGTAAGCTCCTCCGATCACGTGTCCAATATCGAGTCGCGTCAAGTCAGACTGGCTACTACATTTTGACTACATTAGCCAGACTCCAAGTTAACTTCCAGTCAACTCCCAGTGTTCTCCTTGAGACAATGCCAGCAGAAAGAGCAGGCGTAGGTCTGCGTCATTCTTTTCAGTCTACCACTGACTCTCTCTACAGTACACTGTCACCATGTTTCTCATCGACACTTCGCCGTCGATGGGAACTTTACGAACTGTCGACCTTCCTCCAGGCCCAGACGGCGGGTGTCGAACGGCTAATCTCACCAATCTTGAGTGGGCCTTGCAGTTCGTTAAATTGAAAATACAAGAAATGGTTTGCTGAGCCACTATTCATGGAGCACTCATCCCAACTTGCCTCGCCAGATCTTTAACGGCCGTAAAACGGATCAGTGTGGCGTTATCGTTTTTGGCTCTGAAGGTAAGTTAGACTTTGCACTCTCATCCTTCATCTCGTAAAGCCAGCCCCAACTAGAAACTGATAACATAGTCAACGAGAAGAACGGAGGCTACGAAAACGTCATAGAATACATCCTTATCGGCCAACCGAACGCAGGCACACTCGCCAAGATCGATGCTCTCCAACCTTCCAGCGTTTCTGGAGATCGTAAGATTCTCTAATGCTATACTCTCGAGTATCTGACATCTCCCTTCACAGCAATCGACGCACTCATTGTCGGGATCGAAACACAAGCAAACTACCTGTCTTCTAAAAAAACGTGGACGCGAAAGGTAATCATGGTTACAGATGGAGAAAGTCCGATCGAAGTTGAAGACTGGGAAGCCACAGTTGCAAAGATGGATGGGTTAGACGTTAGCTTGACGATTGTGTTCGTTTCTTATCTATCTCTCCCATATTTTCTTGATTCATCTAGGATGCTTATAGCGGAGTTGATTTTGATGACGAGGAACTTCCTTACACAGAACCTAATAAAACTATTATTAAGGTATGGGCGGATACATTTCAACAAACGAGAACCAAAGTTCAATCACTGCATAGCGTGCAAATGAAGAATTTTACAGCACCTTGACATCAACAATGAAATCGGGTGTGCTTGGCTCGTGTGCGTTTGCCCTTCGCGAAACAACCCGCCCAGAGATCAAGCAAACTCGCTCTACTCTAATGGGCACCGTCCTGAGATTGGGGGATGTCGACACTCGCGGTAAAGAGGCCATAGAAATTGTCGTCAAGACTAGCAAATGCACCGCACTGACAAGGCCAAAGAGCTGGAAGAAATTTGGTGTGCGACCCAATAACCCCGATAAAATGAACGTCGATGAGGAAACGGAAGAAAACAATGAGAACAATGTTGTGTATTCTCAGCTTCGCATGAGGACGGAGTATTACGTAGACCCCAACGCAGACAACGAGGAAGACAAAGAAGGTGACGTGAAAATGGAGGAAGAGGACGGTGGGCTTGATGAAGGGGAGGAGGACAATGAGAAGTCAAAGGGAAAGGATCAAAATCTGCAGAGAGTCGATCGAGAGGAACTCGTTAGGGGATTCAAATACGGGACGACCTATGTGCCCTGTCCCGAGGGCCAGTTTCCAAAATTGCCAACTAGGAAAGGAATTGACATTTGCGGTTTTTTTTACACAAAGAACGTCAGTTCTCCTCTTTTCCTCTCTTGATTTAGTTGCTTGCCAACCCAGAACGTAGTTCCGACGCGAGTTGTCTATGGGTGAAATCCAATACGTCTGGGCGGATCCTTCTTCTCCTCAACAACAAGTTGCCATTTCGTCGATCGTTCAAGCTATGTACGAGAAAGAAGTCATGGCCATCGCTCGGTGGGTTACGAAGGATGGTATGGATCCCAAAATGGGAGTCCTATGGCCGACAAGGTTCGACAAAGTTGATTGCTTGCTCTGGTCCCATGTATGTTCAAGATCTAGAGAATGCACCATGACTCACATCTTTTCAGATGCCATTCGCCGACGATGTCCGAAAATACACATTTGCCTCCCTGGATCAACTAGTGTCAAAAAAAGGAGTACCGATTAAAGAACACCCGTACATACCAACAAAGGCGCAAATCACAGCAATGGATGAGTTTGTGGATGCCATGGACCTCATGGACGCGGGAGAGAAGGACGAAGAGGGGTAAGCGATATTCCCTCTCCGATAATTTTGGTTGGAGTTGACTTCGACCAAACCCGTAGAAGCCGACTTCCCTGGTTTGATACGCTCCTCTCGTACAACCCAGCAGTGCATCGCACAAAACAAGCGATTTTTCATAGTGCCGTCGTATCAGACATCGAAACCAACCCCCTCCCTCCTCCACATCCTGATTTGGTCAAGTACTTTGAACCTCCGAAGAGGGTTCTTAAACGGGCACGGGGGCCTCTGGAAGAGTGTAAAAGCGCATTCAAAGTCAAGCAAGGCATGTTATCTTGATATTTCTATTTTCAGAATACGTCTATAATTTTTGCTACTGCAGTCCCGAAGAAAATTGCAAAAGCCAAGAAAGAGGGACACGTACACGCTCGCGATGAAGATGACATGTTACTTCTTGATCGAAAGCAACCCGCCCTGGATCGAACCTCCTCACAATCCAGGATCACCGTGACAATGGCATCCTCCTCCCGAACTCCTGTCACTGCAAATGATAGTGACACGGAAGATGACGACGATGCGGAATTGCCCCTTGACAAGAAAGATACTTCTGCACCTGCCCCTCTAAATAAGCGGGTAACGGTGTTACCCACACCTGCACGCTCGGTCTCCCCGCAAGTTGACCTTGGCAGAGAGCCAGGAAGGATCATTGGTGCAACCTACCCTCTCAAAGACTTTGAAAAAAATGTGTCGCAAGGAGATCTTATAAGTAAAGCCGTTAATGATCTTGGCGCAGTTATTACCGAGATCGTCATGCGCCCGTTCGCATCCAGAAGGACTACTGAATTACTGGATTGCATGCAAGCAATGAGAAAAACGTCACTCGAAGTGAGTTTTATTGACTAGGACCCTTTCGTTGCTCATGCATTCATTCAGGAGGATGAAATTGATGCTTGGAACGCGTAGGAATTTCATTCATGCGAGTGATAAAATAGAAACTGAACATTGTTACCCCTGCAGCTTCCTTACAAGTCTGAAGGAAAAGTGTCTCTCTCGTCCTGGAAACGAAGCATTTTGGTTAGGAGTGAAAAAATCTGGAAGAGGGCTTGGCTTGATCAGCACCAAGGAGGCTCGACAGCAGGGCGGAATTTCTTCGATATCAGAGGGGCAAGCCGAAGAGGTACGGCAGGTACTCCAGATTTCTCGTTTTCACAGCTCACCACTATCTATCAGTTCTTCGCCATCTAATTCCCCCTGCCTTGGAAAGGCAATTGTATTTTTTTTGAGTTCACTGTAGGACAGTCTCTGCCTTGTATATACCAGCCGTTCATGAACTACGTCCCCACCAACCTCCCAACAACCCAGAAAGACCGCCGCGAGCAGGTGCCTCTGGCTCGGGGGTGGAAGCCCTGACATCCTCTACTTTTGCCTTGCTAACCTGCTTCTTCTCGGGGACAACCTCATGCTTGATCACTGATGGCTGAACCGTCACAGGGCCTAGGACTGGCGATGGTTGTTTACCAGCACGTTCGAGCAGGTGGTCCATATCCAGTTCAACATAGTTCAAAGCTATGTTGAAAAATAGTGGTTTCTTGTATTGTTGAGGATCGGCATTGACAGCCCCGCCATTGTAGGCAAACCAATCTCGCTTATATTGCAAACCGTCGGCGACAAGAGTGGCTTCAAGTGCATCTACATCGGCGTCACGAAGTGGGAAAAACCGTGGGTTCGCCACATTTAATGAATCATTGTCAGACAGTGACAGAGTCGACCTCATTTCGCGAACGTGGATGTTCGCATGTTGGAGGAGGACAAGAGCCTCTGCATACCGCTTAAGTGGCGTATAGCACCGAGCTAGGAAAAGACATCTAGGTAGATCAGGAATACTATTCTTAGAACTTGAATCTAAACAAACCTTCGCGCCTTGGTTACTGACAAGCGTGCGTCAATTGCAGAAGCCAAGTCAGGGCTATCGTCGACTATAGTCAGTGTTCTCATTTGGCCAAGACTTTGTAGAACGGTGTCCAAAAGTTTTACCACCGCAGGAAAGAGTCGGTTGTCGACTGGTTCTGTTTTCGAGCCGGCAGAACCGGAGATGGCGCTACTGCTGCCTTTTCCAGACTGGGAAGCCAACAGGGCGGAGACGAGTAGAAGATCGCGCTGAGTACGACGCATTAGGAGTTGGTAAAGGATATATGCGTGGACAAAATGAATGTCACGGCCACTACTTGATGAGGGACCCTGGCGTGCACTGTCAAGCTAGAAAGCGGGCATGAGAAAACAAAAACAAAAAACAAAGTCAAAAAATCGCACCTGATGCGACTCTGAAAGTTTTCTTGCCAGTTCCTCGGCATCACTCAGCGCCAGAAGAATCGCGTCATAAGCAGCAACCCCTTTTTTGGACTTGACGGGTTGCTTACTAGGACCTGTGGACGTACTGCCTTGCTCTTGGCCATCAAGCCTTGCCTCAGCCTCCTGCACCTTTAGAAGGACATCCACCAACTCTGGATTCCGCACTGGCACCAATTCGTTCTCCCAAGTCAACTGTTTGAGTTTCTTTCTGATCTCGCTTTGCGTTGTTGCTTGACCTTCAGAGTGCAGCTTTGCAATAAGAGTGTCACAGTTCTCCACGATGTTGTTCCTATACTTTGGGGCCAAATCCGCTACAATGCCGTCCACGTCGTACGCCTTGGCGCGACCAAGCTCATGCGCACAGTATCGAATCTCTGGCCCAATCTCGTCTGAAAACAAAATCGATAAAGCTTGATCACGACTTGTGCCTGCCGTTGCTGCTAGCTCGTCCAGGAGGTTTCTTGCGACACTAAGCTGAGCAAGAGCGTCTTCAAAGTCATCGCGGTAGCGAAGGAAACGTCCATTCAATATCACAGTGTAGGCGATCGCTTGAACGAGATTAGCCGCAGACATGCGTGAAGTGGCGTGGAGAGATTGGCAAAGGGAGAGCAACTGGTTTGACCAACTAACAGAGCGGCGGAATCTTCCAGTAGCACTGTGTCGCAGACTGCTGGCCTTTGCCTCATTAGCAGGCATTAGTGAATGGGCGATTAGTTCCTGCGAGTACGCCCATGCCCTCTCGGCTTCAAATAAGAGCAAATGGAGGCTAGGCCTTGTAAGCGTAGTTGCGCGTTATAAGAAAAATCAGCCTCACTGTCCCTCTTTGACAATGTCCAGATTTAAGGGTGGCAGCTTCTTGAAATCCCTCCCTTTTCCGTGCGTGGCCTTGAGAGACGACCTTAGACGATGAGTGCGATTGGCGCAATGTTTACTTGGGCAGGGTTAGTGGATTTTCGAATCAGGACTTTGTAATCCATACCGATATCGTGCCAAGTCATTGTACCGCAATCCATAGGCGTTTCGCTGCTCATTGGCGATTTGTAGGGCTTGTAGGGTGCATGAGTCGTAATCCTTCGCGGAAATTGGGGAGGAGCATACCGTTGAAGGACAGAATTGTGTTATCTGCCATTGAGTATTACGTCGTTTGCCAGTGGAAGGGTCTTGAAATCGTGCTATTTGATCACACGCGTTTATTTAATTTACTACATCCTTCGTTCATATTCTAACGAGCATATCCGTTTTCTCTGGCCGGAATGTCGACAGATCTCTTACCTCCAACCCTCCAGAACATATTGGATCAAACTTCACTGAAATGGATTTTTTGTGGTAAGAATTAACTCTTCCTGCTCCCTTCGTGTCACTTAAAATTATCACAAACTGCTTTCTAGGTGGCAAAGGTGGCGTCGGTGAGTCCACTGCGTGATTGAATCGAGACCGTGCTAAAGACGCCCCTTGGGCAGGCAAGACCACGACCTCATGTTCTTTGGCCATCCAGCTCGCTAAATGCCGTAAATCAGTGCTACTCATTGTGCGTGGTTTTCCGGTTTTCAAGATTTCAGCAGCTGGAACATATTTTCCAGTCTACCGATCCAGCGCACAATTTGTCGGACGCATTTGGGCAGAAATTTTCCAAGGACGCGACGAAGGTCAATGGGTTCGATAACCTGTTTGCGATGGAGATCGACCCAACGAGCGCAATTCAAGAGATGGTTGAACAATGTATGTTGGGTTCTTCCTCGAACATGTAGTTCTGACTTTTCGATAACAGCCGACTCAAACGGTATGATGGGATCTATGATGCAGGACCTCGCCTTTGCTATACCAGGTGTAGATGAAGCTATGAGCTTTGCGGAAATTATGAAGCATGTGTGTTTGCCTCTACTCCACAATTCCCGTTAACCCGTACTTTTCAGACATGTAAAATCTATGGAATACTCCGTGATCGTGTTTGACACTGCGCCCACCGGACATACCCTTCGCTTTTTGTCTTTCCCCACAGTATTGGAAAAGGCTCTTGGTAAATTGAGTTCCCTTGGCTCGCGGTTCGGGCCGATGATAAGTCAGGTACAGTGTTACTGTACATTCTTACCGCGTTCTCGTCGTGACTTGATCTTAGATGTCGAGTATGATGGGAGGTGAAGCCGGTTCCCAGGAGGATATGTTTGCGAAACTGGAGTCCATGCGCGGGGTCATCACTGAAGTCAATACCCAGTTCAAAGATCCTGTAAGTATCCTGATCTCCATCGGTCAACTTGGTTAACTTTCGTTCCAGGAAAAGACGACTTTCGTCTGCGTCTGCATTTCAGAGTTCTTGTCGCTCTACGAAACCGAGCGATTGGTTCAAGAATTGACCGCTTATGAGATCGACACACACAATATCGTCGTCAACCAGCTTCTCTTCCCAAAGAAATGTATGTTGTCCTGACGATACTTTTTGATCGCAATTAATGTCTTTACAGCGTCAAATTGCGAACATTGTAGTGTTCGCCAGAAGATGCAGCAGAAATATCTTGCAGAAGCTCACGAACTTTATGATGAATTTTTCCACATCATACAACTCCCACTTCTCACAGAAGAAGTTAGGGGCCCAGAGAAGCTCAATGAGTTTAGTAAGATGCTTGTTGAACCTTACGTTCCACCTGAGTGAAAAACCATATTTCTGTGGTGTCTCCAAATAAATGCGTGCTCGGGGCGGAAAGGTGTTTTAAATTCTGGCTGTTCCAATTATGAAGGTAGACTATGAACTATAACATGCGCAATTTATAAAATACAAAATAAGTTAGAAGCCACCCAACCGAAACAGCATTAATCGGAGTCACAGCCTCAGAATGCGTTCTACGGTTTCTGACCAGTCGAATCCTTCTCCACTACCGATGGGGGACTTCTTCCTTCTGTGAGAGGAAGGACTCCTCATACCGCCAACAAAAGGTCGTCCATAAACCTGTTGTGCCAGTCCCTTCACCTCACCAAAATCGGTCGTGGCCTGTGCACTCAAGAAGGCTGCGCTCGCGGACCTGTGCTTGAGACAATCGGGTTCGGCATAGCTCTCGAGAGTCCCTTGGAATGGCCCCTCCTCATTCGCAGCCATAGCGCGACCGTCCTTCCACAGCGAGCCGCCATTTGTCTTCGCGAGAACACTGGAAATATCTAGGCTTTCTCCAGGGGGTATAGGAATAGGTTGAGAAGGGGTGACACAGGGCATATCAACCTCCTTGCGTAGGACTTTGTCAACGTCCACAGCTGAGAAGAAAGCAACACCTTGCGGGAGATCATCCATGCCAAGTTTATAAGCGAACAAACTGCGAGTCCATAAGTTAGCGATTTGTAGAGCTAAGGCAGTGCGATATTTGTCTTCCTCAGCCACCAGAAAGCGCAGTTCATCATGGACCGAGATGAGATATCTCGCGTTGATGTTGTATTTGGAGATAAGGTGATCCATAGAGACGATGAGAAGATGGAGGTAATCCACACCAGATGACTGCACTACCCAATTAACACGAGAAGGCATATAATCTGAACCAAATTCAGCCGGAAGATATTCCTTGGAGAGAGCATAAGTTACACCACAGCCAAGAGCAGGAGTTTGAGGTTTATCAGACAGTGCAATTTCCTCCAACTTGTTGAAGAGGTAACTTTCCGTTCCACCAAACCAGAACTTCCTCTCGAAAATATCAGTTCGATGGGTATTCTTGCCTTTAGTCGACGCGTATAAATTTTCAGCCAGCTTCTGGGCTGTTTCCGGTAACATGCTTGCATTTGATTGCAGCAGGAGAAGGACGGCATGCCGCATACCAGCACCGTAAATCCGCGAATAATTGAAAACCTTTGCCTGGTCACGAGATATTCCCAAAATGCTTGCCGTTTTTGAATGCAGATCGGTCCCTGCCGCCTTCGTACCCTCAAGCGTCATCCAGCCAATGGCGGTAGCACCATGCAACCCAAACTGCGCATCACCCATGCAGCTAGATATCCACAATTCTTCACTGTCAACATCAGCTCCGACGATGGCATATCCTTCAGGTGCGCGAACCATTGCTTTGAGTTCAGAACCAACCCGATTCTTTTTGGCATTACTTGCCGTTAGCCATGTTTTTTCGATCGCCCGACGCGTGACAGTCCCCATCGTAATGACTTGCGGGAGAATTATCCCCCACTTTTTCCCATTGTCCTCGTCAGAGGAGAATTTCGGGAGGCCAAGTTTGTTCTTTGCATCCTGCCAAACAACCATCTGATTCAGTATCCGATCTCGAGCACTGATCCAGTAGCTGCAGAGTGCATTCATGTCCAGTGCTTCCTTGGCTTCGTCTCCCGGACTTTTCATGGTGCCGTCTTGCGCAAACTTAATGAAAGATTTCCCTAACGGGCTCCCTACATTTGCCTTCTCGCCATCTTTGTGGGGTAGCTTGTAGAAAACAAAGCCGCCGCTCAGTGTGGCTTCTGCAAGTTTATCATCAGTTGGATCATAAAAGCTTAGTGGCGATAAGCGTGTCTTAAAGCTGGCGTTTGAGGGGACACGAAATGTCCAACCGTGTTCGCGAGAGTGGAAAAGTGGCCAACCAAACCATGAGAGGCGTAGAAGAATGGGAGCGATACGGTTCCGAACAGTGATCTCGAGTGTGCCTGGAGGCATGCCTTTCTTGGGTTTAGTAGCATCCCAATACCACTTGGGCCAAAGTACAGGTGGTGGCTTCGAAGCCTTCATTTTTGCTTTTTTCACTCTAGCTCTTGCATTATCCGGTGTCCAGTCTAATTGACACAACCAAGGATCTTTTTCAACGCTCTCCGCCTGCGTCTCAGATGCGATTGATTCTGCCAAAGAGAGAATTTGGCTCCGAGCATCTTCTGTGAATTCGCCACTAGATAGTGATGTTGCTAGTTGAACATCTCTGGACGACATTCTACCGCTCCTTAAATACGCCAAAGCGTGTCTGGGTCCGAGAATTTTTGTAGTTCGTTGCTCCCGCGAGCTGGGCAATCGAGAAACGTTCCCATTATCCATGTAGTGCCAGCGTTCTTCAGAATTGTATTGCAAGGGGTTGCCGTCGAACGAAAGCTGCAGAAGAAGGGGTATCACTTGGTCGATCGATTTTGCTGAGAAGGGATCTTGAGATAGTTTTGTGTACCATGCGGGAAGCGAGGTTTCCTGAGGTGTTGGCATGGATTGCAGGGGATGGGGATCCACCTCGGAAATTATGGTCTCGAGAGAATCCGTAGCCGCCTTTGACAATATTTAGCTAATGAAGAGGGAGAGAGCAAATGATAAGCTATGACACACCTCTGAGGAGATACCGATTCCTCTTGATTTTCCAGCAACCTTCGGAGTCCAATCTAATTGACTCAACCAAACATCGTCCTTCCACTCCTCTTTCTTTCCATCCATCAGCAGGCGAGCATCCTCGGCGAGCTTCTTCAGCTTGTTCTGAACACCCTCTTCCAAGTCTCGGTAAACCTTCTCGGCCCTTGCTAAGTATGCATCCCATTCTTCGTTGACTGTTAAAAAACTTGAACCCATGGTCAAAATCCCTGCAAAGGAGACGGGGTGCGGGCATGCAGTGAGGAAGTCGGGCAAAGCAGTCGCATAAACTTGGTGTGTGACAGAAACATCGGTGGAGCAATAGTCAAGGTAGTCTGCAATGTTATCCAGAATCTCTTTGGGAGTCAAGGTCATGAAATCGCTCCGAGTCTGCTTATCCATATCAATCCCGCAATGAAGCTTCGCAACATCTGCTAAAGAATTTGCCGACGTAAGATCCTCCCATCTTTTCAAGGATAAGTCAACTTCTGGGGTATCTATATCCGGGTCAATGTCCGGCTGAGTTGAAATTTGTAAACGAGAAAGACTCTCAGCCATATCCTCCCGGAGTTGACGCAGTTCCTCTTGTTTTGCAAGATCGGCCTCCGCCTTTAGTCGCTGATCAACAGTAGCCAATAATTCAACGACTGCCTCGATTGCTTCCTGTTGTTGCTCCAGCTCCGTTTGCTTGGACTTCCGATACTTCATCCAGGCTGGCCGCTGGTGCGAAGATATGCCCTTGACCGCAACATGAAGAGCCATAGTGTCGATGAACCGATTCTTTGTGGAAACAACGTTATATTCCTCGAGAATCCTCCCACGATCGTAAGAGACGTTGTGACCAACAATAACGCGGGGTATGGTAGGATCACCAAAAGGAATGAGATGTTGAGGAGAGTCCGAATGTCCTAGTAGCCAGGGGGAAATCCAAACATACCAGCCATTCAGCGACGCTGCACATGCGAGGACAGGGTAAGGATGATAATTAGGCATTGTTTCCACGTCGAACGTGAGCATGTCTTCTGGTTTTCCTTTGTGTGTAGGATAATCCACATGTTCGCTGTAACTCGACCCGTCAGGCAGAAATTGATATTTGGTCCACCCACTCTGAATTTCCCAGTTATCTGGTTTGGGTGGGATCTCGCCAGACGCAAAAGAGTTGGCGAGGTTTAACCACGGTTGGGCTGCATGTGAACCGATGCGATGAAAATGTTCGAGAAGATTGGATCCCTGCAATGGTGGCAATTGAAACCCAGTGTCAGGAAGAACTGATCCCTGCGCGGGATCGAGGCCGTGCATAGCAAGGTGATCTCGCGATATTTGCACATACGAGGAGGGAGGAGAGGGAAATGAAACATTGCGGAAAACTTGTGAATGAAGGGTCCGCGAAAGCAGTTGGACCCCAAGCGCATTTCGTTTAGCTGACGTAGAAAGGTTTTAACCATGTCTTACGTCTCAAGTCGAAATTGCGCACCTTGCGTTGATTTTGGTTGTTCCTCTCCTCTTTTCCGTAAATCTTGTACTCCCTCTTTCGGTTTCGGCGTGCTCTGGACAGCAGCTGACGCCGATTTCTGTTTCAAGGCAGAGGAGATGAGCCTACGTTGCCGTGTTAAACCATTATGAGATGACGAAATTTTGTTTGAACTGAGTCTAATCATGTCATTATTTAGCGATCGTGAAAATGGTTTTATGCGCGGGTCGTAGACATGAAGATGCTTTGCTGGAACTTGGTTGCTCGCATAACTTACCTATCGGAGTTTCAATACAACCACCTCTCGAGTCTTGTGAGCGCTCAGAGTTGGGTTGACGCAAGGTTGACATTGGCTTTGACCTACCTCCGCAGTTCTCCGTTTACAAGGGAACAACCGTCAAAGGCCCGTCTATCTATCACATCTTTCTTGTTAATAATCCACTTGTGCATCCCAACCATGTTTGCGGCAAATGAAGAAAGCTCAAACTTCTGGCTTCGTAGTGAACACCTCGTCTCCATCGACGCGATTCAACAAGCTTTACAGGAACTTCCTGTTGGGCTATTTGATGAGAGGCAAAGTGAGGGTTTCTTGCAAGAGCTACTGTCCGCCAGCCTTGGTACACGTCCAATTCTTGAACTCGTCCTTTCAGGTTCGTCTTAACTGGCCTGCTGAAATTGCCAAAGTTAACCTTTTGTAGCTGGGAATTGGAGCAAGCGGCTGGCTACCTCCATCTTGGATACATTCCCGCAATCAGCAAAGGCATTTCCACAGTCGTCTTGTCATCTCGTACTTGACAGGCTGTCCCTCTTTCTTCTTTTTCTACCACACATATTCAATCGAGAAACCTCCGAACTACTAAGTTCCAACCGTGTATCGGTGGAAATGGCACCTCAAGTGCTCATGGCTTTGGCTTCCATGTCTTTCTCGTCCGACGATCAGGACGGGAGTGACATGGAAATCGATGGTGATATGTCATTTTTCAAGCCAAAACGAGAGACACAGCGACAGAGGAAACGTGCAAAACGAATGACGACAAAGCGGACAATCACTCCAAACTATAAGCCTTTTGAAGCTATGGGCTTGTCAATCCCTTCGACCGCTCAAGATGCAAATGAACAGATCGTGAGCATCTTGGATGAGCAAAAGGAAATATTAAAGGTGTTATTTTGCGACCAATTCTCTTGTGGAAGTTCGGTCAATAGTTTTCTAGTTTTATCTTGCGACACTCCAAAATTCTGAAGTTGCAGCCACCATTCAGCGTGGATTTATTCCCATCGAGGCGACTGGTGATACAGCGCCAGCTGATATCATCAAAGAGAGACAGCAGCCCGTTCAACATGCAGATGGAGAAGTCAGTATTGATACCCCTGCTGCTTTCCCAATGGTACAACCAATGAAAGCGTGGGTAGACACATTTACCACTTCAAAGCACCAAGGTAATTGATGCGTCCGTTCTTGTAGTGCCCTCTATTTTGATAGTGCACTCGGATTTGGCGAATGGCGCATCCTTATTTCCACCAGGGCTGACCGGGACCTACGAGAATCCCGACGAAAGGATGCGCACTTTTTCAAGATTGTAATAAAAAAGATCAAGTGGTTCACATGTCCTTGACTTGACGTCGTTCAACTTATCTTTCCATTCAGAGAACTTTCAAACGGACACTTTTCGGAAGATAATCAGAAACGGCTCAATGGAATCAATACTGAGATTCCCATCTACGAAGCCAAGATGACACGGGATTCGCGATTGGTTGTACGTCGGGCCTATATTGCGAGGGACGGTGATGCTGACATCTTGTTTAGTATCAAGTGGATTGCATTCCTGAGTATGACACAGATGTAGGTAGCAGGCTTTGATCAGGCCCCATTTGTTTGCTAACCTGACCACCTGGCTAGGTTGAACGACAAGGCATCGTATAGTTTTCATCCTACATGTCATTCACTGACCCCTTTACCTTCAAGTTATCAAGATTTTTGGAGTTTATACTCATGCTCAGCTTGACAAGCGGTTTTGGGATTCAATGGGGCACCAACTCGGAAGAAAGGGTAAACAGTACCGGCACAGATGCACATTCCGCAATCGACCCCATCATGCTGGAGACAATGTCGTTCTTCCTGCATACTTTCCTCCTCCTGAAAAAAAAGAAGATGAGGACGTTTGTATTGTTCCCGAACTACCAAAAGAAGATTTGGAAGAGGTCTGGTCTGATGTGTACTGCAGTTTACTTTTACTAATTTGAAGCTACATCTAGCTCCATTCGCTTCTTGTGTCAGTCCACGCTTGCTCTTGCGAAAGCTGAATGTTTAATTCTTCCTTAGACTCGAAAAGTTCGTGACATTTTCTCAGGTAATTATCTTCTCATGCACGGAATTCTCTTTGCGTGGCTAAAGTCCCCCGGCCGTTCATGTAGGTTCTGCTGAATAGTGTGCACATTTCTCAAGTTCAGAAAATGTCCTCTGACTCGGTCGTAATAGGCATTATAGCGGATCTTGATGTTGCACACGTTTTCAATGTTACGTGAGTCATGGTGCTTGGGAAGAGAAAAAAAACATTGACCTGCTCAATCAAGACCACAAGAGAAGGCAATCATTGAACACCCTTATTCATGCTATGTTCTCGGACGCAGCGGAACTGGGTGGGTCCCCAATGAATTGACTACGCCATTTCCGAGACTGATTTTTGTGGAACAAGGAAAACGACTACCATGCTTTTCAAAATGCTTGGCATTGAGAGGGCTTTTCAAGCACAACAACACTCAATTTCAAAACCACGACAACTTTTCGTCACGCAATCTCGAGTTCTAGCTGGAAAAGTGGAGGAATATTTTTCGAAGCTTCTGGAATCTCTTTCGACTGCTGGACAATCTCCAAAGGAGATGGCGAAAGTAGCAAAGTCAAGAAAGTTGAAGGAAGAAGAACGAGGGTTAATAGACCTTGACGAGGATGTGGCTTGGCGAGCAGATCTTCCTCAAAAGTTCAGCCTTCTCCAAGACGAACATTTTCCCCTCTTCCTGACCTTTGATCGTGTTCGTTGATTTTCTGCTAGTATCTATTTTAACTGATGGAGGTATCAAGTTGGCAAAGTTGCTTGAGGCTGATATTACTCTCAAATCTAGCATGGCCACTCCTTCGAATGCTGATCGGTCCTTCGGTCAGCAAGGTACAAGGAGGCTTATCACCTATGATGTTTTTCTTCGGTCCTACTGGCCTCACTTTTCACAAACTCTTACCAAAGGCCTAGGTACACCCTTCCTTGCTTCCTCTATATCTTCTTCTAAAAATATTTTTTGCAGATCCTTCCCTTGTATTTAGCGAGTTGATCGGTGAGGCTCAGGTATCTGTCGTCTCTTTTCAATGACTAAAATACTCACAGGTGTTATCAAGGGCTCCGAAGAATCTCTGAGTCACGAAAGTCGCTTTTTAGATAAATCCGCATACGAGAATCTTAGTCACCGTGCGCAGTATGCATTTGCAAACCAGCGCGATGTGATTTACTCGATATTCTCTTCGTTCCGCAAACAGAAAAGTCTTTGTGGCGATTATGATGCTGCAGACAGGTAACGAACTTGCTTCTCAAAATCTTGACGACATTTAACCAAATTACCAGGACACATAACATCCTGAAAGCTATTGAAGCTGTGGGCATCCCCGGCCCTAAAATTGACTATCTGTACGTCGAGTACTTGTTTTGTTCGCGCCGTACCTAAACTACTGTCGTTCGAAAGCTATGTTGATGAGGCTCAAGATAATCTTCTCATTGACGCTATTCGTGGGTAAAGTCTTTTCGATTGAATCCCCGCTAATGATCCTTCTAGTATTGAGGTCTTTGTGTCGTAACCCTGATGGATTATTCTGGGCGGGAGACACTGCCCAAACGATTTCTGTTGGGAGCTCCTTTCGATTCAACGATTTAAAAGCCTTTTTATTCCGTCTGGAGGTACGTCCTTCCTATTCAGTTTTCATTTGTTACTCGCCAACATCGTGCATGATAGAAACGAAGGGAGAACATGATCGCTGACGGGCAGCCGACGCGAGAAGTGCCACGTACATTTCAATTAGCCATCAATTACCGCTCTCATGGTGGTATAGTCAACTGTGCTCATTCCGTGATCGAATTAATAACAGAATTTTGGCCATATGCAATTGATGTTTTGGCCCGAGAACAGGGCGTTGTTGATGGTTCTAAGCCGGTATTTTTCAGTGGATGGGACAAAGAAACAGTTCGATATGTAGGTCGCACTTCTCTGATGCTTATGAGGTAACTCATTAACTCACATAGGAACAATTCCTATTTGGAGCATCGTGAGTATAAAATATTTTGAGTACACCACTTACAATAAACAATTATTTCAGGGGCAGTCGAATCGAGTTTGGGGCGCAACAGTGTGAGTAGCTCGAATGTCCTTTTTCTTCAGGTCGCTCAAAATCTACTAGGTATTCTTGTACGTGACGAATCTGCCAGAGATGAGCTTCGGGAACAAGTGGGAGAAATTGGTCTCATCATGTTTGTAGAATATTCTTCTGCAGTAGAACGACGTCTGACGATGCACAAAGGACCTTATACGAAAGCAAGGGTCTAGAATTTGATGACGTGCGTTCAAATAAAATAGTCATGTCAATTTCTGACTCCTTCTCGTAAAGGTCCTCCTGTACAAATTCTTTGAAGACTCTTCTGTCGATTTGTCACAGTGGCGAGTTGTTTTAAATCAAGTTGGTGATGACGAAAACCTCGATGTTGCTGCACCACGATTTGACGATACTCGTCATGCTGGTGTCTGCAGCGAGGTGAAATTTTGCACTCAGTTCATCTATCAACGTTGCTCAACATGCTTCTTGTGCGACAGCTGAAATTCCTCTACGTTGCTATCACCAGGGCACGAAAAAATTTGTGGATCGTAGATTGTTCAGAGACAAGCGAGCCTATGAGGGTAGATCTCATATCCCTCGTCGTGAATCACTTTCCTAAATCATCTTGCAGATTTTTTGGACCTCAAAAAACCAAATTCAAAACTGTACGCCTGGAACTGATGTTCCGCGTCTGGCGGTGTCATCTTCCCCTCAAGAGTGGGAGAAGTCCGGTAGAACTTTGTTTCAGAATAAGAGATACCTCCAGGCTATGCACTGCTTCGAACGCGCCGGCTTAAATCGTGAGGTGTCTGTTTCCCGGACCTACTACTTACGAGAACAAGCACGAGCTTCCCCCACAACTGGATCCCGTCAAGCTCTGGAATTGCGCCAGAACGCTTTTACTATCGCTGCAGAAGCTTTTCTTCAATGTGCTGTTGCGGCGACCAGCTCCAGGGAGAAGAATGTGTATTTTCGTAATGCAGGAGATTGCTTTGAGCACGCCGATAGTGACTACGAGGCTGCGCAAGCGTATGTTCAAGCCCGAGAGTTCGGCTTGGCAGTAAAACTATACCGCAAGTGTGGAATGTTCGACGAAGCTGTCGACATTGTGACCACCCATCGAGAATATATAGAAGTTGATGTGGCCGAGAACCTTCTCGACGTGGCCCGCCTATTTTATTTCAATAGGAATGAATTGGAGTATATATCTTCTTTTTCAGTGATGTGCAGAGTTTTCTAACCCGATGATTTATTAGGAAAGCAAAAAGACTGTTTTCATCGGACGAAGGACAGCTACAATATTTGGAAGATTATGATCTTGATATCTCTCGTGCCGCAGTTTTGGCCGGACTTGGGAGACTTCAGGAGGCAGCAACGATACATCTTGCGGAGGGTAGGATGCTGGAAGCAATCCGGCTTCTCTTGGACGACGGGAAAGACCAAGAAGCGATACGTCGCGGGCATGAGTGTCTTCTTGAAGGACTCTGGAAACATCTTTCCTTTGGTGTTAAATATACCGAAGGTGCAAGAGATATTAAACGATTACTGGAATTTGCTTCAAATTCCAAGCTCTCTTTGGTGGACTCCACGGCTTCTGATCAGGTGTGTTGTTCGAAACACAGTAACACTGTGCTCACTTTTTTTGACAGCTGGCAATGTTTCAAGCTGTTGCGTCCTGTGATTTGATTCAGCTTCGTGCTCTCGGCCAAAAATTTGCATCCCGAAAGGATGTAATGTCGGCTCTTCTGTGTTTCGACCATTACTTTCAGAATTTCCCCCATATCATCGTCATGGAAGCGACAGAGATCTCGACAATCCTTGCAGACTTTTTGAGCTACTGTTCAATGCTCCGCGAAGTTGCTATCAGCCCAGACCCTTGCAATAACGCCGCCATCCAGAAACTATTCGGCTTCCAACCTTCTACGGAAAACATTTTTTTACTTCCAGAGGGAACGTATCTACACCAATCATTTCTGGCTTTGCGAGCGGCTATGGGAGAGAGCGAGCAGGGTGCACTTGTGACCGAATGGGATCTCTCGCAAAAATTCAAAGATTGTCTGTTTACACGCATCAGCAATCGGATCAAGGAGGAAAACGATATCTGTCGCAGAACCCAAGCCTTCACTCCTTGTTTGCCTTTCGTGATCAACGACGTGTGCAATAGGTTACAGTGTCCTCGAAAGCACATCCACTACACATCATGCACTCCTGCATGGTACAATGTCCAAGTCAGAATCCACCTCCAGCAAATCCTGATCTTTCATAATCTGCATTCAGTGCAATTTGATGTGCAGGAGCGACATAGGCAGCACAGGTATGAGCTGCCAGAAATATGACGTAAATTTCACTTAATTTCCGTTAGATTCTGGATCAATCGACTCCACGAGACCCTAAACCCGTCCATTTACTATCTCGGCACATTGGCGAATTTGGATGTCGCTCTGATAAAAGAAGCTCAGAAAGCTGTCGAGGTCGTCAAGAGATGGTGTCGCGACCTCCTTGACAGCCCCATGAGACTAGACGCGAGGTTGTTGACGACCGTATACCAGACAGCCAATTTATGCCTTTTCCTTGACAAACAGAGTGCGAGGGAATATATCCACCGGGCCCCCATTCTCGATGTCTTTGCCCACCAACCACAGTATAGAAGGGAACTCAATGGTCGTAGGGGCCCACGTGTTGTCAATGAAATGATGCGCTTCCTTCAAGGCACCGACGAGGTTTTCATCCCAGCGGGATTGTGTTTTGTCAAGTAAGTCATATTGTTCTTATCCAGCCGCATCAGTTGCATATTTTATCGATAGGCATCTCTTGACCGATAGCGTCCCCATTGATATCAACGTCCTATGCGACGCCATCGATTTTCTCTGCGGTGCCGCCGTCATAGTCAGAAAGGAATTTGTCCTGCATAATGTGACGCTACCACGAAGCTGGTTCATCACCCTGCTGCGTCGCATCAAGAAGGATACAAAGCGCCCAGCAACGCTTATGCTGAATTTTCTGCTGAATTCGGTCAAGCTGCTGGTAGAACGACTACAGTCTGGAGTAGGTTCAGGTTGGTTTGAATGCACCATGTTTAATACTGTTTCAATCACACCCTGCTGCAGGTCATCTTTTGTTCGAAAATACGGACCTCAGCGAGCTTCCGGCGATTCGGGTCGTGTTTCTCACTCGAGTGTAAGCGCTGAACAAAACCTTCCATTATTAAGTATGTTGAGATCCCCCTTTTCCAGATGCAAGGCAATTTGCTTGGGTGGGTTGAGGTTTACAATATGTCATCTTCGTCTAACAAAAGTTTCGACCAGTGGGTTACAATATGAACCATGATGATCTCCGCCAAGAAATAGTCGGGATTCTAGGACCTGTGAGGACAGGTCGGCCCCACTATTTGAACGAGTGGTACGCACGTGCTCGGAATTGGAATCAACTTGCTCAAGCAGTCCATCACTCAACGACTGAATCAACGCTGGATGAATTAATCCAGTTGTACGATGACAGCAAGGGGCTTGGAAGGTATAAAGCGCCTCAAGGCGTGCGAAGGGTGTACTTCAAGACCATTGAAGACGTACCTCGACTTTTGAGCGATGCCTCCACTCCCTCGTTCCTATCCTCTCTAAGGCCGGATGCGCCTACGTTTGTGCCACGGGCTCGCCAAAACGCAACGCCTGATGATACCAAGGACCAAAGAGATAACCCTGGAGAGTTTGAGGTGGACATCGAAGAGCCCGACGTGGAACACATGGATGTCTTGAGTCCTAACAATATTGTTGAATCTATAGCGAGTACCGCGCTCCCTGTCGAGCACAAACCGCCTTCAGCTGAGCAAATACATGCGGCGCGGGTATTCCAAGTCGCTTACCGGAAAGCCATGTCAAGGAGGCGGAAGATGGTCAAAACCGCTGCGGAGGCTTCTCGTGCCAGCCTGTTTGACGCCTGCCTCACGGAATCAAAAACGATGGAGTGGCCACACAACTATTACCGCCTCTTATTTTTGGGCCCTCTTCCACATGTCCTAGTATGCCTTGGTGGTGTTCAGTCGTACGCCGCAGGTGCCAAGGAGAGGGCCAAAAAGCGATGGAGCACGGCGTCTCATCAGGATTTGGAAGATATTGGCAAACGAATCACAGAGTTGACGTACAATTTTTGTTTCACTTGCTTTTCATTAAGTGGTATTGAAGATTTTTTTAGTGGTATTTTTCGGGATGCACAGCGCCTATACAAAGCCTTGCAGCCTCAATCGGAGTTGCATCGGAGGCGGGACCTAACCGAACTCAAAACGCGAGTGCTCGAGGTGGAGATGCTCCATGGACGTGTTCCTCCTGGGGCGTGTCGCGATGTCAGAGAGGATCTAGATTTGGCGTTGAAGGCCATTGTGGCGGTCAAGCAGCCTTTAAAAGCCAAACCAAAGCCGGAGCTTTGCATGGATGACGACGACGAGTATATTGGTTGAGGTATATAGGAATTGTAATCTACAAGAATGCGCGAGCTTGCAACATCCATATCCGTGCATATTCGCCGTTCTGTTTCATGAGTTGGTCGTGAGTGCCTTCTTCTACAATCACAGAGTCATTCATAAACCTATAAAGAGTTGGTTCGGATGGAAAAGGTGAGACGGGAAATGACGAACAGTATTTGGTCAGCATGGCGTGTGAGGTTTCCAAATCTGTGCGAGGAGAATACCATTGTCTTGTTACCTCTTAGTTGGCGAAGCCTCTCGAATAAATCTGTCGCATAGGTCAGAAAAAAAAAACCAAGGGCGAAAAGTATTGACCATGCTCAGCTGTGGGATCCAAGCTTGCGGAAGGCTCATCAAAGAGCAAGAGCCCCACATTTGGTTCTGATACCAAAGACCGCATGAACGTCCGTGACCTGCAAAATGAATACAACGCAAAACAAAAGAGGAGAAATAGCGAAACTCACAAAGCGATTCTCTGCATCTGTCCTCCACTCAAGCCCTTGGATTCCCCTGCGCTCATGCCGGCTACATCTCTGAGCTCGCTGTAGTCCATGGTATGTCCTGGTAAGTTACTATAATGATCTTTTACAGGGCGTTCAAGGTACGTGTCGAATCCATCCGGCAAGCGTTCGATAAAGTCTTCTGCGCCGCCAAGCTGTGCGGCTTTGCGAATCTTTTCAAGATCCGATGCGTGTGCGGGATTACCAATGCCGATGTTGTCTTTGATCTGTAATTGTGTTGGCGATAGAATACAAGGGAGGAGACAACGCACCGATAACGGGAAATGGGTGTAATCCTGGAACAGGACAGAGATGGCGCGTCTGAGATCCGAGAGTTTGAGTGTGCGAATGTCTAGTCCGTCGATGAGGATAGTGCCCTCGCATGGGTCGTATAGTCTTGCGACGAGTTTGAGAATGGTGCTTTTTCCTGATCCGTTGGCGCCTACGATGACCTAGAACAATGTAAGAAATCAAAAGCGGCTGGAAAAGAGTGCGACACCAACACATAATTGGCCCTTTTCAATTTTGAAAGACACGCGGCGTAGTGCATAGGATTCGCTGCCTGGGTATTTGAACGAAACATCGATGAACTGTATAGAAAGGCCTTGAAGGAGGGATGACTGGTCTTCAGGAAAAGGAATGGTACCGTCTAGGACTTGATTTGGTATATTTCCAACCTCGTATAGTTTTCTGATGCTGGAGAGTTTGTTTGCGATGGAGCTTGTTCCGTCGAAAAAGCTGAAGAGGGTGAGTGTAAAGGACTGGGTAGTTTGCGTGATGAGCGTCAGGGAAGCAAGGGACAATGGGATGGATGCTGGGTGTTGGACTGCACGTAGAGTGAATACGATTTGGGGTAATTGGTGGAGGGGATCGCTGAGAAAACTTGAAATGGAAAGGCGGCCGTACATGCGATGGATGGTAGCCGCTTCGAAAAAATCACCGGCTCGATCTGCGACTGCATCCATCGCCGCTTTGTATGTGTGAGTGAGATGGTCTGACATTCCACCTGCAACAATTTCGTTACGATGTGCAGGGTCGATGACGGTGCGTTTGAGACCCTCGCTTTTGATGTAGTCTTGGTCTTTGGTTGTTGCTGCCCAAACTGAAAGAAGAGTTAGTGGAGAGAAAGAAAAAGAGAGGGGGCATACCTCCGGGTTTAATGAATGGAGAAGTGGAAGAGTACCATTCGTAGAGCGAGTGGGCAAAGCTGAGGAGGGCCAATAGAGGACCATCACGCTGATGGCGCAGAACGGAAATGAGGACGGATAGCTGAGATGTGAGTTGGATGAGGGTGGTGGCTATATGAAGAACGGTGGTGACTGCGTCCCATGCAATGGTGGAGCGTGAGTTTGGGGACAGGGATTCTTCGAGTTGACGCTGAACGGCAGAGTCATCAAAGGTGGGCGCATCGAGACGAGCCATTGCACGAAAGGTGTGAACGGAGTAGTACTGTTTAATTCTAGAGTTGAGCGGGTGTGCGAGACGTGACTTTGCATGACGAGAAATGCGACTGGCAGCTTGACAGAGAAACCGACCAGCAGCGACGCGAATAAGGAGCTGGGTGTCGATTGAGCGTGTATCAACAGCTGCTTGAACGATGGAAAGCAGTTGACCTGAGAACCAGAGAGAGATTGCTGGGAGGAGAGAAGAGAAGAGTTCAACGCCAATATAAGCTGAAAGATAAAAAGAACAAGATGGAATGGATAGAATATCCTTTATCATTTTATACAGAAATGGTAGAGCATGATAGAAGTGAGTTGATTGAGCAGGATGTTTATTCTCTTCTTGGTAGAGATCCCAAACTCCAAAGTTTGAATGGTGGATGATTGTCATTGGTATTTGTGTTTGTAAATCCAAGCTAAGCCTATATCACTTTGACCTTGATTCACTGCAGCCCTGTACCATTTAGCTGCCTCTCTTTTATCCTTTTTACATCCCTTTCCATTTGCCAGACAGAATGCCAGATCAACCTGAGCATCCGAGTCTCCAATCCTGGCTGCAACCCTGTAGTAACTTACTGCCATCTTTTGGTCTTTGACCACTCCCCATCCGTGAAAGAAACACTGTCCGACTTCGTAGATAGCCAGAACCAGCTCACTCCGAACAGCACTCCATTCTCCTCCCCCTCGTGCACTCTCCAAGTCTTCTACAGCACTCTCTGCTGCCCGTCGAAGCCACTTGAACCCGATCTTTTCATTCTTTTCGCATCCCCATCCATGTCGCAACGTCAATCCCCACATCAACATCCCCACTCCGCACCCTCCTCCTTCTTTGGCACTCTTTTCAAAGCACACCGCAGACTCTCGCAGTCGGTTCGCTTCGTGGTGTTGGATCCCGAGTTGGAGGTATTCTTGCGCTGTTGATGTTGATGTTCTTTCCCTCGGCGGAGCCGTTATCATTAGCGTAGGCGTAGTCATAGTCCTCGGTGTAGCCGTAGGTGCACTCCCAGGTACAGGTGTAGGCATCACTAGTCCGGTGGGCAAAGGCACCGCACTGTCATACGGATAGTAAGAGTATGTCGAATACAAGCTAGCAGGCGATCCTGTTCGCTGTACCCGATTCCTCTCCAATACATGTCGCTTTTGTTCTTGCAAATCGTCCACACTCCGTCCAGGTCGAGAAAAGTTTGTACCAATCGGCTTGACAATCGCCATACGTCCCGCTCTCGGCACTTGTCCATCTGGAGATGACACAACCACCGTAGGTACTTCCTCGCCCCCCCTCGTCGTCTGCCATGATTCCCTAGCAACACTCTGCTCGTCCTCCTCGTAGCCATAGTACCGGTGATAGTCAAATTCTGACTCTTGGTACGACGATCGCAGGTACGAGTTGTTGTCCGTGTTGGACGATGCCGTCGCCGTTGATTGTCGTGCAAAATCGCTGTGCAGTAGCGGAGAGTTGGGTGGCAGTCTCGCATACAACGTCGTTGGAGTCTCGTTGCGTTTCGACGTCCTGCGAACAAGATTGTCCAATGGGGATTCAGAGTCACCCATCATATTGGGCAAGACGAAAAAAGCTGGCAGCCAAGCACATCACTACATACACTGTTGCCATATCTACTAAATACCAACTCTTCGACGAGGTGTCTGTGTTACTCTGGCACCGGCTCCAATTCCCGTATGTCGCGGTGTCCCCGGTATAATAATCTTAGCGCTGCTCCCGCTGGCAGTCTTGATTGCCAACGCGTCCTCTTCCACCTTTTTCGCTGTCCTACCTCGCCAGTAAGTGTCGTTCAACAACAATAACAGAAAAAAAAGAGGCCTACTCTTCACGCTGCCTCGCCATCTCTGTCTCAATCTCGGCCCGTTTCGAAAACTCTCGATCGGCCTGTCTTCGATTCCCGCGCTCGTCAAAGTTCTTTTCCTTGACGGAGTAGAACACTGATCCAAGTTCAGCTGTGATCATGATCAGCCATCTATCCTTATCTATGCGGACGGACGCCTACCGAGCCAATATGGGTCAACTGCAGTCACTTGCGTCATGTACTCTTTCGATGTCAAAATAAGCTCATGGTACACCACGTATGATGGCGTATCTAACCACATGTCAAACGAGGGGTCTAGCTCAAAATTCGGAAACTTACATCCGAGTCCATACAGGGCGCTCGTGGGATGCAAATGCGTCGGCAGACCAGAACGGATGTTGACAAATTCCCCAATTCCCTTGACTCGTGCAGCTTGGTGAAAGTAGCCTGCCGTAATCGCCTTTCTAAAATTACTTCAAGCACAGAACGTTTGGGCGGAAACTGCAAAGCTCACCTCAGCACATCAAAATCTGTCCCGCCTGATATGATGTCCATCTTTTGGAACTTCATAATGTCTTCCAACTGAGCGCGGACCTCTCTAGACTTTCTCAGCAGCTTGGGGTGTAGGAAATGCCGCATCGCCCATTCATCGCGGAATCTAAAGATGGACATCAGCACGAAAATAGGCGTCAAGCTGATACATAACCTACCCATGGCTTTTCCATTGATTAAACACGTTCAAAAGAGTCAAATGATCACTCTCAGGAACGTTAAACTTTTCCCTCGCAGCGTCTGCTTCCTCCATTCGCTCCTTTGGTCGATAGAACACGCTCGGAACCGAAAGCATCGAAACGATCGTCAACATTTCTGCAGAGCACTTGTTCTCAACCGCGGCGATAAGCATTTTTGCCATCGAGGGTTCCATTGGGAATTCCGACATTTTCCTTCCAACGGGTGTCAAATCCCCGACATTGTCCAATGCCCCCAGCACCCAAAGTTGGTACATAGAGTTGAGAATATTTTCCTGGAAATTGTCATTAAATAATGCGAGTGGAAAGGTGCTGTTGACCAACTTGTGGAGGAGGATCCATAAAATCAAACTCCAGCAGGTTTTTAACGCCCAAAGACTTGAGCAATAGTACCGTATTGGCGAGATTAGTCCTCTGGATTTCCGGAATGGTATTCTCAAAAAGTTCGTTCCTATAGGCCATCTCGGTATACAGACGATAACAAAACCTAACAAAACGTGAGCAACATGGGCTGATAGCAGACACACTGCTCTTACCCGCTTCCAGTGCGTCCTGCACGGCCTGTCCGTTGATTCGCATTGGCTTGGCTGATCGGTGTGATCTGCAGAGCGTCCATCCCAACTCTGGGGTTGTAAACTTTGAGCTTCGAGTACCCAGCATCCACGACGTAAAGAATACCATCAACTAAGAGTAGAACATAAACACATTGGAAAGATTACGACAAAAGCCCGACACATACCGGTCAATGACGTTTCAGCGATGTTTGTAGCCACGATAACCTTTCTGCGCCCATCACTGGTAGCTTCAAAGATCTTGGCTTGAAGATCTGCTGGCATCTGAGAATATATCGGCAACACGGCCAGAGGAGCCGGTTCATCCAATTGTGAAAGGCGCTCTGTGATTTTCATCAGAGAATGTTAATGAATTATGGTCAACCATACCTTGAACAACTTGACATGTAATTTCAATATCTTCTTGGCCTGTCATAAACACCAAGATATCGCCTGGGGGAAGCGACAAGTGAATCTGGAGAACCTGCTTCACGGCGCTGTCTACGTAGTCCTCACAAGGGGACTTTGCATGGAAAATCTCAACAGGGAATGTACGCCCCGGAATGGTATATGTAGGAGCATTGCCGTAGAAATTGGAAAACTAATCGGGCATGAGCTATTGAATTCAATAATTTAGAGCAATCGCACCTTTTCTGCATTCATTGTCGCCGAAGTCACAATGAGTTTGAGGTCCCGTCGGCGAGATAAAACTGATTTTCCACCAATTAGATAGGGTGGAGTATACAAACACTGTCAACCCACCTTTTCTCAACAAACCCATGAGGACATCTGTGCTTAACGAGCGTTCGTGGGCTTCATCAAGAATGACGACGCTGTATCGGTCGAGATCGCCTTCGTTCAACGACTCCCGAAGCAGGACACCATCAGTCATGTCTATTCAAAGAGTTTTTAGTTAAGTTTGTGAGATGCAAATCCTATCTCTTACACTTGATCTTTGTTTCCGAGCTGGTGCAATCTTCGAAACGAATAGCGTATCCCACGGTAGAGCCCAGTTTACCCTGTGCAAAAGTTAGAAAGGAACGCGGCGCTGGTATAATGGTTCAACAGACCCCCATTTCTTCGCTGACACGCTTAGCCACCGACATGGCCGCCACACGCCTTGGTTGGGTACAACCTACCAACCCATGCTGGCAATAACCGTCTTCGTACAAAAATTGTGTTAATTGGGTCGTCTTTCCAGATCCGGTTTCTCCAACGACGATGACGACTAGTGCAGATATGAGAAAAGTGTCAGACCTGGGAGAGACCGACTTCACCTTGATTTTCCCGGATAACCTTCATAAGCTCCTCTCGGCATGCGAAGGCAGGGAGATATTCTCGTTGCTCCTTCAACGTCCTGTTTCTAGCAAAGGAACTCACGCCAGCCGATGTTTTGAGGTGAGTGGCAAATTTGGAGTCTCCCTGATAAGTTTCCTCCTGACCCTTCGCTTTAGCTTCTCTCTCCTTTTGTTCGGCTTCGGCTACATAGCACAAAGACAAAAAAAGCTATGTGAATGTCCAAATCTGACGAACGGTTAGAAAGGGGTACGAGAACACACACCTTCCTCGTCTGCTTCTTTATTTCGAACGCCCGTGATGTTCCCTAGTGCGGTTCCACTCGTATCCGCCAACCTTGCTGCAGCCTTTGCGCGTTCAGCCTGTTCCCTTTTCTCTTTAACTAACGCGCTACCCTTTTTGGAGAAGATAGCCATGTCGCTGGTGGGATCACGAATTGGGTTAATGGGCTCGAGTTGTTTGGTGAACACGATGCGACCATCGAGGAAAGGAGGCTTGAGATTATGCACCATGACATGCACAGTTGACTCTGACTCGTCTTCAAAATCCAAATCGACCGTCTTGCGGGTGGCGACACCGGAGGTAAGCATACGGTTGGCCTCCCACAAGTCATTGTCGGCATTCTGTAAGTAACCGTCAGATTTTTGGGCTATGAGGCATGGTTGTAAAACGTACATATTGCGCCTGTCTTGCGGATATCTTTTTCTGTAGGATGAATTCAGCGTTAAAGGTACGTGATCACAGAGACGTCGACTGACCACCTGTTTCGTTGCGATCTCTACTTGTTTCAAAGCACTGAGATCCTCATATTGTGCAAGGGGGTTGTTTTCTTCATCTCCTGCAACACCACCATCCTCCGGTCCGGTGTACCAATCGCGATCCAGTCTAACTTGTTCCTCTTCCCACTCTCTGACGTCTAATCCGATTGCTCCATCCTCGCCATTTGGACTTCCTCCTCTCGCAACCCTAGGAGTAGGTGCATCCCATTTACGATTCCTCGCCGCTCCCCACCCAGACCCTTCCTCCTCTCGCGAACTCCGTGGTGTAGAATCCCAAGGAACGTTAGGAACCCGCACACTTGGCGCATCACGAGAAATACTGGAATGAGTAGACTTGGGGGTAGAGTCCCAGCCTTGTTGTCCTTGGTCATAACCTCTATTTTTATCATAATCCCGTTTTCCTCTCCAGCCGCGGTCTCTATCGCGGTTGGATCGCCGTTGAAAGTCACCTAGGCCTTTTGGTCCATCATGGCGAGACTCGTTTATGGCAGTAATGCCCTCTGTATACAATAAGCACGAAATTCTTGGCTAAGGATCGAACTGACCCCTTTGTTTCTCCCTATTTCGACGATGCTCTTCGAGCCGCTCCCGACCTTTCTCAGAGAGTCCCCCTGGGTGTGAAGGAGTTTCTTCGCCCCGTTGCCTGGCATTGGCGACTCTTGAGGCAGGGAGGTTTGGAACTAATGCTGAAATTTAGCGAGAAAACGACAGGTCGATGACCAGCGCACCTTTGAAGAAAGGTTCATCGCCATCATCAAGACGAGGTTTCTTTCTACTGGCCTCTCCACTGAAAGTAGCTGCTCTTTTCTCGATGGCTAGTCGATCGAGACCAAGCAGCGAGTTTCTTGGAGTGGGAGGCTCTATTGGTTTTGCCGGTTGTCGAAAAGTGTGATGCTAAGGAAGGGTTATGACGTCTGAATCTGCAGACGAGAGAGTTTACGAACCGTATCTTGGCGTTGAAGTCCTCCCGGGCGAATTGGTTCGGGTTGAAGAACATCGCTATCATGAACCGTGATGCCTGGTATCGGTTGCGACGAGACACCTGTCGTTTCCTCCTTGACACGCGACAAGATTTCGGTATATAATTCGGCTAGAAAAGAATCCTTGAACTTGCCAAAAGCCTTGGCCGCTGGACGTTGACATTGAGATGAAAATCCTGTGATGACGAGGTTTTTGCACACCTGACATAAACCCATCCATCGACTGGGTTTTCGCGATTTCTACGACGTTTCTCGCCAGAAGGTCATTTGGATTCACAGTATTTATGGCGCGCGATAGTTTTATGGCAATCTGGTGAATGAATTCGTCGTGACCTTGTAGAGGAGAGGCCATGCTGATCTGGAGTCAAGGTTGGAACCAAGTTGACTGTTGGAACAAGATCCGTCAAAGATCACACAACCGTGACTCGCTCTCACCACTGTACTGACTTGAATCATTCGAAATGTCCATTTTTTCCGTCGAAATGCTACTTATACCGACACCAGCTTCTACCAATTCACCTTGAATTGCCACAGGCGGCAGATTGGGTTCTGGTCCACATAATTCAGGCGACACTACGAGTCCCCCTTTTGCCTCTCAGACATTAAGTTAATCTGAGCAGTGGGCTTTCGACCTCTCATCGTATCCGTATGCCTGTGCCATTTCGTCGAGGTTCATGGCTTCTGCCTGTGTTTGTGTTAGCGAACATCAAGATCTCTAAACCCGCAATCTGAACTGTAACTTTGAAATCAGGCAACGATGGCAACAAGCGCCATAAATCCGTTTACTCGGTATAAACAATCTCCTTCGTTATTCCGTTTACATCTCCTCATGCTTCCGACTCCATTGATTTCCTACGGTAAACCAAATCCACCCGGCCTATTCCGACGCCTTTCCGCAGACGACAAGCCCCAAGACAAGTCCACACGCATGCGCGTTTCAAATCCAAATGCCGTGTGTAAAGCCTGAGAGTCAGCCTGCAGGGCATGACGGGGCCCGGACAGTAAAAGTCACATATGTTATTTCAACAACAGCAGCTGTAAAATTCTACGCCAAGTACATGTGCACTTGCCCAGTTCTGGAAAGCATAATTTCATCTATGTAACAGCACATCTAGTACACAAATCAACAGGATGTAACTCTGCGCAATAATAAGTCTCGACGTAATATGGTAGATGTGTAGGTATGTAGCAGATAAGAGATAAAAACACAATAAGAGTAGCAGCAGCCCGCAAACCAATTGATTGCGAGCTGTGATGAATAGATATAACGATAATGGTGCACAGCTGAATCAACAGCCAGGAGGAAAGGGGTAACGCATTGGGAAAGACGCTGGTATGAACCAAGACACAGGAGAGGGTGGTAATGGCAAAGACCACCGGCCAAGAGACATGGAGATGATGCATGACGGATATGGGTACAATGAGCACAAGTCAAGGGCAACAAGCAATATACAATAATAAGAATATATGGCAGTGATAGCAGCAGTCAGGGAAGCAGAGAGTTGTTTAGTGGCAAGACATCAAGGGGAAGAGACGGGAAGATAAGCCAGTGAGAGGTACTTTTCAAGATTAGGCAAGAGAGGACGATTCAGAAGGTCGACAGTACAAAAGGACTGCGCGCAATGATCATCTGTTCTTGTTGGGGCCGCGTGAGGCGGTATTGAAAGTCACCATCTTTAACGATGGGATTTTCCCGGAGTTTACGGGCTTCTTGCTCCTCGCGCTCCATCTCGATCTCGAAAGGTGCTTTACCACCTGGCACAGGTGGACGGTATCCGTCGAGAACGGGGCATGGTTTAGGTTCCCAACGCCCGCCACCTGTGGCTTTGCAGAGGATGCTGGAACGGCGAAGAGGGTATGCGTCTAGTTCACCATACGAGCGTTCGAGATCAAGGGGAAGGGGCATATGGGAGGCGCGCAAGGGCTTTCGCCGAGGAAGGTCTCCAGGAGTGCTATGGGCTGAGTCGGTGGTGTTCAGATTAGACACACTCGGAATTGTGCGAAGAGATTGAGACCTGCGCGACAAGGAAGGGGGAACAAGCTTAGAATGGTGGGGAGGAGTTACAATGACACTACTTTGTAGTGAGCTGTCGTCAGTGGTGTGGGAGGAGGATGAGCGGAAGAGGGGTGCCCTGAAAACGGATACGGGATGTGAAAGGGCGCGGCGTAGAAAAGGACGAGTAGTTTCTGGCGTATGTGGGGAGGTTGGGCAGCCATGGATTTGATCCCAGCAATCATCACAAACACGGGAGGGAAGGACGGGGGCGGTGGGAGATTCAAAGGCAGACAGTGGCATATTACGTGGAGGATGGAGGAATTCAAGGTTGGAAGTGTCAAGGAGGGGTGTGATGCGTGACGTACACTGAGCACAAAATACACCTCCACATTTACGGCAGTGCTAATAAGCTACGATTAGGTCGAGGTTCGCGGTAGGGAAAGTATGTGCTTACATGTCTGCGCTCAAAGAAAGAGAACGGCAGGCGACAAAAGAAGTTGTCGCAGGTGGAGGCTAATGAATCGGGCTAAATAGAGCAGCATGGTAAGTATAGTGGGGTGGGGTTGGGAGAAGGGTGACATACCTTCCAAAGAGACTTTGGAAGTAAAACGGCAAGATGTTCGTTTGGGCGGTAGACGGGAGCGGACACATCGAGAAGACTGGAAGAGGCAGAAGACGGGGAACTGTGGGTGAGAGATGGGACAGACAGCGGCGAGGCTAAAGATATGGGGGTCAGTCAGCGACGGATTTAGAGTGGTATGAGAGCAGAGACGTACAAGAACGGGAGGTCAAAGGGGACGACGGTAGGAGAGGAAGTTGAAGAGGTTCGGCGACGAGCTTGTCATCGTTGTGAATGTTGGCAAAGGCAGCAAGGGCGACGGAGAGGGCAGACATGGGAGATGGGCGGGATACGGAGAACGGTGAGAGCGGGTGAAAGAATTATAGGCCATCCAGGTTACAGCAAGTTATATCCACCATGCTAATTGACCAACAGGATCAATCTCATCGTTAGATCTGTGACCTCTGTGACAATCAACATCGTCTGCTCATCCCCGTCGGCCCGCACCACATTCAACAGATCCAAATACATGTCAACTACAGATCCCTTACTTTTTTTTTTCCCTCGACCATCTCCGCGGAGCCTTCTTACCTCTTTCGTTTTAACCTTCCCTGGCCCTCAGCCATCCTTTTACGACCTGCCAGCCTCTGCCTTGGTCCTTTGCTCCACGGAGGTCCTCTCCTTTGACATTCCATTTACATAATCCCTCGCACGACATGGTCAGCATTCAGATATCGCCGCTTTTATTTACACGTGCTTTTTTTCTTCCGACTTCCTCAACCCTCATCCGCGCTTATAAGTTATAATATATGCTCTTCAGTCACCCATCCACATGCAGCCACATGCCTTACCGGCATATATTTCCTCTATCTGACAAATGTCGTATAGGTCCTTCACGTGTCACCTTGACCGATTAATCTCTTGTGGGGTCTCGCTTTTCCCCAAATCGAGAACATTCACTTTCTATCGCAAATCATTTTGTCCATAAGTACGTATGCATATGAATAATGATGGTAATAGGCCACCAAGAATGATCCTCCCCTTCATCATCTTATGCAACTCTCATTTGGCTTCTTCCACCATGAACAGCCATCCTCTCCATTAGGGTCTACCATTCAAAGGAAACACTCCTTGACATTTCCCAAATTCCTCACCGAGCAACGGCAACAGGGTCATCATGATTGTCAATATTTCGATATTCAAAATCTTTACCTCCATAGGTATGTCACGTGGGAAAAAGACAGTTTTGGTACCGTTGAAATCGCAAATCCTTCTTTAGAGTTGTACCTTTTACATACCTCAACATATACAATTAATATGTGGGCCCTGTTATCGCAACGTGAAAGCCATCTCGCGTACGGCATGGAACTCTCGCTTTTCTTACCGCAAGGTCTGAGGAGCTCGTACTCGAAACGTATACAAGGACGACCGTCGTTCGCCAGTGCCTTACCCATCACGTACCTGCGGCATAACTGCTCATGGATGTAGTTCCTGTCCAGCGTCCCCGCTATTTCGTGCCTGAGGTGGCCACATAACCCTGAGCAACAGGCGAACTTCGGCAGTTGAGTGCAGGTTGAATCGTTGCGACAACAGCACCTGTGGTAATGATACTAATTATGAAAGGTTTAGGCGTACTTCATCGCATACAAGATTATTGGAGGCGTGACGCCTCGAGCTTGAGCAACCAATATCTGCAAACCAGCCAAGGATGAGGCAGGGAGTGGTCACGCGAGAGCCGAACGGTCAATTTTATCTGTCCGACTCTGGTCCGACTTGCCCTTCAGAAGCTACCAGAAGGCCCTGTTGATGTCTGGTTGATATTGAACGTCCTAGGCAGCTTTCCAGAAAGTTTTGTGGTCGCGTGCTCAAATACCTGTCAAAGCTTTACAAGTCGCGCATCGATATCGATAACGAACGCCAACGATGGCTTTGACATTGTTGGCTCGCACTTGTAAGAAAAATTTCCAATACTTTAAGGGGTTCGAGTTTCCGAATTTCATTACTTACTCTTTGAGCTACAATACAGCCGCCGTTCTCCTTCTATCGTATCAAAAACATCAAACATAATGTGATATGCTAGTGAACAACCTCGAAAGCCGTTAAATTTCTCCATCTGGCTGTTAGGTTGAAGACTTCAGCATTGAAGTACTTATTTCATGATCTAGTGCTGCGCTCCTCCATAAAAGCAAATCGCCCCTTCACGCCAAGCGCACACTTATAGGCAAAATGTCGGTTGTGTGCCAGGATCCCCTAGCTCATTTCGTACGCTATACCCCATGTGTGCAATTGCAATACAAAGCGCCATGTTTAGTTCAAGTCCGACGTTCAACTTTTAAAATCCCAAACCCTCGAACGTTTGATTGATCTGACTTTCTTACAATAGACTCTAGAGAGAGCTCAGCTTCATTCAAAGCACCCGACCCATCAGATACCGTTCGACCACCCCCAAGATCATCCCGTACCCCATTTCATCAACAGGGCATAGAACTGGTCTTTTAGAATGCTCCACTATTGGTAAATCCGCCCTGTTTTGCCCCTCGCTTGTCATCACCTGAGGCCAGCGATCCAAACTGCGAAACCCTTTCTTGAGCTCTTCTGCGGAGAGCAAATCCGCCGCTCGGCTTCCACTTCTTGGGTAGGAGGAACGTCTTTGAGGATGATCACCGAGTGAAACTTTGGATTCGTCACCGTTGACATCTTTGCCTTGTGTCGGCGATCCCGCTACGTCAGGTGCAGGGGATAAATTGTTTCTTTCTGTGAGGATAACGGCCTCCTGTCCGACTTCCCAACAGCGCCTAACCAGAGTGGCCTTCATGCTCTTTTGGCATTGGATGACCAGTTCAAGTAAAGCCGTTTCTACAGCCTTGCGGAACGATTTCGTAATTTCTTCATGTGCGATCCTCGTGTCCTCAGCTAGACTTGGCGCTAGATGCGATGGCTGTGCGTTGGCCGACCTTTCCAACACTCTGTCATTGTCGACAGCATGATTCGCTTCAGAATCGGGCGGAACATTGTTGCCTGAGAGAACGTGGAGCAACGTGCATAGGTACCACAGAGTATCTTTGACCGCAAGCTTCTTCACAGACAGAAAGTCGTCGTCGTTACGTGCAGTCCTTTCAACTTGATCCTCTCCTTCTGCAAGCAGAGGTATTGTGTCTGTGGGAACACAGAGAGAAAAACTGTCACTTTCTCGATCGCTTCCGTTAGAGCTGTTCCCGTAGTTCTTCATGCCGCTGCTGAAAAGCACACAGTCAAGTTCCCGAATTGCCTCCAGTGCTAGCGACAGTCTCAGATTGTCAAGGTCGAGCCGCAGAACGCCATGGAGCCGTGAAAGGACCGACGATACTGTGTCTCTTGACCGCGAGGATGAGCCAAAAAGATTGCATAAAACATTCCGAAACAGGACCAGTATGTCAGCCCTCACGTCAACGACGATGCTCCGGTCCCCATCGTCAGAACAGTGTGTATTTGAGGATTTGGAGCCAGCCAAAAGAGAACGTTGGAGGTACGTCACGGAAAGAGGAAGGAATGAATGAATGAGTAGAAGTAGTAGTTCCCGTGTTGTTGATATGAAGGAATCGAGTAGGCCGTTGGCTGGAAGAAGGGATGCAATGGTAGGAAGAGCAATGACGATGACGTCTTGAGTGAGAATGTCAAGCACCTTTAGAAAATCTAATTGAGGTTTAGAAATATGGTCACATTCGATGATACTCTTCAGCGATGCACGGATAGCATCGAGGGCACACTGGCTAGATGGAAGGAGAGCTTCTGGCGGCACCCGAGACTCTTCGTGACTAGAAGCCAGCCGAAAAAACGAATCCAGTGCAGTGATAAGAATTCCCGGCCAAAGATCCATCAGGATTGGAATGCCACTTCCTAGAAAATCGTTTTACAATTGGTTTGCGATTATATTTCACGTTATTCAGCGTACGAGGATTCAGTTCCTCTAGAACAGATCTCAAATCTAAACGCGGAGGCATTGTTGGAATTGTCGGAGCATTTTTCTTTCTCGACTTCCTTTTAGCCATATCAGTTGCCAACTGAGCTGAACTTTCGGGCACAGACGATGTTACTGTAGTTGCTGAGAGCGCGAGAGTCTCTGTCACGCACAGTAACTTTTGAATCAAAGCAGAGGCCACTAGTTCACTGCAAACGCACTCATCTTTTCGACTTCATACTTTGCCTTCAAAGAGGCGTATTCGTTCTCGAGCCGCAAAGCATGTGTTCGCCACAAGCCGTCGGGTCTCATTGCCGAGTGTACGGAAGCCGGAAATCTTGCACGTAGATCGATAACATACGCTAGAACCAAGATGCAGACGCCGACAAATCGGAAGGATTTGTGCACACGACTTACAAGCGATCGACTGATCGGATGGTTTAAATTTCAAGGCAATCAATGCCTAAAAATGAAAGCGTAAGCATGAAAAGTGCAGGGAGGTTTTGTATTAACGGACAACTGCAATACGCATGTGGTCCACTTCTGTTAGCATGTTGAACCCAGAGCGTAGAGAAAGGGTGTAAAGGTGTAAACTTTTTATAAAACATTTTTATAACACGTCTGTCACAATCACGTGATCGTCACAATCGTACATACATATGCCTCTCCTTCTCCTTGGATCGCATCACAGGGGTTTCCTCAAAATGAGGCAGTAATGAACGGGAAGCCGTTGGCGACCTCAACACCTGTCGAGCCATGGACTCGTCGTTCAACTTGTTCCGTCTAACAGGAGAATCATCAAATGCATCCAACCTGTTCGGTGCTTCATAACTCAGACCACCCCCACTTCCCACTGCTCCATCGTCGTCCAACGCGGCAGAAAGAGACCCTGAGCCACCAAAGGTCTTGCTTGGGGATCCTCGGACCGTTGGTCGCGATGGCGTCTGGAACAAGTCATTTACGCGAGTAGACCAAAGATTCTTTGGTGTGGTAAATGATGGTCCAAACCGTATCCCCCGTGATGGCGTCGAGGTGGGATCAAATGCGTCGTAAGTCTGAGTAACAATGTCAAAAGGACCAGGAGTACTGGTGGTATAAATCCTTACACCATGCGGATGACGTTGAGGTGTCGTTGGACCATGGCTTGAAGAACCGACCCAAGAGTTCCCATCGGGATGGTCAGAACGAGATCGCATAGGTGTCTCGGGTATCCTTGATGGATGCCAGTGAGGAGAGTCTTGGATTGAGGGTTGGAAAAAAGGCGTGTCGGAAGATCGAGGAATATGGGGAGACTCGTCAGTTGGCACAAAAATTGGCTCGCTGGCCATGACAGAGTCAAAATCTTCCGAGTCAGAAGAGGGCGAATGGCTTCTTGTCAAGCATGTCCGACAAAACCAAGGATCCTCCTCCTTCCCAAGCTCAGCGATATTTCGGATGCCGATGCATTGGAGGTGATACCACGTCTGGCAGCCATCACATTGCACGAGTTCACGTCCATCATCCGTCCCATTACAAATGCAAAGTACTTCGTCACCATCTTCATGCTCGTCGTCCAACTCGCGTTGTCGGCGTTGCTGGCGGTAAGAGAGGGCCCGCACACTCTTCTTGGAGAGCAATGCTGCCCGTGCATCACCAGGATCACTGGGAAAAAGACTTCTTTTCTTTAACTGAGCCTTCCTTGTGTCTTCTGGGTACGCCAGTAAAGGTACCATCTTCCCCCTACCAATTCTCACAGGTGATGGTCTGTCGGTGTCGTTCTCATAAACCATACCCCATTTTGAGGGTGGGAGCACCTCCTCATCCTCTTTCTGAGCGCTTCCCAAGTGACTGTCGCCATCATCTTCGTCGTCAGAGTCTCGATCCAGAAACCTTTCAATCCATCGCAATCTCTCTTCTTCTTCAGCTTTGGCAATTTCAGCGCGTTCCTCTGTGCGGAGACGCCATGGAAACTCGGTGTCAGGCCAATTCGGTTTTTCATTGACTTCCTCGAGAGTAGCAGTCGCGGAGGCCAACGCCTTTTTCTCTCTAGCAGTAGGTTGCGTGCCCTTCTTCTTGCGTCGATTAGCACCGCGTTTCTTGCTGGGCGATGGCTCTGGGCTCCCCGGATCGCGATGCTCGTCGCTGGGCACGTCGAGCAATACCCGCCCTTTTCCTTCTAACTGTATAGGAACAAGCCGTGTCCTCACACCGCTCTCTTGAATTCCAGAACGAAAGGCTGCAAGTCTCTTCCGCTTCTTCAGCTCTTTCTCGGTGGGCGGAGCTTCCTGAACTCTTTCCAATTGTTGCACTATATTGGATGATCCGGAAAAGCCTCCTGCAGGGAGGGCAACAGGCTGAGGCTGACGAACCCAATCGGCTGTCCTCTGAACACGACCGTCAATATTAATGGTGCAAATACTGACCTTGAACCTTACGCACGTATCGACCGTAACCACCAGCCATTAAGCTCTCCTCAAAGCTTTCCTCAGAGGTCTCCTGGAACAGCTTCAACCTCCTGCCTTTATTGGGACTTTCCATAATTCCAACAGCAAGACCCCTATCCCCCCGTCGATCGCCCTCTTCGTCTTCAACGGCATTTGAATCAACCTCGGAGAGCGCTCGCTTTGCACGTTTGAAGTAATCAGGACGACGACTTTCAGCTTCCCGCACTTGAGCCAACCGGTCTTCCATCATTGCCTGACGTATCCGTTCCATCTCTCCACCTGCGACCGTTGAAAGGTCTGACGACGACGGAGGCCCAAGAGGAGATACAGGTGGCGTGGAGATGGATGGAATTCCAGAGATGTTCAGACAAGGAACACTGCTCGTAAGTAGGGAGGTAAAGGCGTCCTCGATGAGCACGGGTCCGTGACTAGGGGAAGAAGAATGCGGTCTGGAAATATCAGATGTTAAGTTTTCTGGGTTGCGTTCGCTAATCGTCGCCTTTGCTACGAAAGGTGACGAGAGTGTCGATGTGACATGTCGATCTGGCACTAAAGGGGAGCTCATAGGGGGAGAAATTCGTTTAGGGGGACCATGGGAAGAAGTAAGGGCAGCGATGGGGGACTCGAGCGTTAACCTGACGTGAAGTTATAAGCAAAAACATACGTAATGACGAGAAGAGGACGAACATGGACGAGGATGCTGTCGGTGTCCCAAAATCATTAGAAAGGGATGGACTGGAGTAGCTTGAGCGACCTCGTTGGATGAGATTATATTGGGACTTACTGATATTGAGGTGTTGCCGTATTACTAAAGCGTGGTGCTGTAGTTCGAGAAACAAACGGACTGCACAAACCAATAAATGAGGGAATCTCCAAGGTTTTGTAAAGAAAATGACCTTGAATCGGGCGTCATGCATTGCTGAAAGGTTGAATGAGGATGAACATGCTCCCCTTCAGCGAAGCTGACACAAAAACTAGGGTTCAACTGTAACACTAGGTAACAATGGATCAGTCTTACTGTTTGGATGCCAAGAGACGCTGTCCTCGAGAAACAGGAGCTACAGAAGGATAAGACTGCGATCTGCTTGACAGTTAAGTTGCAGACCAACGGAGTAATGTTCCTACTCACCCCAGCGAGACGGGAGACTGCGGTGAGCACGGAAGGTCAGGGATATATTTTGCAAAATCGACAGGGCTGCGTTGATGGGATGTTAGCTATCAAGACCACAAAGAAACAGCCAAGGAAACTCGAGGACCATTGGCCACTCATACCTTTGGGGAGTCGGGAGATGACTATAATGGCTCGATGAAAAGGCAGGTAAAAGGTTTCCTTGAATTGCATCTGACCTGCAAGATCTCTTAGATCCTAAGAACTCGGTTGTGCGCAAATTTACTCACCTTGAGCTTAGCGCTGTCTCTCCGTATGCAACCTTGATACCCCTCTCGTCCAGGGCCTTTTCAGAAGAAGTAGAATCAAAAATCGGGTCCTGAGTAGACAGAGATATATTATTATGGTTCATGGATATATTGGTGTCCTGCTCCTTAGGTTGGCTCTGTGCAGCCATGTCGCTTTAGGCAACACGGAGAGGAAACAAGTGAAACGAGATGAAGAGGAAGATATCGCACAAAAAAAGGGGAATTCTCTTCACGGCAGTCTTGTATGCAAACAGGACAAGCTGCAACAAGACGGAGAATGCGAGTGAAAGAGGAAGTGAAAGACGGAAATGAAACTACAACCAATGTTCATATTACTGATTACATAAGCTCTCATTTATTCATGACTGTCCAAGCTCTTGAGTTTTACTGTGGAATCGGTAAGTAAGTAATTTGCTACCAAGACTCTTCTCGAGTTGATGATCTAACAATTTGAAGGTGGTTTGCATTTTGCCCTCTCCAGGAGCAGTCTGGGTGGGACCGTCGTCCGCGCATTCGACTGGGATCAGAGTGCTTGTCGTGTCTACAAAGCGAATCACTCAAACATCGTTACTAATGTTGGCCTTCTTTTCTCCGCTATTTATGAAAACAAGATTTTGATTCGCATTGAGCGTAGGTGGATATCTCAACGCTAGTTGCAGCCGATTTGGCAGCTCTCAAAGCCGATCTCTGGCTACTCTCACCAGCGTGCCAGCCTTATACCATCTTGAACCCCAAAGCCAAAGATGCTTCTGATCCACGAGCACAATCATTTCTCCATCTCATCCAAAATGTTCTTCCAGAATTAAGATCTACGAATCAACATCCGCAGCGCCTTCTTGTTGAAAATGTTGCGGGCTTTGAGGTGCTTGCGTTCATTTGCTCAATCTACCCTGAGTGCTTCACTTACGCCATGTTTCTGCGCTGAAAAAGACTTCAACCACTCGTCAAATTCTTGTATCAATTCTCCATTCTCTCGGCTACTCTACTCTGGAGCTTCTCCTGACACCATTGCAGTTTGGCATCCCAAACTCACGCTTACGATACTATCTACTAGCTAAGAAGGCACCATTGTCTTTCCCTCACGTCGATTCTTACAATTCAGATAAGGTGGGACGATGTATACCCGGCCGAGGGGCTGAATGGCTTGATCTAAGACTTGATCCTGATGCAATTGACCACGGATCTCCCACGAATAGCGTCGTGCACGACCTCCGTCGATATCTCGACCCAGGGTATGATCCACGGGAGTTCCTAGTTCCAGACAAAGTATTAAAGAATTGGGGGAGGCTTTTTGACATCGTCCTGCCTTCTTCACGACGAACCTGTTGTTTTACTCGGGGGTACACTCAACTTGTCGAACGTAGCGGCTCCGTCTTGCAAAATAACGAGATCCTTGATGTGCGTTACTTCATTACCTTTTTTTCCTTGCTACCTACTGACGTTTCCGTGTCTCATAGACGAAACTTACTTTCGATACCTTCTTCCAAGCTCAGGAACGAGAAGAACCTGAAGCGGTGAAAATATTACACCCTCTCGGTCTACGGTATTTTTCGCCAGAAGAACTTCTTCGTATTTTTGACTTCAATTCCTGCGATCCTCGGGCAGAGCCCGCCTTCCACTGGCCAGACGATATCTCGACCAAAACAAAATACAGGTTGATTGGGAACAGTGTAAACATTCGGGTAATTCAAGAATTGATTGAATATCTCTTTGAGGATTAGCACTTGCCATACGAAAACACTTGTAGTCGGGCATTCAGATATGGGCGTTGTTTGCTCCTTATAACCAATCAACGTTGGTGACGGCTACGAAGAGCTGAAGAGGAAAGGTAAAAAAGAGGATGTGCTTTCACGGAGTCGCAGGAACCTAGTCTCTTATACAGACCTTAGTATTACAAATGATAATCGATTTGTTAGCAGGAACCTCCTGATGCTTTTGATCACGCCGGCCTTCTTGAACGCCGACCCGGTAGTTAGATCAAGGTTGGAACAACACCACAACACCCCGCATTGCCCCATACCATGACCGGCCGCAGGACTTTTCTTGTTGGAGGGGGATCCACTGCGTTTATCAAGGTGGGCAAATTCTATGTCTGGTGAAGGTCACCCTGATTGCCTGGAAGCCAAGGGGAAATAGGACCACTGAAGACGTACGTTTCTACCCCGAGTTATCCTACGCAGCGCTCAGTTGAAATAACACCTAGATGGGACTTGAAGCCGCAACGAAGGCTTTACTTGATGCCGGTGCGCCCCCAAGGAATTCGATCAAGAGGAAGTCCTAAGTGCAGACCTTTCAGGCATAACCTACGACGCCGTTGAGGCCGCCTACGTAGGTTACTGTTATGGCGACTCTACTAGCGGGCAGGTGTGTCTTCAGAAGGATCTCAACGTGTCGAAGGCTGCTTACTCTCCGTCAGCGCTCTCTTTATAACCTTGGTCTTATAAACATCCCAATTGTCAATGTCAATAACAACTGCTCGACTGGATCTTCAGCATTATGCCAGGCCAATATGACTGTCAAGTACGGACAATTTGAATGCGCGTTGGCCCTCGGCTTCGAGCGCATGAAGCCTGGTAGTCTTGGCACCAACTTTCCAGATCGCGCACCACCTACATTACTCATCAACCAACGGTCGCAGGAGCTTGAGAAAGAAGTTCTCGGTGAAAATCATGGCCCTGGCGCACCTCGTATGTTTGATAATGGTGCTCAAGAGTATTTTATCAAGTATGGCGGCACACAGGCGCATCTGGCCATGATTGGTAAATTCGAGGTTTCTCCCTTGGAGCACCGACCTCATCATGTACTTGTAGCATCCAAGAATCATAAGCATTCGGTAAAAAATCCTTATTCTCAGTTTAGAGATGGTTGGAGCGTCGAACAAGTGTTGGCGGCACCCAAGATCACCAATAACCTGACAAAGCTCATGTGTAGTCCCACGTCTGTAAGTACTTGCCAATATCGCCCTCTATCTTCTTCACATGTTCAAGGATGGAGCCGCATGCTGCATTGTCGCATCGGAGGAATTCGTTCACGCCCATGGCCTTGAAAATCAAGCCATCGAGATCGTTGCCACTGCTTTAACCACTGATGGACCCACTACATTCGAAACCAGTGCTATGAATGTTGTTGGATACGAAATGTCAAAAGTATGTGCCGATAAAGTTTTCAAAGAAGCTGGTTTCGCGGAAGGACAAGGCAGGGACCAAGTTGGTGTCATTGAGCTTCACGATTGTTTCGCCGCTAATGAGGTAGGGAGCATATCTTCAGCATTTATCATTTGTATCGTTGATTCTAAGTGAATTTTAGCTCATCACCTACCCCGCTTTGGGTTTGTGTGATCTGAATGGTGCACATAAACTTGTGGAGCGCGGAGACAACACAGTACGCCGCCTTTCGTTATCTTGTTTGGCCTTCCCGCAGCTCAACTGTCTTTCTAAGTACGGTGGCAAGTACGTGATAAACCCAAGCGGGGGCTTAGAGGCCAAAGGACACCCCTTGGGAGCATCTGGTCTTGGAATGCACTTCTACATCATGAGTGAGTTTACGACAACGCCGAGTGTGGTTTTATTTGACAAGATAATCCTTCTAGTGCAATTGCGGGATTGTAAGGTTTCTCGTATAAAGAGTTTTGTTCATTATCATAAACAAGCTTGTAGGGGCCGGCCCAATGCAAGCACCAGGACTCTTCGATATCTCGGATAAACGAGGCAAATATGGTTTGGTGCATAATATTGGCTTGGGTGGGGCTGTGGTTGTTTCACTGCTCCGTAGACCTGAATTTTACAAGCCTGGCGGACCTGACGGAAGGACTAGGTAAGCATCAGGAAATACTCTTGTGTGTAACTAACGATTCGCAGGCTCGGCTACAATCATGCCCATGAATGCCAGCCTATCACTATGGATGATGTCAACAAGGTCAAGTCGAAGCGTTCTTCTCCATATGTTTTACAGCACGCCAAACTCTGAAATGGATCAGCATGAAGTTTGACGGTGACATTTACCAGAAGCGACTAGTAATTATCACTGTATCCCCTGTTTACAACTGCACATCGGCTAATGGCAAAGGAAAAAGCATATTTCACGCACGACCTTTGAACGATCGTGATCTAGTCGAGCATTATTGATCTACGAATGCTACAATGCCCTTCCTCCATTCACTACTCTTTTGCGAAAATGTGTGCCTACAAACAAGATTCGGGAGCTGAGTGTGGAGCGTATGTGTTTTGGCACTATAGCGGGCGCCGCGCGGCCAACAAGCAGCAGGTTTTGAACCGTCGGCAGCTCCTAGTAAGACGAGATTTACCAGACGACTGGATCCTTCTGTGTTTCTAAATGCTCCTTTGGCGCTCTTCCTGCAGCGAGCTTGGATTCCTCTGACCTGTGACTTAAGCCTACTTAGTCAAAACCTGATCATGCACTTCAATTGGTTGGGAACTACGCGTTGTCTGGCCGAACAAATGGGCGGATGCGAGTCACGACCACCTCGCCACGCCATGAAATTGCACCTCCAACTAAAAGCAGGAATTAAAAAAAAAAAAGGTATGTGCAAAAGAAACGGGGGATATATATATTTAGTAATGTTGGAAATCAAATAAATAGCGCATCCAAAAATCACCCTAGGACCCGATAAGTCCGAAAGCGCGAGTTGTCCTGGAGTCCATTATCGGCGTCACAGTCTTTGGGATGTGCTGGCCTCTTCCTCATGCTTCGTCCCGAGCTGGCTCGAGCGCTTTCAAATCGTTCTCTAATTTTCGCGTACCCTTCACGATCCACGCGATGGAGGTAGTATGTACCTCCACTGTTGCCCCAGGAAACGCTTCCAGAGTGATAGTGACGTTCAGTGACCTCAAAAATTGTACTGATATCATCGACCTAAGAGGGGCACATGTTAGACGAAGATATGGAAGCTAGCAAGGCTTGCTCACGTTACGTTCCGTCACTCGGGCATTTAAGGAGCTTACAAAAGGCGCCAATGATATTACAATCGCACCCTCTTTTAGATCCAAAAACTTGGGTCTCAATGCCTCATTCACTGAAAATATAATCCATGAGCCATTCTGAAATTTGAAAGAACATGGCGGGGGACCTACGGCTCTCCTCGAACACCTTGTTATCCACTAAGACAACGTCAGCTTTGGCGATGAGCTCGTCCACCCGTTTACTTGTCAACATATTTCCTTTCTCCAACTCCATCTCGCCGACCTTGACCCCCCACATACGACAGCGGACCTTTATTTGCTCCACCATATCTTCCGCTACCCTGGCTGGGGCTGGCATCAACTCTATTCCATAACTTGTGCATCCTGTTTGTAGACTGGCTTGCACGACCACATTCCCAACTCCACTCCCCAGATCGAGGAATAAAGAATCCTCTTTCAGCTGAGTGATTTCTATCATTTCGGATGAGAGATTAGGCATTAATTCCCCGTATACGGTGCTGGAGAAAGCCTCGTATTGTTTTAGTTTTGGGACGTTAGGCCCGACTGTGCGCTGATAGTTTTCCTCGATTATGCGCATGAGGACCTTCTTTGGCATCCCAGTCTTGGTCCATGACTCAACAACTGTCATCATGGGGTTCTTAGGTCCCGCGCCAAGCCTGTCGTTTGGGACCTGGGGGTATTTAATGGAATGCAGGATGCTGTTTATTTCCTTCATAGCACGAAGGAAAAGTGGCCCATCTTGCATGTGAATGGCACGTTGAACGGCACGTAAGAGTGGAATTCGTTTTGGCTGGGAAGAGGAGGAATGTGACGAGAGAGATGTTAATAATGATGAATCAGATGAGCAGCCGCTGAGACTAGAAGTTGACGCAGAGCTTGGCGAGTGAGGGGGTGAGGGTGAGGGTGAAGCAGGTGGTGATATTGCTTCAGAGAGTGTTTCATTGGGTATAGGACCGAAAAGACTTTGCTGGTCTGGTGTAAGATAACCTAAACTTCTTGATTAGGCGGACGTTAAAACAAAAGGGTGTATACGAACAGTCCACAATTGTGTACAATGACTTTTCTAGGTCCATGATTGGATTATAATGGTCTTTATCTTTCGGTGCCAGCAGAACAAACCTATCAAAGAGTCAATTTGGGGAATAGAGGCGCCAACACGGTGGCATGGGAACCTCCTGGACACAAATAACGGGAAGGACTGTTCATGGAACAATTATAAAGCACGTGGGTTAACGTATCTTGCGTGTCCCAATAACGGTTATCACATAAAGTGCGCTGTCCAGGATTGATTCGCCAAGCCTGCCGGTCCGGCGGAACGAGTCGTTGACTCACCTTTCGATTGCGCACGTGTTCGGGTATTCAAGCTCAACGACGGGATAGTCTGTCGGATGTGGATTGAACGACGTGTCATTTGGGTCGTCGGGATTCTTAAAGTCTGGGCGGTGATGAATGGTTGATGGAGGCGAGGGGGGGCACGGAGAGCTTACATGCTTTGTACGACTTGATAAGCCGCTTCACTACGACCTCGGAGCTCAGGTAATGTTCACCTGGGGCGCCATCCTCGTCTGTACGCCATCGACGTGGTGGGGTGGGAGAGTCGGAGTCCAGTCCCGGAAAGAGGGAGGTGGACCGTGAGCGGCTGGTACGGTAAATAGGTTGTGGTGACGGGGGGGCCAGTGAGGCGTTCCTACTCGCAGATCGCGAAGAGGAATTGGAGGCGTGAGCAGACTTCCGTTTCCCAGGGCGCTCTTTAGCGGACGAGGTGCGTAGTCGTTTGACCTCGCGAGGAAGATCAGAAGGACCTTGTGGTAGAGCGGAAGAAAGGGACTTTCGCTTTCTTGAAGAAGCGGGAGGACTTGAGAGTGGAGAAGACGTGATTGGAGAAGAGTGTCGGGTGGCGGAAGTGGTGGCACTCAAGTTGCGTTGAGGAAGTGGTCGACGAGTAATTCGCGTAGTTACAACAACATTTGAAGAAGTAGACGCGACAGGTTTCGATACTTTTGAAGCAGAAAAAAAAGAAAGGTCCGTAGACGATGGTCGCCGCGTTGGTGAAGGTATCATTACAACAACCAATTTTAAGTGGCTGTGCACATTCTACCTTACTCTCAATTTAATTGTCTTCAGATGATCCCATGGCCTCGTCGCCTAAGGAATATCTTCATCCGAGCCCTTATTCGTGCTATTTCTCTACTCTATCCACCCGTCCATGCCCTCTTCTCCCGCATTCGTGGCTCACCAGGCGTCCCAATTAACGACCCAAGTACTTCCTATTGGACTTTGCACCCATCACCCATATCAAGACACGGCGCCAACGGTGACTTGCCAAAGTACGCGGATATTGTCGTTATTGGTAGTGGGATCACTGGCACCTCCTTTGCAAGGGCAATATTGGATTACGATGCCCTCCACGGCGTAACCGGGAAACCCCTTTGTGTTCTCATGCTGGAAGCAAGAGACGTTTGCTCGGGAGCAACGGGAAGGTTTGTAACTCACCTTTAAATTGTATGAGTTATAAATCGAATCTCTCTTTCCAGAAATGGCGGACATATTACGCCAATGCTTTATCACGACTATACCGAGTTAAAGGCAGCGCATGGCATAGACATGGCCAGAAAAATTATTCGTTTTCGTCTATCTCATTTTCAAGAGTTGCTCTCTGTCGCTACTGAAGAGAATCTGCTCGAGGAATCACAATGTCGGGAAGTCGAGGCATTAGATGCGTTTTACGAACCAAGTTTATATAACGAAGCCAAAGAAAAACTAGAAACATACAAAAAGGATTTACCAGAGGAAAGCTCACGATATCAGACATACGAGGGATCTGACGAGATCAAGGTCTCTCTCTCACTGTTTCCACCTTTCAAATCGACGACGCTGACCAGTTGTTTATTTATACAGAATTTGCAACTTTCACGGTTGACTGTGGGTTGCATGTCTACTCGGGGAGGTGCTGTGCATCCATACCACCTCGTGACAGGCATCTTGGCTCGTCTGCTTCGTGTTTACCCTTCAAAGTAAGTGGTCGTGACGCGATCGTAGGGCTTTTATAATACTGACAGCTTCCCAGCTTTTATCTGTTTTCGCACACACCCTGTACCTCTATATCTGGTCCACAGTCGGCCGAGGGACCTCAAATATACTCATTGGAAACTCCCAAAGGAACCATTCAAACACCTCATGTCGTCCATGCAACAAATGCTTGGGCCTCACATCTCATTCCCGGGATGCGAGAAAAAATTATTCCAGCCAGGGGCGTCATGACAGCCCAAAGACCCCGACCTGGCTTGGGAGAGGGATCAAAGAAGAAGTGGCCCACAACATGGACTGGTCAGCGTTCATTTGTCTTTTACCCAAGTAATTCCTTCGATGTATACGACTACCTGACGCAGCAACCGGCTGCTGATTCTGCAGTTTCTGTCCATCTCAAATCGGCTGGTGAACTAATGTTTGGTGGGGGTTTTGGCAGAGATAATGGGTTTCTAACGGAGGTTGGAAATGTAGACGATCGTGGATGGAATAGTAGGACCGCGAGTTACCTACAAGGAGCCCTTTCCAATTATTTCAAGGTCGACGATAACGACTCAAAGGAAGAGGTGAAAGCCACATGGGGTGGAATTTTGGGTATTTCGGTGGACCAACAGCCCTGGGTTGGCCGAATTCCAGCGACGATTACCAGTCGAGGATCCGTTTTTGGGGGCGCACCGACGGCTACTAATTTGGCAGCTCCAGGAGAATGGCTGGCAGCAGGTTATACAGGAGAAGGCATGGTCCACGCTTGGCAGAGTGGCAAGGCCTTGGCTTACATGGTCCTTGGGATTGACAAAGGGGGCATCCTCCCCGAAGTGTTTAGGATATCTGAAGAGAGGTGGAAAGATGTAGAGATCGAGGACTTGATTGCCTCGTTTCTGAACTTGTAGTCATTTTTTATTATTCAAGCTCATTTATTACTGCGGTGTTCACGTGGGAGTGCTTTGAATATATTTTGATTGTGGCTTTCTTGATTGCAACAGATTTGCTTTCGTCGCTGTTGCCAGCGTCCACCAGCCTTGTTCTCATTCCTTCTCTTCCTCCCATATCTCCGTCCCCTCGACGCTTGACAGCGACCAAAGCCGTGTCCTTTCCATAATTCTTCGTGTTTGTTGCCACGGCTGTGAGTGTGCACTTGCCTTGAAAGGCAGCCCTGAGTATTGACACACACACACACCGAGCAGCGCACGAAGGATTGCACGGCTGGTCAACAAGTTCATGGCTGTTCTTGCTCCTCCGGACTGGCAATATTCCCCCCGAGATTCCGCAATGGATGTCCCCGCCAGCTCACGCCAGCAGCGTTCTTCGCCAGCGAATGATCATTCGCCCTCCTCGGCACCAACCGCTCAAATACAACAGAATCTCCAACAGCAGCTACATCTGTCACAACAGCAGCAACCACACCCTCAACCTGCCTATACATACCCGGTTCAGCAACAACCACAGGGCAGTTGGACTCCCTCCATTGCCGCAGCGCCTTTCTATCCTTCCTTTTATCAACCTCACCAACAACAATCGCCGCAATCGTACTCGGCTCAAATTCCACAGCAACCGCCTTATTTTGATCCCGCTAATGCTCAGCTAGCACAGTGGGCCTATCAACAGATGATGTTCAATGCTCAACATGGGTTTCAGCCAATGACTTCACATCATTCTCCCGCTCAAAGAACCGGCGCGACCACGTCAGGACCACATGATTATTTTACCCAAAATCAAACACTTTCCCCTTTCAATCCCTTTCCAAGCGGCACACCACCCCCGCATAGCCATAGAGGTGGCGCAGGCGACCATCAACAGTCGGGGCAACAAAATGTACAATATCCGGGATTTCATCCTTATAGACGTCCTAACCGCCAAGCTCAACACCCTTCTGAGGGTCGTACTGCCATTGGTCAGACTCCCCAACCGCCATACGGACGTCCAGATGCATCGGGCTCGACCTCTTCCGTAAATTCTTCAAATGGTCAGCGCCAGAGGACCAATAGCAACCAAAGCGCTCACAGTAGCCATAACACACCATCACCGACCTCCAGTTCCCGCGGCCGAAGCAGTACCTCATCAGGGACCTCAGCACCGAGCCCTGCCAGAAGCTCTTCCTCAACAGCGTCAACATCAGCAACTCCAGCTCCGAGTCCTCTACGGACCACGCACCACCGAAACTCCTCCTCCTCCTCCTCCACCTCTACGGCCCCTTCGACGCGTCCTTCCGCTATCACTCCGGCTTTACCTACAACGGCCACTTCGGCAGCGTCAACGACGGCGACGGCGACTGCAGCGGCAGCGTCAAACCCACGGACAATGCGTCCATCGCCGCTATCACAGGGAAATTTCACAGCAGCGGAGAAGCGGATGTCCCGGGATGACAGTGATTTGGCAGCTATGCTTGATCCCACGCCTAGCGCTATCGTGTCACGCAGTGGCGGCCTGAAATCAAGGTTGCGACGTGCCTTATCGTTCAACGCTGCTCAAGCTCTCAAGGAGGAGGAAGTAGAGGATGACGATGAATCGATCAAAGTATCAGCGATTAATGGTGGGGCAAGTTCTAGTAAATCCAAATCGAAGACGTCTGCTACCACTCAAGCGATCATCGGGTCGGAGAATGACGGCGTAGATGATGGGGCTTCAGCAGCTACGGTGCAAACAAAAAAGAAAGGCCGAGCAGCTTCTCTGTTTAATTCTCGCTTCAATGCTAGCACTGATAATATCTCACTCTCGTCCACTGTCAGCAGCGCGAGCGTCATGATACGAAAACTTGGATCTATGGGTAAGCTAGCGAGGAGAAACTCGTTGGCTGGGATAACCTCTCTGTTCAAGGACAAGGACAAGGATGGGGAAGGAAAGGACAAGAAAGGCAAGAAGAAGGATAAAGACAAAAAAAGTTCTGCTGGAGCTAAAGGAGAGGCCAGCGTGGCCAGCGTCTCGCATGTCACTGCGGAATTGGATAGGACGAGTAGCGGCGATTGGACCGTTGGAGCAGATATGAACGGTTTGAGTCCAGCGGCCAAACTTGCGAGACAACACACTCTCAAGAGTAACGCTGAGGCTGCTGCAAAAGCAAAAGCGCAACAAGAAGCCTCAGCGGCTGCGATAGCTGCTAGTGCGAAGCCGAATGGGGCTGACATGATAAACGGGGCCGGCGTACCTACGTGGGACAAGAATACAGCAACAGGTCAAGGATCAGCGTCCCCCATCAAACTACGGCCTGGGATTCGAGTCAACGAAGACGGGACGCGGGTCTTGGTGGAGGACGATGATGAGAGTGACGAGGGACACTATGGACCTTCGCAACCTTCCCAAAGTTTCCACGCCGATGGCTGGGACGATGATGAGGATTGGGATGTTGAGGGCGGGCATGAACAAGATGAAGATGTGACGATCAGGGTCGGACTCGAAAGGACAAGCTTGGACAATGAAGGTTATGGTTACGGCGCCTATCAAGAAGAGCCGGAACCTTGGGCATTGGATGTTAGAAGGAGCGTTGAACGAACTCGAACACCGACGAAGGGAATTCTAAAATGTAATTACCTTGGCTCTGCATCTGCTTTCTCTCTAATCGTCTTGTTTTCAGATGCCGGAACCTATAACCAACAAGCATACCTAGCAGAGGTGTCCAGTTCGAATCGTGCGCGTTCAAATTCGTACAATTCGCCAGGCGGTCAGTCGGAGTTGGGCCCACTGGCACGTATGCCTTCGCCAGACCCGGATCATATCGATGGGCTACAACGCCATGGTCATACTTCCTCTGCAGTAGAAACGCAGGCCCCTTCCATCCCACCTCTATCCTTTGAATCGCCATCCCCGCTTGAAACTTCATCTGGTAAATCCAAGGAACTACCTGAAACACCACACCCATCACACCCTCAGGATAGGAGCTCCGCCATTTTCCAGCATCCCAACTTCAACTCATCGGCACCTGCTTTATCCACGTTCACCTCCTTTCCGCCTACGCTCTCGCACCGATCGGCAACGGCTCCGAGTAAACGGCTAGCATTTGCGAGCAACCTTTCTGTTTACGACACTTTCGCCGCATCTGTATATGACCGTAGGAGCGAACCAGCGACATGGAGCCGACTTACGCCTGCCTTGGCCCAAAGGATAAAAGAGGAACTTAATTCCTACAAAATGGAGGAGATGGAAGTGCATGCTGCTAGTCGGATTCAGTACGTTATTGACGTACCTCTCGTTCTTCCAATTGACATTCGCTTTAGCACCCAATTCTTCGTCTGAACCAATTGACGACTTTTTTTTTTGATTTGTTCACGAACCATTCATTCAATCATACATATGTTGCAAGCAACGTCAGCACCTGTCCAATCTAACGTCCTCTCGGGCCACATATCCATTGTTGCCTACATTCTCCCACTTCGGAACAGAGCATAATATCGTCCTCACAAGTTAAACAATCAATATACCCAGCATTCCGGCGTGCAATACTACTGCACGAGGTTGTCGGCTAGTGGAATTCGTTTTCTCTGAGGTGTGTTGCTGTTCTAGCGACACACCTTTTGTGAATTGCTTTGGTGCTGGATTGCTGTTTACCGCGCCTCATTCGTTTGCATTTGGACGGACATACGAACATGCAACCGCATCTCCCAACACTACCATACGTCGTCGTTCATCTAGCTAACTTGCTTCTTCTCCCGACTGTTCTAGTATGTCTATCCAATTTTTTCTTATTTGTCGTATTAGACACTTTTTGTTACGAGTGTTGTGGGTTGTTGTGCGACAGCTTTATAAAATAAAATAAAAGAACTGGGCTGCTTCAACGTTTCAACGAGTCACTCGTCATGTCCAGACAAGACAAAGTAACGACGGAAAGGTTCACAAGGACTCTAAGGGAAATGGTGAAGAGACCAGAAAACAAACTTTGCGCTGACTGTAAGCGAAACGGTGCGTAAGCTTGCTTTCGCTGTAGCCATCCACTACTCACGTTCTTCAGATCCTCGGTGGGCTTCCTGGAATCTGTACGTGCGATGAGGGAATGAACCCATTCGCGGCTTATTCAGTGTTAGTGGCGTGTTTTTGTGCATCCGATGCTCGGGCATCCACCGTGGTATGGGGACGCATATTAGCAAGGTCAAATCTGTTGATCTGGATGTGTGGACCCCAGAGCAGATGGAGGTATGGTTCGTTCAAAACCTTCTTACACCATGCCTTCATATCGTCTTTCAGTCTATCCAGAAATGGGGGAACCATCGCGCAAATCTATATTGGGAAGCTCATCTCAAGTCAGGGCACACCCCTCCTGAGCAGTAAGGAACTTCATCCAGACCATGGTATCCTTGCTCATACTTTTCAGCAAAATGGAATCCTTCATTAGATCCAAGTACGAATCACGTCGATGGGCTCTAGACGGACTCCCTCCGGTTGACCCATCCGTCTTGGAGAATGCTTCTTCGGCTGCAATACCAGATCCTTCTTCCTCACAAATACCAGAACAAACTCAACCCAAGAGTGTTACTTCTACTCGACCATCTCACGCTACGATTTCGAGTATCTCTCGTCAACCCCATGTTGCGACCAACCCTCCACCTCAACATCACCAGTTGCTTTCTGCCGGATACTCGAATAGACAACCGAATACCACATCCGCCGATTCATCTGTTCCTCAACCCGTTCACCACGAAACGATTCTGCAGACCAACATCCCACAAAATGACTTGTTTTCTCTTGATTTCCACGCTCCACCGCCTGTGAATAATGCACCCGTGCAGCAGGTCAAGAAGGATGTCAAGCAAGACATTCTATCCCTGTTTTCTAGCCCCCCGGGCGCAACTCAGCCTGCTACGGCTGGCTTTGGACATTATAACAATACGCCCGTTACGGCATCTTCCTCCCTTTGGGGTAGCATACAACCACAGCAGCCTAATGTCGTGGGAGCTTGGGGTGCTAGCTCAGCCTGGACAGGACCGAGTGCTCCGGATTTGCCGAATACCGTCTGGGCAAATTCTCCACAACATCAGCAAGCAAGTCTGTTGAATACAAGCAATGTATGGGATGGAATGAATTTTGGTCCGCCAGCTCAACAGCAGAGTCAGAGCATCTTCAGTGAGCCGTTCTCAGCCACCCCTGTACACAAGAAAGACGACGTATTTGGAGACCTTTGGGGAGATTTCAAGTAGGGTGTCCTTGCAGTAATATGTACTCTATCAGCGGGGCCAAGATGAAGGAGCGATCCTTTTCACTCGCTTCTCAGGCAATATATATGAGGTTGAAAAAGGTTCAAAGATTGGAACCATGAACAAACCATTACCAAAGTTCCATTCTGTTAAATAAACAATCAAGGCAAAGTCTGCCAATTGACCCAACCTGAACTGAACTATTACTTACGGCCTATGTGTTCAGTGACTTGCTGCGAACATAGGCCAATAACGACAACCATACAATATATTAACACACCGGCCACGGCAGACGGCGGCTTCATAGCGCAGAAAACTGAAGGACCAGCCATACTCAACCAGCAGTGTTCCCAGAAATTTTGAGAAGGGCTCACCAATTCATGATATTGGTCACGGACCTGCCTGACGAATGCGTATACATCTCCAGTTTCGTTCAGAGCATTAACAAGGATGGGTAGGATTGGAAGATGGGGCGACGATGTAATGACTTGATAAGGTTGATTAAAACACGGGAAAAAGTAGGTTGTAGATAACAAGCTTACTTCGATAGGTTTTATTGGAAACGTCAATCACAAACGATGCTTCGCAATTCTGATCCGAAGCCTGGAGTCTGGCGAAGCGAACAAGTAATTGGTCCCTTTCAACGCCTTCAATCACACACGACAGGCGTTGTTCACAAAAGTTGAGCTCTGGTAACACCTTAGACGCATGTGTGTGCAACAATGACTGTTCTTTGTTTTTTTCTGAGAAAAGCGTGAGGTGCTGAAAGGAGGAGTGTCCAATGTAACAAACCTCGACGGAGATTATCCGAAATTGCACGGTATTGTTCTATCTCACTTTCGATAGACAAGCAGTTGTCGCGCAGTGATGCTAGCTGACGGTTGAACGCAGCAATCGACAATTCTGCGTCCTTCCTTTCTTCGTTCTCCCGCTCAAGGTCTGTGTATCATGAGTTGACAACACTTTCGGGGACTATGAACACACCTGCCACAAGTTCGATCTCTCTTAGCTTGCATTGATTCGTTTCTGTCTCAACAAGACTTATCCTTTCCGCCACCTTTTTCTTCTCGATTGCTTGATGCTTTCGGCGGTCTGAAATTGTGGCGATCGCGCGGTTCTTGTAGGTGATGAGTGCCTTTAGGAAATTGCGGGTGGAATTTTCATAGATGTGAGTTCTTAGCTCAATATGCGGATTCTGCTCTGCTAGAACGGAGGCTAGGTCAATCTGGGGGAGCCGTAGGACGTGGGGCATGATGTTGGTTGACACAGTTGTGAGCCAATCCCAAAGTTGACGCGTCGCGAGGTGACCATGTGACTTGTCACGTGGTCTGGTTCGCGTCCTAGCAGTTCGTTCGAGCGCTGTTTCTGAGTGCATAATCAGAGTTTATAACCAGAGTCTAACTAGAGGCAAAACTCCCTCCAGTTCAACGGTCATCGCTGGCACCTATGATCTCAAATTGCGCAAACCCTCCCTCATCGCCAACCAAGCCGACTTCAGGTTTGCCTGAACAGAAGGAGAACAATTCATCCTACTACCGTGACATCCACATGGATACCGCCAAAGGCTTGCCTTCTTCTATGCATAATTACAGTGATATTCGCATGGGTACCGCGAAGCCTTTCACAACAAAAGATGACATCACAATGGAGACAGCTCGGGGTGGAGCAACCGCGAAGCAGAGTGGTTTTCAGATCTGGGAAAAGGAGCTTTTGGAGAGTTCAGAAGTGAGGCGAAAAGCAACCGTGGCTCAACTTTGTAAGGCAGAGAGGACTCCAATTTTTTTATCCTGACATCTGTTTATCAGATTTTCTGGACTACTATTTTCAGACATTAGGCTACATCGTCGCTCGGAAAGACCGTCGCACGAAGTTTGATCAAGATACCGCTGCTCGGGATCTCAAACCAGCTGAGTATGCAAAAGAATTCAAGTCATACTGCGGACGAGAGCGGGTGCTTCTTCGTCGCCGTCGTACGAAGCTCAAAGTTGACCAGTTCCATATCATCGCTCAAGTAGGGCAAGGAGGTTATGGCGAAGTTTTTCTAGCGAGGAAGCAAGAAACTGGCGAGGTTTGCGCCCTCAAGAAGATGAGAAAAAGGACGTTATTTAAAATGGACGAGGTGCCTTGCGCCCTTCATGATTTTCAGCTTGACTTGACTTATTTCACAGATCCGTCATGTCCTTGTTGAACGCGACATTCTCACGGCGACGAAAACGCCATGGTTGGTCCGTCTTCTCTATGCTTTTCAGGATCCCCAACATGTGTACCTTGCCATGGAATATGTTCCTGGAGGCGATTTTCGAACGCTCCTGAACAATTCTGGTGTTTTGAAAGAAGAACATGCGCGCTTCTATATCAGCGAAATGTTTGCCGCTGTTAACGAACTTCACAAGCTTGGCTACATTCATCGCGACCTTAAACCCGAGGTAGTGTTGACGTATTCTACCCTTAGCTGCCTAACCAACCGTAATGGCAGAATTTTCTTGTAGATGGTACTGGGCATGTCAAGTTGACCGACTTTGGTCTTGCGACAGGGGCTCTCAATCCTAAACGTATCGAATCACTGAAAGTGAAGGTTCTGTCGTGTTTAATTCAGAGCACTCAACTCGATCACCCATGCCATTTTTCTCACAGCTGGACAAAGTCAAGGATAATCAGATAATTCACAGATCTACTATGGAGCGTCGCTCTATCTATCGGTCTGTTCGCAATGAGGATCCCCGGTATGCAGATTCCATAGTTGGTTCCCCTGACTATATGGCGAGCTATACCCCCTTCCAATCGATTCTATGTCTCACTTCGCTTCATAGGCTCCAGAAGTTTTACGGGGGAAACCCTACACTTACTCCGTCGATTACTGGTCCCTTGGTTGTATATTGTTCGAGTTTCTTGCAGGGTTTCCCCCCTTCAGCGGTAGTACCCCTGAGGAGACATGGACCAACCTGAAAAATTGGACCAAAGTCTTGCGCCGACCAGAATATGACAAAGCGGAAGACCTGATCTTCAATCTGACAGATGTAGCATGGGACGCAGTTACTCGGTCCGTGTGATCCCGTTCCCTCTTCATGTGTGATAATTTCACGTTTGTCGGCGGCAGGCTTATAGCACATGCGAGCGTTCGCTATTCTACCCTCTCTCACTTGACCGCTCACCCCTTCTTTGACACCGTTAAATGGGACGATCTACGAGCTGTTCGAGCCCCTTTCGTTCCCGCCCTCGATTCGGAACTTGATACAGGATATTACGACGATTTTACCTCTCCTGAAGACATGGCCAAGTACGCAGAAGTGAAAGAAAAGCAGAAAAATGTGGATCGAGTAAAGGAGAAGGAGGAGCCGTTTGGAAGGGGTGTGTGGGTTGGCTTCACGTTCGGGAAAAATGGGCCTGGATCAAAAACCAACATGGCTAGCGGTTATGATGACGGCGCGCTTGCAACAATTTTCTGATTAATACAGAGTATCGTTACCTATATATACATTAATGACCTTCTGAGTTTTGTAAAAACGTATACAGTGTAAGACACCTCCTTGACACATGATACCTCCTTGACACAAATCGGTTTTCCATGTGCAAATCTTGCTATAAATTTACCAAATTTTGGATTTAGGCAATTGTCCTATGTATCTAACCACTTGCAAAATTTGAGATGATTTGGTACAGTGGGTGTCTCAGAATTGTGCAAATGAGGAGGAAAATAACCCAATTTGGGTTGATGCATGATCTTGCAGCTCAAGTTTTGTGCCAATGAAGCAACAGTTGGGTCCCAAGTTTTCACATTAGGTAGAGTATATCATATTCCATTGACCTGGCCATTTTTATTGATAAAACTAGATGAAATGCATCCAGAACAGGTATTCAGATGTATGTGTTGTGAATCCATGATAAAGTGCTTACATAATGTGTGTTCTTTGGTCAGCCTCAACATTTGGTTCCGACAATTTGGCCTCCATCCTTCTTTCCTCTCGTTTGCAATATAATCTATGGTTTCATATTATTATTTTTTGGTAGATGTGTTCCTCAGGGTATCTAGTTGTAGACTATGTAAAAAAAACCGCAAAATTTGATGTATTTGTGATGCAATATGGGTGTTTCATTTTTTTGTGTCAAGGAAGTGTCTTACACTGTACCAGTTTGTTAACGCTTCGTGACAAGTCCTAGAAAATAAAGAGGCGCAGGCCTTATTTAAATAAAACGGCAAACATGGTATAGGGCAGGGTCAAGGCGATGATCACAAGTAATCAGGCAACATGATAAAAGGAAAAAAAAGTCCGATGAATGAGAGCCCCATCGATTAAGACCACAAGGATCATATTGTAGTACAACGTCGACGAAAGGTCATTGGCGACGGTAGAGAAGAAAACGACAGAAACCAGTGAGTTGGGCGTAAAAGAGCGTGATACACTAGGATATGTTCGGTGAGCCATTAGCAGCTGACACGACCGAGAAAGAGGTACACACGGTGATGGCTTGGCAGCCTGAGATTAGTTAACATCAAAAGAACTATGTTTGCCTGCGTGATGGGATTCGTACGACATTTCTTTGAACTGCGGGGGAAGGCCATTCCTTTTTCTCAAACTAAAGAAATCGATGAGCCTGAGAGAGAACTCTAAGGGCAGAGACACACTTTTGGACGTTTTCCGAACGTGTCTACATCCGCCGCATTCGCAGACTTACGTTTAGTGCGAATCACAAGGGGATATTCGTCATAAACGTCCTACGAACAATTATAAATAGACATGGGAACAGTCCAGAGATCTGCTTACAGGTGTCATTGGACCGTTTGTCTCAGAAGCCGAACTTGAACAAGATGACGGAAACGTCAATCTAGATTCTGTCGAGGAGGCTGACGAAACGTCTGTGTTAGTGAAGTTCCAGCTAATGAGTCCCTTGACGTCTACGAAAAGCGACGTGTTGATTTCCTCATCCCCTATCGGCGTGGCCTCTACTGGGGCATTATCCACAGGAGACGAAGGAAGATGGTGGGGAGGGAAGGGACGACCGTCTGTAACAAGACGGTACCGAGATACAGAGGACGCGAGTTGGCGTGGCTGGTGAATGACTGGGTGTGTCGGAATGGCACACCTGAGAACAGGGCGTTTCTTGATGTTGCTGATGCAGTTGCAGATGATCGGCACAATAGGTTCGATCGTCCCGGTCACTGGGCTAGTACCGAGATCCAGCACTGGTAGCGGAACGATGCTCACTTGGCGTTGCTCGCAACGGATAGCCTTGCCAATGTCAACGCCCAGTCTAAGCCCCGCAGCACGCTTGCGAGCGTGGAAAGTTGGACGAAGGGAGGCACGAATGCGAGAGGCGACATCGGTGTATCGGGAGTTGGCACGTCGGAGGATGATGATGATGTTCTGAAGACGGTGAGATGGGAGTTCAGAATTGGTGGAGAACATTTTGAGAGGAACGCAGCGAAAAGGGCGTAAGTAGGCGTGACAAGCAAAGGTTCGACGAGTCGAAGGAGTCTTGGGTGCAGGAAAAGATAGTAGCAACACGCACAGCGGGCAAGAGAAAAGAACAAAGGAGAAGCTGCGAGGGAACAGGCTGGCCGTATCTGGGTATCGTCCTCCGTGGTGGGGGGATTATAACGAATTAACTGGTGGACCCACAGGCAACCCAACACAAAAGCGCGATTCATAATTGTTGCAGGAAAGAAAAACAAGGATGGCGCCTACAAAAACAAATGAGCACAGACGGATAGACAAATAGGAAACCATGCGTTGTATTCTTGACCATAGAGACCACATCCTTGTCCGAGATTGGCGAGTTCTCCGTCCCTTGCGTTTCGAATTTATTTTCTGCCGCGCCACGTGCTCCAAAAAGCGAACTCTCATTTGGCTCAATTGTCATGTCCGCTCACAAAATAGGTCAAATGATATCCATCCCTTAAAAGATCATCTGAACTGAATCATGAAACGTAATCATACACAGGTTCGTTGTTGTTCTGCGCCGATTGTGGAACACTCCTCGCATTGCCCAAGGATGGGGAAACGGATGTCGTCTGCGAGCAGTGCCAACGTCAAGAACCTGCCAGCTGTGAGCATTAACCAACTGTACAGGCACGCCGCGATTGACATGGACAAATAGCGTATGAGAGTGTTGTCACCACGACGCGTTCACATCCAGACGCGTTTCCTTCAGCCTTGAGACAAAAGAGAAAGACGCAAACCAAGCATCATGCACAAGGAGATCAAGGAACCTTGGTGGGTCAATTGACCCCACAAGTGCAAGCCGCTGTTGCTCATTTCGATGCAGGTGGCCGAGAAATGTCCGTCATGCGGACATCTAGAAGCGTATTCAAAGGAAATGCAGGTGGGTTGTTTACCTCGGCGGGTCGGAAGCGTTGACGAAGCAAACACATACTCTAGTTACGCAGCGCAGACGAAGGGTCGACGATTTTCTATACTGTGAGTACACTGATTGTGGAAAGGCGACGACCAACGAAGAGAAATGTAGTGCGTTTCATGCAAACATGGGTGGCGGATAAACAACTGATATACTACACGTACACGCCTGCGCTGCAGAAGAGAGCTACGATGCCAAAACCTGCGAGGATACTGGCTGTAGAGGCGACGGCTGTTTCATGGATAGGGAAGGTGTGCTTTCGCAGGCTGGGGGAATGTATTAGCTGGGCAAAGAAACAAAAGGGTGTGAATTACGTTGAAAAGTAGAAAGTGAGAGCAAAGGTCGCCGTAAGGAGGATGAGGGCGAGGAATGGGAGAAGAGGGATGGGAACAAGAGGTGCAAATGGGGGCAGTGAGTGGTGCAGAACCTGGGCAAATGAGGAGATGAGGATTGAATTGGATTGAATACTTACCGGTACTTACCTTTACTGACTGGTAGTCCTGCATGGTAAACTGCTTCTTCCGTGTTTGTCAGTTGTTGTCATTGTGTTGTCGCCAGTTGCCACTTTGCGCCACGTCTGACGTATCTGAAACAAACACGTGTCATCAACGATATCAACCCTTTTCTCTCCAAACCACCATCATCTGCACCTGCATCTTGCCTTGCGCTCCCTCGTCTTCATCATGTCCGCCACTCAACGTCTTCAACAACACCCTCTCGTCGTTCAGGCCCAAAACAAAGCAGGTTACTACGTCAACCAGCTTGACAAAGAGGTACCCGTTCCCCGTCCCGTTCTGTTCCTCATATTCTTACCATTGTACAAGCTCACAAAGTACCCTGTCCTGAACAATTTTGAACAGCGCACCCAAATTCCCAAAGTGTACACAGTTTTGGGAGGTCTTTTCCTCGTCGTCGTACTCCACACTTTCAATGCCCTCGCCGCTCCCATATCCAACCTCGTGGGTTGGGGTCTTCCCGCTTACCTCTCTTTCAAAGCCATCGAATCGCCTTCTCCCCATGATGACATCCAATGGCTCACTTACTGGGTTGTCTTCGGCTTTTTCAATTTCCTTGAAAGCTTCGCCCTCCGCCTTGTTCTCTACTATGTCCCGTGGTATTTCGCTTTCAAATCGGCCTTCATCGTCTGGCTCCAACTCCCCGGCGTCCGCGTAAGTTTCATCTTGCTTATTTTTATCCTTGCATTCTAACAGCCCCCTTTTCCCCTTAGGGTGCTCAAATCACATATCTCAACGTGCTGAAACCTGTTCTTGCAAACATCAGCTCACAGTCGCGAGTCGTTGCGCCAGCTACCACTAATGCTGAACCATCTCACGAGTAATTGACGTGTAATCCGTTTTGCATCGCATAACTTGTCTGTGTTTCCGCCATTCCTACGTTTATGCACAGAAATTAGTTGACGCTCACAAGATTTGTTGATGATGACGTGTTTTGACCATGAACCATTTTCTTTTTAACGTCCACCGATGTCTGCCTAGTTGGCCCTTACCTTACAGAGATCATTAGTAGTGGATATCGTTCAATAAAAAATTACATCTCCGCTGTTATTATTTAACGAGTTTCCATCCACTTTTCAGTAAGTTTGGGAATTGGAAGTTACGGCGCGCATAACGGCGATCGTTTACGGCGGGAGTTTCCGTAACAACAAACGTGACCTGCCACACCACGTTGAAACCCCTGTACTATCACGACCCTAGTGTTGCAAACTCACCTAGTGTTGCAAATCACTGTCTCACACCTCAACGAACAGGACTGAGCCTCTGAAAATATTTGAGACAATGTAAACCAATATGCTTAACATGACTCTATTTTTTATTTGAGGAAAATCCCTCAGGAAACAAGCTTAGGAGGGTAGATATAGTGAAATTCTGTGGTTTGACAGCATGTTGCCCACCTAGAATAATTAAAACTGGGCGAAGAGTCGTAAAACTTTGTCCTAACAAAGATACATACTTATGCTAAACACTACAGATAAATTTGAGCCTATCTGTTGAGTAGCTCTATGAAAAGGACATTTGAGTGGGCAAGCGTGACAATTCAAAGCTGCCCATTCGAACTCCGACGAAGGGTGGGCGTGCTGACATCAAAACGTGAACAGGGCGGAGATTGTAATCTCACCTCATCGTTTCTGATTTGGCGTGATCTGACGTGACTCCACCGTGACAAAATTTGCAACACTAGGTGATTTTCTCTTTTGCCTCGGCACCTACCTCACCCACCTCAGATAAATACGAAAAAAGCATATTATGAAAGCCTAGAACTAAGGCTTTCCAATGGTCAAAGAATTACAAAAATTGGTTGAGTTCTTGAGGCACTATAGTGGTTTGATTGGAATATTTGCAACACCCCGTCAATGATAGTATAGTGCGTGCTGCATCCGCATCACATACTGCCAATGCTACCCGCCGCCAATGCCCTCGACAAGCTCAAGGAGCACCCAGTACTTTGACACCTCAGCCTAGATGGCGTTGTGACATTCACATGCCTTGCGAGCCACCTCAAACGCGATATCCTCCAACCACAACCGATCCCACAGAGTAACCCATCAATTCCGCCTGCTGTCCTGCCCCTGCCTATTACGAATTTTCTTGGAGCTTCTCTGGGAATGTCCACCAATGACATTGATGATTGTTGGGATGTTTTGCAAGATTATGTGTGGGAGATACCTGTAGTGCTGCTTTCATCAATGGACTTTCATTTGTTCAAACAATTTGGATGGCCATGTGGATTGAGTTGAGTAGATACTCATTTGTAAATGGACTCAGTTTTCTTATCTAGTATGATGTAGCCACAATATCCATATACCTGCCCAACGACTGTTGTATGAATATAAATTGTCCAAACAATCAACCGCTTAAGAAGGAGTATCACAAAAAGGCCATCGTGTACATGATAGACTCAGGGGTTCAGCCTGCGTGGAATACATCACTCTACTGTCCAAGTAAGTCATCACCCCTGCATGATCAAGTGTCGTTCTGAATGGTATAATACTATAGAATGTCATACAAGTTATCACAACAACTACAGCGTTAGCAAAGGGCTGTGAACATACTACCCTGGACTTCCTAAATTGATACAAGTTAGAGAACACCAATTTGTGGAGACTCGGGTGGCCAATCATTGGCACGCATTGATGCTCTATGGGTGGTAAGTTGGTATTCAGGCATGTTCATCAAGCAGCTTATGAAAATTGATGGATAAGGTTCTCGGCTTCGAACGCGAGCAGGCTATTCAAGTTGACAATGACAGATGGTGACTATTTCCAACCATACGAGTGGGGGCTTAGTGATACCCTCACTACAAACCATGTGTGGGATAGCTTCGTAATCCTGTCATTACTTGATGATGCTGTATCTCATGGACATCTCCTCACTGTCCCTCATTCAGGAACCCAGTCTGACCGCTTCAACATGGCAATGGAAGAGCGCACTCAATGGATAGTACTCAATGGACAGCCTGATGCCGTTCGCCATGCATGTGACCTTTGTATGAGAATTTTTCTCATGCCAGATGGAACTTTTTGTGCATGGTTATTTATTCTATTTAATTCAATCTCATCTTGATCAGGTAAATGTCAGGCCATCGTTGGTGATGGTCTCAGCTAGGGAGGCCCTGTTGTGGTGTATTCAGGTGTAAGGAACCTTTGCTGAACAACCAACATCGGTTTTGTGTAGGACACCAGAACCTGCACGGAGTCTGTGCAATAAATGGCTGTGAGAATCCAGTTGTTGAGCTTGTTAGCAAAGATCCCAAGGGCAGCCCTCCAAAGCTATCAAAGAAGAAAACCTGTTCACTGCCTCTTCATCAGGAAATCGAGACGAAGCACCAGCAACGAAGTACTGGATCATTTTTGTACAAACAATGACTTCAACATGCTCAGATCTCTCAACCCGTTGACAGCTTCTCCAGTGCACATCGTGTCCAGGAACAGGATCTTCAAGAAGACTTTGAGTCCTATCTTGTTGCTGGACAGCAGATCGTGATGAACACCATCAAGAACCCTGGCACGATTGGCGTTGCTGATGACACTGTTGAACCTGTTGATCCCTGTCCATCAAAGTCTGCACAAGGAAACCGAACACTTAAAGCACAGTTTGGGCAACACCGGACACACAACGAGCAGACATTGGTTTGACCATGTGGTGTAATCTTTGCTCGCATGACTATGTTTGGTGCAGAGGCTGTTTCGAATTTTTTGGTCATGGTGAAGAACACGTTCTCCATACCAGGCACCCAGAAGCCTGAACACATTTTCTATGACACAAATTGTGATGCACGGCAACAAGCTGAGAAGGACCCATGGTTTAAAGGTGTTGGAATGTGTGTCGACGCCTGGCATTTTCGCAACAAGCATGCTGTCACCCATACTTACTGTCAACTCAATTGCAACCCGGCGCTGTACCCCGAACTGATGGACACATTCTCTGGATGGTTCTTCAACACCTCGATTGCTGAACAAACAAACACATGGCTTGGTGGGTACCATTCAATGTGCTGAGAGATGTTGCCTGCCAAGTTCGACTTCTTGCTTGATGAGATGATCTGGCTTCGAAATATTGAGATGATCAAGCGGCTCTATTGGGAGGGCCGACACCCATGCGACTTGTAGGATTTCATGTAACTTTACCCTTTTGTCTTGTAGTGACACTGTTGAAAAGAAAAATTACAATTACATGTATCTAATACCATAAGAATACAAAGCTACTCTAATATAAAACAAATGATCCTACAAAACGGGGAGAGCAAGGGGAGCTAACAATACAAGGCTACTCTAATACAAAACGAATGATGCTACAAAATAGGGGAGCTACTTCAATGGAAGACCCTTTGCGAAACGCGACCAGTGTCCAGCACTGGTGTGTCTGGCATCAAGAAAAGCCTTGCGTAATTTGGGCAGGGCATCCTTCCACTGTTTTACCTGGTCATGGTAGGTGCTTGATGTTGGAGGATTCTGTTCGAAAACCTTTGAGAAACGTTGTTGGTATGTACCCCCACCATCCTTGAGAAGTTCATGCATTTTTCGGAAGCCATGGACCATGTTGACGACATACATGTTGGCCGGCCATTTGAGAGATGAGCCAGGGATTTGGGGTGGTGGCCCGGTGAGTGGCAAGAGCACACCAGAGACTGTGGCAAGCGTGTCTGGTGAAAGGGAGATAGAACTTGTAGGTGTAGGTGGTGTTGCTGGTGGCGTCACTGACGCTGAGGAGAGTGCCGAAAATGGGAAGAAAGAAGCTGTAGAACAAGCAGATGTCGTAGTCATAGGAGGAGATTGTGGAGAACTAGGGATGGAGATAGGACTATGAATGGAAAGGCCTCCAGGCACAGTGGGGATGACAAAAGGGGAAAGCTTGAGCTGCTTGGATGGCGGATGCTCAGTACCTGGCTCTTGTTTGATCTTACAAGCTGTACAGGTTGAAAAGAATTTATGAATAGAACCATGAAATGGTGCAACAAACAACGTACTGATATCTGAAATGATTTGGACTTCTCCCTCAGATTCCCCATCATCCAACTCCAAGGCCTGACCCTTTCCTTTACGCTTGGCTTTCATTGCAACATGGACATTCAAAATGTAGGAGCGAGACAAAGAGTCACCCTTTTGGGTAGCAAGGGCGAGCTTTGTGTCAAAGTCTTCACACTCAATACCAGTACGGCGAAGGAGAAGATAGCCATCAGTTTTGACTGCGTGCACATACAATGTCGGGCACTCGATCCACTCGAAAGTCAACGTGTCGTAAAAATCAATGTCACCTTCCCCAAGGTGTTCAAGAAGACCTGGTGAGTCAGTGAGTCTAAACTTTGGCCAGTCACAAATATCTGAGCTGGGGATGGGAATTGTCACCAGCTTCGTGCCAGCCTAATACGAGCATTAATAAATATGTAAAATGAGCTGATTATATGTGCACCTTTGACCACCAGACAACCCAGAACCGCTTGATCAGCTCCAAATCAACTTGGCCTTTGCAGATAGCTTGAGGGACCTTTGTATGGTCTTCATGACAGTGCATCCAATCATCACTCAGGTGCGAAGTGATGGTGGGATAGTTTGAGGCATTGACGCGGGTGACAGGAAGCCCTTGAACGAGGATGGAAGTCGAGGGTTCAGATGCAGGAGAAAGCACCTGAGAAGAAGCAGGAGGACTCAAGGCAGCAGATGTTGACGAAAGAAGGGAAAGTGACTCTGCCACTGCCCTGCGGTAATCCTCATCCTCCAAGCGTTCGAGCTCTGCCTCATGTTCTGCTTCTTCCTGCTGTTTCCTTAAATTCAATTCCTCCTCTTGCTGCATAGGTGACATGGACATGGGTTTAGAGCGAAGCCAGGCAAGCTCCTCAGACGAGCGCTCTGGTTGGGTGGTGAGTTGGGGATCCAGTGGGAAATGGGAGGGCGCATTTCAGAGTGGTGTCGTCAAAGGGGGGGATGGAAGAGGGTTATGTGAGGAAGATCCTTTGAAGGCGACAAGTTTGGACAACTGCGCTTGGGAGAGCGCGGCCTCATTGTGTCCCTTGATGGAACAACCTCCCAAGACAATGCAACAGAACTTGCATGCCTTGTTTGCACAGCTCCTGTGGGCATCCTTCTTGCAAGGTTCACGAGAACATGTCTGCTGTGCGCTGCTGTTGTTGGACTTGTGCATTGGTGGTTGAGGTGCTGGACTCCAGTTGGTGGGGGCGTCACCTTGCGCAAAGCTGTGAAAATACTGGCATGGGCATTGAAAACACTGTGTACCTGATGAGAACACGGTTGATGGCTATGTATATGTGCATACCTTGATGTAAAAGCACCCTATATTCTTCCCAGTCTTTGACGGCCCTTCAACAAGTATGTCCCTGTAGCAGGTCCCACACTTGTTCTTCCTGTTGACATCAGGATATCTCAGCATCGCGTATCTTGAGGACAGGGTATCACACATAGCACAAGGAAATAGAAGAGTGGGGAGGAATAGTGAATTGACGCGTACTTTAATTATAGTAAGTACACGTGATGATGGCGGAAACTGCCGCCGTAAATGATCGCTGTAATTACGGCACCAGAATTTCCAATGCAGAAATGCCCTCCCACTTTTGAGTTTCCGCCTCAAACTCTAATCCCAAAATGGGTAGCCACGCAGAAACCAAACAAATTGATGTTTGGTTGAGATTTCGTGCTTGCCCTCCATGGTTCCAACTCGATGACGAATATTTACAGGAGCTTGCCAGCCTCATCCCCTACAAGACCTCCACCGTAAAGGTGTCTCTTTGTCTTTCCCATATTCACTACTGCTACTAGTACTAACGAGCATTCTTTCAGCCACAGATCATATTACAATGAATCACCATAATCAAGAGGTGTCAGATCCACCGATCGCGGCCGTCTATCATGTTACGCAAGTGTGACAATCAGCAATTTCCGTGGGTTGGCACATCAGCATCAACAATGGTCAGCACCTTGGCAGTTTTGTATGAGGTAGCTCAATATTAGTTTGAATGGAGTGACATACATAGCTTGAATATAGCCATTACAACTAGAACTATTATACAAAGTTAAAGGAACTTGATGAGAGAGCCCTTGAGAAGAATGCTGAGACAGTCCAGTAGGGATAGGATGACTTACAAGAACTTCAATAGTATCTGCACAGTGTGATAGTGTTAGGATGGCTAGCTAGATGTTGTTTACATACCAAAAGATTTTGATTTACATCTGGTAGTTTCTCAAGTGGAAGATACATATCATCCTGGCCAAGTTCATGGCATCATGAGCAAAGAACTTGACGAGTGCCCTTGAAAGTGCCGCTTTTCTTGAGAGGCTGATTTTCTTTGTAAATAGTTGGTGAGAAGTTGAAAGTGAAGGGCTATGTGCAGAGAAGGAAGACTGGCAGGATACACAATTCACATTATAAATGTGCCATGATGAGAGAGGTATGTCGAGACTTGAGAGGGATGCGTCTTTAATGAAGGTGCGTTTGGAATGGAGATCAGCTCAGATGCCACTGGCCTGCCATCTACCAAACATACCATGCAAATTGCTATATTTGGGGGGGTACTCTCTACCCTCCCCATGACATCATTGACAGCCAGGGTTGGGGGATCTGATGCCTCTTGACCATAATCCTTGCAACAAGAACCTGCTGCCTTGAATAACAAAACACTAGCCCTTGACTATCATGCAACTTCATAGAATGAAGCACTCAGAAGGGCAATACAGTGTGGGCAGTGTTTTGCCTCAGGCAGTGGGTCACAAGCCTGAGGAAGCATTGAGCATTGAAGGGAAGTGGCTTGTGGAATGCTGAAGTGAAGGGCGAGATTCAGTAGGGCAGCTGAATGCACAACTGTAGGTGTGTTCTCTATGGATACCTTGTGTCTTGTCATTCTATCCCTTTACAGAGCCCCCCTATTTCTGATCCAACAAGGTTGATATTCCTCAGGCAACTCGATATCAGTGATACGATGCTTGTGCCAGTCAACTGCAAATCCATCAAGGAGTTTATTATGAAGTTTGCCCAGCATCGCGGGCACCACCTGGTTGAGGTGCTCCTTTGGTCTGTGGTGCCCACAATTCAGCCAGTGGAAATAATCATTCCACATGCCCAAAGTCTTGAATTTCGCTGAGCCCTGAAAGATGTCCTTTGTAAGATTGTTGAACATGTTGTCCATGCGCTTGTCCCACTCTCCAGTCCAGAAAAAGCAACCTTTGTCAAGGATATCTCTTGATGGATACAGGGAACAGTCCTTGTCGCTATCACTGCGTATGCACCCAAAAAGGATGTCCACTTCTTGGGGACTCATTTCGTCTGTGTATAGGAACAAGGGGTGTTCATCATCTGAATCAATGTAACAGCGCCTGTGCAAATATACATCTGGGGAGGGTCCTTCCATGTATTGTGCAACTAGCTCAGAGCTGCCCCATTTGCGACCTAGCCATGCTTCAGGTCCCCCTAGGCTTATCAGAACTCTTGTGTGTGGTCGGTGGATGATATCATTGACTCTGCTCATGTAATAGGCTCTCAAAGCACCAGGGGCTGTGTATGTGAATGGGGGTTCAATGACACATGTTGGCTTTCCCACCAAGCGGTCTGTGTCCAAGACTTCTCCTGGCTTGAACTGTTCAAAATCTTTGACTTTAACACTGATACTGAAAGGGATGCTGTGGGTGACTGCTTTGAAAAGAATCCTGGCCAACGTTGATGCATCCTGCGAACAAGCAGCCCAGTAGTGTAGACATGCTTGCGCCCTCGAGTCTGGCAGCAACGAGTATCTGATGTCAAGGTAGTCCAGGTTCCAAGACAATGGCTTCTTACTAGCCCAGATGACAGTGTTGTTAGCATACTGGCCCCCCAAGGTGCATAGCTCCTTGATGTAGGAAGCTCACCATTCCAGTAATTGGTCCTTTGGCTCAGCCCAGCTGTGTTCTGGAGATGCAGAACACCAACGAAAATCACATTCCCCTGAGCTGTGTGAATGACATGCTGCTGAAGAGGCTCTGGAGCTGGGAAGGCTCAATGGTGCTACAGTTGAGTGCAAAAAGAATGAAGGTTGGTTCATTTTCCTGGTTCTTTCTAAGAATCTATTGTACCTCAAATGTATTTGTGTATTCTTTTACATCATGTAGTTGTGTTACACTTCCCTTGGTATGGACTAATTTCAGTGAAAGCTGGAGCCTTGAGAAGGTTTTTATTCTGGAGGCCATTTTTGGCATCTGAAAAAAAAAATATGCATTAACTGGGGAGGTAGTCAGAACATACCTCTGGTCAACCTGAATGAGCCTATCAAAGAATCAGTCAAAAATACTGAGTGGTTAGGTCTGTAGAGGCTTTGGAAAATGGCTTGTTTTGTCTAAAACAGGCCAAAAATGACCAAAATAGCACAAAATGACCATTTTCTAGAGGCTCTACAAGCATAACCACTCAGTATTTTTAACTAATTCTTTGATAGGTTCATTCAAGTTGACCAGAGGTATGTTCTGACTACCTCCCTAGTTAGTGCATATTTTTTTTTTCAGATGCCAAAAATGGCCTCCAGAATAAAAACCTTCTCAAGGCTCCAGCTTTCACTGAAATTAGTCCATACCAAGGGAAGTGTAACACAACTACATGATGTAAAAGAATACACAAATACATTTGAGGTACAATAGATTCTTAGAAAGAACCAGGAAAATGAACCAACCTTCATTCTTTTTGCACTCAACTGTACCATTGACCACACCCATCTTGAGGTCATATTGAGTGGTGAGGTTGGGACTGGCACTACTAGCTGTGGGTGTGTGGCTGGTACCCAACTAGGACAAGGCAAGACCTGTTGATCGCATTGTGAGTCTGCGTCCATGGGGCTTCCTGTCTCACCTTCACTTCAGTCACCCACCTTGAACAAGCTATTAGCCTTGTAAAATGTAAGAATGTATCCAGGCTAATAGGTTGTGCCAGCCATTTATTTTTTTGCCTTTGGGAGAAAATATAATATTGGATTGGGTAGAAAATGTTTGACCTTTAATATTGTGACCAGAAATGTTTGGGTAGATAAATTGTGTTCAAAAATATCCTAGTCAAGTGAAAGTGGTCAGAAATGTTTGAAGGGTTTCAGACTGGTAAGAAATATTTGAGCCAAGTCAAACTGGCCAGAAATGTTTGAGGTGTGCCAGAGTGGCTAGAAATGTTTCAGTAGTGTGACATCAGTCGGATATGTTCTAAGCATGTCACACTGCTGAAAAATCTTTTGGCCTTGTCACATGGCTCAAACATATCTGACCAGTGTCACAGAGTATCTGGGGTCCCAGTTTTTTTTTTTAAACCTGGTTTTTTTGGCACAGCTTTCTCAATATTTGCACATTGCTTTTCTTTTCTTTATCCAGATCACAACCCAATGTTTTGTCCATTTCAAACCATGTATAGTTCTATTCTATAACAGCTACTGCCATGTTCACCATTTAAAACTCAACCAAGTTAGCATTGCCCATAGTGTTTGGAAGTCCGGTCTCATGACTAGAAAAAGACCATAACCAGACCAGACCAAGACCGCAAAAGACCAGACCTGCGGTTCGGTCTTTTTATTTTTGAGATGTAAAGACCGCAAAAAAATCGGTTAACATGAACCGGTCTTTTGTAGCCCCTTAAATACCCTTTAAAACGCACCCAAGAACGTACGATTTGGTCGAAAAACGAGAGAGATATGAATTAAATGTAAATTACTTTTGGGAATAATAGATGTACCAGACTTATTTTATAGAAACACCAATTCCTAACGGAATTTAACATTATTGGGCTCGTTTTAAAGCTAATAGAGATGTTAATAAATTTACCGATTCATAATTTTAAAATATTGGCCTAAAGACCGGTCATAAACTGGTTAAAACCGATGCAGACCGAAACCGGTCTATAGACCACAAAAAACTGCAGTCTGTGGTCTTTTTGCAGTCTGGTCTGGTCTTTTGACTTCTGGGGAAAAGGCAGACTGGTTACGGTTATGGTCCATGCCCCTGGGCATCAAAAAACCAGACCAGACCGGACTTTCAAACACTAATTGCCCAGCAGGTTTCCCCCATTGTTTTCACCAACACCCCCCTTCTATCTGCCATGTTTTTAAAACTCATCCAAGTTAGCATCCCCCAGCCGCTTTCTGCCATTGTTTTCACCAACACCCCCCTTCTATCTGCCATTGTGATATAGGATTGGAAGGGAATGCCCAGAGGCCATAGTCAAACAGTGGTATATAGCTAGATTTGGATATCTTACATAATATATTGATCTTTTGTCTTGAACCACCACCTTGTCAGCAGTCTTGCCATCCTCTTGCACTACATGTAGTGCTTTGTATAACTGTACTTCCTACAGTATGCATAATCATGTTGGGCCAGCTGAGTATCTTGTAACTGCTCATTGCTCACTCATGGGTGTTGATCCCAGATCCACCCATTCTTGCCTCCTCCTTCCCTCTTGGCTTCAGCTATGCGAGAAGTTCAGAGTGAACGCTTCACAATGGTGGGGGCACCGCGGACTTCACCAAAGCATGGTTGAAGTCTGCATTTCTTGGTAGAGGGAGAGCTGGAGAGTTGTGGGAATGCGCCAGCTCATCACAGGAGGAACCTTAGCATGGATGGTAGCTGCTGCTCGCGCTCTTCGCGGTGGGCTTACTACTTCATGTGAAAGGGCTCATCCATCCTTCAGTTGGATGAACCATTGACTTTAGCTTGTGCTTGCACAGCAGGTTGAGGTTTGTTCGATTGGGGTGCTGCGCTGACTCTGAGCAGCTGGGCTTTGGGATTTCGCGACTACGCGGCCTGAAGTCTACTGTGAGGAGAGTTCCTCTCACCTATGTCTGGATTTCGCGACTACGCGGCCATTGACTTGGTGAGGAGGTCACCTGCAACCAGTGTCGCCTGCTGCTTTGCGCTGCTTCACTGTCTCTCAGACTCCACCTGTTCCTCAACCATCTCCCTTGTCTTTTAGCATCTAGGCCTCTCAAGAACAGCCAGATGTTCATTGACATCCCTCCAGTTCAGTCTGCTGCTCTGGAAATTATGTGCTATGCCCTACTATGCTTCTCTCCCAATCCTTGCTGTTTTCTTGCTTGAGGAATGAGTGTTCTCATCCTCCTTACTTCTCTATGAACTCCCTGGAATGGCTCTTCTTGGTTTCTGAATGGTTAGAAGGGTTTGGAGTGGTTTTGGGTTGGATGGGGTTGATGGGACATCAACATGGGACTTATTCACCTCATATCTCGCCAACCGACGCCCCGATTGCTCTCGTCTCTTTTGCGCTGGGAGGCCCTCGTTCATACCTTTCTTTGGACCCCCTGAACTCGCCAAACGGTCGCGTATTGGCTGCGCTTCACCTACTTCAGCCTGGCATGACCAAAATGAACATATCTCGTCCGTTCTCGGCGAGATCCTCGTCGTTCCTTTTGTTCTTTGGCTCGTTTTGAAGCCACGGTCAATGCGCTTTTGGGAAGCCCTCATACGCGTCAAACGGACAAGCGGTTCCTGTGTTACAGCACCATCCCTCCAACAACCACTTACATGTGACTTGTTCATGTCATATCTCGCCAACCGATGCCCCGATTGCTCTCGTCTCTTTTGCGCTGGGAAGCCCTCATTTACACCTTTCTTTCGACCCCCTGAACTCGCCAAACGGTCACCTATTGGCGGCGCTTCGCCTAGTTCAGCTTGGTATGACCAAGATGAGCATGTTTCATCCATTCTCGGCGAGATGTTCGTCGTTCCTTTCGTTCTTTGGTTTGTTTTAAAGCCACGGTCAATGCGGTTCTGGGAAGCCCTCATACGCGTCAAACGGACGAGCGGTTCTCGTGTTATAGCACCATCCCTCCAACAACCATTTACACAGGACTTATTCATGTCATATCTCGCCGACCGACGCCCGGATCGCGCTCATCTTTTTTGCGTTGGAAAGCCCTGATCCACACCTTCCTTTGGACTCCCTGAACTCGCCAAACGGTCACCTGTTGGCGGCGCATCGCCTAGTTCAGTCTGGTATGACCAAGATGAACATATTTCGTCCGTTCTCGGCGAGATTTCGGTCGCTTCATTCGTTCTTTGGCTCATTTAGAAGCCACGGTCAATGCGCTTCTGGGAAGCCCTCATACGCGTCAAACGGACGAGCGGTCCTTGTGTTACAGTGCCAACTCTTCAACAACCATTTCCCCATTCCTATTGTCATAACCTGCTCGCATCGGACGCTCTATAGCCCGTTTGAAACGCCTGAATCGTACCTTTCCGACGCACCTATTCACGTCGATAACGGACAACAGCCTGGTCTGCAGTATGCATTTACTCCAGAACTGCAGTTTCTGGGTATTACCTCTCTATCTCGACAACCACGGCTCGTCACGATACGCGAATTATACCGTTGGAAAGGCGTCGTTCGTAGCTTTCGAACGGGTATTTGATCCCCAGGAACGGGCCAGAAATCACTACGCTATACTCAAACACATTTTTGGCTACCTCAGGATCTCCCCTCTATTTGGGGTGTTAAGACTTGATTGGAGGACTCTTATGGGCAGGGGAGACACCTCAACTGGTTGAGAGTTGCTGCTCGCGCATTACGCGGCAGACTCTTCTTCAGTCATGGTAACCTTCTGGCTCCATCAGAAGGCTGATTGCTGCTCGCGTGTTGCGCGGCGGATCAGCGTGGAGGAGTTGCAGCTCGCGCATTACGCGGCGGACTCTTCTTCAATCATGGTAACCTTCTGGGTCCCTCAGAAGTACTGATTGCTGCTCACATGTTATGCGGCGGATCAGTGTTGAGGAGTTGCTGCTCGCACATTATGCGGCGGACTCTTCTTCAATCATGATAACCTTCTGGCTCCTGATTGCAGCTCGCATGTTTTGCGGCGGATCAGTGTTGAGGAGTTACTGCTCGCACATTATGCGGCGGACTCTTCTTCAATCATGGTAACCTTACAGATTGCTGCTTGTGTGTTGCATGGCCTGTGTCCACTCTGGGGGGCAAAATTTATGACAACATTTTTTTCCCCTCCTTTCCTTTGACCTCTTATCATTCCTACCCAACATGGCACCACCTTTACCCACTCAGACACCAACTTAGGATCACGGCTTGTAATTTTCCACTGCACGATCTCTTCGCCTCTATCCTCCCTGGCTTGATTCTTGAGATTCGCACACTGGAAAAGTGGGGGGCTGTAGGGGAGTATAGGTGGAAGATGGGAGGAGAGGCGCAAGCCTCTATCCCATTACACACTCCCCACGTCCAGACGACACACCACAATGGAAGCAAGCTACATCATCTTGATGGGTAGAGGGAGTTGAGTTGGGATCAACGATCTGAGTGGAGAGGCGCAAGCCTCTATCACACTATACATGTCTTATACCCAGACCACAAGTATGATGGAAGCATACTACACCATCTTGATGGGGAAAGGCAATGGAGTTGGGATGGATGACCTGGAAGCCATCCACTTGCATGGTTTCCCAGTACTCATGGTTATACATCACTGAAGAGAGAATGGGAGGATCATATGGGTATTTCTGGGTTAAGCTGGGAGCTTACAGTGACCAGCTTTCCAGATAGCAAATTATTTGGGGCCAAATTTTTTCTTTCTTTTATTCATCTTCTTTGCTTTGCTACCTTTTGGTCTCATTTTATCCTGATATTCACTCTGGGGGGCAAGAGGATTTCTATTCTATTATTCTTCCCCACCATTGTTTTCCTTACATGCCCTCTGGACATTGGGGGGCTTTGTGATATAGGATTGGAAGGGAATGCCCAGAGGCCATAGTCAAACAGTGGTATATAGCTAGATTTGGATATCTTACATAATATATTGATCTTTTGTCTTGAACCACCACCTTGTCAGCAGTCTTGCCATCCTCTTGCACTACATGTAGTGCTTTGTATAACTGTACTTCCTACAGTATGCATAATCATGTTGGGCCAGCTGAGTATCTTGTAACTGCTCATTGCTCACTCATGGGTGTTGATCCCAGATCCACCCATTCTTGCCTCCTCCTTCCCTCTTGGCTTCAGCTATGCGAGAAGTTCAGAGTGAACGCTTCACAGCCATGTTCACCATCTACTGTCATGTGACCCCTAACAGGTCATCAGCACTATTGGGTCAACAAGCTATAGCACCACAATGATCCATGCTATGCATTTGAAATTTTGAACAGAGTTTGACAATGTACATGCAGCTGTGTGTGGAGATTTATTGGATAGAACATTGTGCATGAGCTGAGATATAAGGGAGATAAGATGGTCACATTGTTGTTTGCCAAGTTTGCCCATCAAAGCAAGTCTATCTAATTGATGACCACTTCTCTCCACAGTGCTAGCCTCTATTGACACAAATATTTTTGAGAGTTTACAGTGGAGGTATTGGTAACTCGCACCTAAAATTTTGAATCAGATAAGGAGAATATGAGGTGTCTAAGAATATTTTATGGTTGGCTTATGGGTGCTGACCAATTTAGGGCAAATGGGTCAAGGCATTTTAACACTACCCAAAAGCATCCCTCCAGAATAAAACTTACAGATACAATATGTATATGTTTCCTTCTACTCACTCACAAAATTTTATGTGCTCACAATGAGAGGGAGGTGTGCAATCTGCAATTTAAGCTAAAGTGACCCAGTAATGGTCACATGACAGTAAAACTCAACCAAGTTAGCATCCCTCAGCAGCTTTCCCCCATTGTTTCTACCAACACCCCCCTTCTATCTGCCATGTTCACCATTTAAAACTCAACCGAGTTAGCATCCCTCTCAGCAGCTTTCCCCTATTGTTTTCATCAACAGCCTCCTTCTATCTGCCACAAGGGGGGTACACAATTTTAATTTAATATATCATGCTGCTTTTTTTCATAAGGCCACTATGGCAGGACTAACTAACTAGCGTGCGAATAAATTACCATATATAGGTAATGTCTATAAATAGGTACTGTGTTTTGGGTGTCATTTGGGCAACATTTTGGTGTTGTGTCAGCCGCAACCTTATCTACACTGTGCACCTTCATTAATCATTTGCCGCCCCTTCCTCTGCTTTTTTCTATGCTCTTGCATGGGTCACAAACCTAGTCATTCATACTACAGTCCAGTCCAACACAGCTTACTCCCTTAGTGTTGCTTGTAGAAGACCAGCTGTGCCCAAATGGACTGGTGTCTCACAATGTGGACAGATAATGGTTTTATTGTCTTAGATATCCCCCTCAATCTATATCATACAGCCTTACAGGCTTCTTAGAATGGATTATTATCCTAAACATAGGTAGCACATACTGGTTCTGGCAGGGACATCCTGAGGGATATCCCACTTGTTAAGTGAGGACAGCTTGCGAATCACCTTGGAGAGTGCACCAGTCTAATCTGAGCTCATCCAGCCCATAAATTACTGAAATTGGTACTTAAAATAAAAAAAATTTAACAGCCTGATGGCCAGACTAACTAACCAGCCCCATATGGCAGATTCAAATCCTGCCCACCCCTTGATCTGCCATGTTCACCATCTAAAACTCAACCAAGTTAGCATCCCCCAGCCGCTTTCCCCCATTGTTTCTACCAACACCCCCCTTCTATCTGCCGTGTTCACCACTTAAAAGACTCTTAACTTGTCAAAACTATCCAAAAGATTTCATAGTTTGCAAAACATATCTTGCTCCCAAATATTTATTTAAAAGCAAGCTAAACATTTCCAAATATGACAAGAAATATCTCACAAAGATTCCTTGTCAGTACAAACATTTTGAAGAAGATTTCTTATCCAGTCAAAGATCTTTGAACTTGTAAACATTTCCCAATATGATAAGAAATATTGCACAAAGATTTCTTGTCAGTACAAACATTTTGAAGAAAATTTCTTATCCAGTCAGAGATCTTTGAACCTGTAAACATTTTCAAGTACAATAAGAAATATTTCACAAAGATTTCTTGTCAGTACAAGCATTTTGAAGAAAATTTCTTATCCAGTCAGAGATCTTTGAACTTGTAAACATTTCTTGTCAGTATTCTTGAACCAGGATAGAATACCAAGATATATCTTTGATTTATATCTTGCATAAGAAGAAGGTTCAGTTTATTGAATACAATTACATTACTACATTGATAAAAGGGGGTGGGGGTGAGGGAGAGGGAGAGCGGGTCTGGAGTGGTGTGCAATGGGAGAGGGGGAGGGAGTGGTGTGCAGTGAGGGAAAGGGGGAGGGAGAGGGAGAGGGACCCTCGCTGCCGTTTGTAGGTGGTGTTGGTGGGCGCTCATCTTCGTTTGTGGTGGTGGGTACCCAGTGTGTCTTCACAGTGGTCGGTGCTCGCGTGTCTTCATGGTGGTTGGCACTTGGAGTCTCTTTGTCATCGTCCATCTGTCGTTTGTTGGCCATCATCGTGGTCCTTGCATCGGGCTTATGAGGGTGGTGATAGAGGCAGGGCATGCTCACCGCATCCAACGTACAATGACGAACAATGACAACATCATTGTCATCATCATCACCATCATCCGTATGTGTCCCATACCCACGCCACTGACTGCGACATGGTGTGGCTCTGAGGGTGTGGTGTCTGCTGGTCGTTGTTTTTCGTGGGTGCTGCTCGTTGTTTGCAGTGGTGGGGGTTGCCTCGGGGTTGCGCAGTGTTGTAGGACGTCATAGTGAAGTGGTCGTCGTGTGTCGTGGTGATGTCGTGAGGTCGTGGCAGACGTGTTGGTTGGGGATGACAGACAGAGGTGCTCACCATGTCAATATGAACAGAAACGACGGACGACGAGATCTTGTCGTCCGTCGTTTGGTTGCCACGTCGCCAACAGTGACGTGGCACCTGGCATTTGTCATAAAACAAAAGGGGGGAGATGGGTGGGCACTCACCAAGTAGATAATGATGACGAACGGCGAAATCTCACCATTCGTCATCTGGTACACATCTGTTATCGTCATTGTCATCCATCCTTGTTGTTGCCAGGTTGTAATTGTGTTGCATCGTGGTCGTGTTTTGTCATTTCATTTCATGGTGGTGGCGTGGTGACACAACACCGTTGTTGCTGTGGTGGTGGTTGTAGGTGACAGTGGTGACGGTGGCAACGTTGGCGTTGTTGATCGTGGTGGGCGTCATCAATTGTGGTGGGCATTGTTGATGGAGTTGAGGACAGACGTAACGTCACAAGTCATGTGTGACCTTGGCATCAACACACACTCACATCCAAATCTGTAGTGCCCAAGTAGTGCCTAAACTTTGTAGTGTCCATTATCAATTTTAATTACCAGTACACACCTCTAAAAAAGCAATTAGAAACCTTGTAATCCCAAGATATGGAGACTACAAACTTTTGCAGGCTCAAAAAGCTGGTACTGTAAAACTTTGTAGTGGAAAAGTGGACAGTACAATGAAACAAGAGACTATAGATTTTTGGAGTTGCAAAAAATGAATACTTATAATGAAATATGCACACACTCAAACTCTTGTCTTCCCAAAAAGCAGCACTTCAGTCACCCACCTTGACCAAGCTATTAGCTAGGAAATCTTGAAAAATTATCCAGGCTGATAGATCCTTTGGCCAGTTATTTTTTTGCCTCTGAAGAAAAATATATTACTACATTGGGCAAAAATGTTTCGCCTTCAATATTGTGACCAGAAATATTTGGGCTCATATTTTGTATTGAAAAATATCCTAGCCATCTGAAAGTGGTAGGAAATTTTTTAGCTGTGTGACACTGCTGAAAAATGTTTTGGCCATGTCACACTGCTAAGAAATTTTTGAACCATATCACACTGCTGAGAAATCTTTTAGCCATGTCACACTGCTGAAAAATGTTTTGACCATGTCACACTGCTTGGAAATCTTTTAGCCATGTCACATAGGCAAAAGATTTCCTGCCAGTGTCATGGAGTATCTGGGGTCCTAGTTTCACAAAAAAAAACTTCAAAAATTTCTGACCATTCAAACTTTTATCTTCTGGATTCAACTTTTCTACAAAATTTATCATAAAGATCATTTTGGTCCTAAACTTGCCTTTTTAGTTTATATTGTATTTTTATTATAGAAAAACCAGATTATATATTGCATTCAGCTCTATCTATTGGTGGTATTCAGCTATTTGTTATATAGTTATAGCCTCTAAATTCTGCTCTATCAGATAATAAAGGTTGTTACTGACTGCTCTTATGTTGAGTGTATATTAATAACTGCCTATAATAGACTAGCCTTACTTACTGAATTATTACTGATGTCTATTATTCTTGCAAATTACCAGAAGTAGATATTGGCTGATGTGTGAGCCATATTTCTTCACTGAAGTATGTTCCTAAAGACTAGAGAGAGTTTGGGAACTGTCAGATTGACTATGCCCGCTTTTTTTTTCACTTTTATAGAGGCATATTTCTGAGAACTGCTGTGATATAGGATTGGAAGGGAATGCCCAGAGGCCATAGTCAAACAGTGGTATATAGCTAGATTTGGATATCTTACATAATATATTGATCTTTTGTCTTGAACCACCACCTTGTCAGCAGTCTTGCCATCCTCTTGCACTACATGTAGTGCTTTGTATAACTGTACTTCCTACAGTATGCATAATCATGTTGGGCCAGCTGAGTATCTTGTAACTGCTCATTGCTCACTCATGGGTGTTGATCCCAGATCCACCCATTCTTGCCTCCTCCTTCCCTCTTGGCTTCAGCTATGCGAGAAGTTCAGAGTGAACGCTTCACAATGGTGGGGGCACCGCGGACTTCACCAAAGCATGGTTGAAGTCTGCATTTCTTGGTAGAGGGAGAGCTGGAGAGTTGTGGGAATGCGCCAGCTCATCACAGGAGGAACCTTAGCATGGATGGTAGCTGCTGCTCGCGCTCTTCGCGGCGGGCTTACTACTTCATGTGAAAGGGCTCATCCATCCTTCAGTTGGATGAACCATTGACTTTAGCTTGTGCTTGCACAGCAGGTTGAGGTTTGTTCGATTGGGGTGCTGTGCTGACTCTGAGCAGCTGGGCTTTGGGATTTCGCGACTACGCGGCCTGAAGTCTACTGTGAGGAGAGTTCCTCTCACCTATGTCTGGATTTCGCGACTACGCGGCCATTGACTTGGTGAGGAGGTTGCCCACAACCAGTGTTGCCTGCTGCTTTGCGCTGCTTCACTGTCTCTCAGACTCCACCTGTTCCTCAACCATTTCCCTTGTCTTTTAGCATCTAGGCCTCTCAAGAACAGCCAGATGTTCATTGACATCCCTCCAGTTCAGTCTGCTGCTCTGGAAATTATGTGCTATGCCCTACTATGCTTCTCTCCCAATCTTTGCTGTTTTCTTGCTTGAGGAATGAGTATTCTCATCCTCCTTACTTCTCTATGAACTCCCTGGAATGGCTCCTCTTGGTTTCTGAATGGTTAGAAGGGTTTGGAGTGGTTTTGGGTTGGATGGGGTTGATGGGACATCAACATGGGACTTATTCACATCATATCTCGCCAACCGACACCCCGATTGCTCTCGTCTCTTTTGCGCTGGGAAGCCCTCGTTCATACCTTTCTTTGGACCCCATGAACTCGCCAAACGGTCGCGTATTGGCTGCGCTTCACCTACTTCAGCCTGGTATGACCAAAATGAACATATCTCGTCCGTTCTCGGCGAAATCCTCGTCGTTCCTTTTGTTCTTTGGCTCGTTTTGAAGCCACGGTCAATGCGCTTCTGGGGAGCCCTCATACGCGTCAAACGGACGAGCGGTTCCTGTGTTACAGCACCATCCCTCCAACAACCACTTACATGTGACTTGTTCATGTCATATCTCGCCGACCGACGCCCCGATTGCTCTCGTCTCTTTTGCGCTGGAAAGCCCTCATTTACACCTTTCTTTGGACCCCCTGAACTCGCCAAACGGTCGCGTATTGGCTGCGCTTCACCTACTTCAGCCTGGTATGACCAAGATGAACATATTTCGTCCGTTCTCGGCGAGAACCTCGTCGTTCCTTTTGTTCTTTGGCTTGTTTTGAAGCCACGGTCAATGCGCTTCTGGGAAGCCCTCATACGCGTCAAACGGACAAGCAGTTCTCGTGTCACAGCACCATCCCTCCAACAACCATTTGCATGTGACTTGTTCATGTCATATCTCGCCAACTGACGGTCGTATCGCTCTCATCTTTTTTGCGTTGGAAAGCCCTGATCCACACCTTCCTTTGGACTCCCTGAACTCGCCAAACGGTCACCTGTTGGCGGCGCTTCGCCTAGTTCAGTCTGGTATGACCAAGATGAACATATTTCGTCCGTTCTCGGCGAGATCTTGGTCGCCTCTTTCGTTCTTTGGTTCGTTTTGAAGCCACGGTCAATGCGCTTCTGGGAAGCCCTCATACGCATCAAATGGACGAGCGGTCCTTGTGTTACAGTGCCATCTCTTCAACAACCATTTCCCCATTCCTATTGTCATAACCTGCTCGCATCGGACGTTCTATAGCCCGTTTTGGACGTTGGATTCGTACCTTTCCGACGCACCTATTTACGTTGATAACGGACAACAGCCTGGTCTGCAGTATGCATTTACTCCAGAACTGCAGTTTCTGGGTACTTCCTCTCTATCTCAACGACCACGGCTCGTCACAATACGCGAATTATACCGTTGGAAAGGCGTCGTTCGTAGCTTTCGAACGGGTATTTGATCCCCAGGAACGGGCCAGAAATCACTACGCTATGCTCAAACACATTTTTGGCTACCTCAGGATCTCCCCTCTATTTGGGGCGTTAAGACTTGATTGGAGGACTCTTATGGGCAGGGGAGACACCTCAACTGGTTGAGAGTTGCTGCTCGCGCATTACGCGGCGGACTCTTCTTCAGTCATGGTAACCTTCTGGCTCTCTCAGAAGGCTGATTGCTGCTCGCGCATTTCGCGGCGGATTGGTGTGGAGGAGTTGCAGCTCGCGCATTACGCGGCGGACTCTTCTTCAATCATGGTAACCTTCTGAGTCCCTCAGAAGTACTGATTGCTGCTTGCGAGTTACGCGGCGGATCAGTGTTGAGGAGTTGCTGCTCGCGCATTATGCGGCGGACTCTTCTTCAATCATGGTAACCTTCTGGCTCCTGATTGCAGCTCGCATGTTTTGCGGTGGATCAGTGTTGAGGAGTTGCTGCTCGCACATTATGCGGCGGACTCTTCTTCAATCATGGTAACCTTATAGATTGCTGCTTGTGTGTTGCATGGCCTGTGTCCACTCTGGGGGGCAAGATTTATGACAACATTTTTTTTTCTCTCCCCCTTTCCTTCAACCTCGCATCATTCCTACCCAACTGGCACCACCTCTACCTACTCTAACACCAACTTAGGATCACGGCTTGTAATTTTCCACTGCACGATCTCTTCGCCTCTATCCTCCCTGGCTTGATTCTTGAGATTCGCACACTGGAAAAGTGGGGGGCTGTAGGGGAGTATAGGTGGAAGATGTGAGGAGAGGCGCAAGCCTCTATCCCATTACACGCTCCCCACGTCCAGACGACACACCACAATGGAAGCAAGCTACATCATCTTGATGGGTAGAGGGAGTTGAGTTGGGATCAACAATCTGAGTGGAGAGGCGCAAGCCTCTATCACACTATACATGTCTTATACCCAGACCACAAGTATGATGGAAGCATGCTACACCATCTTGATGGGGAAAGGCAATGGAGTTGGGATGGATGACCTGGAAGCCATCCACTTGCATGGTTTCCCAGTACTCATGGTTATACATCACTGAAGAGAGAATGGGAGGATCATATGGGTATTTCTGGGTTAAGCTGGGAGCTTACAGTGACCAGCTTTCCAGATAGCAAATTATTTGGGGCCAAATTTTTTCTTTCTTTTATTCATCTTCTTTGCTTTGCTACCTTTTGGTCTCATTTTATCCTGATATTCACTCTGGGGGGCAAGAGGATTTCTATTCTATTATTCTTCCCCACCATTGTTTTCCTTACATGCCCTCTGGACATTGGGGGGCTTTGTGATATAGGATTGGAAGGGAATGCCCAGAGGCCATAGTCAAACAGTGGTATATAGCTAGATTTGGATATCTTACATAATATATTGATCTTTTGTCTTGAACCACCACCTTGTCAGCAGTCTTGCCATCCTCTTGCACTACATGTAGTGCTTTGTATAACTGTACTTCCTACAGTATGCATAATCATGTTGGGCCAGCTGAGTATCTTGTAACTGCTCATTGCTCACTCATGGGTGTTGATCCCAGATCCACCCATTCTTGCCTCCTCCTTCCCTCTTGGCTTCAGCTATGCGAGAAGTTCAGAGTGAACGCTTCACAACTGCAGAGAGCTCTGAGGATTGTCAGTGTCTGAAGTTATAAATATGTATAATATGATATGATATGATATGATGTATTCATGTCTGTTGACTATAATGACATGCTGACTACCAGTACTTTACTGTGCCCCACCTATTTCTGCAGAAATGGCTAGAATCTCCTAGAATTCTGATCTCTCTATTACAAATACTTGAATTTCCTTTTTTAGATATAGACCTTAGACAACAGTACCCAACAACAAATCCTATTTTTTCTCATTTTTACCACATTTTCTAAATGATTTTTATTTAAAATAGTAATCTTGCCTCATTTACTCTGATTTCAGCTCTGCAACATTATAATCAATAGTGACTACCATCCAATATTTTCTTTAATGTTTCTTATATTTTATTGTAATTTTCTGGCAATATTTGCACAAATTACCTTATTTGGAAATATGCACAGACTATGTGCACTATACACCAACATTGTAAATAACAGTTATAGCTGAATGCAGAATGATAAGCCACGCCAGACTGACACATGCACAGGGCAGACTGTCAAATTTTCAAAGCAACATGATGGCTGAGTTCTCACCAAGTTCTCACAATGAGTCAAATAATTGATGTCACTGTAGTACCACAGTAACATTTGAGAGTCTGCTCTATGTATGTGTTGATCTGCATGACCTATCATTCTGCATTCAGCTGTGATGGTATGTCTATTCTTTTTCTATTTTTTTCTCCTGTTTTTCCAGCTATATTTGTATCATTTACCATATTAGGAAATGTCCACAGACTATGTATATGGTATCTAAATATTGTTAACAATAGTCTATTATTTTTCTCTTTTTCTTTTGAGTTTATGGCTATATTTTCATTCATTACCATATTTGGAAATATGCACAGTAAACAGTACATCAACATTATCAACAACCATTTATATCATGTAAATTTTTTTTCTAATTTTTCTAGCTATATTTGTATTAATTACTATTTTAGGAAATGTGCACAGACCATGTATACAATACCCCAATATTGTCAACAACAGTCCATTATTTTTCTCTTTTTCTTCTAATTTTTCAGGCTAAATTGAATTTCCTTTCTTATTTTTCTAGCTGTATTTGTATTAAATTATTATATTAGGAAATGTACCCAGACCATGTATCTATTTCTTTTTTCCCCCTTTTTGTCTGACTCTCTGGATATATTTCCAGAATAGGAAATGTGCACAGGCCATTAACAATAGTTTATTATTTTTTCTCCTTTTTTTCTTATAGCAGTGGTGGTATTGTAAGTGCCAAAATCTTTCCTGGAATGACAGATCACATGACCACATCATATGATCTATCACATCATCACATCATCTGACCTATCACATGACATAGAACATGAACAACTATAAGTTAGATATTTGTTTGTTATTTGTTCTATTACTTCCATGCCTATCCATGCATGTCCTTGATTGGTATTTATGACTACTACTGACAAGTACAAAAAGGAGTCATGTGACACAATAGCTAAGCAATGGAGGGTAAATAATGTAAAAGATGTATAAGATCCCAGATATGCCAGCCATTTCCATACTTGTCAGTAGTAGTCCCATGCTATCAGATATATTCCCTATCCAATGGATTCTATATATGCATATCACAGTAGTCACACTTCTTATGCATCTTTGTACATGCATCTTCTCTGTTTCCACTTGCATATAAGAGTATTATTGTCTTCATGACTCTTTATCAAGCTTAGTGAAGGAATAGAGTGACAATGTCAGCTGTAGATTGTGACTCTTTTAGGAGAGCTTGTGACTCTTTTTCCCTTCCCTACATTCTGGCAGGATCCTGCTAAACCTTTCTGCAGCATTCTGGGAAAGGTGAGTACAGCTACACTTGTAACATTCCAGAGCATAAGTAGCTACTCACTTAGCTTGACTCTGTAAGACTCTCTTAGATTCAAAACTTCTTCCAAGGTCTTCACACCATAACACAAACCATCAAATTCTCCTTAGCTTGCCAGACACTTATATTGACATTACTCCAGAGTACAAGTGTCAGCACAGTTTATCAGGGCAGGTCTTATCAGATCTGTGGTGTTATCCCTTCCTGCATCTGTATCCAATCACTCATGGACTTCCCAAGAGGTAGCAGAGGTGACAGTGCTTTGCACTGCTGTTTGCATAATGAAGTTGAGGAATCATGTTTATATGTATTGTATTGTGACCCACAAATTGGGAAGTAAGAGACCAATTACATCTACCAAGGCCTGTAATGTCTAGCACTGATAGATGTTGCTCATCATGGCAAACAATGATCTGTGCCTGCATCTCATCTGATATCTGAGGCACCATGAGAGTTGGGGTTGAGATATTCCATTGACAGCTCCTGCATTTGATGCACAGATAATCCATTCTACTATACAGAATTTTACCAGAATAAAATCAGAAAAAAATAGGGAGAGTGGTGATGATGGGGTACTGTTCACATGGTCTGTGCACATTTCCTAATATAGTAATTAACGAAAATGTATCCAAAAATAAGAAAATAAATTCACCTAATGTAAATAGTTGTTGATAATGTTGATGTACTATTTACTTGGTCTGTGCATGTTTCCAAATATGGTAATTAGTAAAAATATAGCCAGAAAATCAGAAATAAAAGAGAAAAAATATGTGATAAAAGTTATCTCATATGCATTATATAGTTGTTTATGTTGTGTATCATGTGATACAGTCATATGATATGACATGTGATATAATCATGTGATAATAAAGTCATGTGACACAAATCAGGTGATATATAATAGTCAGGTGACATCATCATGTGATCATGTGACATATCATATGATGTGTCCTGTGATACAACCATGTGATGCAGTCATGTGATCTCTTTTTCCACATCACTACTGCTATTTTTTGTTATTTCTGTGTAGCTGTTGTAATATGGTGTAATGAGGTCTGGCCACAGAAATTAATAAGGTAATTGATGAAAATAGAGCTAAAAAGTCACTAAAGAGAGAGAAAAAATAATAGAGTATGTTGATGGTCTGTGTACATTTCCTGATAAGAAATTATATTCAGAAAATTAGAAGGAAAAAGAGAAAAATAATGGACTGTTGTTGACAATATTGGGGTATTGTATACATGGTCTGTGCACATTTCCTAAAATAGTAATTAATACAAATATAGCTAGAAAAATTAGAAAAAAAATTTACATGATATAAATGGTTGTTGATAATGTTGATGTACTGTTTACTGTGCATATTTCCAAATATGGTAATGAATGAAAATATAGCCATAAACTCAAAAGAAAAAGAGAAAAATAATAGACTATTGTTAACAATATTTAGATACCATATACATAGTCTGTGGACATTTCCTAATATGGTAAATGATACAAATATAGCTGGAAAAACAGGAGAAAAAAATAGAAAAAGAATAGACATACCATCACAGCTGAATGCAGAATGATAGGTCATGCAGATCAACACATACATAGAGCAGACTCTCAAATGTTACTGTGGTACTACAGTGACATCAATTATTTGACTCATTGTGAGAACTTGGTGAGAACTCAGCCATCATGTTGCTTTGAAAATTTGACAGTCTGCCCTGTGCATGTGTCAGTCTGGCGTGGCTTATCATTCTGCATTCAGCTATAACTGTTATTTACAATGTTGGTGTATAGTGCACATAGTCTGTGCATATTTCCAAATAAGGTAATTTGTGCAAATATTGCCAGAAAATTACAATAAAATATAAGAAACATTAAAGAAAATATTGGATGGTAGTCACTATTGATTATAATGTTGCAGAGCTGAAATCAGAGTAAATGAGGCAAGATTACTATTTTAAATAAAAATCATTTAGAAAATGTGGTAAAAATGAGAAAAAATAGGATTTGTTGTTGGGTACTGTTGTCTAAGGTCTATATCTAAAAAAGGAAATTCAAGTATTTGTAATAGAGAGATCAGAATTCTAGGAGATTCTAGCCATTTCTGCAGAAATAGGTGGGGCACAGTAAAGTACTGGTAGTCAGCATGTCATTATAGTCAACAGACATGAATACATCATATCATATCATATCATATTATACATATTTATAACTTCAGACACTGACAATCCTCAGAGCTCTCTGCAGTTCTCAGAAATATGCCTCTATAAAAGTGAAAAAAAAAGCGGGCATAGTCAATCTGACAGTTCCCAAACTCTCTCTAGTCTTTAGGAACATACTTCAGTGAAGAAATATGGCTCACACATCAGCCAATATCTACTTCTGGTAATTTGCAAGAATAATAGACATCAGTAATAATTCAGTAAGTAAGGCTAGTCTATTATAGGCAGTTATTAATATACACTCAACATAAGAGCAGTCAGTAACAACCTTTATTATCTGATAGAGCAGAATTTAGAGGCTATAACTATATAACAAATAGCTGAATACCACCAATAGATAGAGCTGAATGCAATATATAATCTGGTTTTTCTATAATAAAAATACAATATAAACTAAAAAGGCAAGTTTAGGACCAAAATGATCTTTATGATAAATTTTGTAGAAAAGTTGAATCCAGAAGATAAAAGTTTGAATGGTCAGAAATTTTTGAAGTTTTTTTTTGTGAAACTAGGACCCCAGATACTCCATGACACTGGCAGGAAATCTTTTGCCTATGTGACATGGCTAAAAGATTTCCAAGCAGTGTGACATGGTCAAAACATTTTTCAGCAGTGTGACATGGCTAAAAGATTTCTCAGCAGTGTGATATGGTTCAAAAATTTCTTAGCAGTGTGACATGGCCAAAACATTTTTCAGCAGTGTCACACAGCTAAAAAATTTCCTACCACTTTCAGATGGCTAGGATATTTTTCAATACAAAATATGAGCCCAAATATTTCTGGTCACAATATTGAAGGCGAAACATTTTTGCCCAATGTAGTAATATATTTTTCTTCAGAGGCAAAAAAATAACTGGCCAAAGGATCTATTAGCCTGGATAATTTTTCAAGATTTCCTAGCTAATAGCTTGGTCAAGGTGGGTGACTGAAGTGTGTTACACTTACAGATTGGTTGAGTAACAGCAAGCATGAAGTGAATCATGAAAAAATACAAAGAATAACCCCATATTACAACATGGTGAATAAAATTTGTTAGAGGAGAATGGAGCTTGTTGTTCATAAATCTACAATCAAGAGTCAAGAGAAAGAGAGAGGAAAGAGGGAGAGTGGAAGAAAGGAAGAGAAAGAGAGAACCAACAAAGTACTTTGTGAACTCTGAGCAGCTAAAAAATTTATAATGTCACCTGTATCCATAGTGTGATTTGAAGTGGATGATACTTGAGTGAGTTAGGAATCTTAGACTGAATAGCTTTAAGGAAGCACTGTGCTGTCTGGAGGACAGTTCCAGACATTTTCCCAGATCACAGATGCTATTGATGCACCTTATTGCTACCTACATACTGGGAGCATCGGCCAGACATAGTGCCAAAACCTTTGGAAGTCATTGCAGAATCTTCCAGAATATATACCCCAGACAGCAAAAAAATCACAAGTTTCTTTTCTGAAACTAGGACCCCTGACACCCCTACAGACCAGAAAAATATATCCTTACCACATCTGTTTCACAAAATATATCCTAAGGCCAAGCCAGAGCAAAAATATATTTCTAAGGTGTGACAGTGACATTTCAGGGTCCACTCACCAAAAATATATCCTTACTGCATTTCACTTGCAAAATATATTTTGGTGGTGTGACATAGACATTATAATTTTTGTGTGACATTTCAGGGTCTGTGATATAGGATTGGAAGGGAATGCCCAGAGGCCATAGTCAAACAGTGGTATATAGCTAGATTTGGATATCTTACATAATATATTGATCTTTTGTCTTGAACCACCACCTTGTCAGCAGTCTTGCCATCCTCTTGCACTACATGTAGTGCTTTGTATAACTGTACTTCCTACAGTATGCATAATCATGTTGGGCCAGCTGAGTATCTTGTAACTGCTCATTGCTCACTCATGGGTGTTGATCCCAGATCCACCCACTCTTGCCTCCTCCTTCCCTCTTGGCTTCAGCTATGCAAGAAGTTCAGAGTGAACGCTTCACAGGGTCCTTGTGTCAAAAATATATTTTAGATTTCAGGGCTTTCTAGCACCCATATATATCTAGAATATAGATATGGTCCATGACATTTAGTCATGTAGTATACATGGAGTTTGCATGACTAATAGTCAGTTGGTAGTGGGTGACTGAAGTGGGCAAACCATTCACTCTTTGTACCCTGCAAGGAATTACATTTAAGAGTAACTATGGGAAAGGGGAGATGGTTGCAACTGATTATGAAATAGAAAGGGAGGACAGCCTAGTCTTGAAAGAGATCATGTTGAGGTTGGCTATGGTCAGACATACATGAGTCCCCAAAGATATGCAAAGAGTGTTGGAGATGACGAGAACATGACTGAAGCTGGTCAAAGGGAAAGTCAGGACAAGACAACTTGGGCATGAGTTTTGACATCTCAGGGGAGCCTCTTCTTACTTTCCATTTCATCATCATGTAATTCCCTGGATGGTACAAAGGCTGAATGATTAAGAGCTGTTTTGGCTAGACTCAGTTGCTCTGAAACATTGAGCTATATCCTCATGTACCTGGATAGATACAGGGGGAATATCTTTGTAGGCTAAAAAAGCGGACACTAGTAACTTTTGTAGTCCAAAAAGTGGATACTACAAACTTTGTAATGAAAAAAGCACACACTATAAGCCTTTGTAATATAAAAAGCAAAGACTACAGACATTTGTAGTTGAAAAAGCGGACACTACAAACATTTGTAATGAAAAAAGCGCACACTACAAGCCTTTGTAATGTAAAAAGCAAAGACTACAGACATTTGTAGTCCAAAAAGCAGACACTACAAACATTTGTAATGAAAAAAACGCACACTACAAGCCTTGGTAATGAAAAAGGCAAACATTTGTAGTCCAAAAAGTGGACACTACAAACATTTGTAATGAAAAAAGCCACTTCAGTCACCCACCTTGACCAAGCTATTAGCCTTGTAAAATATAAGAATGTATCCAGGCTAATAGGTGGTGCCAGCCGTTTATTTTTTTGCCTTTGGATAAAAATATAATATTGGATTGGGTAGAAAATGTTTGATCTTTAATATTGTGACCAGAAATGTTTGGGTTGATATTTTGTATTGAAAAATATCCTAGCCATCTGAAAGTGGTTGGAAATGTTTGAAGCATGTTAGAGTGGTAGGAAATATTTGAAGTGTTTCAGACTGGTTGGAAATGTTTTAGCTATGTCACACTGCTGAAAAATCTTTTGGTCATGTCACACTGCTAAGAAATGTTTGAGCCATGTCACACTGCTGAAAAATCTTTTGACCATGTCACACTGCTTGGAAATGTTTTAGCCATGTCACACAGGCAAAAGATTTCCTGCCAGTGTCATGGAGTATCTGGGGTCCTAGTTTCAAAAAAAAAACTTCAAAATTTTTTGACCATTCAAACTTTTATCTTCTGGATTCCACTTTTGTACAAAATTTATCATAAAGATAATTTTGGTCCTAAACTTGCCCTTTAACTTTTATATTATATTTTTATTATAGAAACAGCAGATTATATATTGCATGCAACTGTATCTATTGGTATTCAGCTATTTGTTATATAGTTATAGCCTCTAAATTCTGCTTCATCAGATAATAAAGGTTTTTACTGACTGCTCTTATATTGAGTTTATATTGGTAATTGCCTACAATAGATTAGCCTTACCAACTGAATCATTACTGTTGTCTATTATTCATGCAAATTACCAGAGGTAAATATTGGCTGATGTGCAAGCCATATTCTTCACTGCAGTAAACCTATGTTTCTGAAAACTAGAGAGAGTTCTGGGGATTGTTACATTTACTATGCTAGCTATATTTTCTCACTCCCATAGAGGTATGTTCCTGAGCACTGGAGAGTTCTGAGGATTGTCAGAGTTTGATGTTTCATGTAAATGTATAGGTGATGTATTTGTATTTGTTGACTATAATAATATATTAAATTTAACACCATCATGACTGCCAGTACTTTGTTGTGCCCCACTTATTTCTGCAGAAATGGCTAGAATCCTCCAGAATTCTGATCTCTCTATTAGAAATACTTGAATTTTGTTTTTTAGCTTTGTATTTTAGACCTTGACAACAGTACCCAACAAGAAGTCCTATTTTTTCTCATTTTTACCATATTTTATAAATGATTTTCATTTAAAATAGTAATATTTCTCATTCAAAAATGCAAAATGGACTCTGAAATCAGCTCTGCAATATTATGACCACCAGTAATTACCATCTACATTTTCCCCAATGCTACTCTCATTTTATTGCAATTTTCTGGCTATATTTGTACAAATTACCCTATTTGGAAATATGCACAGGTCATGTCCACCATGCACCCACATTGTCAATAACAGTCAATGGTATGTCTGTCCTTTTTTTCTCTTTTCTTTTCTGATTCTTATAGTATATTTGTATCAATTACTATATTAGAAAATGCACATAAACAATGTATATGGTACCTCAATATTCCTGACAATAGTCTATTATTTTCCTCTTTGGCTCTAATTGGATATATTTTCATTATTTACTTTATTTGGAAATATGCACAGACCAAGTAAACAGTGCACCAAGATCTATTTACATCACATGATGTCTTTTTCCTTTTTTATAATTATATTTGTATTAATTACTATATTAGAAAATGTGCACAAAATATGTTCATAGTATGTCAATATTGTCAATAATATTACATTATTTTTCTGTTTTTCTTCTAATTTTCTGGCTATATTTTCGTTAATTACCATACTTGGAAACATGCACAAGCCAAGTAAACAGTACATCAAAATTATCACATATCATTTGATTTTTTATTTTATTTTTCTGCCTATATTTCTGTTGATTATCATATTCGAAAATATTCAGACCCTGTATTTTGTACTCCAGTATTTTTAACATTACTTTATTATTATTATTTTATTTTTCTGAATTTCCAGCTTTACTGAATTTCCTCTATTATTTTTTCTCTTTCTCTTCAATTTTTCATGTGGAAATGCAATACTTACTTTATTTTGGAATTGTAGTAGCCACACTAAATACTAGATAAGTGGCTATTATGTGACTGTATCACATGATACATCATATAATATGTCACATGATCAGACCACATGATACATCACATCACATTGTCACATGATCCCATCACATGATGACTATATCACATGATTGATCACATGTCATATCATATGACTGTATCATGTGATATACAATATGAACATTTATGTGAAACCTGACGGTCGTGGTGGTCTTCTCGACGAAGCCGTGAGTGTGAGGCGAGAGTGTCGGTCGTAGGAGGGACTACGTAGTTGTCTTGTGTTGGTGGCGCGGTTCCGTGTGGCGGTTGCGCGCCTATGAAGTCCTGTGACCCCGGACTCGGGGCGCTGTCACCCGGCGCAGGGCTCTTGTATCCCGGAGGGGAGACGATGGGTCGCCTAACCGTAAATCGTATCCGCGACCCAATCCACGTATTATGTATAATCATGGTAAAAGGTAACTTACAAGAAAGCGTAGTCTAACACAATATAACAAGTAACAAACAGGTGCCAACAAGATGATCCTATGTCATGTAAGTACTAGTACGGTATCACAAAGCCCCCCCATGAGATTGGAGCATCGAATAATAGGGTTAGCAATTGTCTAGCGGCGGCGCTGGTTACGGCGACGTCGGTCCTCGCGTTCCTCGTCCCTCCTTCGATAACCTTGAATTTTTTGTCCCGAGCGCCTGCCTCTCTTCGTCTTTTTGTACGCAACCTCTTCTGCAGAACTCTCCTCTTCCGCGTCATCTCGTTCGCCTTGTGGCCGCCACGGGTTGTCATATGCGACAGGATCAAGGATAAGCGGGCCGGCGGAGGCCATTCGTTCACTCACGGCAGCCAAGTTGAGGTTGTCTGGGGTCAAGGTGTCCATAGGAGGAGGGTGGTCTATCGACATTCGATCACCCATTTCCAACCTATCTTCCAAAGATGGACGATTTGGGTCTGACAGCCGAGACGACAGAGAAGCAACGCCCGGATCGCTCAACCGTGCTGCGAGATTGGCTGTCATTCGAGACATGAGCGTGGGTTGCCGGACGATGGTCGGAGAAGGCGAACGAGGGAGTTCCCGGCTATCCGTGATGCGTGCAGCCAGCGTCGAAGGGGCATTGTCCACTGCCATTGCAGACGTTATAGGGGGACTCCCCGCCGACGGGTAAGGCAAGGACGCCGCGACTGGCCAAGGGAGCAATGCGCTGGGGGTTGGCATAGACGGAGGCAAGGCATAGGGAATGACCGTAGCGTTACCTTGTATCAACACAGGGCTCAAGGTATTGCCAGTAGGAGACCACATGAAGGCTAAATTCGCGCCAAAGGGCAGCGGGGCTTCAGGGGATAATCCTATCACGGCGGGGGCACTCAACAGTGAAGGAAGGGGAGGAATTTGTACTGATTCAACAGGGGCCACAGAGCCAGCGACTTGAACACGCTCACTAGGTAAAAAGGGTCGACTGCGTGAAGACGGGCGAGGGGAGGCACGCGATCGACGCATAGGAGAAACAGAGCGTCGGGGGGACGACCGGTGTCTAAAGTACGGCGAGGGTGAGCGTTGATATCGACGCCGCTGATGAACAGGTCGCATAGGCGAATGACAACGGGACCTAATTGGGGACCGTCTACTCGGTCGATACCGTTCTGGTGAGGGCGAAATCCGCCTAGCACTACCAGGGGAACGCCCACGACTTCTTGTCCCGAGTACTGATGAGCTGGCCATTGGTGGGGTGGGTTGGTGGGACACGGCGACGGCTTCCAAGGGAAGGACTGCAGAAGGAACGGGGGCAGGGGCAGAGTTGGAAGACCAAGTATGAGTGGAGCGTACTAATGCTCCAATGTAATCCTCATAGTTGGCGAATGAGACCAGTAGCTCCAGTCCATTTTCTCTTCGATGATGCAGGTAGAGTCGGAGCTGTCGGGCGTGATCCACGTTTCCAGTCTCCAGCCAAAAACTCTGTCTTTGGCCGACGACGGTTCTGAATATGCGTCTCACTGTTAATTGGAGCCGAGCGGCCGTATCCACTACCAAGGTCTGAATCGAGGTAAAGTCCTCGGACAGGGGCACTCCGTACAGCATCAGATATGACGAGGCGAATTCCAAAGGGTCTTCCGCGACTGGTTCGGCAGCCACCACTCTCGTATCTTGTACCGTTGGTATTTGGGGCCCCATGGCTTCTCCATTCCAGTCTTCGTCTCCCAGCGATACCACATCGTCCTCTTCTTCGTGACTATCCTGCCTCGGAATTGATGATGGGAGCAGCGGTTCAATTTCTGGAGGAATGGTTCCAAAAGTCATTGTCGCGCCAGCGGCAGCGGGTCTAGACTCAGGAACGGGAGCAGCGGGCAACGTTGTCGCGCTCTTTGTTGACGTCTCCTGCACTTCTTCTGATTCCTTGGGGGGTTCGCCTTTGTCCTTGAACTGAGGGTAGTAGTCATCATCACTGTCATCGTCATCGTCCGGGGCTAAAGGGGAAGGTCCTCCTAATCGAGGGAGCTCATCTGGTCTAGGAGTGGGGGCTATCTTTCCTGCATGCCCGGCGCGAGGTTCCTGATCACTGTAGATCCAAGAGGGTCGTTGACGCCTGATACCACGTAAATCGGTGTAGATTCCCATGGGACACGGCTGACCGTAAATGCTGGTATCTGATACGCACCCCACGGGAGCTTTGGGACTTCGTAAGAATAGGATCTGCCAACGCTTATCCCGATCGAACATGGAGTGAGTTCTGCGATCGACTGTGGCCTTCGAGCCGATTTCCCTGAACGTTCCTTCTGGATGGTATTGTTCCAAGTATTTCAGCCAAATTTTCCGTTCATGTGGAGGAGCTCCAGGTCGAGAGGCTTCTGCTTTCTTCACGGCAGGAGGTTTGATCCACGGCACTCTGTCCTTGGCAATAACCATCGTGACAGGAGGAGGAGGCTCGTAGTCCGTTGCTACTTCCTCAGTTGATTTGCCTTTTTTGGACTTCTTTCCTTTCGATAAGGAAGTGGGCCAGATCCAACCGGGGTCGTGCACTCGCTTGGTGTCGGACAGGGTCAAATCGCCTTGTGTTATTGCCGCAGCGTCGTACTCATTAACGCTCCAATGGATCGGGGCCGCGCTGGAGCCAGCTGCGAAGTCGATCCTGAAGTCGTAAGCAGCGAGCTGTCCGCGCTCATGACGTTCAAGTTCTCGTACGACGAAGCATGGTATCCCTTCCTTCAGGTACCATCGGGCTTGTTCTTCTTCCATCCCATTGAGCCAAACTCCTACATAACGTTCATCAGCCATTTTAGTTTGAGCGTTCGGGTCCGGTCTCCAGGATCGAGAGGCCTGTAGTCGCGATACATAGTCAATAAAGGCTCTTTTATCCTTTATTCCTCTCTGAGCTTCCGTGACAAGGTCGACCGCGACGGGAAAGCGGTTGATTCGTCGTAACGTGTCTAGGTACTCAGAGGAGGGTACTGATGGTCGGATTTCCGCGCTCCATAGGGCTCGATGATTCGATTCGAAGGAATGATAGTTATTGTGAACTAGATGTAGGGCCGTCATCCGTTTTTCCGTCTCCTGATTGATTCCAATTAATTTGTCGATGTAAGTGTTACTGAGTGACCCAGTGTCGAAGGCAGGTACTCCGTCGCTTTTCCAGCAGTTGCGCAGGGATTCATACTCGGGACTGTCGCGCGGGCTAGCCGCAGCGGGCGAGATGATGAGAGCCCTCCATTCCTTGCCAGGGAACCAGAGTTGGGCGTTTCTTGTGGGGTCAAACGGGCCCGCGTGCCCGTCGTAGCGTCTGTGTTCCTCCTTGAAATGGTCCACTCGTAAATTCAGATTGCTGGGCCTTATACCCGGGCAAAAAGCATTGAGTAACGAATTCGGGGACGTTATTTCCCAGAGCTTATTACCCTTTTGTACGTATCTGCCATGGACCGGGGCAGGTAGTTCATAGGCAGGTGGTGGTGGTAATAAGGGAATGGCGTCGTAACCTGCGAAGCTGGGGATCCTCCTGGGATTGTAGCGCCTAGTGTCGTTGTGACCAGCTCCGAACACGTGAGAGGGTCGTCCGGCCATAGCTTCGACGACTCTGTCCGCGATCGCGCTCGAAAGCTGCGGGACGCTGGTGTTCAGAGTGAAAAATAAGGATAAAAAGAATAAACACGTTCGAAAATCTACGGAGTTTTAAATCTAGCTGTATAGTATTAAGTAATGAAATTGATGGAATTAGGGAATTCCCGCTACACGCGTAGGCCCGTCGATTCGAGGTAATCTCTTTTGAGTCGAGCGGCGTTTCGTAAGTCGTAGTCCGTAACCCATGTATCATCTGCAGGACCATAACCTTTCCATCTGACTAGAAACATTCGGCGGTTCGCTTTCCTTTTACCGGTCATGCGGTGCCCAAGAATGGCCTCGACTTCGTATTCCTCGGAAGCCTTCAGGTCTCTTGTAGATGGTAGTTCGGAGCGCTCGCCTAGTGTAGTCGGGGAGTGTATGTATTTTTTCAAATGACTTATGTTGAACACTGGGTGCATGGAGTAAGTGTCGGGTAGTCTTAGCCTATAGACTTGAGGATTTATCTTCTCCACAACTTCGAATGGGCCGATCATTCTTTGTACCAATTTCTTGCCCGTGCCCTTGACGTCTACTAGCTCTAAAGAATGAGGATTGACCAGGGCGTAATCCCCGATTTTCAATTCTTGTACGGGTCTGCGTTGTTTATCGTAAGCTTTGGCCTGCCGGTCCTGGGCTAAAGCTATGGCGTCTTTAGCAAAAGTCCGATGGATTTCCAAGGCTTCCACAAAGTCCTCTGCCGATTGACTGGGGAGAAAGGGACGTCTGGAAGGGTCCACTTCCGGTACAATTGCCCCCATGGAAATACGGGGGTTATAGCCCATCAATAGAAAGTTTGGAGAATATTTAGTGGAAGAGTGCACGCTGCTATTGTAGGAATAGGCCAAGACGCTGAGCCATCTCGACCAACTTTCCTTGTCCGAAGAGACATAAGCGCGAAGCATCTGCTCAATCATGGCGTTGAGGATTTCGGTTTGCCCGTCAGTTTGGGGGTGGTGAGCTGAGGATAGAGCCATGACGCTTCCATAATTTGCAACCACTGACTTCCAGAACACCATGGCCCACCTCCTATCTCTATCCGATATTATAACCTCAGGCATGCCATAGATGTTAACAACCCTTTCCACGAACAGTTCTGCGAATCCTTCTTGCGTCAAGGTCATATGCGTGGGTATGATAATCGCAAACTTCGTAAGTTTGTCTACTATTACCAATATTGCGGTGTACCCCTGCTCTCCCGAGGGCGGCAAACCGGTAATTAAATCCATTGATACCGTGGAGAATGGCCTTGATGGTATATGCGTGGGCCTTAGCGCGCCCATCTTGGCACGATGATCCGTTTTGATTTTCTGACATACGTCACACGTAGTAGCATACGCCTCCGCGTCCTTGCTCATCGTTGGCCAGTAGAATAGCTCCTGTAATCGCGCTAGAAAGCGGCGGGGACCAGCGTGAGCGCTCTCGTACGGAGACTCGTGTATCCATCGCAACACATAATTTACTTTGGACTTGGGTACGCAGAGTCGAGTCTTCCAGTTAGCATCCGTGAAATATAACAGGTCATCCCGTCCTCTTTGAAAATGAGTAGCTGAGATTATGGTGTTTTCGTTAGGTTGCACTTTGATGTAGCGCGGGGCGAAGAATGCGTCTGTCTCATAACCCTCCGCAAATTCCTTACATATCTGAGGATCCACAGAGATTAAGAGTTGTGTTCGCTCCTTCCATCCTTCGTCGGGGGAGTTTTCCGTAGGCTTGATGCCAGGAGGATAGGTCCAATGTTCAGCCCTCGTGAAGGGCAATACATCCCCTTGTTCATCGCTGTCTGGGTTCGAATTAGAGAAAGTAGGTGGTAAGGTCTCGATTTCGTCCATTGTTTTAGACTCAGTTCCAACGGATTCGCGCTTTTTATCAGCAGCGAGTTGTCGTCTGGTTCGCGCGATGGCTGACGTTTTATCCACGACATCGTCCCATCGCGTTACGTAAAACGCGGCCTTGGGAGCCGCAGCTCTGAATATCCTATCCTCTGCCCTTTGCGCTATATTGCGTTTGACTGCATCTTGCTCTATGGATACGTTCTCATCATTGAGCGGAGAGTCATGTGGCGGGATTCGTATGAGACGGGATAAAGGGTCTACGTTGGAGTGAACTCGCCCAGCTCGATGCACGATTCTAAGGCCTGGGTAAGCAGCGAATACAGCCCCCCAGGCAGCTAATCTCCTGTTGGCATTCTCGTATACTCGCGCCCAAACGAGGGCAGCGTGATCCGTGATTAAGGTGACGTTCTCTCCTTCTATGAAAGGTTGGAACTTGACCAGAGCTTCCTTGGCAGCTAAAGCCTCTCGCTCCGTGGCGCTATAGTTGCGCTCAGCGGATTTGAAGGTTCGACTCCAATAGGCAATAACGCGTTCGACGTGAACCACGGTCTCGTCCAGAGTGGCCCCCCATTCGTCGAGCTGTTTGACTTCGTGTTGATCCTTGTGCAATTTAGCGACTAGCGGAGGCACTTCCTTACCAGCCTTCCAGGCTGCCTCCAGCCTTTCGTAACAGGGAGTACCCTGGAGGTCCTTGACTTGGATAGTTTGTACTTGTTGCAAACTTGCTCCCAACGCGATGTCCGATGCGTCTGTATAGAGTCTATAAGCTTGTTTAGCTATTGGATGACCTAGAACCGGGGCATTCGCCAACGCTTCCTTGGCTTGTCGATAAGCGACTTCTTGTTCCGCGCGCCATTGCCATTTGGCTCCTTTTTTCAGGAGATCAAATAGTGGGGCAGCGATCATAGAATAGAAGGGTATGTAAGAGGAAAAATAGACGACCATTCCAAGGAACTTTTGTAAGTCGGATACGGAAGTAGGGCGAGCAAGGTCCATTATGGCTTGCACTTTCTCCTTATGAGTGGATAGGCCTAGACGAGAAACCTTTTGCCCCAATAGTAGTATAGAAGAGTATCCCACGAAACATTTAACCGGCGATAAGGTTATCCCGGAAGCGGCTATAGCTCCTAAAACTCGATTTAAGTGGTCAAGATGATCTTCCCAATTTTTAGAATATACGACAATGTCATCGATGTAAACCAGGGCGAATAACCATAGAAATGGAGCGAGTACTCCTTGCATAATTCTTTGGAAAATGGACGGTCCATTCCTAAGTCCGAAGGGCATTCTTCGGAACTGCCACAGTCCGAGGTGGCACCGAAAGGCGGTTTTCTCCTTGGCGTCATCAGCCATTTCCAGTTGAGTGAAGCCGGCTAAGGCATCGAACGACGACAACACCTGAGCCCCTGAAAGGGCTTGGATGATTTCGGACTGCCGCGGTATGGGGAATTCGTCCGGAATCGTCTTCGCATTCAGCTTTCGGTAGTCTATAACCAATCGAGGTTTACCATTTCGATACACTACCACCGCAGGGAATCCCCAAGGACTAACTGACGGTTCTATGACTCCGGCCTCGAACCAGGTCTTGAGCTGTTGATCGATCACCTCCCTTTTTGCTGGGGAAGCTCCGTACATAGGTTCCGAGATCGGTTGAGTGTCGGGTAGCAGCGGGATTTGTACTCGCGCTTTAATTTGCCCTAAACGACCGTCCACGCCGAAAGCTGCAGCATTTCTGCGCAAGACTTCCGATAGTCGCTCTCGGTATTCCTCAGGTATATCCGGTCCGAGATTGACCAGTTTGTCTACGTCTCCGCTGACAGGGTCCTCTGGTACGGCCGAAGTTTTAGGTCCCCATGGTTCATTCTCTTCGAATCGATCATCATGTCCGGGGGAGTCGGCAGTCGCATTAGTAGCGGTCGCTAAGTCTTGAGCCTTCAAGGTTCCCAATATTGTAGTTCTGAGGGCTTCAGCTGACGCTGCCATCCTGTTCAGATGCTCTTCATCCTTGGGCTTATCCATCGCCGTCTCAGGATCCAATAGATATCCTACAACTTCTCCAGCTCGAAGATAACGTGGGTGAGGACTAGGGTTCGCAATCGGTATGAAGGGGCAGGAGGAGTTTATCCAGGTAGTGGGAGCAGCCATGATATTCTGATCATCTGTCCCAATGATGACTTTTTCCACTATCCAGTCTTCTCTTCCTTCAAAGGCTGAGTGAACGGCCACATTACACACACTGTATGGCTGGATGAGTGTATCGTCTAGCGCTATCACTTCCATCGATTTGTCCGCGCTTCCTTTCCGCTTAGCGCGAGTTACGGCCTTTCTTCTAATGAACGATTGAGAGGTGAACGCTGCTCGAATTTCGAATCCGAGGTCGATGTTATGTGTGGAGGCTGCGGATATGACGCGCCCAGATCGCCCTACCGCCACTTCGCAGTGTCCCGAGGCGTATCGCGTTATACCAAGTTCGTATGTCGTCTGAAAGTCTTCTCCTAAGAGGATAGACACATTCATGTTTCGGACCACGTAAGCCTCCAGTTCAAAGCTGATTATAGATTCGTCGCGAGCAAGGACGAACAGTTCCGTCTTGATGTACCCTAGAACTTTAGCATCTCCAGTAAGGTGATACAGCCTCATTCTCATTCCTTCCCGGAGACGGGGAGCATCAATCATAGATTTCCAATATTCTTCTGAGATGAGCGTGATGTCCGCGCCGGAGTCCAGTCGAGCTCGTATAGAGTCCGACTCGAGGCTACCGACCTTTGCTCGCATATGTAAGGCCTTCGTCCCAAGCGATCCCATTCCGTCAGGCAGTGAACGACCTTTTTCTGCCGGAAATACTCGTCCGGGCTCGAATATACACCTTGCCTTTTCACTCTTAGTTGAGGTAGCAGCGGGTGGATTCGTGCTCGATTCCTTGTTTTTTCCTTTACTGAAACCTTTAGCCTTATGTGCGTTACGATGCTTGGGGTAAACCCTATGGTAGCTGGATTCTACTTGAGGTTTATTCGAGTACTCGTCGCGCTCTTTAGCTGTGAGTCCAACGCGCTTTATAGCTGCGTGCGATTCCTTATTGATTCCTTGAGAAGAGTGAATTTCCCGAGCGTATGTCTTGAGCCTTTCCTCACTCTCATAAGCAGAAATAACGGTCTTAGTTTCAACCAACATGACTATGTACTCCCTATCTGCTTCTTCCTCTTCATCCCATACAATATGAATTTTATGGGCATTACGGAGGGCGTTCCATTTACCATAGTGAGGGCAGTCCCTATGGAAATGCTTGGGACTAGTACAAATGTAGCAGTCTCCGTTGGGTTCCCGCAGGCTGACCTTGGTGTCATCTCTTTCGAAGGTTACTCCGTTGACCGTCTTCCCATGAGGAAACTCCTGCTTAGCCGGCGCGGGCTTACGCCCCCCAGTTCGTGGCGGCGGTCTACGGTTGTTATTAGAAGCGAAGTTGATGTCACGTTCTAACTCTCCTTCCTCATCGGAAGAATAAGATTCGAGCTGTATTCCTTGACTGATTGGTTCAGCCTCCGCTGCGTGTGCTGCGCGCGGACGATGATTCCTATAGAACGGCGCAGGCCGCTTGTGGCGTTCGGCCTGCTGCCAGGAAGTAACAAGGCTATTCTTCATTCGCTTCGCTACTGATTGGACGGAGAGTATTGTAGGACTGATGACTTCGCTAAGATAGTGCGACCATTCCACTGGTTGTCGGCGTAGTATACGCGCCACCGCGGTGGGTCCATCGACTTCGTCTGGATGTAGGAAATGATGATATCAAATACGTCGTTGGACATATTCCAGTGGACTTTCTTGTTCGTGACCTTTGTCCCGGAAGGTCATCTCGTCGAACTCGAAGGTTCGATCCCGCACCCATTCTTCATCCAGGAAATGAGCTTGGATCCCTACCATCATGTTGTCCCAATTATTAGAGAAATATTCTCGATCTGGCGCTGGTAAGGTTTCCCACCAGCTCTGAGCGTAGGAAGTCCATTTGAAGGGAGCTAATTGGGCAATTCCTTCCTTCATTTTTGGGCTTAGTCCAGCGAGGAATCCCATGCTGCTCAGGTATTCGATGGCAGTTTCACCGGCTCCATTCCATTCGGGTAGCACGGTACTATTAAGCTTTCGATTTAATTGCCATTCTTCAGGGATTCGCCACCAGGGAGGAACATTGGCGTCTGGCAGGCCTGAATCAACATGATTGCCTCCTCCTCCACCGCCGCCGCCTCCTCCTCCGCCGCCGCCCCCTGCTCCGCCACCTCCTCCATTGTTCCTAGGAGGATTGTACCAGGAGTCTGGAGGGGTCGGTCCATTGGGTCCGCCAGAGTTACCCCCTCTCCTAGCGTTCCCACTATCACCGGAAGAGGTGGATCCCCCAGACGGTGGGCCTTGGCGGTGGGGTAAGGGGTTACCTCCTGAAGTAGGGTTCCCATTACCGTTGGACGGCTGACCCGGTCTTGCTTCGTTTTGACCGTTCTTATACTTAAAAGTATAACTAGTCCAAGATTTAGGGCTGGGTATGCGCGAACTAAACGCAGCAGCTGCCTGGTGATGAGTGTGATTATTACTGGAGGCGACCGTTTCACGGTTATTATTCGTCGTTAACGCCTTGACGGAGGGAGCGCCTACTGCGGATACTCCCACCGCTCCTAATCCAGGCAGCCTAGATACAGCGTGACGTTTAGATAACAGTACGGATATGGAACCCGGTACTGTGGGTTCTGAAGCGAACCTAACGTTTTGACCTTCAGTAGCAGCGGGATGTCGCGCTAAGTCGTGTCTGGTAGTAGGAGTCACGGAGGAATTCCTGGTAGTGTGAGATTCCGCCCGGTAGATTCCTTGAAATCCCTTTGGGCGGTGTATAGTAGGTTCCTTGGGGATCTGGCTATCCTTGTAGGCTCGTCTGCGCAAATATGCAGCAATTTCGGTCAAATCCTCTGGCATCTTATTGTAGTATTCCGATCTAGCCAGTAATTGTCCGGCCTTACTTCTGGCGGATCCATTACCAAAGATGGAGCGTAGCGATCCTTTAGTAGATTCATAGGAGCTGACCGACATTTGGTCCTCCGATCCATACATTCGTGTAAGGGCATTGATTTCCTGGGCAATGTGCTTAGCGGCAACGGTTGTCCGATGTTGCAGAACACGATACGTAGCTAATAATTCTGTTCGACTCGTGTGGGATGCCAGCATCCTAAGGAAGAGGAAGTCGTAGTCAAGTACGAATCGATCTCTATCCCGCTTATTGAAGAAATTGGCCAGAACTTGTAAGATCTGATCCACCGTTACAACTACCTGGGAAGCTTCAAGCAGTAACGATCTTTCAACTCCATGAACAACTTCATAGCCCGTATATCTTAGAAGATCTTTCTTGCTAATTTCATAAGAGGCGAATTTACGGATAGCCGCGCCCAGGTCATCCCACCGACAGTCCTTGGGAGTCTTATATACTAGTTCGAGGGCACATCTTAGCTCTTCGCACTCGTCCTTCTCTCGGTTAGGAAGTATTCCGTCTATGGCTCCTAAGGGAACTAGGACGTCTTCATCGGCAGCTGGGTCGAATACTCCGAATATTCGAACAGCCGAACGCGTGATAGGTTCGGCCCAGATCTGTAGATTCTTGTAGGGTTCAATATCCCAGAAGATAGTATTGAACTCGGAAGCGCTTCCGTGGTCTACTGGTGTGTCCTCATTCTCGTCTTCCTCTGTCTGGCTAGACGTGGAGGTCTGGGTTCCGTCCTTATTTGGCGTAATCTGCATGGCAGTATGTAGGTTCAACAAATCTTTTACGAAGACGGAATCGGATTGAGAAGGTCCTTCTTGGGTCAAGGCAGCGGGTCGGTTCGCGCCAGTAGTTGAAGACTTACGCGCTCCTCTATTCGGAGCACTTTGTCGAGTATCATTCGCGCTCCTGGGAGCAGCGGGAGGGTTGGAGGTAGATATACCCAAGGTCGGTAATCGACTCGCGCTCGAAGGAGCGGCGGGGTTCGAAGAGGATCCAGCCTTGGCTAAGCTGTCAGGCGCGTGGGGTCCTGTGAGGACCGGTCCCGAGGAGGGCAACGGACTGCGATTCGAAGGAGATACAGCTTCGGAATCAGGTTCTTCCGTCATGGACACGCTTTTTCCTTTCTTCCTGGTGGTTAACGGGGTAACGAGGTCTCGGCTGGCAGAATTATTGGTGCTGCGGGACTTATTCTTGGGGTTGACTTCTCCAGCGGAGGGGATCGTCGAACTCATGAGACGGAATAAAGAATGAGTTCGCTGGCAACCTCCAGGTTTAAATGGAGGTGTCTGATGGTCTGGGCGTAGACAGGGTACAAGCTGCCCTGGAGTGACGATCAACAGGGTTGAGGGGGTCAGGGAATGCTTGTCGGTAGGGTCCCAAGCGGGGAGGGCACTCGCGCAGTGGCAGCGGGCATAGCTCGAGTTGGTTGGGAGAGACGTTGGCTTCCTGATTAGGTCGTAGCTTTCGATAGCAGCGAGAGATCGCGCTAGGGATAGATCTAATGAGGAAGCTATAAGGGTGATGGAGGACGATGTCTGATCGACTGAGTCTTCAGGAGAATGATCCTCGAAAGCTGCGAATGAACGCGCTATCGAGAATAGGGAAGTTTCGAACAGCGTTTCATCGTCTACGAGTGAGTCGATCGACGAAGTTGAGTCAATGGAATCCTCGCGTAGGGGAATCTTGCCTGCAGCGGGTGAACGCGCTGGCGAGATCTGCAAGGATTTCGTCAGAGCCTCTTCGTCCTTCGAGGAGCCTAGCTCGGTTGCTGATGATAAGGTAGGTAGGCTAGAAGCAGTGGTTAGTTGACAGATTGTGTCAAGTGGACTTACTATTTGTGATTTCTCCGCGCCTCTGCACTCACGGACTTCATCTTGATGAAGTCCGCGGTGCCCCCACCATTGTGAAACCTGACGGTCGTGGTGGTCTTCTCGACGAAGCCGTGAGTGTGAGGCGAGAGTGTCGGTCGTAGGAGGGACTACGTAGTTGTCTTGTGTTGGTGGCGCGGTTCCGTGTGGCGGTTGCGCGCCTATGAAGTCCTGTGACCCCGGACTCGGGGCGCTGTCACCCGGCGCAGGGCTCTTGTATCCCGGAGGGGAGACGATGGGTCGCCTAACCGTAAATCATATCCGCGACCCAATCCACGTATTATGTATAATCATGGTAAAAGGTAACTTACAAGAAAGCGTAGTCTAACACAATATAACAAGTAACAAACAGGTGCCAACAAGATGATCCTATGTCATGTAAGTACTAGTACGGTATCACAATTTATCATATGCCTATCAGATGAAACCATATCAGCCACAGTCAGACATCAATTTTCTGGCCATATTTTCACTAATTACCATATTTGGAAATGTGCACAGATGAAGTAAACAATACATTAACATTATTAATGACCATTTTCAGTGACTTTTTGGCTGTAATTTCAGTCATTACTATATTGGAAACTGTGCACAGACCATGTAAACATTACCCCATCATCAACACCCAATTTCTTTCTAATTTTATTCTAGTAGTATTTCAAATTTGGGTTGTCTAATGGATTATATGTGCATTAAATGTAAAAGCTGTCAATGAAAGTTGTATAGCAAGCTGGAATGACAATGGAAAGAAGACCCAGCTGTGATCTTGGTCACAGCTCAGTCCAAAGAGAGGAAGAATGAGGGTTAGAGACTAGATGTGGGTGTATTTTAGTAAGATTTGAGATTGCTCCAGATATTCAAAGCTACCCTGGAAATCCATGAGAGGTTGGATACAGATGCAGGAAGAGATAATAGTGCAGATCTGATAAGACCAGTACTTTACCCTCCCCCATGAGTTCCGGCAGACTCCGATGGACTCCCATAGAATGTCGGAATTCCATCCGGAGTCCGCCGGAATGGTAGGAATCTCAAATTCCAGTGGATTCCACCGGATTCTGAATGGAATTCCAATGGATTCCACCAGATTCTGAATGGAGTTCCAATGGATTCCACCGGAATCTGAATGGAATTCCAGAAGACTGATTAGTGCTGATCAGAACTGAGGTAGAGGTCAGGTGACTTGAGCTGTATTTATTGAAGTCATAAATTCAAACCTCCTTATAAAATTCACAAGTGATTTAGATCAAATAATGATGTATTTCAATTATAATACAAAATATATTTAACTACATACAGTGTATACTAGAGAGGGAGGGGATGGGCAAGGAAGGGGCAGGAAATGAGGAGGGAAGGGGGAAGGGAAAAGGGAAAAGGAAGGGGGGAAGGGAAAAGGGAAAAGGAAGGGGGGGGGGCACAAGAAATAGGGGATTGACAAGGGAAGGGGGAGGGAAAAGGGAAGGGGGATGGAAAAGGGAAGGGGGAGGGAAAAGGGAAGGGGGAGGGAAAAGGGAAGGGAGAGGGAAGAGGGAGGGGAGGGACAGGGAAGGGGGAGGACAAAGGAAGAGGGAGGGAAAAGGAAAGGGGAGGGAATAGGAAGGAGGAGGGAATAGGAAGGGGGGAGGGAAAAGGAAGGGGGCTCGTCGTCGTCCGTTGACGTGTCGTTGTCCGTCGTCGTGTGGCCGGCCTCATCGTCGCTGACATGTCGTCATCCGTTGTCGTCGTCATGTCGTCGTCCATTGTCGTCGTCGTCATCGTTGTCCACTGGCGTGGGCATGATTCGAGGTGACCGTGCTGGTCACGGCGACGGTGGTGGTGGTTGTGGTTATGGTTATGGTTGTGGTTGACAGCAAAACAGAGATGCTGATGGTGACGTCGGCAAACACCATGACTCGTTTAGGAAGGTGGGCGTGAGGGTGGGTTATATAGAATAAATGTTTATAGAATTTTAACGGCCATATGGTGTAGTGGAAATATTGCTGCTTGGACTTCACGTGACATTTCCCGAGGCTAGAGTTCAATCCTTATGCATCCACTTCTTTTTTTATATATTATAATAACAACAACAAATATTGGAATTCATTGGAATCTCTCGGAATCTGTTGGAATTTGACTGGAATATACTTTCCATTGGAATTCCATAGAATCTGGTTGGAATTCCAATGGATTCCAATGGAAACTGTTCCGGGAGGCTCCCGGATTCCAACCATTTCCACCGGATTCCGTCGGATTCCATTGGAATTTCTGTGGAATTGGAAACCAGAATGGCTGAGGCTCCAGCCAACTAGTTTACGTTGGAATTCCATGGAATTCTGACATTCCACTTGGAATCCGCCGGAACTCATGGGGGATGGTAAAGACCTCGATAAGACCTGCCCTGATAGACTGGGTCTTGTGACACAGAAGTTTAGCAAGTAATTTGAGTTTATCAGAGTCATTCAGTTTACACTAAATAAAAGATTACAGCTTGTCAGCAGGTTGGTGGTTCAAACTAAGCCAGAGACAAGATCACATTGCCATTTACCTCATGAACTGTAGCAGTAAATGACAAGTTGGGAGGTGAGATCCCCTGGGGTCACCTATATCATGATGACTACATGTTGGAAGGTTCTGGTTGATGTTATAGAGTAGGGGAGGCTGTCAGGCTGTATTAGGTATACAGCTGTCTACACTACCATATATATGCACCAGTAGATGAAGGAGTAATCTTTCATTTATCCAACCTTTTGGTGTAGAATTTCCAGAGAAGGAGTGGAGATTATGCAGTGGAATTCTGAAACATGAATGATCTCCACTTGATACTGGCAGAATTTCTCTTGATGTATTGTAGCTAATCACAGCTTGGTTTTAACACCATTATCATTTTGGCTCACTAAACAACATTCATCAACAGCTCCCCACATATAACAAACACATAGATAGTGTGTTACACATCTGCTGGGAGGTGAGGATCATTGAATAGTGCACTTTATATGCTCATAGTGATCATCTAGTTACTGTCATTTGTAGATAGTATAGACATATTGCATGTAGATATAGACATTGTAATGTGTAGGTATGGTGTAGGGAATGCATAAGATTTGTAGGTACCCTACTACTATTACAAGGACATAACAATGACCCAATACACATTCACTACCAACATGCAATACACCACCACCCTGTAGGAAATTCAATATATTGGTTCTTGATATTATATAAAACCATTGTAAATGGTGCAGAGGATTCCACAAAGGAGAGGAGTAAGGGCTCTTGTTTGGGTATTGTCTTTGGCATGGGGACAGAGCAGCAAAACATAAGAGCAAGGCCATGGATAGGCATGGAAGCAATAGCACAAATAATAGACAAACATCTGACTCATTTTGTAGTTATTCATATTCTATATCATGTGATCTGCCTTCTGACACCACCACTGCTGTCAGAAAAAAAGAAGAAATAATAATAGACCATTACTTATGGCCTGTGCACATTTCCTATTATGGAAATATATATAGAAAATGAGAGAAAAAGGGGGGGGGGGGAAATAGATATGTGGTCAATATGGTAATTAATACAAATACAGCCAGAAAAATAAGAAAAGAAATTCAATAATGCTAGAAAATTAGACAATTAAACTTAAAATAATAATGTATTGTTGAAAATATTGGGGTACAATATACAGGGTCTGTGCATATTTTCCAATATGGTAATTAATACAAATATATGAAGAAAAATAAGAAGAAATTCAAATGATATGTGATAATTTTGATGTACTGTTTACTTGGTGTGGGCATATTTCCAAATATGGTAATTAATGAAAATATAGCCAGAAAATTAGAAGAAAAACAGAAACATAATGTACTATTATTGACAATATATACATACTATGAACATAGTTTGTGCATATTTTCTGATATAGTAATTGATACAAATATAGCCAGAAAAATAAGAAAATAGACAATTGTTGACAATATTGGGTATGTACATGGCCTGTGCACATTTGCTAATATAGTAATTAATACAAATGTAATTAGTAAAATCAGAAAAATCATGTGATGTAAATAGTTCTTGGTGTACTGTTTACTTGGTCTGTCCATATTGCCACTTATAGTCTATGATGAAAATATAGCCATAAAATTACAGGAAAAAGAGGAAAATAATAGACTATATCAGGAATATTGAGGTACCATATACATGGTTTATGTGTGATCAATCATGTGATATAGTCATCATGTGATGGGATCATGTGACAATGTGATGTGATGTATCATGTGGTCTGATCATGTGACATATTATATGATGTATCATGTGATACAGTCACATAATAGCCACTTATCTAGTATTTAGTGTGGCTACTACAATTCCAAAATAAAGTAAGTATTGCATTTCCACATGAAAAATTGAAGAGAAAGAGAAAAAATAATAGAGGAAATTCAGTAAAGCTGGAAATTCAGAAAAATAAAATAATAATAATAAAGTAATGTTAAAAATACTGGAGTACAAAATACAGGGTCTGAATATTTTCGAATATGATAATCAACAGAAATATAGGCAGAAAAATAAAATAAAAAATCAAATGATATGTGATAATTTTGATGTACTGTTTACTTGGCTTGTGCATGTTTCCAAGTATGGTAATTAACGAAAATATAGCCAGAAAATTAGAAGAAAAACAGAAAAATAATGTAATATTATTGACAATATTGACATACTATGAACATATTTTGTGCACATTTTCTAATATAGTAATTAATACAAATATAATTATAAAAAAGGAAAAAGACATCATGTGATGTAAATAGATCTTGGTGCACTGTTTACTTGGTCTGTGCATATTTCCAAATAAAGTAAATAATGAAAATATATCCAATTAGAGCCAAAGAGGAAAATAATAGACTATTGTCAGGAATATTGAGGTACCATATACATTGTTTATGTGCATTTTCTAATATAGTAATTGATACAAATATACTATAAGAATCAGAAAAGAAAAGAGAAAAAAAGGACAGACATACCATTGACTGTTATTGACAATGTGGGTGCATGGTGGACATGACCTGTGCATATTTCCAAATAGGGTAATTTGTACAAATATAGCCAGAAAATTGCAATAAAATGAGAGTAGCATTGGGGAAAATGTAGATGGTAATTACTGGTGGTCATAATATTGCAGAGCTGATTTCAGAGTCCATTTTGCATTTTTGAATGAGAAATATTACTATTTTAAATGAAAATCATTTATAAAATATGGTAAAAATGAGAAAAAATAGGACTTCTTGTTGGGTACTGTTGTCAAGGTCTAAAATACAAAGCTAAAAAACAAAATTCAAGTATTTCTAATAGAGAGATCAGAATTCTGGAGGATTCTAGCCATTTCTGCAGAAATAAGTGGGGCACAACAAAGTACTGGCAGTCATGATGGTGTTAAATTTAATATATTATTATAGTCAACAAATACAAATACATCACCTATACATTTACATGAAACATCAAACTCTGACAATCCTCAGAACTCTCCAGTGCTCAGGAACATACCTCTATGGGAGTGAGAAAATATAGCTAGCATAGTAAATGTAACAATCCCCAGAACTCTCTCTAGTTTTCAGAAACATAGGTTTACTGCAGTGAAGAATATGGCTTGCACATCAGCCAATATTTACCTCTGGTAATTTGCATGAATAATAGACAACAGTAATGATTCAGTTGGTAAGGCTAATCTATTGTAGGCAATTACCAATATAAACTCAATATAAGAGCAGTCAGTAAAAACCTTTATTATCTGATGAAGCAGAATTTAGAGGCTATAACTATATAACAAATAGCTGAATACCAATAGATACAGTTGCATGCAATATATAATCTGCTGTTTCTATAATAAAAATATAATATAAAAGTTAAAGGGCAAGTTTAGGACCAAAATTATCTTTATGATAAATTTTGTACAAAAGTGGAATCCAGAAGATAAAAGTTTGAATGGTCAAAAAATTTTGAAGTTTTTTTTTTTGAAACTAGGACCCCAGATACTCCATGACACTGGCAGGAAATCTTTTGCCTGTGTGACATGGCTAAAACATTTCCAAGCAGTGTGACATGGTCAAAAGATTTTTCAGCAGTGTGACATGGCTCAAACATTTCTTAGCAGTGTGACATGACCAAAAGATTTTTCAGCAGTGTGACATAGCTAAAACATTTCCAACCAGTCTGAAACACTTCAAATATTTCCTACCACTCTAACATGCTTCAAACATTTCCAACCACTTTCAGATGGCTAGGATATTTTTCAATACAAAATATCAACCCAAACATTTCTGGTCACAATATTAAAGATCAAACATTTTCTACCCAATCCAATATTATATTTTTATCCAAAGGCAAAAAAATAAACGGCTGGCACCACCTATTAGCCTGGATACATTCTTATATTTTACAAGGCTAATAGCTTGGTCAAGGTGGGTGACTGAAGTGCCTACACCGCCAAATGTTTAAAACGCTGATGGCATCTGGCATGAATCTCTGCTTGACAGGTTTTTGATGGAGGTTGCCTTGGCATGGATGGCAGGTGTGTCGGAGCTTGGGGCGTAAATGTTAGCTCCAGCGGCTTGACAGCTGACCCACAGGTTTCTGACTCTTCTTGAGGAGACATGTACCTCCAACTTTCTTTGGGCAACGAAATAGTGTAATTAAGATAAAAATTAATCATAAGATAGTAACAAAATGATACAATGAGCACTCCCAAGCTCTTACAGGTGGAAAAATTGGGGGAATGTGAGTTCAACGTGAAAAGGCCCATGCGACAAGCTCTCAAAAAATTCTTTCAAGTTGTTTAAACTCCGCGCAATGTTTGGTTACTTCCAAACTTCAACCAGAACCAAACTCACTTTCTTCTTCACCACAACCATCTCCCATTGCCCGGCTGCCAAGTTGCTCCCATCCTCGTTCCTAAACCCTCTGTGTCCTCATGTAAACTCCCTCATGTTGTTGTTTTGGTTGTCCTTGTTCCCTACCTGTGCACCTGTGCACAGTCATCAGTGCTCTGGGCTTTTGTTTCCACCCAATGCCCCTTTCACCATCATCAAACCCTAGACAAACGGCGATGAGGGCCCATCAACACATCAACAAACAGTGCCGAGGGCCAATAACCACTACCACTCCCAACGAGGGCCCAGCATCACTGTCAACGAACAATGATGCGCACCACACACGACCCCTGTCAATGAAGGGTGACGAGTGCCCACGATCATCGACGAACCATGTCGAATGCGCACCACCATCAATGAACAAGTACAAGAGCCCACGACACCATACATGAACGGAGACGAGCACTCACAACCACCATTAACCAACAGCCCACCACCTACAACAACGAGGGCCCAGCATCACCGTCAACGAACGGCTACCAGGGCCTGCAGCTACCACCACCTCCAATGAGGGCCCAGCACCCATCAACGAACGGCAACAAATGCCCACCACCACCCAGAACCATGTCGAACACCCACCTCCATGAATCACGTCGAGTGAAATCAGCTTGGTCAACACCACCACAAACAGTGCCCACGAACCCTCCTATGTACAGTCCTGCATCAGAGTGGCCAGTGCGTCGACCACGTAACCAACCATGGCTCACTCGTCTTCTCATGTGGGTGAGCCAGGTCCATTGGGTAGTAGATTGACTAGTTAACCCCTGTGTTCCCCCTCGTCAAAATACAATTCATTCTTTTGTTTATGTATTCGAATCAAAGTCTATTGTGGTGCAACATATTAAAAGAGAAATACAAAAGATGTGTTTCTAGCTGTAAGAGATGACAGAAAACATTAACCAGCCATGTTGGCCCTCAGCTGGGTTGAAGGCCACTGGATTTCCATCAGTGGCCTTCGTGCCCCAGCTGTCCCCAATGTTTGACCAAAACATCAAGGCAACATCAACCTGGTGACATGATGCTATTAGTCGTTTTTCAACTCTTGGGAAATGTTACATCAGCATGTCTGACAGGTGGTGCAGGCTTGGGATCAGGCCCTGGCTTCCAGGTCTCTCACACATTTTTATTAATCGGCGGTGTATGAGGGCCCAATACCATGGTATGTCCCATCTATTTCTTGGAGTCCCCTGGGGGTAGCCAGGTACTCCCATGGGATTTCCATGGTATCTACTAGGACTACCACATTCCTCTTACATTTTCCTGGGAGTCCAAACTATTATATTCTCTGGGACTCCTCAAGGTGAGGGACTCCCATATGGTTCACTGGGACTCCCAAGTATATATGTACTGAATTTTCTACTCACTGGGACTCCCCAGGGTGAGGGATTCCCATCTGGTTAATTGGGACTCCCAAGTATATCTGTACCTGGATTCCTATTCCCTGGGACTCCCATATATATATATGCCTGTGAGTACTAAGTAGCAAAAACCAAGCCTTATATCATAACAGAGAAAGCTTAAAACTTCTGCCAACCAAGCCTTCTACTAGAACAAACTCATAACAACCAAACCTTATATACTACAACAGGAAGGCTTGAAACTTATAAGATAGAGTCTAAGGTTGCATATTTTGGAGTTGACACTAAGCCTTATACTATAAAAAACATGGAAACATAAGTACAACTTTAAGTTGCATGGTGTAATCATGGATTACGCATATTTGGTATCATCTTCTCTTTGTTTGGTATTATCTTCCCATAGACGCATCACGTACACAACTCCCATCCATCTTCTTCTCTTTCCACAACCATCATCATCGCACCACCTTTTCTTTGTATTCGCTACCTCTATATTCTCAGAATCATACACGCGGTCTAATTCTGTTCTTCGCGTGTTGAGTCGTAATCTATCCCTCTTAACAGGGGATAGATTTCCACTTTTTTTGAATTATAACCGTGCATATATTCTGCTGACACGTCGCCCAACAGTTAAAACGCCATCACCGAGCAGCATATCCTTTTGCAGCCTCGACGACACGCTTTAACCAATCCAATCGTATGTGTAACTCATAGCTGTTCCCAACCGTACCGTTTTCAACTGTTGCCGTCACTGTAGTGGAGGGTCTTCTGCCTGTACCACCTACCTCGCCGCCCTCCTCACCATTATCATCCGTCACATCCGAACCGTCTTTAACACCACCACCTGTTGCTCACCGTTTTACATGCGCAACAGTCGTTAACCGTCAATTACCTCTTCTGCACGGCCTTGAACCTATTACGAGGCCTCGTAATATGCACCGTAACCAACACTCTCAACGAAAACCATCCATTACCCTGTCTTCCGACTCCTCAAGCGACGATAATCACGCATATATCCAACCAAAAACCAAAATGTCTACTCCGTCTACCGTCACCTCAGCCACTGTCGAACCTACTAGCAGCAAAGTGCCTGTTTTAACTAGTGGTGAAGTCTCACCATCAGTTATGATGGAATTTGAAAATGCCTGTTACGATTTTTTCGAAGCGAAATCGGTTCCTGCCGATAAACAGGTGGCTTTCATCTTACCTGGCATCAGGGACCTCCGAATTTGTAACTGGATTGCCACCGTCGTCGCCTTACCCTTCCCATCTTTTATGAAACAACTCCGCGGGAACTACCTTCACCCCGACTGGGAAGATCACATTCGTGACGAGATTTTAAACTCTCGTCTTGACCCGAACAAGGAATCTTTTTGGTCGTGGGCACAACATGTAATCAAGTTAAACTGTCTTTTGCACAACACCACCTCCGTTTTTGATGACGCCACACTTCGTAATCAGCTCGATGCACATCTTGACGAAGGCCTCAAAGAACGCGTCAAACATAGCGACGCGAAGAAAGAGAAAACTTTGAAAACTTGGATTGACGCCGTACGCCGTCTTGACGAAACTCGCATTAGCGAAAATAAACATCAGAGGGAACTGATCGAGGAAACATTCAATAAGCGGCAGGCCAAGCGCTTGGCTACAGACTCGAATGCCCTTCGCAACCCTTCGCGTTGCAATAACGCTTCTTCATCCTCCAACACCAACTTGTCTTCTTCCACCTTCACTCCATTGCCGCTACTTCTTGACAGTGAATGCACCTTGCTCAACGAACACGATGGCTGCACTAAGTGCAGGAAATTCTATGTCGGCCACCGCTCTCGTGACTGTCCTACAGGTTTCCCTTCAGGCAAGGGTTACAAAACCCTTACTCTTATGGACGCGCTTGGATCCAAGAAAGGAAAGACTACCACATCCACGTCTTCCACTAAACAAGTCGCGAAACCCGTCGCTGCCACGGCCCCGTCCTCGGATGATGAACCAAACACGATCGCCACCGTCTTACCCTCCGCCAGTGACTACGAATCTGACTCAGCGGAAGACGCAGACCTTTCTAAACATGATGTGAGTGCCCCAACCAAGTCTAAACACCTTGTTTGGGACTGTCAAATCCATGGTCTGATTGCCGATTTTCCAGTGAAAACTCGAGCCTTGATCGATAACGGCGCGCACGTCGTCCTCATACGTCCTGAACTTGTCACAGACCTGAACCTTAGAAAACATTGCCTCCATGAACCCGAAATTGTAGACGTCGCAATGAACAACGGACAGAAATCGCGCTCTACACTGTATGAATATGTAAAACTGTCCCTCACCTCTTTAGATGCCATTTGGACCTCTAGATCAGTAAAAGCCCTCATCGCTCCAAACCTTTGCATGCCTATTATTCTTGGACTACCCTTTTTGATACACAATACCATCATAACGGACCATGCAGACAGAACTTGTATAGATAAACGTTTGAATTATGACCTGTTGAACCCCAAACCCGTTGTACCACCACCTCCACCGAAACCGCGTTTGCGCGAACAGTTAGTGGAGAATAAGGTGAACAAAAAATTGGTACTTGCCGAATTAATGATGGTGTGCAACGATCGCTTCAAAAACCATAAACTGCGACCTGAAATCACGAAAGATTTTAATGTGGCTGGCGCAATACATGACAGAATTGAAATACTGGCATCACAAGAATCTCTTCTCAAACGAGACGCGAAAGTTCGTAGGGAATTCAAGGAGGTTTTTGAACTGATCCCTCACGTCAACGAATTGCCATCAGACGTTTTCGCCTCAATAAAACTCAAAGATGCAGAGAAAACTATAAAATCACGTTCATATCCTTCACCTCGAAAGTACAAAGAGGCATGGGGTATTTTAATTCAACAACATCTTGATGCAGGTCGAATTCAACCATCCTCATCACCTTGTGCCTCACCTGCCTTCATCGTACCGAAGGCGAATCCGAATGTATTACCACGATGGGTAAATGACTACAGACAATTGAATGAAAATACAGTGACCGACTCCCATTCAATTCCACGTATCAATGACATACTTGCGGATTGCGCTAAAGGCAAAATATGGGGAACCATAGATATGACAAATAGCTTCTTTCAAACACGTATGCACCCTAACAACGTACATCTAACCGCTGTGAATACTCCCCTCGGTCTCTACGAATGGCTGGTTATGCCTATGGGCCTTAAGAACGCACCGGCTATTCACCAACGTCGTGTTACCGCCGCCCTAAGAGAACTAATTGGCAAAATATGCCATATATATCTAGATGACATCGTCATCTGGTCGCAAACAATTGAAGAGCATGAACGGAATGTTAAACAAGTCCTGAAAGCACTTAGAGATGCGCGTTTATATGTCAATCCAGATAAAACGCACCTTTTCTGCCTAGAAATCGATTTCTTGGGCCACCGCATTAGTTCACATGGCATTGAAGCAGACAGCAAAAAAGCCGACCAGATCATGAATTGGCCAATCCCTAAATCTGCGACAGACGCCAGGAGTTTCCTAGGCCTGGTCCGGTACCTAGCTGATTTTCTGCCAAGCCTTGCTGAATACACAGGAATTTTAACTGAACTCACCACCCTTGCTGCAGAAAAGAATTTTCCGGCATGGTCGGATCGCTATCAACAGGCCTTTGATTCTGTAAAATCAATTGTCATTGGACGAGAGTGCTTAACAACCGTCGACTTGTCAAAAATGCCGGAATACAAGATTTTTGTAACAACAGACGCCAGTGATAAACGTTCGGGCGCCATTCTATCTTTCGGAAAAACCTGGGCATCAGCGCGCCCTGTCACATTCGACTCAATGACATTCAAGGGCGCTGAATTAAACTACCCTGTCCATGAGAAAGAATTATTGGCCGTCATCAGAGCACTGAAGAAATGGAGGATGGACCTACTGGGTTCTCCTTTCTTCATTTATACAGACCATAAAACCCTCGAAAATTTTAACACACAAAAAGATTTATCGCGCCGGCAAGCGCGATGGATGGAACTAATGTCGCAGTACGATGCTAAAATTGTTTACATCAAGGGAGATGACAACTGTGTCGCCGACGCGCTCTCACGACTGCCATACGAAAACGAGTTACAACTGGCTGAAGACACAGCGAAACATCCCTATAGTTACTGTGCTGACGACGAACCGCTAACATCTGTGGCCAGCATTCACACTGGGGATTTCCCCTCAGTGATGAAAGCAGCAGAATCACTCGCAGAAAGCCCGGACCTCACGTCAATAAATTCAATGTTGAATATTTCAGCGGACAAGCACATCCTCCAACAAATTAAAGATGGATATGAAACTGACCCCTGGTGCAAGAAATTGCACGCAGCGACCCTAAGCTGGCCAGGGCTCCAACAAAAAAATGAATTGTGGTACGTTGGCGACCGTCTGATCATCCCACGTACAGGCTCCATTCGTGAAGCTTTATTTCAACTGGCACACGATTCCCTGGGCCATTTTGGATTCGACAAATCGTATGGGTCACTACACTCTTCCTACTACTGGCCCAACATGCGGAGAGACTTGGAAAAGGGTTATGTTGCATCGTGTCCGGAATGCCAACGCAACAAATCAACAACCTCGAAACCAATTGGCCCGCTCCACCCTCTTCCAATACCTGATGAGCGAGGCGACTCTGTTGCAATGGATTTCATCGGTCCACTACCCGAAGACGAGGGTAATAATTGTATTGTGACCTTCACAGACCGACTGGGCAGCGACATTCAACTAGCTGCCACACGGACGGATATTACTGCAGAAGAACTAGCCTACGTTTTCTTCGATAAATGGTATTGCGAGAACGGTCTGCCAACTGATATTGTCTCTGACAGAGATAAACTGTTCATCTCAAAATTCTGGCACACACTGCACAAATTGACCGGCGTCAAGCTAAAAATGTCAACCGCTTACCACCTGCAAACAGACGGAGCAAGTGAAAGGACAAATAAAACGGTAAACCAGTGCCTGCGCTTTCATGTGGAACGAAATCAACTAGGATGGTCGCATGCCCTACCCCACATCCGATTTCACATTATGAACACTGTCAACAAATCTACTGGTTTTACCCCCTTTCAGCTGCGTATGGGTAGAAGTCCACGTGTTATACCCCCCTTGATCCCACTCGCACGTAACGCATCACCGGAAGACATATCTGCGCACGACATCATCCAACGTCTCCAAGATGATGTATCTGAAGCTCAAGACAACCTTCTACAAGCTAAAATTTCTCAATCCGTCGAAGCGAATAAACACCGCTCACTCGATTTCCCTTTCACAATAGGTTCATGCGTACGTCTGACAACACTACATCAGCGCAACGAATACAAGTCCAAAGGGGAAAAACGAGTCACGAAATTTATACCGCACTACGATGGTCCATACACAGTCATCGACACGGACGAAAAGCACTCCACCGTAACAATTGAACTCCCTAACGCCCCGAATATTTTCCCAACCTTCCACACATCCGAAGTCCTCCCTTTCGTTGACTTGTGTAAGAGGCCATTGCAAGCATGGCAGAAACGAGTCCTCTTTTGCAAGGGCAATAGTAAACTATTTCTATTATCTTCTGCTTGTTTCTTTTTTTCTAGGTACCTTTTTATCACAAATAAGTACCATTTTCTATTTGAATCTTGCAGTACCTCAGCATCATTACCAGCAATGAAAAACAATGTCACACTTGGAAAAGTCTTTTACATATATCTTGACAATGGAAGCAGTTCAGAATATAGCTCACATAGAGTCGAGAAGCTACAGTGTATGGCTACAACTTTCATTTTCACCATTTTTCATAATTGATCATGTGACTATCATCCCAAGATCCCATTACATGGACCCTGATAGATAAAATTATTCTTCACTTGGTTTTCTTCACTTTTTGGTCAAAGAAGGTGATATTTTCTTTGTGGAATGGACTCTGAAGGCAGTGTCTGATGTTCTATACATCATTCAAATATCTTTCTCATTTTTCTGCTATTTTCCACCTAATTTTGGATATATTACCATATTTGGAACTAGACCCTGGACCCTGACAACATTACCTTATGTTATCACCAAGAATAAGCACTATCTCCCATTTTTTCCTGATTTTTGGGGTATTTTTTGGCCATCTTTGGGTATATTACCATATTTAGAAATGGACCCTGGACCCTGACAACATTACTCAACATTATTACTAGCAATGGGCACCATCCCCCAGTTTTTCTAATTTTTTTGGCTTTTTTTCAGGCTGTTTCTGCTATATTACCATATTTAGGTATGCACCCTGGACCCTGAAAACAACCCCCAATGTCATCACCAATGATGAACACCACCCTCCATTTCTTTCTGATTTTTCAGTTATTTTGTGGTTATTTTTGGCTAAATTACCATATTTGGAAACGTGCCCTGGACCCTGAAAACAACCTCCAACATCATCACCAATAGTGAGCACCTCCCCCAAATTTTTCTGAATTTTCTGCTATTTTATTGTTATTTTACATCTGAAAAAGCATACATTTCCTAATTTAGACATGCCCCCTGGACCCTGAAAACAACCTCCAACATCATCATCAACAGTGAGCACCACCTCTGATTTTGCCTGATTTTTCTGCTATTTTAGTGCTATTTTTCATTTAAAAATGATATCTTGTGGATTCAAGTTCAGTATACAGAAACCCATATTTCCTGAGGATACATATGTCATTTCAGACTATTTATTTGTATTCACCTACATTTAGCCTCATTTCAGAATGATCCTACAATTAAGGAGTGCAAACTGCAAAAGAAAACCATGTCATTTGGACCAGATTTGGCAGAGTTGCATATAAAACTTCATTTCCACAAAGATAGATTACTAATCATTCAACATGTGCAAAAACTTCTACCATGCATGCAGTAAGTCAGCTTGCATTTGTTTTTAACCATGTGATATCATGTGGATTCAAGTTTAGTATACAGAAACCAACATTTCCTAAGAATACATATGTCATTTCAGACTATTTATTTGTATTTACCTACATTTATTCACATTTCAGAATAACCTCACAGACAAGGATTGGATACTGCAAAAAAAACTGTGTCATTTGGATCTGAAGTGGCAGAGCTACATAGAAACCTTGGTTTCTGCCAGCAGAGATTACTAAGCATTCAACATATACAAACAGAACTACCATGCACGCGGTAGGTCACTTTGCATTTGTTTGCAACCATGTGATATCATGTGATTCAAGTGCAGTATACAGAAACCAATGTTTCCTGAGAGTACACATGTCATGTCAGACTATTTATTTGTATTTACCTACATTTAGCCTCATTTCAGAATGCTCCTATAATTAAGGAGTGCAAACTGCAAAAGAAAACCATGTCATTTGGACCAGATTTGGCAACTACATACATAAAACCAACATTCCCTGAGAGTACACATGTCATTTTGAACTATTTATTTGTATTTACCTACATTTAGCCTCATTTCAGAATGATCCTACAATTAAGGAGTGCATACTGCAAAAAAAACCACGTCATTTGGACCAGATTTGGCAGAGCTACATACAAATCTTCATTTTCGCTAAAAATGATGACTAAGCAATGACGTGTGCCAAGGATCGTCTGAACCTGCGCTGGGGTTCAGACGATCCTTGGTGCACGTCATAATTTGGTGTCATTTGGCTAACCCTTCTGCTTTTGCGTGCAGCTCATATTACTAATTTTGAAAGAAAATACTGTAACTCTGTCAAATCTAATCCGAATTACATAAAATAAAATCCAGAAAAAAGCTAGAATTCCGCGCAATTCGATTATGTAGATTTGTGCACTATATATTACATAACTGACATGTCATTTCCCAGCTTATATCTGCAATTCTGAAAGAAAATACTGCAACTCTGTCATATCTGATCCAAATTACATAAGATAAAATGCAAAGATACTATACAACTGCAAGAAATTTAATTACATACATTGTAGTAGTATACATTACATAATTGGTCCTGAAAATGAGAAAAGCATCTATAAAAGTGTATTCAAAAGAAAAGCTGCAACTTACTGGATACCACTTATAACAAAACTATAAATAACTGCTGCCACATGCACTAGTTCACATAACTATATATAATGTGACAACTATACAATGGACAAAATGATGCAATAGAACTGATGAACAATAGTGTTTGGCAGATAGATGAATTGCCATTAACTGGTGGTGACCATGTTGAGTGACAATCTGTGCCATCACTGGACAGATCACATGGTCAGTAAAACCTTTTACTTTATACCATCAACTACACAAATGATGCCAGAAGCGTACAAAGCTAGAGTGCCTGAAACCCCTGAAAACCTGAATGTGAGAAACCATCAATTTTCATGGGAAAAAGGCAAAGTTCAGTGTTAGAACACTGAAAATTTTCTTGAGATCAAGGGTAATAAATGAGTCTCTTTGTAAACTCAGAGGACTTGTAATGAGAGTTCACACCATCACCAGATACTATCAACTACAAAAATGATGACAGAAGTCTATAAATAACTAGAGTGCCTGAAACCCTGAACATAGAAGACTACAAAAGGCTAGAGACCCTGAAACCCTGAACATGGGAAACCATCAATTTTCGTGAGAGAAAGGCAAAGTTCAGCTTTAGAATGCTGAAAATTTCCTTGAGATCAAGGGTAATAAATGAGTCTCTTCGTAAACTCAGAGGACTAGTAAATGCATTGGGAGTCGACGTGCGTTGTATTTGCATTGTCATGCATGGTGTTGAGTCAATTGAAAACAAAGTACTGTACCATTTCGATCAATTCGGCAGTCACATGACATTTTTGTGTTTTTGATAAATCTCAAAAAATCGGACAAATCGAGAAAAAATTAAATCCGGGGTCAAAAAAAATTGGTGTTACACGTTACTGCCAAATTGATCGAAATGGTACAGTAGAGACAACAGTGTCTTTGTTTTCAATGTCATTGAAAACAAATAGGTGCAATCTGAACTACCGTGCGCATGGTAGTTGTTATGGTACCCTCATCGCAATCAGTACAGTCTTCAATTCCTATTCCCTCTTATTCCATTATGTCTCCTGATCCTATGCTATATTCTCTCATCTGTATATTAACTTAATAGCGCGTTTATACCCAGATCCAACATGACTATGTTCTTTGTATGCGACATGTCTGTTTAATACTATTTGGCAAGTGTAGTACTAACAAACAGACACAAATGTAGAATAAGATACAATCATACTTACTAGAAGGCTTCAGAAGGTTCTAATACCTTCTCTTGGAATCTAGAATCATTAGTAGAGTACTTAAGATGTTCGTAAACCGTGAATGAAGGATACCTCTTTTTTACCTATAAAACTTCATCTGAACTTATTAAGTTTAAGTACAACTTGGACCATTAAGTAACTGATAAAGCTGCGTGCTATCATATACTTAAATCAGAAGCGTTAACATCTCAGTACTAACGTCTCCGATACTAGTTGCATCATCCACGTCTTAAGTGTACATGTCATCAATGCAGAAGTAATCAAGACTACGATTCGTGTCAAGGATTCATGTGATCCAAGGAATACAATCATGCACTCGACTCATCTTCAGCCTCATTTGCTGGAGTACAGGACTATCATTAGTAAGTAGTACTTACTATCCAAGTTACTAACTATTGTGTATTCGCAGGAATACACCAACGTTCGAGTCGAGGAACTCTAACAGTAGTTCAGATTGTCTTTGTTTTCAATATCATTGAAAACAAATATGTGCAATCTGAACTACCACACATGCGGTAGTTCAGATTGCATATGATGATTACTATTTGCATTGAACATTCCCACCAAATTATGACATAGGACTGGGTTCATCTGAGCCCCAGCTAGGGCTCAGACAAGCCGAGTCCTACATCATAGGCTATTTTATACAATGTCACCAAAGGCCACTGCCTGTACCATCCACCTGCCGATGCCCTACACCAGCTGCCCCATAACGACAGCTCCCCAGTAATGAGTGCTTGCAACAGTGTGCAATGCATTGCCACATTGCTGCCAGGCGACGTGACAATGAGATGACGAATGACATGATTTCATCATCTTAGGTGAGTCCTGACTGCCCCACCTTTTACTGACACCATTATGTGAAGGCAACATCACTCAGCAATGCCACTTACTGAACTACCATGGGTAGTTGATTTGACTAACATTTTGATACACTTTGTTGACTGTCAAACAACTCCTCAAAATTACTCAACATACTTACCAGCCAACTACATTTAAAGTGAGCTGTTGTCTACATTATGAGACAGGCTTAACATTCTAAGTTGATACCATAGATCTAAGAACCAGACTGCAACTATGAGTGAGGACATACACAATGTTGTTGAAGTAGCTCAAAATACTTCTATAATATGCCTACATTTCCTAGTACTATCTGCCAATCAAGTTCAACAAATGTATGGCTGTCTACAGCACTACAGGACCAATTCAAATAGACAAAACCTTGTACTGTGTACCATCAACTACAAAGATGATGATGGAAGCGTACAAATAGCTTGAGTGCCTGAAACCCTGAAACCCTGAATATGAAAGACTACAAAAGGCCCAAAACCCTGAAACCCTGAATGTGGGAAACCATCAATTTTCGTGGGAAAAAGGCAAAGTTCAGCGTTAGAACGCTGAAAAATTCCTTGAGATCAAGGGTAATAAACGAGTCTCTTCGTAAACTCAGAGGACTCGTAAAACGGACACCACACTTTTTCCTTCACGCAAATTTGAAGATCCACCGCCCGTGCTTACGCCGGAAGGTGACAAAGAATTTTTTATTGATAAGATTTTAGATCAACGCTGTCGAGGACGTGGTTTCCAGTACTTGGTTCGATGGCGCAGATATGGCCAGGAACATGATCGTTGGTTACCGGGTTCGGAACTGCAAGAATGTTCGGCGCTCGAGGACTGGCTGGCTTCCAGGGGCGAAAGTTGAAAATAGGTAGACTTTCAACTTCTCACTCGCCAGCCGGTAGCTTTTTCCCACTGGGTTTTGACGCACCCGTGCTCGGATTTTACTTATTTTTCTACTAACATGCACCCTTTTTTTTTCCTTTATGCTTTTTTTTATAGCGGGGGAGGGTGTAATCATGGATTACGCATATTTGGTATCATCTTCTCTTTGTTTGGTATTATCTTCCCATAGACGCATCACGTACACAACTCCCATCCATCTTCTTCTCTTTCCACAACCATCATCATCGCACCACCTTTTCTTTGTATTCGCTACCTCTATATTCTCAGAATCATACACGCGGTCTAATTCTGTTCTTCGCGTGTTGAGTCTTTTCCTTAGTGTAATCTATCCCTCTTAACAGGGGATAGATTTCCACTGAGATAGGGAGGGTGTAATCATGGCATGATTACTACAGTTCCCATACTGTATCATATATAGGATGCACTGGCTGAGAATATAACTTCTCAGTTATTCTGCCTTTTGGCTTAGGTGGTCCTTTCTGTACTTTTTGATGCCCTACAGATTCCTGCAGGAATACATCCATTCCGCTGGATTCCACTGGATTCCACCGGATTCCAGTGGAATGCAACTGGAATACACTGGAATGGAACAGGAATGGCCTGGATTCCACAGGATTCTGCAGGAATTGACACATTCCTGCAGGAATGGGACTGGAATTTAGTGGAATTTACATTTACACAGGATATACTTCTTTTTTCTTAACTACATACATTTACACTTCTTTTTTCTTAACTACATACATTTACACTTCTTTTTTCTTAACTACATACATTTACACTTCTTTTTTCTTAACTACATACATTTACACTTCTTTTTTCTTAGCTACATACATTTACACTTCTTTTTTCTTAGCTACAACTTGGTCACTATTTATATCATTCCATTCATTCTTCTGTTTCATCATTCTCATCAATCTCTACATCCAATCCCAAGTCTTCCTCCTCTTCTGGTCGTTTCTTCATCATCTGTTTTCGGATAACATATTTTGTATGATAAAATAACATGGTATGCAAAAACCAGTTGAAGTTTCCTGGGGTCATACGTTTGAGGATTGATTGATATCCAGCAAGCCATGCATTGAGTTGTTCACAAACCTAAGTGTATAATATTGAGCTAATAAATATGAAAATAAATAAATAAATACCTGTGTATTGAATGCCCTCTTTACATATGGGTTTCCATTTTTGTCATATGCAATAACAACAAGATTTGGAGCTGAGCCATCTCCTGGTGAAGGATTGCAGTATTTTCGGCAGAGATAATCTAACACTCGATGATTGATATAATGGTAGGCATCCACAATAAACCGAGTTGTTTTACTCCAGATTTCCCAGCTTCCATTTGCCACTGCAGTTGCAAAAACTTGACATCCTTTATCAATACACACATAATCAGGTCGTGAATCTTCAGTTTGATAAACTGATCCTAGGAAATTCAAAATGTTTGTTGGTGATTCTGATTTTGCAAATTTTGTCCAGGCAATAACAACCCCACAAGGGGCACAAATAGTTTCAACACAATAGAATCTTGCTGCACGAAAGTAGTTTTTAGATTCTGGAGGGTCTGCAGCTGGGTCATCATGTCGCTGTGGATTTGGCCCTCTGCGTCTAGGTTGCCAAGGCTGATTTTCATCAGGTCTTTGTAACATTCAACGAACCCCAGCTTGATTTTGACGATTGCTACTTTTTGTATATTTTCGCCATTGTGGTTGGTGTTCTTGACAAGCAAGTGTCCTTTCAACTCTTTGATTATTACAATCACGGACCAAGCACTGAGAAGCCAACATAAGATGATGTATATCACACAGTGATCCACCACGTGAGTTGGAGAGGTCATTTGTGCAATTATCATATGCACAGTGCTATATAAATAATGATTATTAATAGACTTGATAATAGTATGTAGATAGTATTTACCTGAGGACCCATTACTACACCATCAAGAACAACCATTTTAACATTTGGAACATCATCAACCTCCATTTCATCCTCTGCAGTGACTGGATTCTGAGGTAAGTCAATTTGTACTTGTTCATGATTTGATGCCATTGCAGGAATATCATCATCTGTAGCATCCATACCAACAACAGCTGCTGGGTCATTAAAAACTACATCACTAGTCTTTTTATATTTTTGAGTACATTCTGCACATGCGTGTTGGTCTGCAGCTCTGATGATTCCATTTTCACCTAAAAGTGAATATGCCTGTGTTGTAACCTCTTTGATATTCAGACCATCATCAAACTCAGCATCAATCCCACATTCCTCAGCAATTGTGCAAACCGATTGTTGAACAAATGCTTGCCAGATCTGAGGACGTGTAATTGAAATTTGTTCTGTCCCAAATGTATTATTCCAGTATTCTGCATATGCAGATGCTGAAGCATGAAAGTTATACATGGCATTTATTGCTGATGTGGAAAACAAGCGGTCAACCCATAGTGCTTTTCCAATTTTCAGATATTTTGCTTCATTGAGATAGACACGCTTCAAGTTATTTTGAACAGTTGATGTGTCCTGAAAGCGTTCATGATCAGCTGCATATAATGTTTTACATCTTGGGCATTTTCCTGTAAGCACAGGAACATTTTGGTGTACTGTGTGCCCTTTGATTAAAGCTACCATTGGAATATCACACTCTTGGGTGGATTGAATCAAACATCTTGGCTGGCAATTCAGAGTTCCACATATAAATGATGTTGGGCAAATGACGTAAGCTGGTTCAATTTCATCATGAGATATGGGAAGTAATTTTCCTTTGTACTTTCCTCTGCTATCATATGGTGATAATTTCAAACAAATGGCCATTTTGTCAAGCTTGCTAGAGAGCAAGTTTATTTGTCCTTTTTTATCTGGTTGTTGGCTAAGTTCCCTTTCAGAAAATAAAGTTTCTGCTCTTTTATCACCAAGTTGTGTCACTAGTGAATTGACTAAAGCAACTATCCATCCAGAAACTTTAGTTTTATTTTCACCAGAACATTGGGGATTTTGTTGGCGAAAATGAAGATTTAAGAGATCTGGATTTTCAACCAATGTGAATAAAATTGTGAGAACGGTGGCCAAAGAAACATCTGTGCCAAAGTGTGATTGAACTGTGTCACTAAAAAGACTAAAAGCAATATTTGGGAATGGAAGTTGTGGAGAGGCAGCATAGGTAGATGAAACCAAAGATGACCAGATCAAAAGCCAAATGAGAATCCAGTAATGTGACACAAGGGATATAGCAGACAAGACAAATGGTAAAATAGATCTGAAAAAAAACTTGAAACTGTTGTACACAACAAAAAAAAATCTCAAACTTAAAAAACAGTAAGAAAAAAGAGAAAGTTACAATAGTTACTTACACAGGCTCCCCATCAGGTTCCCTTGAGGCCTTGGACTTCTTGTGTTTCCTCTGCACCACTCCTCTATCTCTGTCATCATGCTTTTTCTTCTTCAACTTTGGTGGACTCTGTGGAGCCTTTCTTTTCCCCTTCACATCCTGCTTGATATCCACCTCCCGATCCTTCTCCTCCAGCCATTTTTTCAAGTCAGAAAAGGTAAGAGCATGCTGAGCCTCCACATTCCAGAGTTCCTTGATTGAAAGCTGATCCTTGTGCTGATTCAACCAGTCCTTCATATCTGGGTATTCCTGAGCTCGTGCAAATGTAGGTTTCCAGATTTGGTAGAATTGGGACTTAGCCACAAAAATATCAATGAAGTTGACAATAGTGGGAAGCCATGGACGTGCATCACTAAACTGCGCCTTCCACTCAGCATCTTTGGCTAGCCCCATGACTTTGGGGGTAGCATTTGTTATTGCCTTAAATTTCTGATATGCAGAGTGTAGACCAGGTGGCCCAAGAGAGGGAAGATCAGTATCAATCCCTAAATATTCTAAAAGCAAATCTTTGTCCTCTTTAGAAAGCCTAGAAGGACCACCAGTATTCTCAGCCAAGTCACTCACAAGTGGAGCATTACTGGATCCAACAGATGATCCTGAAACAACTGAAGAAGAACATGGGACAGAGCCTGAGTGAGAACCCAGAGAATGAGAACGAGGAACAGAGCCTGAACGAGAACCCAGAGAAGCAGAATGTTGATGGAATGATGGGGGAATGGCAGATGCAACTACATAATCATGATCATTTTCCTAGTTGGACATTAATTTAAATCCCAACTGAAAAGCTAAAGAAACTTACCAAAAGAATATGGGTGAAGTTACCTCCTTCATCCTTCTCCCACACAACATCTTCATCGTCTTCTACCACAACATTATAACGCCCCAGAATGGACCACTGTTGCTGGTCCAAAATATAGACTCGGTAATTATGATCTGAGCAGAATTTTAATAAATTCAAGAATTAATATAGTAAAATACTTACTGCGGACAGGTGAATAAGACTTTGCAACCTTTTTCATAAGTGGTGCAAATGTCTCATAACATGGCGACAAGACTTTGAGATGAGAAGTTGGATTCTCAATGACAACATCCCCAGGAGGTTGCTGCACAATTGTTATATTGATGCGACCTTGAGGAAGGGGCCTAACTTCCTGTTGAGTATCACTGAATGGATCACCTATATTTGGAGCATTTCCCAAGGCACGTCCACATAAAATACCACCTGTGGAGCATGAAGATCCTTGAGCTGGTACTTGAATCTCAGGAGGTTGGAGGTTAGAGAGATCCATGTCTATAATCAAAAAAATTAAATTAAATTAAAGGTCACAAAATAAATATCTTACCATTGACAGAGGGGGCAAGGGCAACTTTTGGTAGACCAAAACGTACAACAGGTATGTCCTTTCCCTCATCCATGGCCTCATCCCTGTTTCCAACCTCAACCTCATCCTGATCTCCCTCCTCCCCGTCATCTCCATCCTCCTCCTCATCTCCATCCTCCTCCTCATCCACATCCCTGCGGGCAGGTTCACGGTTAATGCGAACATGGCTACTTGAGATGGTAGGTGCAGGAGGAAGGACAGAAGCAGTGCCTGAGCGATTAGTACGCTCAGGGGGTGCCACAGAGGTCCCAGCTGCCTCAAGAGCACGCTCAACCCTGCCATGCCAAATTAGCTCATTAAATAAAATAAATTATAACAGGGCAAGGGAAAAAAAAACATATGGTGTTAAATGAGCTGGTACACCCTTAGCATTCTCAGTTTTATCCTTGGCTGCTCGCTGGGCAGCTGTCATTCTATCAAAGGGTTATAAGTTGGTAAGTGCTTATATAGCAAACCCACACACCTAGATTTTTTCTCCTTCTTGCCCTTGCCCTTGCCCTTTGCTGCTTTCTTCACTGGCTGATCTACTACATCAATGCTCCCTTCCTCCCCATCGTTGTTGGCAGCCTTGGATCGTTTAGAAGTTGTCTCATCAGCATTGGACTGAAGCCGTTTTCGTCCTCGAGAAGCATGTTTTGGGGGAGAGAGAGCACTCTCATCACCACGCAATGCACGTAGTTCACGAGCACTCATCAAGCTAGATTGTTGGTGGAGATGGACAAGGGATGGACAAACAGTGGAACAGCTGGGGGGCAGACACAAGGAGGGAGGGAAGAAAGAAGGAGAAACGAAAAACGAGCCTTTATTGGTAACTTAGGGCTCAGGGTTCGGACATTTCGGACATCAGCATTCGGAAATACATGATATCTATTAATAAGACTCTAGATCTAAGATAGCAATGAGACAGTGTGCGAGAGCACACTGTCTCGTTGGAATTGAGAGGAGGGGATGGAGGGACTGTGTGCCCACATGATGAGATGGCATGGGAGGTGGCATGTGGGGAATACACCACCTCTATGTCGTCGGAGCCCGTTGATGGATGGAGAGGGCATAGGAGGCAGCACGTGGGTTCATGCTGCCTCCCCTGTAAGATAGAGAGTAAACCTAGAGACTGGTTGGGTTGGTGATGTCGCAAAGAACATATAGGCAGTGGGTACTCACCGAGGAGTGTGTCATTGAGTTCCATCACACATCGCCGAGCCCCCCATTCGCATCGTCGAGCTCCATCGTGCTTCTTCGAACCCTGTCGTGTGTGGTTGAGCCTCGTCGTGCGCCGTTGAGACCCGTTGTACATCGTTGAACCCCGTTGTGCATCGTTAAACCCCATTGTGCATGTGTCGTGTGTTGTCGAGCCCAGCCATGCATTGTTGAGCTCTGTCGTGGGTCGTGGAGCCCCCGCCATGTGTCGTTGAACCCAGTTGATCGTCGTGGAGCCCCGTCGTCCGTTATCCATCGTGAACGTAGATGAGCGAGCCCCCGCCATATGTTGCTGAACCCAGTTGATCGTCCCGTTGTCCATCGTCCGTTATCCATCGTGAACGTAGATGGGCTGTTACTGAGGTTAGTAGACGTAGGGCGCCATGTTGCCATGGAGAAAGGTGGTAGTTGACAGAGGGTCTGGGCATGACGTGGCCATCGAGCTGGTGGTGGTCAATATAATGTGTTGCATGACGTGCCCGTGGTTGAGCTTGGTGGTGGTTGCTGCAGCTGCTGGATGTCGTCCACGTCCACGCCTGGCTGATGACGTGTGGATGGTGGGGGGGTCGTCTCCGTTCGCTCATGGATGGTAGAGTGGGCGTTCGTGGATGGGTGCTCGTGGAGGTTGGCAGGTAGTCGTGGTGGGCGCTCGTCGCCTTTCGTCGATGGTGGCCATGGTGGTTGTCAGCAGCGTTGCCAGCATTGGCATTGTCGTGTGGTGGGCGCTCGTCACCTTTCGTCGATGGTGTGGTGGTTGCTGGCAGCGTCACTGGTGTTGACGTTGTCGTCCTGGGCGGTGACGTGGCAATCGATGGGCGGTGGTGACGTGGCAACCAATGGGCAGTGTGGGCCGTTGATGTTGTTCGAAACCACGCCCACCGCTGGCCCATTGGGCACTCACGATGGGCTCGACGACAGCAGGCGAGGTGAAGAGAGGTGTGTCGTGGTGGTAAAGAGGAAAGATGTGACGTGTGACACAGTGGCCAGAATTAGCAACGTAACGGACCGGTACCGTTGCCGTGCACATTCCCTACATCAACAAATTAATTGCTTACATTTGTATTAATCAATAGAAACCTAATTAATAAATACTCCGGGGACCGGATTCCAGTTGCATTCCGCTCCTGTGCATTCCGGGGAACATTCCGGTGCCAATTCCGGAATGAATTTATTCCACCGGAATTTGCGACCCCCAGAATTGTAATTTTGGCTGATGTCTCTGCCAAATTTTATTCCTCCGGAATCCACCGGAATCCGCAGGAATGACCGGAATCCGGCAGGAATATGTAGGGCATCACTAAGACCTCGGTCCTTTGTGCATTCTAGGGACTGCTTACACATGGAAACCTAAGTCAGGTGATCTTCATGCAATAACATACAAGACCAGAAACACAAGGCATATACATAAGGCATATACTTAAGGCATATACATAACGGTCATATAAGTAATACTACTAAATGGCAAAATAGAGATCATAAGGAATGCTAGAGGACAAGTTCAAATAAAAATCATAAGGAATGCTGAGGGACAAGTTCAAATACTATAGTCATGTGCAATTTAACACCTTCCATTTGGAGGATGACCCCAAATTGAATCCTTCGAAGAGCCAGGTCTACCATTCTCTGGAGAGGTTGGATGGTTTCCGGATGGGATTTGTCGTGTAGGATGCACGACAACCTTGCGTGTCTCTTCCTCCAGTTCTGATATCTTCTGCTTTTTCTGAGGCAGCTGCAATTCAGAAGGGCCGATACCGAGCTGTCCCACATTGTCTTTGTTGTATGGCCACTTTGAGAGGCCTTGGCCACCTTCTGGGAGGTGATGGTGGTGTAAAGTCTGCTGAGCACCTGAAGAGCCAGCATTATAGTGGTCGTGCAATGGATAGTTGTTCTTTGAATGTTGGGGGAAATATGGGTTGTTGAATGATGGCAACGATGGCAAGCGGTTGTTGAGTGGCGTTGAGAGCACTCATCAAAAACTCTCACACCACTCATCTGAGTCATCATCAATACATCCATCTTGTGCTCCGTCTCTTGTCTGTCTCTCTCCCCTACATTTGTCTCCCCTACATCTGTCTCCTGCCCATCTGCTCATTCTCTGCCACACTCCTATATACTCAGTAAGTGCTGAACCGTCCTACAACCACCTTTCTAACCAACCTCCTTGGCAGTCATTCTGCCAGTACGTCTTTCCTATCCTCACCCCATACAAAATTCGACTTTGCATTGTTTCGTCCCACGACTTTGACTTTGTGTCGGTTGTTCCGTCTTCGTTTGTGAGGTTGACTTTGCATTGCTCACATCCAGATTTGACTTCACGTCGTCTGGGCCATCTTTTATTGTCGATTGGAAGGTGACCACGTACAGGTGAACATGTGCGTGTATAGCTACTCCTTGGGGGTAACTGTAGACTTACATTACGGTTAATAGACCTCAAGAACATTCAGGATCTTGTGCAATTCACCCAACAGTCCCATCAGGATTGAAAGGTCTGCAACGCATGTTGATATTTGAAGTGGTGAACTCATTTGGGGTTTTTACAGCATACATCGAAATTCTGGACTTCTGGAACAGTGTATGTCACTTCAGTCACCCACCTTGAACAAGCTATTAGCCTTGTAAAATGTAAGAATGTATCCAGGCTAATAGGTTGTGTGGCCATTTATTTTTTTGCCTTTGGGAGAAAATATAATATTGGATTGGGTAGAAAATGTTTGACCTTTAATATTGTGACCAGAAATGTTTGGGTAGATAGATTGTGTTCAAAAATATCATAGTCAAGTGAAAGTGGTCAGAAATATTTGAAGGGGTTCAGACTGGTAAGAAATGTTTGAAGTGTGCCAGAGTGGCAAGAAATGTTTCAGTGGTGTGACATTGCTTGGATATATTCTAAGCATGTCACACTGCTGAAAAATCTTTCAGCCTTGTCACATGGCTCAAACATATCTGACCAGTGTCATGGGGTATCTGGGGTCCCAATTTCAAGAAAAAAACTTGGTTTTTCTGGTGCAGTTTTCTCATCATTTTGTACATTGCTTTTTTTTTCCCCTCAAAACTCATCTAAGTCTGTTCTCACCAATACCCCACTTCTATCAGCCATTTTCACCACTCTAAGTCTGTTTTTACCAACATCCTGCTTCTTTCTGTCATGTTCACACCACTCTAAGGTTGTTTTCACCAACACCCCACTTCTCTCTATCATGTCCACCACTCTAAATCTGTTTTCACCAACATCCCACTCTAAGTCTGTTTTCACCAACACCCCACTTCTCTCTGTCATGTTCACCACTCTAAGCTGTTTTCACTAACACCCTGCTTCTCTCTGTCGTGTTCACCACTTAAAGTCTGTTTTCACCAACATCCCACTTCTCAACTCAAGCAAGTTAGCATCCCTCAACAGCTTTCCCCTATTGTTTTCACCAACACCCCCTTTCTATTGACCATGTTCACCATTTAAAACTCAACCAAGTTAGCATCCCCCAGTAGCTTTTCCCCATTATTTTAACCAACACCCCCCCCCCCCTTCTATCTGCCATGTTCACTGTTTAACACTCATCCAAGTTAGCATCCCCCAGTAGCTTTCCCCCATTATTTTAACCAACACCCCCCTTCTATCTGCCATGTTCACCATTTAAAACTCATCCAAGTTAGCATCTAGGCTCATGACCAGCCTGTATATGATAACTTTGATATACAGGCTGGTCCATCTGAGTTTTAATCCCCATACCATGTGGCTCCCATGCCTGCTTCCATAAAAGGTTCAGTGATTTTTGACCTCCCCTTAACAATCTGGTCTGGCCCACACCAAATCTTCCCAGTCTACGATTTCCCTGTGTCCAACCCAAAATCATCTTTCAGCTATGCACCCCAGAAGCACAGCTGATATATTTATATTAATCCTTGTGTTTTCTCTAACATTGAATGCACATATTTTATGGCAAGAAAACAAGAACCTCCCAAAAATATAGGCTACTATCTACTCAAACAAGGAGGGAAAAGAAAGAACAGATAGCTAAGTGACAAAATGGATGAAGTACAGAAATCCAAGAACTTGTCTGGTCTGAATGCAACCACTCCAGATTTTACAGATGTGTCATTCATGAGAAAACACATTGATTTCATGCAAAGGAGACTGTGAATACAGTGGAAACACAGTGCACATTGTGCAACATGTGCTTATTGTTTAGGGGAGGTCTGAAATCATTGAAGACTAAATTCGGTGGACTCATCACCAATATTTATCAAGGAACTTGACTTGTATCTCTACCAAACCATTGGGCAAGATGTGATTGAATTTGTTGTATGCACTTTGGAAGTGCCACTATATCATCGAGTAATAACTGGTGGAGCTCTGGAACAGGGATCGGAGTATGGTAGTCAGGACCCAACTCATTTGGGTAGGGTTGAGGGTGATGAGACTGAAGACTGTTTTGTGTACTTATGCTACTTCCCCTCTGGTTCTCTTGTATGTCAACAAAACAACCAAGTCATTTCCTGTCTTATCAAATGAATCTGGAATCATGCTCCAGCCCAACCTCATGGATCTGGGTCAGTCCTGCTTCATGAGCACATCTTTTATGAAAACAGGTGTGGGAGCCACATGGTACATGGATTTGAACTTAGATTTACTGGTCTAGTTAGCATCCCCCAGCAGCTTTCCCTATTATTGTTTTCACCAACACCCCCCTTCTATCTACCATGTTCACCACTTACAAGAAACTCAAACCTTGTCAAAAATATCCAAAAGATTTCATAGTTTGTAAAACATTTCTTGCTTCCAAATATTTATTTAAAAGAATTCTTCACAAGCTAAACATTTCCAAATATGACAAGAAATATCTCACAAAGATTTCTTATCCAGTCAAAGGTATTTGAACTTGTAAACATTTCCCAATATGATAAAAAATATCTCACACAGATTTCTTGTCAGTACAAAGATTTTGAAGAAGATTTCTTATCCAGTCAAATATCTTTGAACCTTTAAACATTTTCAAGTACAATAAGAAATATTTCACAAAGATTTCTTGTCAGTACAAACATTTTGAGGAAGATTTCTTATCCAGTCAAAGATCTTTGAACTTGTAAACATTTCCCAATATGATAAGAAATATCTTACAAAGATTTCTTATCCAGTCAGAGATCTTTCAACTTTAAACAAATTGCTTGTCAGTATTCTTGAACCAGGATATATCTTTCATTTGTATCTTGCATAAGAAAGTTCAGTTCATTGAATACAACTACATAGATTTACATTACTACATTGATTATTGAATAAAGAAACAAAGAGAAGGGGAGAGGGTGTGGGGTTGGAGGGCAATAAAGGAGGGGGGAAGGGATTAGGCAGGCAATGAGAGAGAGGGGGAGGGGAAGAGAGGGAGATGGAGAGAGGGGGGGTGGGCATTGGTGAGGGAGGGAAGGGGTGGTAGGCAATGAGGGGAAAGGGGTGGTAGGTAATGAGGGGGGGGGGGGAAAGGGGTTGTAGGCAGAAAACTGGAGGGGGGAAGGGGGTTATAGGCAAAGGGGAAGGGGGGAGTAGTGGCCGGCAATGAGAGGGAGGGAGGGAGTGGTTAACAATGACAGAGGGAGGGAGGGAGGGACTGGTGGGCAGTGAGGGAGAGGGGGAGGGACTGGTGGGCAAGGAGGGAGAGGGGGGGGAGTGGTGCAGTGAGGGAGCCGTGTTGTTGTCCTTCCATTGTCTTGCACGGTGACGTGCCCTTCTGTTGGGAAGGGGTGACGTGGGCGGTCGATGGTGGTGTGCTGTGGGCGCTCGCTGGTCGTTGTTTTCATGGACACTGGTCGTTGTTTGCATGGGCGCTGGTAGTCATCCTCGTGGGGGCTGGTTGTCATATGCATGGACGCTGGTTGTTGCTTTTGTGTATGCTGGTTGTCGTTTCTGTGGGCCCTGGTTGTTGTACTTGTGGGTGCCTGTCGTTGTTTGCATGGGTGCTGGTTGTCATTTTCGTGGGCCCTGGTCATTGTTTGCATGAGCGCTGGTGGTCGTTTCCATGGGCGGCAGGGGTCGTTTGTGCTGGTTGGTCGTTTCATGATGTGGTATGCAGGTGACGTGGTGGGGTCATCGTTTGTTGGGTTGTTGTTGTCTTTGCATGTGGTTGTCAAGTTGTGAGGTGGCATGTTCATTTCTTGAGCAGCCAGGATCGCTTGTGATGGTTGGAGGCCTTCTGTTAGCTATGTGAGTGAAGGGGGAGGAACTGACTGTGATTGAAATGAAATGACGACCATGACGATTGCATCGTTGTCAGCCCCTGTGAGGCATGGAGGCCATGTTGCAGTCAGCGACGTGGCCTGGCTTGCTCCTGGGGTTGATTGTTCATGGCCCTGGAGCCATAGCGTGTGTCGGTCGTGGTTTGTTGTGGGTGGTGGTTGTTGTTCGCCACTGGATCTTGGTTGTCATCATCGTTGGGCAGCTGTGGTGTGTGCTGCTTGTCATTTTTTGTGGATGCTGGTCGTCATGTGTTGTCGTTGGTCGTTGGTTGGTCGTGGTCGACTGTTGTGGGTTGGTTGTTGTTTGGCATGGCGGCAACGTGGGGAGTGGAGTCATTGGTGTTGATGGTGTAGAGGTACACCGCCAAATAGTAAACATGTGAGAGAAACATGGGCGAAAAACCCTGTCCATCATAATTCAGCAGCTGTCAGACATGCTGATGCACTTCAGTCACCCACTACCAACTGACTATTAGTCATGCAAACTCCACATAAGTTACATGACTAAATGTCATGGACCATATCTAGATTCTAGATATATATGGGTCATAAAAAGCCCTGAAATCTAAAATATATTTTTGACACATGGACCCTGAAATGTCACACAAAAATTATAATGTCTGTGTCACGCCCCCAAAATATATTTTGTAAGTGAAATGCAGTAAGGATATATTTTTGGTGAGTGGACCCTGAAATGTCACTGTCACACCTTAGAAATATATTTTTGCCCTGGCTTGGCCTTAGGATATATTTTGGGAGACAGATGTGGTAAGGATATATTTTTTGGGTCTGTAGGGGTGTCAGGGGTCCTAGTTTCACCAAAAAAACTTGTGATTTTTTTACTGTCTGGGATATATATTCTGGAAGATTCTGCAATGATTTCCAGGGGTTTTGGCAGTATGTCTGGTCTGTCCTCCCAGTATGTAGGTAGCAATAAGGTGCATCAATAGCATCTGCAACCTACCTGAGTAGTTGCTTCAATATTATCCACTTTGACACAATAGATACAGTTTGCACTATGAAATTCTTTAGCTGCCTTGAAACACCCTCTGAGTTGACAAAGTGCTTTAATCTTTCTCTTCTTCTCTCTCCAATTACACCATATCTGCATACATCTGTATTAACAGCAAGTTGACAAAGTGCTTTGATCTTTCTCTTCTTCTCTCTCCAATTGCACCATATCTGCATACCCCACCCACATCTCTATTAACAAAAACTTCACCAAGTTCTTTAAAGGTTGCTTCTCTCCTTCTCTTCCTTTCTTCCTCTCCTCCTCTTGCTCCCTCTTTCTCTTGAGTTTGATTGTAAATTTATGGACAAAAACCTCATCAAGTTCACCAAGTTCTCTCCCTGCCTTCCTCCCTCTTCTCTTGAGTTTTGATTGTAAATTTAGGAATAATGAAGTCTATTCACCAAGTCATAGTATAGTGTCACACATATCTTTGCAATCCTGAATCAAGATCTATTTTTCAACCATATCATGAATCCAGATACATAATTTTTGAACTATATCATGAATATTTTAATTAGATGCTGAATTAAGATACATCTTTCCACTTTATCTTGAACAAGGATATATTCACAAGACATGTGTTTCAATTACGTCCTGTCCCAGGATATATATTTCAACTAAGTCTTCAACCAGGATATATTTCCAACAAGATATTGAACCAGGATATATCACCAATATATATTCTCAAGCTATATCATGCACAAGAATATATCTTTCAACTTTATCCTCAACAAAAATATTTATTTAACAAGTTATTGAACCTGAATATATTGCCATGACATATTCTTAAGCTATATCTTGAACCAGGATATATCTTACAACTTTATCTTAAACCAAGATAATTACCAAGATACATTTTTCAGCTATATCTTGAACAAGGATATATTTTTCAACTTTACCTTTAACAGGGATATATTTTTGGGCTATATCTTGGACAAGGACATATTTTTCAACTTTATCTTGAACAGGGATATATTTTTCAAATTTATCTTGAACCAGTATATATCACCAAGATATATTTTAGGCTATATCTTGGACAAGGATATATCTTTCCACTTTATCTGGAATCAAGATATATTATTAAACTATATTTTGAAGCAGGATATATTACCAAGATATATTTTTGAACAATAAAATGAATCCAGATATATGAATCAAGATATATTATTAAACTATATCTTGAAGCAGAATATATTACCAAGATATATTTTTGAGCAATAAAATGAATCCAAATGTATTTCAAACCAGGATCTATTCCTTTTCAATATATCCTAAGTCCAGATATATCTTTGAAATATATTTTGAACCAAAATTTGTATATGTGATGTCAGTATAATCAAAAGTGAGTGTTTGAGTGGGTTAATAGAAAATCAAGCATGTGACTTAATCAAAATTGAGTGAAGGAAGTTAATGTGTAGGTAAAGAGTGGAAGTGACTTAATGGATATTAATGTGTAAGTAAAGAGCAGAGTCGAAACTGAGTGAAGGATATTCATATGTAAGTAAAGAGTGGAAGGATAGCCATGAGTAAAGACAGTGAAGGAACAGCCAACCAAAGACATGCATATTACTGCAATCCCCAAAGTTAGATTGAGTAAAGCATGGCCTAGAGGACTTACAAAGAACTATAGGAAAGGGACACAGTCTAAATGAACAAGTCAGATTGGTGAACAGACCATGAGAAGAACTTACAAAAAGGGCAGAGCAATTTGTGTAGGTGGACAAAGGCAAAAAGAGGGGACACAGCCTAAAACCATCAAGTCAGAATGATGAAAGAACATCATAAAAGACTTACACAATGATGCATGGGCAAAGGCAAAATCAGGAACACAGCTACAAATGAACAAGTAAGATGTGTGCATGTCATGATTAAGAACTTAGGAATTACAAAACGAGCAGCACCACAACCCAAGTTAGATGGAAGAAAAATATGTCCAAAAGGACTTAACATGAAAGCGATGACCTAGTTAGCAACCGAACCTCAAGAGTCCTTCCCTGGCCCAGCACATTTGCCTGAAACACAAGCATGACCTGAAGTACTAAAGGCTGAGATACAGATCAAGAGGATGAACCAACGTGAGCTGAAGAACTAGCGAAAGGTTGAGAGACTGAACAAGACGATGACACCAGTGCTTTCTGGTTCTTGAGTGGGTCAAAGAAGGAGATTGGATGTTCAGCTCGTCGAAGTCTTGTGTAGAACATGTTGTCAGGAAGAGAGGCGAAGGACATGTGACGTTGGCGTTTAGCGGGAGGTTCCACTTCTGGTTGTTTCGGAAGAGGGCAGTACTCTCTTGTGGATTTATGCTTGAGTTCTTCTTCAGGTGACGCCATGGTGGTGTCATGTGAGCGCTTCTTTGTGGACAACGCCAGAGATGAAGAGAAAGAATTGACAGGGGAAGATGTATCACCTTTCCAATTGCGCTTCTTCGTCGGGCCTGAAATGGAGCAATTGGAACGGACCCATTTGGTGGAGTCTTTGACGAAGACCATCGGAAGACCATCTGAGTTAATAATAATGGGGATCTCACCGAAGCAAGCTTCACTCTCTGGGATTAGTCTTTGCTCTGAAAAAACAACTCAGACAAAGGTAAGTCAACATAATGTTATCTAACTTACTGTCAGACCAGGGCTTCACCTCCAAGAGGTTCTTTACAATCAGAGTTGATAGGTGCTTCCATTGAGAGCTTGTGATCTTTGTAGGTGCAAATCCCATGCAGAAGGCTATGTCGACGATAGCAGAATCCCATCCTGTGATAACAAGTTTGAATTGGTAGGCGAGATTGGGCCACATGGTCCAAGGGGCCGACTTGCGTTGGTCCTTTTCAGGCAAGCACGCATCTGAATACCATATCAATAACTGTTAATCACTGAACAAAACAAAATCTTACTCAAGAGATCAAGAAACAATTGGGTAAATTGTTTCTGACGTTCCTTCGTGTAAGGTAGCACATCCTTATCCGAAGAAGCCTCCTCCTTCAAAGCAGATGCAAGCCTGGTTGGGGCACGAGCGGTTGAGGAGCTAGCCGTTGTCAAGGGAGCAACATTTAGTTCCTCCATTGACTGCTTAATTTGCTGGTCCACATGCATAGCGCTGTAGCAGCACAAGTAAGACAGAAACCCATAACATGAGAGGGGGACAATGCACTGGACTTTACTAACAAAGATGTCAGTCACGGTGGCCATTGGCCACTCCTCACGGGTGCAGAGTGCTTGCAGGTCCTCAGAACTCATGAAAAAAGCTGTCTTGTTCCGCACCATTAGATTTCTGCCACTGTAGACCAAGATACTGGCAATGTCGAAAGATTTGTCATGACATTTGATATTGGTGATCTGTAAAGTGGTGTATGTAAGAAGATTGTGATGAACAAAACCAATCAAACATACAAGGTCACGAATTTCCTTCATATGAGATGCGAAGCAAAGGTTCGCATTGTGGACATTGGTACCTTCTTCGTTGACTTGATTCTTGATGAAACTAACAGCCTCCTGGATCCGTTCATCTTTCTCTTCTTTTGTTGTCACTCCTTCCATAAGCTTCTTGTACTCCTGATTCGTGGCCCTGTTCCAGAGTTGGAGGCCTTCTACAATCATATTATATAAGGAAGCAGGTTCAAGAAGGTAAAACAAATACTAACTGTGATCCCCCTCCTCTGGTTTCGTCCTGCTAGCAAAAGTTTTGAACATGTTGTAGCAATTTGGAGCCCGCTTCTCCTTGCACAGAAGACCCGCTTTCTCCATGGCAAACTCCGAAGAACGGCCATAGAGATGGCCCAACCTATGTGCAACTTGCCAGACAATCTGGCCGAACATCAGATACAATGCCATTTCCAGGAGTGAAGGCTTTGTCGAAGAAAGCTCTCCAAGGTCCAGAAGCAGGGCATCGGGCATCAACATAAGTCCATAGCTGTTCAACACAGAAGCGGTGTCTAACTGGGAAGGTGTATATGATGCCCTTAAGTCCTTCCAGTGGGCATGGGCGTCTGACAAGGCCAGGACCTTGCCTTCTTTTTTCATCGTCAATAACAAAACACAAGTGGCCTTGGATTGTGCTTCTTCCTGCTCGTCACGCTCCAAGTCGCGTTCTATCTTCGCGTCGTCCTCTTCAGTGTCCGTAACCGATTGTCCCCTCAATTTATGCCAGTCCCTCATCTTCTCTTTCTCGCAGGTTCCCTCTTCATAATCAGACCCACTGAGGTCGCTCTCGATCTGGGGATCTGGGGCTTCCCAGTCCTGTAATTCTTGAACTTTCCCACTTCAGTCACCCACCTTGACCAAGCTATTAGCCTTGTAAAATGTAAGAATGTATCCAGGCTAATAGGTTCTTCAGCCATTTATTTTTTTTGCCTCTGGAGAAAAATATATTATTCCATTGGGCAAAAATGTTTGGCCTTCAATATTGTGACCAGAAATATTTGGGCTGATATTTTGCAATGAAAAATATCCTAGCCATCTGAAAGTGGTTGGATATATTTGAAGCATGTTAGAGTGGTAGGAAATATTTGAAGTGTTTCAGACTGGTAGGAAATGTTTTAGCTATGTGACATTGCTCAAAAATATTTTAGTCATGTCACACTGCTAAGAAATATTTTAGCCATGTCACACTGCTCAGAAATCTTTTGACCATGTCACACTGCTTGGATATATTTGAGCCATGTCACATAGGCCAAATATTTCCTGCCAGTGTCATGGAGTATCTGGGGTCCTAGTTTCAAAAAAAAAACTTCAAAAATTTCTGACCATTCAAACTTTTATCTTCTCACTGCGGGCATTGGCTTATGTAAATGGCAGATAAACCGTGAAAAAATTGTGTAGAAATCAATAGACTTTACACCTTTTCTTGGCCAGATATATCGGGAAAGAAATTTAAAATATTTTCTCCAATATCTTTTCCAATTTAATGATCGATGTTATTATCAATTTTGATGACGGAGATATATGAAAGATATCGGAAAGATATCTTTCCCTTTTATAGCAACTTTGTTATCTGATATTTTTGCAATGAGACCATCCGAAACATCAAGAAGATATTGGAAAGGGCGGGTCATGCTGTCACGTCCCGAGTATTTGCCATGTATGGCAATTTTTCGTCGTCGTTCTTGATCACCACTCGCTCACGATTCTTTGGCAGGTATTACATTGCGCCGACGCTGAGGGACACTCCTAATCTCGTGAAACTGGGAAGGGTGGCATATGGATCTGCATCGCTCAAACTCCTTTGGCTCACACACGCCAGTGGCGGATGAGCTCCAGAACTCTGACAAGTGGTGTGTTCAAACTTCAAGCCTCAGGCCGCTCCTCCGAATGACTCTTCACTGATAATTTCAAGCTATTGAAGGACATGAAGAACGAGTCGTCGTTACTGTAGTAATACCGACCAGGAATCCTTCACCATCGCCACATCCAATCCGTCCAGGAAACCCTCACACAGGAAACCCTATGGGCAGCTCACACTCAAAATTGAAAAGTCCCTGTCTGTGCTCGACAGTGTTCGGACTAACGATCTGAGTCTGCGTATGCATGTCGCTGAACGCGGCGGGTCAGGAGGGAGGGCGATTGTGAGGACGTGTTTGACCTCGATCTGACTTGGGATTGAGGAGTGTTTGGACTTGGGCCCACCAGGGTTGGGGAGAGGAGAGATGTGATGAGCTTGGTCAGGCGCAAAGACGGTGATGTGGCTCAAAGAAGTCCTATTACGCATATGCGAGGATCATTCGAGTGGGTGCCACTCTTTAACTTTTTGCACGCTTAGAGACCTCTGTCCAGATCGTGACAATGGAATAAGAGCGCGTCCTCAGCGTCATCATTTGGAGGTTGGATAGGTGGTCGTCCAAAGAGGTCAAACCCGAATAACCTTATCCCTTCCAAATGGCAGGGTTGCACGGCTCTGGCTGTTCTTCCCCTGATGATGTCGAGTTAGGCCGTCTATGGGTAGTGTTTTGTAAACTATCAGAAGGCGACACGGGTTGAAGACAGGGCATGCATGAGTGCGATTTGGTGTTGTCATTTGGCAGGATTGCTATGTTGGGTTGGGAAGTGGAGGGAAATTTGAATGGACATACGTGTCTCTACTAAAATGACACGCGACTTCTCTGCCCCATGGCACGAAGAACACGTTTGCTGGCCTGTGGAGCTCTCTTATCCTGGATCCACTCTCTTCCTCACTCTTCTCCTCTTACGTGACGCGACTACTTCTTTGGACCAAACCCACCATCCCTGCGACGACTTTGGCACATCACCAACCCACTCCGTCCAGTGCCTCTCCCAGTCCCCACACCCTCACTGCCCGGATCCGAATGGTGCCAATACAACGACTGCCTGAAAGGCAACTAGGCACCACGCAATCCCCCATTCAACAACCTCATTCGGTCCCGTGCCCTTATCCATATCCGGCTTGGAGTTTACGGAGGAAAAGGGGAAGGTGTTGGAGGAACGAAGGCTTGTTGATTCGATGAATTATGTTTGGGTTCCGGGTGAGAGTAAGGGGAAGATGAAGGAGTGGGATCTGGAGGAGTTTGTTGTGCAGATGTTGAGGACTCGGGTTGATTCTCATCGGCGGTGAGTCATGTTTCTAGTCTTCTTCGGAGAATTAATACAGGAGTAGATTCGATATCCCAGCAGCATTCGCATGTGTTGACACACCTGGGCGGCCATATGCATGTATTAAGACCTAACAACCCTACTACCCTCTGCCTCGTCCACGCACTGGTATACTCAAGTCAAGGTTGTTGCCGCCTATCATAACGATGGTTGAAGACCACATGTCGATACAAGCAGGATATTAGGGCGATTACGGAACAGTTGGGCGCGTCGCCGGATTATTATTGGTATCACGATTTTAAGAGGGTGAAGGGTTAAGAAATGCTTGTTGAGGATGCTGCCAGGCCAAGAGAGGGCAAGGAGGGACAGTTACGGAGGATATGGTGTTGGTTATGAATGGTGGTGCACATGTAAGCTTTATTCTTATTTCTTTGTACAGGTACTAATGATGATACAGTGGTCAAGACACAAACTATCAATGCTACCAAACGGAGAATCCGACGAAGAACAATCTCACGTAGTAGTTACATACAAAGAAATGGTCTGTTCCCTTGTTCCCTCTCTTCCCTCTACCTACCCTCATCCAGATGAACCTCATCATATCCCGCCTCTCCCTAATCCCCCGCCTCTCCATAATCTACCTCGCAACCTCCCCAGGCCACCCAAACTGCAACCTTCTTACCGTCCCCCACACCTCATCACAAGCTGTGCAACTAAGCGAACAAAACCTCGTCAAACGACTCATCTCAACCATGCCGGATGAGCAGTGGTGTACGTTTAGGAAACGATGGGGTTCGGGTTTGTTTGCTGACTGGTGGCTACCACTTTTATGATTAATCTATGACAACTGTCCAAGAGGCAATGTGTATACTGCCACAGGTTTTATGAAAGGCATCTCATTAGGATTGCCCATCTATTTCATTCAATTTATCACTAGAATCTTCATAAGATATAGGCAAGGATAATGAGATATCATGAGGATATTTCATTAAGCTCTTTGGCCCTTTCATTGCCATTTCATAGACTTTTCATTAGGATATTTCATTAGGCTCCTTCGCTTTTTCATTGCCATTTCTTAGAATTTTCATTAGGATATTTCATTAGCCTCCTTCGCTTTTTCATTACCATTTCTTAGAATTTTCATTAGGATATTTCATTAGACTCCTTCGCTTTTTCATTACCATTTCTCATAAGGATATTTCATTAGGTATTTGGCCCTTTCATTACCATTTCTTAAAATTTTCATTGGCATATTTCATTCAGCTCCTTGACCCTTTCATTACCATTTCATTGAATTCTTTCATTAGAATATTTCATTATGTTCCTTGACCCTTTCATTACCATTTCTTACAGTTCTCAGTAGGATATTTCATTAGGCTCCTTGGCGCTTTCATTAGATTTTCTTAGAATTTTCATTGGGATATTTCATTCAGCTCCTTGACTCTTTCATTACCATTTCATGGAATTCTTATTAGAATATTTCATTAGGCTTCGTGGTGCTTTCATTAGGATATTTCATTGAGCACCTTGATGATTTCATTACTTCTCATTAGGCTCCCTGGCACTTTCATTACCAAAAATAGATAATGATGATGATATGTATCACATGGGTTGTTGGGAGGGTGATCACATGACCAATTTCCTAAAATGGTCAAAAACGAAAGTTGTAGCCCTACACTGTAGCTTCCTGAACCTGTTTGAATTATGTTGTGAAGTGCTCCCATTGTGAAGATATGATGTAAAAGATTCTTCCAAGTGCTGTGTTTTTTTTTGTTTTTTGCATTTTTCTCCATGAAAACAAAACCAAATAACATAATTCCAACACATTTAGAAAGCTAAATGAAAGGGCAACAAATATTGTATTGTGGGAAAAATGACCAAAAAAGGAAGGTGCATTCCCTGAAAGAGCAATTGACACTGACAGACTACAACAGTCAGATATAGACTACCAGGTTTGCTGATAGACTACAAAAAGTTGGACATAGGCCTCAAAAGTCAGACTTAGACTACAAAAGCTTGGACTTAGACTACAAAGTTAGGGTTAGGTTAAAAGGTTATCCACACTGAAAACTTTTGTAGTCTGCGCTTTTTCATTAGAAAATTTTGTAGTGTCCGCTTTTTTAGACTACAAAAGTTTGTAGTGTGTGCCTGTTTATTAGAAAAGTTTATAGTGTTCACTTTTGTATTAGAAAAGTTTGTAGTGTCCACTTTTTAGACTGCAAAAGTTTGTATTGTCTGCTTTTTGAGGCTACAAAAATTTGTGGTTGACATATAGTTTATAGTGTCCTTGACTCTGTATAGGTTATGGGGATGAGGTTAAAGAATTGACATGATTTTACATATTGCCATTGCTGCAGCATTGATTTTTGACATCATGTACAAGTTGTCTTTCATGTCAAGAAAGGCTATTCTATGCCTTCCTATTGAATGCTCTGTCCTATTTCAAAGTCATAGTTCTAGGTTCATGGGGATATAGTTTGAAGGATTAAATAACTTTACCTATTGCTATGGCCACATCATTAACTTTTGACATCATACCCAAGTTGCCTTTCACATCAGGACAGGCTACTCTCTGATTTCACATTGATAGTTGCTGGTCTGTCTGCTTTGACATTGATAGCTACTAGCCCATCCCAAACATAGCCAACTTTGATATCAGCTCTTTGAGGGCTATAGGATGATGGGCTGATTGTTCCCTGGAGGTGTCCTTAAGTCAGGTCATGATGTAAGTTGAGAATGTATTGAGACAGAACAGTGGATATTAATATGAATGGCTTCCTCTGGCTTGAAAACCAACTTGGGCATGATGTGAAAAGCTGATGATGTGGCAATAGCAATCAATATGTAAAGTCATGTCAATCCTTAAGCCATATCCCCATGAACCTAGAACTATGACTTTGAAATAGGACAGAGCATTCAGTAGGAAGGCATAGAATAGCCTTTCTTGACATGAAAGACAACTTGTACATGATGTCAAAAATCAATGCTGCAGCAATGGCAATATGTAAAATCATGTCAATTCTTTAACCTCATCCCCATAACCTATACAGAGTCAAGGACACTATAAACTATATGTCAACCACAAATTTTTGTAGCCTCAAAAAGCAGACAATACAAACTTTTGCAGTCTAAAAAGTGGACACTACAAACTTTTCTAATACAAAAGTGAACACTATAAACTTTTCTAATAAACAGGCACACACTACAAACTTTTGTAGTCTAAAAAAGCGGACACTACAAAATTTTCTAATGAAAAAGCACAGACTACAAAAGTTTTCAGTGTGGATAACCTTTTAACCTAACCCTAACTTTGTAGTCTAAGTCCAAGCTTTTGTAGTCTAAGTCTGACTTTTGAGGCCTATGTCCAACTTTTTGTAGTCTATCAGCAAACCTGGTAGTCTATATCTGACTGTTGTAGTCTGTCAGTGTCAATTGCTCTTTCAGGGAATGCACCTTCCTTTTTTGGTCATTTTTCCCACAATACAATATTTGTTGCCCTTTCATTTAGCTTTCTAAATGTGTTGGAATTATGTTATTTGGTTTTGTTTTCATGGAGAAAAATGCAAAAAACAAAAAAAAACACAGCACTTGGAAGAATCTTTTACATCATATCTTCACAATGGGAGCACTTCACAACATAATTCAAACAGGTTCAGGAAGCTACAGTGTAGGGCTACAACTTTCGTTTTTGACCATTTTAGGAAATTGGTCATGTGATCACCCTCCCAACAACCCATGTGATACATATCATCATCATTATCTATTTTTGGTAATGAAAGTGCCAGGGAGCCTAATGAGAAGTAATGAAATCATCAAGGTGCTCAATGAAATATCCTAATGAAAGCACCACGAAGCCTAATGAAATATTCTAATAAGAATTCCATGAAATGGTAATGAAAGAGTCAAGGAGCTGAATGAAATATCCCAATGAAAATTCTAAGAAAATCTAATGAAAGCGCCAAGGAGCCTAATGAAATATCCTACTGAGAACTGTAAGAAATGGTAATGAAAGGGTCAAGGAACATAATGAAATATTCTAATGAAAGAATTCAATGAAATGGTAATGAAAGGGTCAAGGAGCTGAATGAAATATGCCAATGAAAATTTTAAGAAATGGTAATGAAAGGGCCAAATACCTAATGAAATATCCTTATGAGAAATGGTAATGAAAAAGCGAAGGAGTCTAATGAAATATCCTAATGAAAATTCTAAGAAATGGTAATGAAAAAGCGAAGGAGGCTAATGAAATATCCTAATGAAAATTCTAAGAAATGGTAATGAAAAAGTCAAGGAGACTAATGAAATATCCTAATGAAAATTCTAAGAAATGGTAATGAAAAAGCGAAGGAGGCTAATGAAATATCCTAATGAAAATTCTAAGAAATGGCAATGAAAAAGCGAAGGAGCCTAATGAAATATCCTAATGAAAAGTCTATGAAATGGCAATGAAAGGGCCAAAGAGCTTAATGAAATATCCTCATGATATCTCATTATCCTTGCCTATATCTTATGAAGATTCTAGTGATAAATTGAATGAAATAGATGGGCAATCCTAATGAGATGCCTTTCATAAAACCTGTGGCAGTATACACATTGCCTCTTGGACAGTTGTCATAGATTAATCATAAATAGTGGTAGCCACTAGTGGTTTGCTGTGCATAACGCGCTTTGGGAGCGGGAGATTGCGATGGAGCGAGGTGGATATTTATGGATGAGGCGTTGCAAGCCTGATGCGCATACGCCTGGTACGGATTGTTTGCATTGTCTTTTGTGGGATAGGGAAGTCAACTGGAATATTCGAGCAGTGGACGCATCAGATATACCATGTTTTGTTTTTGGAGCGAGAGGAAGTCATACCCTTTCATAAACACATATATTGTGTACAACATTGAGTGCCGTAGTTGTACTCAACATTTCGCGACGCTGAGAGACACCACCTTGATCTCATGGCCACTTGCGTCGTTCACGACATCGTCAAAGCACACAACAACAACCTCACACATCGGCACTTTCATGCAATGTGAGTACCACATTCTCTTTTCCGCAAGTTTTCTTAAAACAAAAGATCATAGATTTTGTGCTACTACTTACTACAGACCAAAACGATATGTGAGAAGACGAGCAAGGTAACCATAACGCGTACATCATATCTAACGCATACATGCTGTCGGAAGGGCATGGGAGTGCTGGGTGTGGAGGAGCACGCTATGGAGTACGTTGACGAGCTGGGAAAGGATCGTGAGGAATGGAAGAGGGTCGTGAAAAGTGCTAGTGAGTACTCACCTTGCTTTGTTCACCTTGCACAATGCTGATGCCTCAGGCGTCGAAAGCACTTATGCAGCAGTATTAACAAGAAAACAAACGAATCGAAGGGCGAAGTTGGACCAAGAACAGTGGGCTGCCTGTGATCATTTTCAAGCTCCTTGTCAACGTGTCGGCAGTTTCACGCAATGTGAGTTCGCTTTTCTGCAAAGTTCCTACTTACAAAAGGTCTAGACTTCATGCTACACCAATGCTACACTGCTACCTACTACGAACCGAAACGACAATGCAACAAAATAAGTAAGGTGTAAACGATGACTTTTATGCATACACGCTGCCAGGAGGGCACAGAAGTACGGGGAATGGATGGACACGCTACGGAAAGGCGGCGCTTCGCAAGGAGATACTGGGAGAGGTCATGAGTTATGAGTCATGTCGCATTGGATATCATACACGTCACTGACCATCTCAAAGCACTCGGCACTCCGCGTGGAGCGTTCTGAATTACTTACGCCGATTCTGCGGATGGAAATACGTCGTCTCAACACTAGAAACGAGCAAGAGCAACGTCTTGTAGTTATGGATGGATAAACGGAACCGGGACGCGTTAAACGACGAGGTATGTCAGTTTGACTCTGTAGCTTATCGTCAACTAACATACCTTTGTAGATTCGATTTCACTGTCTCGAAACACTTCCAAAGTCGAAATTGAACGCCTACGCGACGATCGTAAGTCAAGACGTTGACGTCAAACGAAAGGGATGGTGAAATACCTTTGCAGAACCAACATACCCGATGACAATAAGTTGGGTCAACGGCACGAGGGAACATCAACAGACTACACCCAACATCTGCAACGGCAGGGACGATCAGGGATGCGGGGAAGTATCCGAAGTAAGTGCTGCATTTAAGCTTAACCGTTACATGCACTGGGCTTTTCAAGTGATCTTCCTAGCATTGCAAGCCATTCTTGCTGCATTACTTGTTGTATGTATGATTATTCACTACAGGCTTTCCAAAAAAATGTTTTTCTCTAAATCTGGTCTATTGTCCTTTGTCGTACTTACAATTGAAGTTAAAACGCGCTCAAGCATAGCAAGTCAGGTGCAGGGAGCATGTGACATAGACATCGTTGATGCGGACGTTCGAACTTCGCAATGCGCATCCCTCCTACTTTCCCTCCATGTGTACTGTGCCTGAGGCACCTGTCCGTTTTCCGTTACCTATCTGGCTGTGAGCAACGCCAGTGAGCACTAGGACTCGGAGGGTAGGACCTCTTGCATCATGCATGAAAAGTGCCATCCACTTTGGGCATCTGCCCACTTTCAGATTCCTCTCACGCCCGGTCACTTTTTCTATTCTTTTTTCTGGGGCTTAGTATGCGCATCAGGCCATATTTTCTGTTTCTTTACTTCAACTCTCTAACTCACTTCACAGTACGTACTCGTTCAATGGCCCCCCAATTTCTGTTGTTCAGGACCACCGTTGTGCTACAGCTGGGTCGCCAACATCTCCTGGCTTCGCTGAGGCTTCAGCACCGCGCGATAGGCACTCTGGTATCGCCGAGTCCCTTCGTGGGTGTTTGCTTTGGCACAGCTGCAGGAGTTGTGACGACAGCCCTCTACCATGACCATCTCCACCATCTCTAGTGAGTACCATACTTCCCGGCTAACAAACGGTAATAGATTTGTTTTACTAGCTACAACAAGCCGAACCGACATGCAAGACAAACAAGGAACGATAACACATACACGAGTAATGTAACGCGTAAACACCATCGACAGGACTCAGGAGTGCAGGGAACAGACCTCTACACTATGGCGAGGTAGTTTTGTGTATCTAACACTGGTATATGGCTCATAAGCCACTGGAGAAGGTGAAAGAATGCCAGTACGTATGCCGCTTTGGATATCATGCATGGCACTGATGACCGTGGTCATTTCCAAGTACTCGGCACTTCGCATGGAGTGTCCTGGATTGCGTACGCTAGTTCTCCGGACGGAGATACATCATCTATGATCTATGAACGAGCGATATGTTGAAGTCATGAAGGCATAAACGGAGCCAGGACATATGCACACGCTAAACAATGAAGGTACGCCAGTATGCCTCTGTAGGTTAACAACACATGACCCACTTCAACAGAACTACAACAAACCCAATCGACACGCAAGAAGGCGAGCAAGGCGATGATGCATACACGAGCAATTCGACATGTAAACGCCATTGAAAGGGCGCAGGAGTGCGTGGAATGGACTAATACACTATGGCGAGGTGGTCTTTTGCATCTACAGCTGGTTTATGGCTCGTAAGCCACTGGAGAAGGTGATAAAAAGTCAGTACATACGTCGCTGTGGATATCATGCAGGGCACTAATGACTGTGGTCAATGCCAAGTAGTCGACACTTCGCATGGAGTGTCCTGGGTGGCATATGCTAGTTCTTTGGATGAAGATACGACCTCTGCGGTCTGTGAGCAGGCAGCAGCGATCTGTCGAGGTTGTGGTGGCGTAAACGGAGCAAGGACACGCGGACGGGCTAAACTATGGAGGTACGTCAGCACACCTCTGTGGGTTGGCGATGCATGATCCATTTCATGTTTTAGCAAAACTTTATGTGTCGCTTCGCATCACCCCCTCCTCCACTTGACAAACATTCTGAACGATTGACCGGTACCACGCCGCTCGAAGCTACGATCGTGTAGTCCAGGGATAAAATCTTGAAAGGAAAGGGCGCCCTTTTGCTGAGAAAAGGTGTAAGTACACACCTTGAACACCAGAATCACAAAAATTCACCAACCTCATTAGAGCAGTTTAGTCGGGGCTTATGGAGGATGCACGGATAATGGATGTATGTGATAGAGCTGGTGCTTGTGGTTGATCGTCATCGTCGTCAGGAATGGCTGGAGCATGAACTGGTTGATGGAGAATTCGAGTAAGTGCATCATTCTGACAAATAAAGCACAGACACGTACTCACCTGTGTTTGTCAGCTCCCCGAATGCATTACACGTTTCATGCATGTCATGGACGACGACGACAAGCAGTGTTCTGTGCACCAGAGAGGTAAGTCAATGAAAGAAAGAAAAAGTTCATACAAGACATACCGATGCCTGGGACATATAGGGATGTTAGGCGATGTTGGGCACACATCCTGTGCATCCGTTTACGAATCCCCAGGGGTTCTAGATACAGGTTCGTGACTGCTCTTTTGTCCAGAATCAAGTGGACCCATGCATGGCCTTAGTTCGATTCCTTCCTCAAGCATATTTGGGTAAAAAATCCGGAAAGATATATTGTTAGCATAGAATCAATTTGTATGCGCTTGAGTTTTGTTAATGCCCTGCGGAAGAAAAATGGTTTGAGGGTGCGCACACATGTTTACGGTCCCCAGGAACATTTTTGTCAGCGTGCAAACTTTTGACTTTGTCTACCAGCACATTTCTGCCCTGCTGACAACCTCCGATATCTGCCGGAAATCCGCAGATACTTGCGGCTGAGAACCTAGAGCCGGTTTTCACTGGCCTTGATGGGTGGCTGTGCTTTCAACAACACTACACGATAATAGTGTCCACTCCTACCATCTAGGGAACGACGCAGATTTAGATTCCCAAAAGAAAGAAGGCAAACAAATTCCAAAAACACCAACAACAGCTGTCCAATCTCCCAAAGAACAAGAACAGACACAAAGTCCAGCCTTAGAAGACTTTGCCAGTTGTTTCGGTTCTGATGAGGGGCGCAGCTGAGAGTCTCAATAGGGCGGATAGCGGGCAAAGTGTGAGGTGCGTTGGAAGTTGCAGGGGGGTGATGGCCGTGACTGACAACTGGCCCAGGTATTGGTTGAGATACAGCGGATAATGCTGCATCGGACGAGGTTACGAAGAACCTATTTTGCGAGATGGAGTTATTAGTGTTAACGTTGGTGAGCATGCTATCGATGATACAGGACAACCACACCCAGGATAACCACACGGCCGCGATGAAAACTACGCGACTTGTCTTCGTTGCATTGGCAGAGGCGACGACTGACCACCCGGAGAACTGTGATCTTCCAGGGTATGTAATCTCAATGTTCCTATGCAACTGACTCACTAACGCGTCACACAGAACTGACTAGGCTACGAGTTCCATTGCACTGCAAGGACCTGGTGTCAGATCTCCAAACAGTAGATGAATCCGTGGATTTCCTCCCAAGTTCCTTCTTTCCCTCGCCTTCTCAGATTTTTCCCCCCCTCAGGCTTCTTCTCCAGCATCCGCGGTGCACAGGGGGATGATTTCGAAGTCCGACTCTCAGAATTCCAGTCACGCTTGGGAACAATACACCATTCAGAAGTCATCCACGTCCTCGTTTCAATCACAGGTCGAGGGCGGAATCTACAACAACCGGAGGAATCTACAACAACCGGAGGAATCTACAACAACCGGAGGAATCTACAACAACTGGAGGAATCTGAAACAACTGGAGGATGAATCCTAAAGATTGCTCTACAGATTTGTACGGTACGTCCACGCTCCACCTCTCTCTAAGCGACAGTTTTCTGACAGTGCATTCGTTAGTATCGTACCATCCCCTCAGATTCGATTTACGCACACTAGGGATATGTTCTGGTCCCTAGATGATGTGCCGAGGACGACTTCTGGCAGAAATGGGTTTTTGACACGGTGCAGAGGAGAGGGTGGTTGTGCAGGAGAACAGTGCTCTGTCGCAAGTACGAACGTTAATTATCCGACCGATCAATTCCGCTGCTAAGATGTCTTCATTTCTAGAGCACAGTTTACTAGTCTATAGAAACCCGTACCAGTCTGTGTGTACTAAGCTATGTTGTGGCTCTGGTTTTCTTTGGTCAAGCCTAAGATTGACGAAGACACGTTCAACGTCCCACGTGCTCGACTCAATAAGGCGCATTGAATCACCTTGGAACACCTCCCCAATACTGGGAGATGTCTTGTACGTCCTCTTGATTTGGGTACAGCTCTAGCACCTCTGGCTTTGGACGATGAGCTGATCACACTATCATTTTGCAGGGTAAATGACGTGGCAACTGTTACTCCCAACATGCCCCTCGTGAGGATAGAAGTCTGCGACTTCAAATCATACAGGTTTGCTCATCATTGTTGTAGCATTTAAATGCTTATGAACTCTGTGGGGTCACCAAACGATAGGTCCATTCAGGACCTTCACGTCAGTGATTGGTCCAAATGGCGCAGGCAAGTCCAATTTGATGGACGCCATTTCGTTCGTTCTAGGAGTCAAGAGCGCGCAATTTCGAAGTTTGCAGCTTAAGAACCTTGTTTATTGGGACGAAGATTGGCCAAGAACAATGAGGAGGGGGTTGCTGACGGGGTTTCAGATCAAGAAGAAGAGGAGCAGGAGGAGCAGGAAGGTGAAGGAACGGCAAAGAAGGCTTGGGTTCTCGTTGTCATTCTTGACAAAGATGGCACAGAATGGAAGTTTCAGCGAACGTGAGTGGCCTCATTGAAGTTCTTTCCTTCCACTTATCACACGTCAGAATATCCACAAATGGCGCATCCGAGTACAAACTCGACAAGAAAGTCGTCACTTATTCCGCTTACAATGCTGTCCTTATCTCTCTCAACATCCTCATAAAAGCCAAGAATTTCCTTGTATTCCAAGGAGATGTCGAAGCTGTCGCCTCGCAATCACCTCGAGAACCTTCGCGCCTCATTGAACAAGTTACTGGCTCACTAGAACCTACGAAAAGGCTAAGGAGGCTCAAGACAAAGCTACTGAGGACGCCACTTTTGATTTCATCAAATGGAGAGGAATCACGGGGGAGATAAAGCAATACAAGGAGCAAAAGGGGGAAGCGGACCGGTTTGAAGGTCTCTGTCAACAACGGTGGAGTGTCGGGCCTCGACACTCCAACACTAAGAGAGGCATGTTTGGTTGTATTTGGCAAGGGCTTCAGATTGTTTGGCAGAAGCTTCGGGGTAGATACACAGTTTGTACGAGGAGAGGCAGGACATCATCAATCCATCCACTCTGTGTTGTGTTTTCGCGTGCAGAGCATTCCCTTCGAGTCACTCGGCACCTCTCCAACGGGTGCGTAACTATCTTTTCAATGTGATTGGTATTAATGTCATTTTAGGATGAGTTGATTCTGCAACGTATACTGGTCAAACTCTCCCATACATATCAAGGGAGCCATTGAGAACAATACCCACGCCATCGTCAAGAAGAACAAAGAGTTGACGGGACTCCGCGAAGAGCAGAGAGTCCACGACAACGCTTTAGAGGCAGCGCGAACGGAGCAGGTGAAGGCTAGGACCGCCGTCATGCAGAAGGAGAAGGGAATCAAGAAGGCCGAGAAAGCATTGGATGGCAAAGTCCGCCGGCTCCATCATCCAATTCTTCTGTCACTGACATCTTGCAGAAACCTGAACTTGTCACGATCAAGGCTCATGTTACCCGGAAGATGAACAACACAGAAATCGAAGGAGGAGGTCGTCAGAGACTTCAAGACTCGGCAGGAGAAGTTTGATCAGCTGGAAACAGAACTGAAGAGTGTGCGTCGAGATGCTGACAAGGCTCAAGGTTGAAGGTTTGTGACAAGTCCCTTTTCGTTCCTTGTGTCCGCTGATCTTACTCAACAGAGAAGCAGAGAAAAACATCTCAGCACAACGTAGTGCTGACTGAGGAAAGCCTGGACGAATATCGCGCTTTGTAGGCTGATCCCCAACGTCAGCTGAATGTCTTACTTACATGGATTTTCGGGAAATCGTCGTCAAGCAAACTCGCCGTTGATGAACAACAGACCCTTGAAACCCTTCTTCGTGAAGAGAAGACTTCGAGCAGAACACTTGCCCAACTCACTGAAAAGCAAAAAGGTTACAAGCACGAATCGGAACGGACATGTTACCCCGAAAGCGCCGCTCGCAGACTCTTCTCCTCATGTTCGCAGGCAAGCTCTCCGGCTTCCTCCACACCAGCCGACGACTTTACCTTTGCCTCCAACAGAGTTGCCGCCGATATCGACTTTTGCAATACCTCGTACACGCACTACTCGCAAGGATGCCTTTTCTTGGATTGGCGGAGCATAACGGCGCTGTACCCTCTGTTTATAATTAGTCCTGCGAAGGCCAATGGGGTTTTGGACGTTCGGATTCCAAGTCATTGTTATTATGGGAGTAAATGAAGCCATCCATGTTACCCTCTATGCAGGCCTCTTCTATCAGCGCAAACTTTTTGTCCGTGCTCAGATTTCGTGCCGCTGAGCCCATGAGCGATGTTTGCCTTAATACTGGTGTTGAACAACATAGGTTCCTGAGAAACCAATGCAATTTGCGATCTCAGCCACCTCTTCAGGTCCATACCCTAAATTTTGACAACACCGGCTGTGGGATTGTAGAACCGTAACATGAGAGACACAATAGTCGATTTTCCCGAGCCTGAAGCGCACACAAGAACAAACTGTTTTTCCAGCTTCAAACTTCAGCGACAAACCTTTTAATGTGATAAATTATCGGTCGCGAAGACATCCTGAAACAATTTTGCCATTTATGTTTTCGAGTTTCAGTCCGTTATCAGAGGAATCGCTGGAATCTGCATTGAGAAGCCTTCCATAAGAGGAGACAGACGCGATGCTGAAGACGAGATTGTGAGCCCGGTGGGCAATCTCACTGAATCTGAGGAATGCTGAGCAGGAAAGATGCGGAGAGGGCAATAGGAGGCGTAACGGTGCGCGCTGGGATGGCGGAAATGTCGGTTTTGGATAAGCAGAAGAGGAGGAAGATGCAAAGGATCGAGCTGAAGATGAAGGTTGTGGACAACGAAGGGGAGGACGAAGAGAATGCGGGCGTGCACGAGGAGAAAGACGCAGAGGTGGTTGATGATAAACACGCAACTGAACAGGACCGATTGATCATTCAATTGATATATATTGAAGTCGAGATTTTTGATAGTATATACAATTTGAAGAGAGCTCGAAGGAAAATAAGGGCAAGAAAAATGACTATCAAGGGGTCCGTTACAGATGGTAGAGCCGTCAAGAAAGGTGGATCCGGGGTATTGTCAAACGAACGGGTGAGCGGGCGAGTCTTAAAAAGATTTTGCTCAAGGACAACTTCAATCGTTGCAGGGGAACTTACCTCAAAGTGGTTCACACTCATCTTTGAAGTCCATTTTATGCCTTCCTGTCGTCCACCTGTAACCCCCATTATCAAAGAGCACCCCGTCGCCCTCTGGATAGACATGAAGCGTCAGAAGACCAGTTCCATCTGATCTGAATGCTTGAAGGGTATAGTGTAAGAGGCCGTCGGATCGACTTTGGTGAAGACCACCCCTTCCGGTATACTTGTCAGATTTACTTCGTTTTCATAGGAAATGGCTTACATCAAAACCCAGTGGGCTATTTGGTAGCCCTTGCTCTCGACTGTGGCACTCCGATGCGCAAGGCAACGCCCAATACACCCTTGAGCGTGGTGGGCCTTCTGGCGACGTGGTCTGTTATTTCGAAGCGCAAGCAGCATTGGGATCAGTGGTTTATAAGTAGAAACGGATTTGGTGGACAACGGATTTGGTGGATGTAGCGCGGGTGACGGCACACATGCGAATGCAAATAAGATTTAAAGTTACCAAACATGGCGGTGCATGGCTACAATGGAAATTTGGAGATAGAACTCAATGATCAAAATTCCCGAGGCGTAGCAAGGAAAAACGCCTTGCTGACTCGAGAAACGATGGGTGCGGGTGCCATTCTATGGGTGGCAACCACCTTATTTTGACGTAGAACCTCCATGCCGAAAAGCTTTATATGAAAAGGGCGGGGTGGTAAGGCCGCGGATGCCTACCTGTTTCAGAATCGAATGTTGGAGACAGACAGAATACTTGGGGACCTTGCGTCTGAAATTTCCCAGCTTGGGATTGACACGAAACGAAGTCCAGCCTACCGATCTAATTGGCTAGCTGTCGGTAGGCATACATATTCTTCAGACACAAAGTGTTGATCCATCCAAAGTACAAATTTAAAGGTTTGAGTTCCCGTGGCCGGTGGCTCGAAGGAAATCTATTTGGTGATGTTTGGCAAGGGCGTCACTTGAATTTTATATGGCATTGAGACCATGTTGCCATGAGAGCTCCTCCACAATGTTGGAGTGGAGGAGATCGAAGCAGACGTATAGGAGAGCGGCAAAACACTCCTTGTTTCCAACGTCTACGAATTATGAAAGTAGCTCCTCGGCGACCTCTGTCGATGCTGAGACGGCGGCGGTGACCATTGCGTCCTTGTACAATTTGTCTTGTTTTGAGAGCGATATTGACTCTTCCCATCGCGCGTTTTTCTAGAGGTTAGTCGTCAGCAAAAGTAAAGCAAGATGCGGATGGGTCCCCAACCTTGTACAGATGAGCAGCAAGTCTGCGGAATTCAAGAAGCTCGTGTTTTTCCAGGCATTTAGCAAGGCTGATGTTGTTGAAGTTGTCGAAACTGTCGATAGAATCACGGAGTGTGTTGTAATCTTCCTCCTCAATCAAGAGGTCATTGTATGTATCGTTGACGGCTTCGATATTGAGCTTTGAGAAACAGATTGGGCAGTTGCAGATCAAGAAAACAGCAGTACCCACATGTTGTACGGCGATAAGGTACGAACGAAGGAGGGGAATATGGTCCATTGGGCGGAACATACGAACGACGCGGCTATGATCAATACGCAGGATGAGAACGCTAAGCAGATCCGTCAACAGCATTGGTTGCTCCTGGAGGTAGAACGGCAATGCTTTGCAGTAGCTTAAATATTTCTGTCAGCAAGCGAAATCCCGCACACTCTCAGAAGATCACTTACATCTCCACGTTTGCTTCCCGAACGATGACTTCTTTGTATTGGTTGTGTTCCCAAGCGTCAGAAGAGCGTTCAATCATGGCCAGAGCAGCATTATCCTTGAGTTGTATTGGTCGAAGCCACCATGATATGTAAAAAGAAAGTACGCACAAATTCATCATATTTGATGTATAGGAACACGAGTTCGGGCCAAAGGTGTGCTTTTTCCGTTGCCTTGATAACCTTGGGGGTATTGATGCGAGAAACGAAGAGCTTCGAGTGTTCCATAACTGGGATGTGACTAGTGAGCAAGTATCCAGAAGTGAGATACTACCTTACGTGTTAGTTTGATAGGCGAAGACTCACCTGGTGAATCAGCTGTGGCGGGCTGTGCACATAAAGTCATCAGTATCAGTGGTAATTCTGTGGCCATGCGTACTCCCAAACAGACGCGTTCAGACTCCCGTGCCACGAGGATCCACAACGCGTCGTTTGGAAGGAGCAACATCAGACCAAAAAGTGAACTCAACATGATGTATCTCCGTCATACATGATCTACAAGATGGTGGGTCGTCAGTACATGTAGAGACATGGATGGCCAGAACCAGACAGAACCTAGGAATGTCTTACCGCAAGCTAACCAGAAGGCTTTGTATACTATGGTTACCCCCTCCTTCGGTTGGACCTAACATTCGGTTCCCGCTGCAATTCTCCGCCGATTTCTCTAGTTTTTTGCAAGAACACTCTAGCTATATCTATTTACATAGTCCTTGGTTTTTTTCCTGCAGAAAACGATGCAGAACAGAGGTAGGAGATATGGGTGGTGTCACGCTCTGTAGGTCAGACTGTGAATCCTCTACAGGCGCACATATGTTGGAGCATTGTTGATCATGGCAAATCCGCGTAGTTCCCATATCCCTCAAGGCACGCTTCCTGAGCATTTGGCGAAGCTTCCGATCATGAAAAACATGGTCCTCATCACAGAAGTGTTCTCCTGTCCTGCGTATAGTTTGTACTTGTCAAGTGGAAGTGAGTTCTCCCCTGTATCCTGAATCCCCAGCCAAATCCCAGGCCATCAAGTTTGATCATGATGGCGTTTCTGTTCGGTTTGATGGGATCATCTGTGACAACCAAACGTTAATTATAATTAGGTCCAACCGAAGAAGGGGGTAATTACGATAGTATATGGCCATGGGACTCAGATCTAGAGTCGTTAGTCGGATCAAAAATGAACCCAACTGTTTCCCACCATGTAAATCAGAACGTCCTGAGATACAAAATAGGCACGTGTCTTATTACTAATATGACTTTATAATAATTTCTACGAAATAATAGTACTTAATTATTCCTTGCTATGTTGAACCGGAAAGCTCCATCGCGGATCCAACATTCCAATGCCCAACTCCCACACAAGACGACGGGGAGCTGCAAGGGTCATTGACCCAAGTGAAGTTGGCCTTTGTTGAGGAGAAGCTGAGCGATGGGTGTACGAGGACCAAGGCACATTCGGTGAGTCCACGACGCGCAGAGAGAGAAGGCAGAGTGTTGGAAGAGAGGTGTGAGGACAGAGTGAGAGGTTACTCTTGAAGAATAGTGTGCGTATTTGAGAGAATTGACGTTTCGCAAAACCGAGCCACAAGGGAGGCAGCATTCTAAGAAGGTCAAGCGGGCACAAAACAGAAGGGCAAGTGTGGCGGATGGTGAGTCGAGTCACTTCGCGTGCGTTCGGCAAAGCCGAGACGTGCAGAGTCTATAAAAAGTATTTGTGGGGAGAAAGAATGAGGCCTGAGGCCGGCTAGGATGGATGGCTCATGCGCATGCGGCAGAACTAGATTAGAGATGATGGTTAGGAATGTGTCAGCGCGAGTTGACGAGAAGGCATGGAAAGCATGAGAACAGGACTCAGAAGATAGGCAAAAGATAGGTGTACATGCAGTCGCTAGTTGTTGATGAAAAATGAACAGCTGTACATGTTTACCACTATGTAAATCAGAAAGTCCTGAGAAATACTTAGATACAAGATAGACACGTGTCATTATTACTAATTATATGACTTTATAATACTTGACAAGCTTTAGACCCATGTCTACGCCACGATGCTCGCTGTGCTCGACCGTTGCTTCGACACTGGTCACAGCTTGCCGGGGGCAAGCCCCCTGGACCCCCTGTGTTGAATCCAGCAAACGCCGCTCATGCGGCTCGAGGGTGTGAACTGCTTAGTAAGATAAAGCTGAATTTGTCAGCCATCAATCTTTGTGTTTTCATATAGAAGAAGAGATTTAAATTTCCCATTCGTGGAAAGCATTTACACAAGACGAGGGAGCCGCAGGGGGTCATTGATACAAGTGAAATTGGCTTGGGGCACGGCATCCATATACATACTCTACAACCCTCCGAGCCCCCGCTGCTACGGTAGAAAGAAGACGGAGCTCCTTGTCAGAAGAAATAAATTTCTTTTCAACACCGCACTCACCAAAATAAGTGGTGGTTGGTACTGAAGTGGAACGGTAACAGACGAGCAGTGTTCAACTAGTACTCGCTCCACTTTGGAGATTGGAACTCGCAAGGTCACCGAGTGGAAAGGATAACATACGCTAAATTCAAGTCGGTGAGCGAAAAATTTCTCGTGAGAAATACCTTAACTTACTCGGTCAATTGGTAGGACATGAATTACGTCTTCGTAACCTTCCAACCTGAAAGGGGTTAAAGCAAAATGACAGATGACTTTCGAGAGCGCAATCAAATGGACATATGTGGCTGCTTTTTGACACAAGAAGCCTCCAGCAAAGCCAAATTTCTTGTATGGGTCAGCTCGATCCACACGGTTTGGGACCATTGGGACATGTTCTTGAACAATCAGGTAGCAACAAGACACATTTTTTCCACCTGAGGTCTGGTGTGTATGTTGAAAAATTTTTGTCACCTTGCCTGCACGATGTGTTTCCATACCATCCAGGTTAGGTGATTCGAATATGATGGCACTATTTCGAGAAGCCGGTGAAAAACAGGTGGCGTAAGAGACACCATGGCTGGAGATCTCTTCAACTGCATGTGCGTCTGCGGGGATAAGGGCACCTGGGTCGGACCATTCAATATGGGTACGTAAGAGCTGATAATGATCATCTTCGAGCGTAATAGGTCTCGCCTTGGATGTCGTTGAGTATTCTGGAGTGGAAGGGTCCAGCAATGCAGCACGTCGAAATCCGCGAATGTCTTCTTGCTCTATGCATTTCATGGTGTCGACCATTTCGACCACTGTTTGATGTATATCCTCATCATCCACAAGGATACCACGAAGATTGGCAGCCCATGCCGACGTCTTCACCAAAGTACATTCCAACTGACCTGAAAGTTTAAATTTAAATCAGCCTAAATTGTGTGGTCTCGACCTGTAAATATCACAGACCTATCTTTTGATTTGTGTTCAGGCGATGCAGAAAGTTGATATAACGTTCATAGTACATTGAGGTGCGTGGATGATTGGGTCCAAACAAATGCATGAAGTCTCCAAGATGCAAGGCAGCGTGATGCACAGGCCGGAGGGGATGATTTGGGAACAATGTCTGCACCCCAGTCAGGTAACGCAGCATGAGTTTGTTGTAATCGTCAACTTGATTTGGAGAGGAAACACGCATATTCGCAATACGAACAGCACTGACGAGGTCCATAAAATTTTCAAGAAGCGCCTGCTTACGGCCCGTATCCTCTTGCCAAAGGCGTATAAGGGTGATTGGTAAATGAATAGTGCAAATCACTCGCCAGTTATCTGCACTGAGTTTGCCCCGTTCCTTTGTACCCCAATTTGGCGGGGCAGGGCTGACCCAGGAAGGGAGTTGTGTGACCCTCATATCTGCCCAGATCTCGTTCATGACATCTAATGCGAGAACCACCTGTCCTGTTTCCTTCGGCGGGGCAAGGCTGTGAAGGGTGCGATATTTTTCCGGATCTCCGTCAATCTGGTGGCCGTTTAGTGCGGCGAAGGAGACGCGATGTAGGAGGCTCACCGACGCAAAAATGGAATCCAATAGGGTACGCTTCGTTGCCTTGGCATTGCCGATGTCGATGCCGCCAATACTCAGCGCCTCCTGAAGCTGGCGGAACATGCTAATGGTGCCCTGCTTAAATGCTTGCATGCGGCTCCGTACTTTCTCGTCTTTGTTTGTGATATGTCAGATCACACGCTTGAAAGCGGAAGTCAAGTTTATTTGGCCAGCCGTTGCTTCATTCTGGGCAACGTCTTTTTCTGGCCCTTGGTGAGCATGTGCCGCTTCATGAGGGGCTACGCCTCCTTCCTCTGCGTCGTCATCGCTGGAAGATCCGGAAGAGCTCTCTCCGTCATTATCACTCTCGCTTTCACTTCCTAAGATTACAGAGGAGAGATCCTCAAGTAAACTTGTTCCGGTGTCCATACTGTCGCCTTCGTGGAGTAGCAATGAATGTACGGTTGGGTCATCAATGCTACTTCACTAAAAAGCAAGATTAAGTCCAGCTGAAGATGCATGGATCCCTATGACTTACCCAATAACAAATATTCTTGGCAAGCACTACCTTCGTTCCAGCCACCAATTTGCGGCCGTCACCGCGGATGCCTTCTGCCTGGCAGAAGCCATAGAGGACGCTTCGATGCAGATCTAGTAGCTGATAAAATAGTCTCGGCTTGTTCTTCCAGATCAAATGCCGACATAAATCTAGCTCTTTCTTGGACGGCATACGAACTGCGCGAGGAGAGGGCCGGGTGACCAGACCGTCACCTCCGACCTTCACATTGACATCAATCCGAAACAGGCGGCGAGTGTGGTTAGGGTAAAGATTGAGGTCGAGGCAATGAACGGAGTCAATGATAGCATAACGAATCGGATCAAAATAAGGAAGTTCCAAGAGCGGTGACCATCGCAAGCCGCAAGCATGAAATATAGACGTTCAATTATCCTCGCTCTGTGCGTCTTTCCAAAGCCTGGAAAATATACGGATAAGATCGAGATCCTTCTCTGGCCACTCACTGCGATCCAAGATTTCTATATCATCGATATCGAGGTCGCAGAAAGTGCAAAAATAGTGAGCCTTGCTGGCTCCTGGAAGACCCAGGATCTGACGAAGCGCGAGCATGTCAGCGATGACTGGCACGAGCATCCCCTTGTACAGCCTTCTGAGGCGGTACTTGTAGGTGCGAGTGAAAAATATGCCAGGATGCCAAAAATCTTGAAGATCGTTGACAACGAGTTGTAAATATGGATTGATCTCATCTTTGGAGGGCTTGTGAGGTCCTTGTATGACTCCGACAAGAAGCATATTTTCTTGGAGAAAGCGGAGATGTGGTGGCAAGTTTACACAAAATATCCAAACTCCTGTTGACGACACTGATTGCTTCGCAGTTTTCATTCCAAAGGGATCGAAGCTGTCAACAGAAAAACCAAAGATAACGCGCCCCTCGCTCAGTTTACCTGGTAGGAAAGGAGCACCACCGCTGTCCTTCAAGTTGTTGAATATTGGTGATTGCCATATATCATCAATTGGGGCATTTGGATCTCCCCGTGCGCCTTGAGGGTAGCTTTCCAATATATCCTCCATTCCCTTTCGTGATATTAGTCGCCCAAGCCACGACTTGAGGTCCTGGTGATGATACTTGGCGCGAGGTGATAACCTTATCCTGCCACCACCAAGGACTCTCTCGGTCCACAGAGGAGTGTCGCAAGGGGAGCTTGAAGGTGTTTTCCTGAATGAGCAGTGTGATGCCGTAGAATGCGAGTTCCTGGAAGGGGCGCCACTGAGATCATATGGGTACAGGCAATGGCATGTGGGACACGACACAAATTTGCGAAGGATAGGGTCTATGTCGAAATGAGATGACGCAGGTCTCGGGTCCTTAGGTATCAGACTCACAACGTCGGACAGTAGCCCTGCTGAATGAGCAAAGCCACGAAGGCCGGCAAGATGAACCCTAAGAGCCCTGCGAGGGGTGAAATAAATGTTTTCTAGTACGAGTGATACCAATGATGCAGCCCTCACTAAAGGATTCCAGGGGCCACAGTGATAAAAATGAGATGCTGAAAAAGCCGTCATGAGCCTGTGCAAAAAGCAAAAACAACAAAGTTGAAAGATTCACCAGTGTTGACAACAACCTTTCCAAGATTCAAGCATTCTCTTTGTTGATCCCATTCGACTTGCTTCTCTTTTTCCAGTTGTCGAAGCCCATCGTAGATTCGATCAATCAGACCTTCAACGTCGTCGGATAGGTCCAAAGTCAAAAACAGTGAAAGGAGCTCGCAATATCGACTCTGAGTATCTAAGAAGGCGCGGTTCGCCCCAATGGATGACTGCAACCGATGAAGGCCAGTATTGGGTTGAATGAGCTCCAGGTCAGAGCGTTGCGTGAATTCTCCGTTGTACTGTGGGATGTTTACAAAGACTAATGGGTGTGTGGGGTTGGTCACAGGAAAATCCGAAATGATGTCGATTTCTTGAGTCATGATACCGAGCCAGTTGCTTGGCTCTGAATTTGAGCTTGCTCTTGGGGCAAGGCTGGTCGATTGAACGACCACAGAGCGGTCTCCAGCGGATCTCGAAAGATGTTTTCGGAAAGGCCGACCGGAGGGTCCACCAGATCTAGCAAGTCTCTGGTCATCCAGGCGATGATTGTCTCAAGTGCTTCTGGCTTGAATAACACCCGGACCATCGTAGTCTCTGGTTATGGGGTTGTATACAGTGCAATGAGAACGACAGGTGCAAAGGACTGTTTTAGACCGTATGCGAGGTTGAGTAGCCAAGGGGAGACCTTGGCCACTCATTCCAAAATACGAGGTGATTATAATGCAAGGGGAGTCGTGCGGATCCACAAATCGATATTGAGATGAGATATTGATCAATGAGTAACTAGTCTGATCGCGAATCCAGCACTTCGTCTAGATCTTAAAATCACTTCAAAATAATTAAAAGAACTCCATTTTTTTAGATTTGAATTCGTATCGATTACGGCCTATACTAGGAATCATATTATCGCCACCAACGTCCGTTGAAGAAGTGAAAAATATCTGAAGTACACTTCGAAGCAACGCACACATCAATTGTCAAACACCATATCCAAAGGTATAAGAGCATCGGGCGGATCCAACCAACGCCAAACCAAGATCCTGAGCCATCGATTCACCCTTGAAAAGCAGAGAACCAACTCCCCATGCATGAAAATCGTCACATTTTTCCTTGATGACAAGAACGAGGTGGCATCGACAATTTGATCCTTCTTTACAAAGGAAGATGGTTTAGTAAAGCAAGCCATTACGACCGCAATGCAGGAAATGATGATGATGATGGCAAGAAAGAAAATGGCCTAGTCAAGCGGGCCGTGAGTGAGTATGTTGAAGCAAACATATAATGTCCATACTGTTATTTTGCCATCAGTTGGTGCCAACTTTCATTGTCTAAACGTGTAGGGAGTGGCGAACACCATAATTTCACCTGTATCTCCTGTCGCAGCTGCTATGAAGGAGACTCCATCATCATCTTTAGCCTGGAGAACCCATGTTACTTGTGGGTGTGGGCCAGTGCTATGCATGGCATGTATGAGTCCTTCCTGTGGACTCTAAATTTAATTGTAGGAAATTGGTCATGTGACCACCCTCCTGACATCCCATCAGCTGCAATGTCATGTAATCACTTTATGATTTTCTGAGTTTTGTTCTATATTTGCAAATCGACCCTGAGCCCTGAGCCTAGCCATCAATATTTTAGCAGTGATGTGTACTATTCTTATTTTTCCTTTTTCCTTTTTTTTGATTTGATTTTATAGCAATTTTTTCCAATTTTATAACTATTTTTCTGTTTATGGTAAAATATTTCCATTGTGGGTGTGGGCCAGTGCTTTGCATGGCATGTATGAGTCCTTCCTATGGACTCTGAATTTATGTAATCATTTTATGATTTTCTGAGTTTTGTTCTATATTTGCAAATGGACCCTGAGCCCTGAGCCTAGCCATCAATATTTTAGCAGCAATGTGTACTATTCTTTTTTTTCCTTTTTTTTTTTTTTTTTTTTTTGATTTTATAGCAATTTTTTTCCTTTTTTATAACTATTTTTCTGTTTATAGTAAAATATTCCCACAGTCCTGTTTGCATATATCTCAAGAAAGAAGATAGTTAGTTATATTTTGTGACCTATAATAGCATGCTCTATATATCTGTGGTAAATTTCCTTTTTGGGTTAAAATTCCCACAGTAGCAGAAACACAGCCTCTTACTTAGCTCCATTAACAAAAATTGTAGCCCCTTTCCTTACCTTTACAAATATGTATAAATAATGTCATGCAGACCATTCCTCATTGAGAAAAACACAAAATACTGAAAAAATTGGACACTTTTTGGAAATTGTCATGCATTTTTGACCAATATCTCAAAGAGCAAGAAGGCTGGTCTGATGATATAGTCATATTGCATAATATAATAATATTTTTACATAATTATCTTAATTTTCCATATTTAAATATGGACCCTGAACACTGGACACAGCCCCTCTACATCATGGCAACAGAAAAAGTATCATTTTTATTTTTTTACTCATTTTTTTCTGATTTGCTAGCTATTTTTCTTACATTGTTCTATATTTAGATATGAACCCTGAACCCTGAACACAGCCCCTTCAACACCATGGCAACAGAGAAGATCCCTCTTAATTTTTGACTATTTTTTTGTGATTTTCTAGCAACTTTTAGCTGGTTTCTATATTTAGATATTGACCCTGAACCCTGAACACAGCATCTCCAACTTACTAAGCAATATGTTGATTTTCTACACATTTTTTGCCATTTTATTTGCCATTTTTGCTGATTTTATGGCTGCTTTTCTGCTTAAGAGAAAAGGTTCCCGCGGTGATGAAAGGTAAATCAATCAATCAATCAATGAATCAATGAAAAATTTGCCTAAGTTCTCAGTTGATAAAGAATGAGTCTTACTCGTAAACTCGTAAGGACTCATAATCACATTTCTGGTCTTTAATGTTGCTATACTATTGTAGAGGCTGTGTTCAGGGTCCAGTGTACACTTCCAAATATGGCAATCTGCCCAAATATAGCCAGAAAATGTTGTCTACAAGTTTCTTTATGTTTTCTTTAATGTCCAGCTATTTGCTCCAAGTGCTTTTTTGTGCTGTCTCTATTTTTAGATATGGACCCTGAACACAGCCCCTTCAACACCATGGCAACAAAGAATATCACTTTTATTTTTGGGTATTTTTTCTCATTTTCTGGGAGTTTTTACCTCATTTCTATATTTAGATATTGACCCTGAACACAGCCTCCCCAACTTACTGATCAATATTCTGATTTTTACATATTTTTTCCCAATTTTCTAGTTATTTCCCCCAATTTTATGGCTGCTTTTTTGTTTAAGGGAAAAAGTTCCCGCGGTGATGAAAGGTAAATCAATGAATCAATCAATGAATGAATGAAAATTTTGCCTAAGTCCTCAGTTGATAAAGAATGAGTCTTACTCGTAAACTCGTAAGGACTCATAATCAGGATCCTCCGCAATAGATGACGAGAGGGAATATGCTCCGTGTTTGTTAAAAACTTGTTGAGAACAAAGGCATGTACAACGCCTTGCAGAGTCTCCTGCATAAGATACGAGGAATAGTAATGACCGCCCTGTGCAATCACATCATCTATGCCATATACCCAATGTGCAGAATTGGGCAGCATATGACTGCAATATCATGAGATAATGCCATGATTATCAACACAACACTCACAGTTCATCACCAGGCCGAAGAACAACAGCCTCAAAGTCATACTTGATATCCTTGGGCTTCCCAGAGAGAGAAAAACCATCTTCATCCATGTAGAAGTCAATTGAAGAGAGTTTTTTCGAATCTTGTGGTCTCAAGAAGGCCCACAGTTTTCGTCCAACTTTAGTGCCATATCTTGTGTTAAACCCATCGCAGTCAATGTGGAGAAAAGTGAGAACATGCTTAAGACCGGCAATACCCCATTCACGGTCCTGGGTTGGGAAGGGTCCATGAAGCGGAATTCTGTGGGTCCCACGGGTAACATTCCATGCAACAGCATCTGTTTCATAATTGTTTGAAGGACGATAGGAAGACCACATGGGGAGGTCAAGTCCATTCAAAATCTTGCCAGTGCTCGAGGCATTCTCAAGAAGGTCTTTAACATGGCCACTGACGACAGAGGGAACACAGTCAGTCCCTGGGTTGATGACTGAGAAGTCTATAACAATGATTTAGATTATTAGACCAAAAATATATATATATAAGTTCAAACGAACCGGTAATGGAGATCTGTGCAGTCATGGAACCAACAACGGTGCGAAGGCCTTTGGCATCAAACTGCATCTTTTCATCAAAGGGGAGCCCAGTGACGACGACCTGTTTATGGCGCATTTTGTTCTGGATGTCTGAGGCAGACATGGTCGAAAAGTCTTGATGATGCAATTTTGCCAGACAAGATTTTTGCGGATCCACGATGTGAGGAGGACGACCCTCAATGTAACCATCATAAACAAGTTCCATAAACTCTTGGAACCGGTCATTGAAGACACCATGCTGAATGATAAAATATAAATGATTATTAAAACTCATAAACAAGTTTGACATGTACATGGAATTCTGGCGTGAATTCATGAGGATTGCCATCAATATCGTAAACTGTGAATGACCGGTCACAGACAATGCGAGGAGCTTCTTCTTTACTAAGAGAAATCTCTTCGTCCTTGCCCTGTAAAGCTGATTAGCATGGACAAGACTGAAATGAAATGAAACACACATAATCGTGCAGTATTGCAGGTTCAAACATTGAGAGAAACTCATCAACATTGATTGGCTTATCTGGAGAATTCCCAATAGAACTGAATCGAGAGCGTTTCCTAGGATTATCCTCACCACCAGTCACTTGGGAACCCTCCGCTTTGGGTCCCTTAGTGTCTACCTTTGATGAGCCAACCCTGGGTTTCTTCAAGTTTCCAGGATCACCCCTTCCACCCCTGTTGCCTGAGGTATTCCCAATAGGCTTCTTGACACCACTGTCTGTAGACTCATCTGACGATGACAATGAAGATTCTGGCAATGATGAGCTTCAGCAGAAAACAAAAGCAAAAAACACAGCTCCTGCCTCACCTTCATCGTTGGTATTGTCATTGTCAGACAGTTGCACCTCAGGATTTGTTTTTTTCGCAGGCCTAGCTGGCGAATGCTCTAGAATACAGTAAACATTGATTATTATCGGATCATAAATGCAAGAAAAAGGTAACATGTCAACCCACCAGAATCTTCGTCTTCAGATGACGATGATAATTCACTAAGGGCGCCCATCTCAATATCTTCTTCGCCTGAAAGATTTTTTCCCAACACATTGAGTGGGAGGGAGATATGAGAGGGATTAACAGTCCCAAGGTGAGGGGATAATATGGGTCGGGATTGAAAAACTGAATTGAGAACTGAGGCCAATGAAGTTTCTAGACTTTCTGGCATTGGTGAACCACCATCAGGGTCAGGGGTAGAGGGCAATTCAGGACGTTTGGAGGTGGGTAATGGTGTGGGGAGCATTGGGGAATCACCATCATGGTCCATTGGAGCTTCAAGATGCTCTTCATTGATGCAAGATGCATTGTCCTTAATTGATGTTGAACGTTGAGTGTTGGGGATGACTGAGGCTTCTGGCATGGGCCCACTAACTTGTATGTCTGGAGTAAGGGTGTTGGAGGCACCTTCTATTGCTAATTGCCTCCCAACAGCCAAACCAGGCTGTAATGGTGTTGAAGAAGAAGAGGGCTGGGCTGTAAATACAACAAAGAATAAATAAATGAAGTTTGAAAAGCGTCTAACATTTCTCACCTAAAGGGGTGCAAAACATGCGACAATCATGGGGGTTGTTGGATGCTGCCTCTATCTCGGCCCACGGCAATCTTGACACCAGTTGTGTTAAAGCTTCATGAGGTGTGATAGTCACATCAGCAAGCGCTATAAGAGAACGCCAGATGGATCTCTCAATTTTAAGCACGAGGGGTGTCTTCCGAGGAGTTAACTCTGCAAAGGCTTCAAGAACGAGCCGACGATTATAAGACCTGGTGATTATCCGGAATGGAAAGAGCAAATAGAAAGGAGTCAGGAGCAGTGCTAATTGCAGAGGTGTCCCTAGTTGGTGGAGGGTGTGCAAAGCTGTCTCTCCATCAAGTAAATCTTGCAAGTAGTAAGTCCCCTCCTCTTGATCATTGATGAATTCATCTGTAGAGGTCTCGTCTTTGAAGATGCTGAGAGATATGAGTATCGGATATCAATGTAACATGAGTCTAACGCACCGGAGACGGTCATTTAAAATATCAGGATAGTCAGGCAGAGACCCATCTCGGAATTGGGTCATCTTGAGGTAGTAAAGATGCAGAGCAGCTTGAAGAAAGTTGTCGACAACATTCATGTAGCCTGCTTTTTCTTTGTTCTTGCTTGCCATCCGTAGGAGAGCAAGGTGTTTGCTTCCTGCAAGGAGGTCGTCAGGAATTTGAGGTAGTCCCGACTGACCTATAAGTTTCCGGAAGTTAAGCAGAGCTTTGGGCCAATTTTCTAGTCTGTCAAACCCCTGCAAGCAAGGAAAATTAGCTTGAGGATCAGAATATATATAAATCAACATACAACAATCTTTCCACTATCCTGCTCAGACTTGTTGAAAGCCAAGGGAGGAAGTAGGCGACTGGGAGGATGCAAAACACCAGTTTCACAGTCAAGAGCCAAGACCTCAAATGTTCGATATGCACAAAGAATGGAAGCGAGGGTTTTGTACTCCCCCTTTGATGATGCAGTTGTCGCCGTCGGATGTAGGGTGACCGCGTTGGATGCTTTCAGGACATCTAAGCCTAGAAGTGGTGCTAATTCGTTAGAATTGACCACAAGTTCATCAAAGGCAAAGAGCGAGCGCTCAAATCGATTTAGCGAATTGATGAAGTGCTGAAAGCAGTCTGTTAAGTTACAATCAAGGTCACAGAGAAATAAAGTACCTTGTGAGGTGACATTATCTCAGTGAAGTCGGCCAAAGGCTTTGGCACTTGTATGATGTGTGGAGTGGCCCAAGGAAAGGCCAAGAACACAGGTGAGACAGCGCGGCATTCTGAAGGGCCTGATGGGGGTGAACCAGTATGAGTGCTTGCTTTAGTGAGAGTGGAAATGGTACAGACAATTAACCACGTGAGCCAAACTGGAAGCATCAGAGTCCATAGCAGATTTCAAGTAGAAGAGATGGTGGCTGGAGAGGTCAACGTCAATACGTACAAACAAAACTACCGCGCGCGCGGTAATATTGTTTGCATTTGTTTTGGACGATGTATGGATAATATTTTACATAGACTAAGTACTAACTATCAGCCCTTTGTCGATTTTCATCCACGCGGCGTAAATTGAACATCCGTATAATTCATATAACTTGGAACATAACATACAAATCATAGTCCTCGTGTCATCGTTCATTGCCCCCTTCTGCCCATCTCACTGCGGAGGGATGTTGTTGTACTTCGTCATTCACAACCGAATTTCGCAAACGTCATTTGCCGTCATCCATGCAGTTGCTTTGCATCGTATGGAACGTCACCAATGGTGACGTCGTCCCTGTGTCTGCTGTCAACAAAGAGATGGAGGAGGTGTGTAACAAGACATAGCTGAAAGACTAGACAGTGACGATGGCATGCGTCGTCACTGTCTGGACGATGTTCCACATCGTCTTCAACTGATGACGTGGCCCTCGTTGTTGCCGTTGTCATTGCTGTTTGTCGTGATCGTCATTGGTGTGTCGTGATCCTGTGCGCCTGGTAGGTGGACCACTGAGGGTGGTCGGTCACAGATTGATGATGATACAGCCGTGCTGATACTCTCGGCTAGGGAGATGGCGTGTCAGAATATGATGGTGCTTGATGTTGTGAATGGGAGGCGACGGGGGGATCAAATGTATGGATGGAGGAGAGAAAACGAGGAGGGGGCATAAAAGAAGGGAAAAGAAACGTACCAAACACCGACGACTTGCAGTACGTCGTCGGAGTCGTCGTCCCTCGGCCTTCTGCGCGTCGTCGTCATCGTCCCTCGTCCATCTGCGTCGCATACGTGACGTGGCACACTCGGGAAAGGTTCAAAAGGGCAAGAACACGCGTAAATGATCTTCAAAAGCAGTAAGTGAAGACTCAGTACACAAATCAATGGAAAACTCACATATTTTTCAAAGCTACGACCCACGGCGTGTTTGCACAACATCGACGATATCTTCAACACGTTTGCCGGCCGTCGATACATCCTGTCGAGCGTTGGGAAGGTGGATCGAAGGCGGTAACTTGTTAAAATGGCTAAAGATGAAAGGTAAGTCTGTGAATAGTTGCCTCATACCAAAAACTGATGACTTACCTTGAAGATCGACAACAGAACATCATAAATCCACAACGGACTTGCGTTGGAGGCAGTTGGGGCACAATTGCTGACGTGGCGAAGGATCGGATACGTTCCCGGGGTGCCAATGTGCCTAAATGATTGTGTTAGAGGCCATTGCAAGCATGGCAGAAACGAGTCCTCCTTTTTTTGCAAAGGCAATAGAAACCAATTTCTACTTTTTCTCCTTTTTTCTGTCTTTCTGGGTACATTTTTATCACAAACCAGTAAATCTTCCTATATAAGTCTTCTTCTGGATTCTAAACAAATTACCCCAGCATCATCACCATCAATAAAAAACATTTCTATGTTTTTCTTATTTTTTTCTTATTTTCTCATTATATGCAGGTAGATTACCATATTTGGAAATCTACCCTAGAGCCTGAAACTGTTACCCAACATCATTACTAACAATAAGCACCATCCTTCAATTTTCACAGATTTTATGACTATTTTTAATGGATTACCATATTTGGATGTCTGCTCTATACCCTGAACACTTTAGCAAACTTATACTACAAAGTTGACTAATATACAATAAAAGACTGCAGATGTCAGACATAGACTACAAAGTTAGATTATCTCTACAACAGGAGCACTTTCAGTGTAGGGCTACAACTTCCATTTGTTGACTATTTTTGGTAACTGATCATGTGACAATCATCCCATCATCCCATTACCAATAGGCTGTAATAGACAAAGTTATTATTTGCTTGGTTTTCTCCAGTTTTTGATCAAAGTAGATGATATTTTCTTTTTTGGTATGGACTCTGAAGGTAGTGCCTGACATTCTACATACCATTCAAACTTTTTTTTTTTTTCAATTTTTCCACTATATTCCAGCAATTTTTGGATCTATTACCATATTTGGAGCTGGACCCTTGACCCTGACAACATTACCAAACATTATCGCAGCAATGAGCACCATCCACCATTTTTTTCTGATTTTTTGCCCATTTTCTGGCTATTCTTTGTTATATTACCATATTTGGAACTAGACTCTGGACCCTGACAATGTTACCCAATGATATCTAAGCACCATCCTCCATTTCTTTCTGATTTTATAACAGTTTTCTGGCTTTTTTTTGGATATATTACCATATATAGAACTAGACCCTGACAAGATTACCCAATGTTATCACTGCAGTGGGCACCATCCCCCATTTTTTTCTGATTTTCTAGCTATTTTCTGGCTATTTTTGGGTCTATATTACTCTATTTGGAACTAGACTCTGGACTCTGACAATGTTACCCAAGGTTATCACTGGCAATAAGCACCATCCCTCATTTCTTTCTGATTTTCTGGCTATTTTCTAGCTATCTCTGGTTATATTACCATGATGAGAATAGCCTCTGAACCTTGACAACATTACCCAAGGTTATCACCACTATCCTCCATTTTTTTTTCTGATTTTCTGGCTATTGTTGGCTATATTACCATATTTGGAAATATACCCTGGACCCTGAAAACAACCTCCAACATCATTACCAGCAGTAAGCAGCACCCTCAATTTTTTTCTGATTTTTCTGCTATTTTATTGCTATTTTACATCTGAAAATGCACACATTTCCTTATTTAGAAATGTGCCCTGAACCCTGAAAACAAACTCCAACATCATTACCAGACTACCCTCAATTTTTTGTGATTTTTGTGATTTTTCTGCTATTTTATTGCTGTTTTACATCTGGAAATGCGCACATTTCCTTATTTAGAAATGTGCCCTGAACCCTGAAAACAAACTCCAACATCATTACCAGACTACCCTCAATTTTTTGTGATTTTTGTGATTTTTCTGCTATTTTATTGCTATTTTACATCTGAAAATGCGCACATTTCCTTATTTAGAAATGCGCCCTGGACCCTGAAAACGACCCCCGACGTCGCCACCAACAGTGAGCAACACCCTAAGCTCATTGTCGCAAGCAGCAAGCCCTTTACAGCTAATATAATGTGTATAGGCTGGATTTGTAAGCATCGGAAATCTCCGAAAATGACGTACTTCCCTTGCGGGCTACCTTCAAAATCAAAGGTAGCCCGCAAGGGAAGTACGTCATTTTCGGCTATTTCCAACACTTAGGAAAGTGACTCGATTAGTCATCATTTTTGCGAAAATAAAGATTTCTATGTAGCTCTGCCAATTCTGGTCCAAATGACACGGTTTTTTTTGCAGTATGCACTCCTTATTTGTAGGATTATTGTTCGTTGAGAATAGTTGAAGGTAAATATAAATAAATAGTCCGAAATTAAATTTTATACTCTACAGCAGACTTTGGTTTCTGTATGCTGAAGTTGAACCCACGTGATATCACATGGTTTGAAACAAATACAAACAGTTTCATATACAACATGCATATGTACTTTCACATTCACAACATGTATCCTCACCATACAACCTTATCCAATCCATTGCAAATAGTGTTTGGCAAGTTGCACCTGTATATGTGTCCTGTTAACTGTTGCCTTCATTGTGGTCTTGGCCAGTCCAAACCCAATGAACTAAAATGTGTGTTCTGTAGAGGCTATGTCAGTGTGGTCTTGGCTAGTCCAAACCCAATAATGACATTTGCAGATAACATTGTCACTTGCATTTTGCACATGCATCACCCTTGTTCTGACTCTCTAGCTAGCTACCATCATCTTGGCCAGTCCAAATGTGGTTGCGAGTTACCAGATAATAGTAGACAAGTCTCTTTCTAAACTCAGAGAGGACACACGAAACGTGACAATTCGGAAGTATCCGAAAATGATGTACTTCCCTTGCAGGCTATGGTTGATTTTGAGGGTAGCCCGCAAGGGAAGTACGTCATTTTCGGATACTTCCGAAGACTCAACGTCAACTTCTGCTTGCTAAGTACAAACCCTGTTGTCATCGTCTTGGTCAATCCAAACATGACACAGAGCATTCTGTGATGCCACATCCATTGTGTTGTTGTCGTCTTGGTTAATCCAAACACAACACAGAGTATTCTGTGATGCCACATTAGCATGGTCATTGTCTTGAACAATCCAAACGCGACACACATAATGCCACATCCAAAGCAGGTGGTGTGCTGTTTGCTTTGCTGTCTTGCACTCTTTGTTGTCTTGGCCAGTCCAAACGATTTGTGCAATGTATCTATCTACCACATCTTGTCTGTTTCCTTTGCATGCTTGTCATTGTCTTGGCCAGTCCAAACAATTCGAGTGCCACATGTCTACCATATTCATCTCACAGCAATATTTCATTTGGGTGGGGATCTGGTCAACTTGTAATGCGTGTCTTGACTCTTGCTCATGTGGCTGTGTGTAGTTTGTTGGTGGAATGGTACATTGCCGTCTTGGCTGGTCCAAACACAATGAAAGTTCTCTGTCAATGCGGCTTCGATTTTCATGATCTTGAGCTCGTTTGGATAGCCCCACACTCTGTGAAGATGCTCCCAAAAACCGTTTACAAAACGGTTGAGGTTGCGGGGAGCTAGGTCAGTTTCCATTTGCGCTTTTTTGCCCTTATGCTCACAACTCCCCAGAACCTCAATCTGCGTCGGTTTTTGTGATCAATGACTCGTTCGGATACCCCTACACTCCGCTAAGACGCTCCCAAAAACCGCTTACAAAACGGTTAAGGTCTCGTCGAGCGAGGTCGGTTTCTATTAAGTATCACTTTTTTGCCCTTATGCTCACAACTCCCCAGGACCTCAATCTGTATCGATTTTTGTGATGAAGGACTTGTTCGGATACCCGTACACTCCGCTAAGACGCTCCCCCAAACCGCTTACAAAACGGTTGAGGTCTCGTGGAGCTAGGTCAGTTTCTATTATCGCTTTTTTGCCCTTATGCTCACAACTCCCCAGAACCTCAATCTGCTTCGATTTTCGCGATCGAGGACTCGTTCGGATACCCCTACACTCCGCCGAGACGCTCCCCAAAACAGCTTACAAAATGGTTAAGGTCTCGTGGAGCTAGGTGAGTTTCTATTATCGCTTTTTTGCCCTTGTGCTCACAACTCCCCAGAACCTCAATCTGGGTCGATTTTTGTGATCAAGGACTCGTTCGGATACCCCTACACTCCGCTAAGACGCTCCCAAAAACAGCTTACAAACTGGTTAAGGTCTCGTGGAGCTAGGTAGTTTCTATTATCGCTTTTTTGCCCTTGTGCTCACAACTCCCCAGAACCTCAATCTGCGTCGAGTTTTGTGATCAAGGACTCGTTCGGATACCCGTACACTCCGCTAAGACGCTCCCAAAAACCGCTTACAAAACGGTTAAGGTCTCGTCGAGCGAGGTCAGTTTCTATTATCGCTTTTTTGCCCTTATGCCCACAACTCCCCAGGACCTCAATCTGTATCGATTTTTGTGATGAAGGACTTGTTCGGATACCCGTACACTCCGCTAAGACGCTCCCCCAAACCGCTTACAAAACGGTTGAGGTCTCGTGGAGCTAGGTCAGTTTCTATTATCGCTTTTTTGCCCTTGTGCTCACAACTCCCCAGAACCTCAATCTGCATCGAGTTTTGTGATCAAGGACTCGTTCGGATACCCCTACACTCCGCTAAGACGCTCCCCAAAACAGCTTACAAACTGGTTAAGGTCTCGTGGAGCACATATGTTAGTCACGTTGTGCCTTACCTAATGGAGTAGCCGGATGTGACAAAACACCATACTACATGGGCCCAGCCGGACGGCCCGAATCTTATGATGTGCCTTTAGTGATGGTGCGGCCGCAATCCTTACAGGGACTCACTAGCATGTGCTGGCTGTCCTTTTCACCAATGGCATAGTGTCTCGCCGGCGGAGATGTCCTGATGCCCGGCGGGGAGAGTTGCGGTGTACCCTGTCCTCTGGCGGCACAAGTTGCGGCGTACCATGTAAACATAGATGGTGATCATACATAGTGATAGGGCTGCAGTCATCAGTTAAATGTCATGAATTTGAGCCATTACAACTGAAAAATATACTGAATGATTAATCACAATGAGAGTCCTACTGCAAGGTGATGAGATACTGTAATTTCTTTTGAAACACAAGCAGTCTTCATTAACTATTGTCCATATCATGTCCCCCCAGATATACAGCTGAATATAACAGACCAGCAGAACACCTTCCAATAAAAACACATTGCCTTTTCATAAGAGACACTTTTTGAATAGCTGTGTTGGAGGTCTAGAGCAATATATATATATAATAAAGCTCTGTTGCAGCAGTGCAGTTTTTTCAAAGAGGCACCGCAAGACCAATGTATTTTTTTCACCGCCGGCATAGGTGGCACTGCCAGCACAATGTATTACTTTTTAAAATGGCACTGCCGGAGCAATGTATTATTTTTAAAATGGCACCACTGGCACAATGTATTATTTTTTAAAATGGCACCGCCGGAGCAATGTATTTTTTTTAAATGGCACCGCCGGCACAATGTATTACTTTTTAAAATGGCACCGCCAGAGCAATGTATTTTTTTTAAAATGGCACGCTGGCACAATGTATTATTTTTTAAAATGGCACCGCCGGGGCAATGTATTATTTTTCGAAATGGCACCGCCGGAGCAATGTATTTTTTTAAAATGGCACCGCCGGAGCAATGTATTTTTTTTAAATGGCACCGCCGGCACAATGTATTACTTTTTAAAATGGCACCGCCGGAGCAATGTATTTTTTTTAAAATGGCACGCTGGCACAATGTATTATTTTTTAAAATGGCACCGCCGGGGCAATGTATTATTTTTCGAAATGGCACCGCCGGAGCAATGTATTTTTTTTAAATGGCACTGCCAGCACAATGTATTCCTTTTTAAAATGGCACCGCCGGAGCAATGTATTTTTTTAAAAATGGCACTGCTGGCACAATGTATTATTTTTTAAAATGGCACCACCGGGGCAATGTATTACTTTTTGAAATGGCACCGCTGGAGCAATGTTTTTTTTTTTTTTCAAACATGGCACTGCTGGGGATGGTATATTGCAGGAGGTAGATTGTGGAGGGTATATTGCAGGGGGGTATATTGTGGTATATTGCGGCTGCAGAGGGTATATTGCAGGAGGTAGATTGTGGAGGGTATATTGCAGCTGTGGAGGGTATATTGCGGGAGGTATATCGTGGGAGGTATATTGCGGCTGTGGAGGGTATATTGCGGGAGGTATATTGCAGAGGATATATTGCAGCTGCAGAGGGTATATTGCAGGGGGTATATTGTGGTATATTGCGGCTGCGGAGGGTATATTGCAGGAGGTAGATTGTGGAGGGTATATTGCAGCTGTGGAGGGTATATTGTGGGAGGTATATTGCGGGAGGTAGATTGCGGGAGGTAGATTGAAGAGGGTATATTGCAGCTGCGGAGGGTATATTGCGGGAGGTATATTGCAGGAGGTATATTGCAGGAGGTATATTGCGGGAGGTATATTGCGGGAGGTATATTGCGGGAGGTATATTGCGGGAGGTATATTGTGGAGGATATATTGCAGCTGCAGAGGGTATATTGCAGGGGGTATATTGCAGAGGGTAGATTGTGGCTGCGGAGGGTATATTGCAGGAGGTAAATTGCGGAGGGTATATTGCAGCTGCAGTGGATAGACTACAGAGGGGAGACTCATCTGGATCCTTCAAAGGGGTTTGGAAGAAAGTATATAAACCTCTGTACATGCTCACAAGTGTGTTTTGAAGAGTCACTTATGTGAAATACCTTTTCACAGATTGTTTCAGCTGCACAGAATGTAAAAATGACTGTCAACCCACATAAAAACTACCTCTGGAGAGCTGGAGAAAGCAGGATTTGAACAAGCTAGACCCAACAGTAAGTTACCTAGGAAAAGAAAAAGTCTTGATGGTGTTCATTGTAAATTTTAACTTTTTACAAGCTGTTTCAGCTCTGCAGAACATAATAATGGCTGTTACCTCATGTAAAAGCCACCTCTGTAAAGCTGGAGAAGTCAGGATTCGAACAAGCTAGGCCCGACAATAAGTTGTTTGGGGAAAAGAAAAGTCTTGATGGTTTCTATCATAAAAAGTACCATTTCACAGGTTGTTTCAGCCCCGCAACATGTAATAATGACTTTTGACTCATGTAAAAACCACCCTTGAAAAGCTTGAAAAGGGACAATTCCAACGAGCTAGGCCCGACGATAAGTTGTTCGGGGAAAAAAAAAGTCTTGATGATTTTTGTTGTAATGCCACAATGCAATCAAGGTTTGATAGAGATTATCAACATAAAACCCTCTTTTCTGTGTTTGTTGACAAAAACAAAACATCTCTTGAAGATTTTAACATGGTAATTACCATGGCATTGAGGTCTATCACCTGGCTGGTTTTCAGGTTACATGGATTGAAATTGGGTGAGTGCGTCGTTGTTTGTCGGGATGCAGGGTCTGTTTGCATGCGGCGGAGGGCCCATGCACCAAGCGCATCACCTCAATTTGGAAATGTCTCAGGCACAAACTGAAACTTTGATGGTCCCTGCCTGGCAACAAGCAAAATAGCCGAACCATCCTTGTTGCCGCAACACCCTTTTCTGGTCCTGTATAATGCATACTTGGTTATCTCTGGCTATCAGAGCCAGAGCTCATATTGAGAGAAAGTGTGCACAGCTAAAGTTTGAAGGACCATTAGATTGGTGGTGTTTTTGGGGCAATGTGTAGTGCTTTGCTTGGCAGGGTGTTCTATGTGGTGGGTAGTCCAATGGAGTATCATAAAGAAATGACACCGCCGGCAGAGCAATATTTGCAGAGGGATTGTGTACTCAAATATATTTTCAGGGTAAATGTGTCAAATATATTCTAACAGGCTATTACACATTTTTCAAGATGGAAGTGGAGGCAATGTGCAGTGGCTGGTCTGGTGGAGTATCATAAGAAAATGACACCACTGGCAGAGCAATATTTGCGGGGGTATTGTGTACTTAGATATGTTTTTGGTGTGAATGTCTCAAACACATCCTAACAGGCCATTATAAATTTTCGATATAAAAGCAGAGGCAATGTGTGGTGGCTGGTCCGGCGGTGTATCATAAAGAAAATGACACTGCCGGCGAAGCAATATTTGTGGAGGCATTGTGTACTTAAATATGTTTTCGGTGTAAACATGTCAAAAATATTCTAACATGCTATTATAAATTTTCAATATAAAAGCAGAGGCGATTTGCGGTGGCTGGCCTGGCGGCGTATAATAAAAAAATGACACTGCCGGCGAAGCAATATTTGCAGAGATATTGTGTACTTAAATATATTTTTAGCTGTAAAGATGTAAATATTCTAACAGGCTATTATAAGTTTTCAATATAAATGCGGAGGTGACTTGCGGTGGCTGGTCCGGCGGCGTATCATAAAAAAATGACACCGCCGGCGAAGCAATATTTGCAGTGGCATTGTGTACTTAAACATGTTTTTAGTATAAACATGTCAAAAATATTTTAACAGGCTATTATAAATTTTCAATATAAAAGCGGAGGCGATTTGCAGTGGCTGGCCCGGCGGCGTATCATAAAAATGACACCGCCGGCGAAGCAATATTTGCAGTGGCATCGTGTACTTAAACATGTTTTTAGTATAAACATGTCAAAAATATTTTAACAGGCTATTATAAATTTTCAATATAAAAGCGGAGGCGATTTGCAGTGGCTGGCCCGGCGGCGTATCATAAAAATGACACCGCCGGCGAAGCAATATTTGCAGTGGCATCGTGTACTTAAACATGTTTTTAGTATAAACATGTCAAAAATATTTTAACAGGCTATTATAAATTTTCAATATAAAAGCGGTGGCTGGCCCGGCGGCGTATTATAAAAATGACACCGCCGGCGAAGCAATATTTGCGGTGGAATCATGTACTTAAATATGTTTTTAGTATAAACATGTCAAAAATATTCTAACAGGCTATTATAAATTTTCAATATAAAAGCGGAGGCGATTTGCGGTGGCTGGCCCGGCGGTGTATCATGAAAAATGACACCGCCGGCAGGGCAATATTTGTGGAGGTATCGTGTACTTGAATATGTTTTTAGTATAAACATGTCAAAAGTATTCTAACACACTATTATAAATTTTCAATATAAATGCGGAGGCGATTTGCGGTGGCTGGCCCAGCAGCATATCATAAAAAATGACACCACCGGTGGGGCAATATTTGCAGAGGTATTGTGTACTTAGATATCTTTTCAGTGTAAATGTGTCAAACTTCGTTATAATTTTTTTTCTATGTTTGCGGAGTCAATGTGCAGTGGTTGGTCCGGCGGTGTACCATAAAAAAATTATATAACCAGTGGAGCAATATTTGCAGAGGAATCGCCTTGCTGGTGTACTCAAATACTTTTGCAGATTAAATTGAAGCTTCTTCCAACAGATCATTCCAATATGTGTCATTTTTGCAGAGGCAATGTGTGGTGCTTAGTCCAGTGGAGTGTTTCAGAAACAATGTGCAGTGCTTAGTCTGGCAGAGTGATTCCACTCAAATTGTAGCAAACAGCATACATAGGTTGATAACATTATGCATGATTGATATAAGCCAGACTTGTAATCCTAAGTATTCAACTGGATGATGGCCGCCGGCGTGTCACCAACACCCCGGCGGAGGGCAGCCCCGCACTGGGTTATGACATTCAAGGTACACCCAGCCGCTCCAGTGGTATGGGACATTGTTGCTGACGGCCCACACATAGTTACTGGTGGATTGTTCAGGGTCCGGCCGCCCCTTTGACAATGGGGTCCGGTAATCAAACCGGCTGTCCGGCTAGGCCCTTACCATTTGATGGATTGTCAGGGCAGGGTGGCCCATTACTAATGAGCCAAGGTGACTAACATAACTGCGTGGAGCTAGGTAGTTTCTATTATCGCTTTTTTGCCCTTGTGCTCACAACTCCCCAGAACCTCAATCTGGGTCGATTTTTGTGATCAAGGACTCGTTCGGATACCCGTACACTCCGCTAAGACGCTCCCCCAAACCGCTTACAAAACGGTTGAGGTCTTGTGGAGCTAGGTCAGTTTCTATTATCGCTTTTTTGCCCTTATGCTCACAACTCCTCAGAACCTCAATCTGCTTCGATTTTCGCGATCGAGGACTCGTTCGGATACCCCTACACTCCGCTAAGACGCTCCCCAAAACAGCTTACAAAATGGTTAAGGTCTCGTCGAGCGAGGTCAGTTTCTATTATCGCTTTTTTGCCCTTATGCTCACAACTCCCCAGGACCTCAATCTGTATCGATTTTTGTGATGAAGGACTTGTTCGGATACCCGTACACTCCGCTAAGACGCTCCCCCAAACCGCTTACAAAATGGTTAAGGTCTCGTGGAGCTAGGTGAGTTTCTATTATCGCTTTTTTGCCCTTGTGCTCACAACTCCCCAGAACCTCAATCTGGGTCGATTTTTGTGATCAAGGACTCGTTCGGATACCCCTACACTCCGCTAAGACGCTCCCAAAAACAGCTTACAAACTGGTTAAGGTCTCGTGGAGCTAGGTAGTTTCTATTATCGCTTTTTTGCCCTTGTGCTCACAACTCCCCAGAACCTCAATCTGCGCCGATTTTTGTGATCAAGGACTCGTTCGGATACCCGTACACTCCGCTAAGACGCTCCCCCAAACCGCTTACAAAACGGTTGAGGTCTTGTGGAGCTAGGTCAGTTTCTATTATCGCTTTTTTGCCCTTGTGCTCACAACTCCCCAGTACCTCAATCTGCGTCGATTTTTGTGATCAAGAACTCGTTCGGATACCCCTACACTCCGCTAAGACGCTCCCAAAAACCGCTTACAAACTGGTTAAGGTCTCGTGGAGCTAGGTAGTTTCTATTATCGCTTTTTTGCCCTTGTGCTCACAACTCCCCAGAACCTCAATCTGCGCCGATTTTTGTGATCAAGGACTCGTTCGGATACCCCTACACTCCGCTGAGACGCTCCCAAAAACTGCTTACAAAAACGGTTAAGGTCTTGTGGAGCTAGGTCAGTTTCCATTTTCGCTCTTTTGCCCTTATGCTCACAACTCCCCAGGACCTCAATCTGCTTCAATTTCTGCGATCGAGGACTCAATCAGATACCCCTACACTCCGTGAAGACGCTCCCGAAAGCCGCGTACCAAACGGTGTTGAATAGTCGAGGCGGACCGGACCGGCAACTCCGGTATGCCGATACCGTGCATACGCGCACGTACTAGTCTCATATAGGACACTGTAGATAGTTATAGTAGTTTGTAGCACATTCTAGTTACATATCTTTGTAGTATATAAGGGGGACTGAGAGTCCCCGAATTCATTACCTTCTCACTTTTACACTCCCTCGTACTTGCTGCTCCAACAGGTTATGGGCCCCGAGCCCTAAACATACATACATACTACTATACATCTTACCTCGCTCTCATCAGCTTTTATCTTATCAATTACGTAGCAGCACATGGAGACCAATGGATCATCAAATGTTTACCGGATTGAGCCACTTAAAGGCGCGGACAATTACGCGGTATGGAAAATCAAGATGACAGACATCTTGACAGATCAAGGTCTGTGGGAATATGTCAATCCTGGAACGGCACCATCAGATGCCAACCAGAAACCAGCATGGGATAAGAAGGACAGGACAGCTTTATCGACGATAAGATTACGAGTAGCAGATAAACTACTGGTTTACATAGCTAGCTCAAAATCATCGAAAGAAGCTTGGGATACATTGAAGAGCTTATTGGAAGCTCAAGGGCCGTTAGGAATTGTCCTTGCCCGCCGGAAGCTATTTCGGGCCAAGTGCGATGATGGCACTGGCATCGAAGATCACATCAGGACCCTGAGAGTCTATCAGGAAGAATTGCAAAATCTCGGACAGAAAATAGAGGACTCAGAATTCTCTATTATTCTACTTACATCGTTACCAGATAGTTGGAATAATTACATTTCATCTATTGATACATCTGCGCTTAACAATGCGCCGCAACTGATTGCCAGAATCCTTGAGCACGATAGACGGCTCAAAATTCAGGGCACTGATGATACTGCCCTAGCTGCCAAATGGGGCAAGAAGAAATACAATTCGAAAATAATTTGCTATGGATGTGGCAAACGCAGCCATATACAGGCAGATTGCCGATCTAAATCTAATGATCAATCAAACGAGAAGCATCACAAGAAGCCAAAGTTCGGGGGAGCACGTGCAAATGAAATCATTGATGATTTCGCTTTTGCAGGAATTGATGGCGTGCCCGAAATGGCATTTGCTTCACTTATGGCTAACTCATGGTTAGCAGACTCAGCGTGTACTTCCCATATCTCAACGGAAAGGAGTTATTTTAGTGAATATACTCCAACATCAAACCATTTTGTTAAGGGACTAGGAAATCAACCAGTAGAAGGGATGGGAACAATAAGGCTAATCTCTAATGTTGATGGGAAAGCCTATCCTATCACTCTCAAAAATGTGCTATATGTCCCAAAAGCGCCGCACAATCTCATTTCACTTGGGCGCATTACAAGCGCCAACATACAAGTTCTATTTACGGACAAGGATGTGAGATTCAGGGCGCCAAATCAAACAATTATGGCAAAAGGTATCAAGATCTCGAATCTGTACCTTATGAATGTCAAGGTCTCAACCAAACAAGACCACGCTTACTCAACAAAAGTAAACACGCACACATGGGATGAATGGCATAAAATTATGGGACATTTGAATATGGCTTCGATTAAACAATTGAAGTCAAAAGGGATGGTTACTGGTATGGAAGTTGATGAAAGTGTTCCAGCAACAGAACAATGTCCAGCATGCATTCTTGCAAAACAGCATGTCACGCCGTATCCACAAGAATCAAAGACAGAAATTGCCGAAATCGGCGATTTAACAGTATCTGACATCTGGGGACCTGCACAAACTACCGGAATAGGGGGGGGAAAGTATTTTATCACATTCACTGATGGGAAATCCCGCCGATCAATGCGCTATTTCCTTAAGAAGAAATCGGAGGCGCTATCTAAGTTTAAACAGTACAAGGCATTTGTGGAAACACAAACAGGCCGGAAACTTAAGAAACTTAGAGTTGATGGTGGAGGGGAATATATTGGAGATGAATTTAGGGAATATCTATTAGACAATGGGATATTCCTCGAGGTCACAGCAGCATATTCATCCTCACAGAATGGAATTGCAGAACGCGGCAACCGCACTGTGGTGTCAGAGGCGCGTGCTATGTTACATTCACAAGATCCACATCTCGCTTACTATCTTTGGCCAGAAGCGGTCAAATATGCTACTTATCTCCGAAATCGTTCTCCCACACGTGCCTTAAGGGATGATAAAACCCCCGATGAAGCATTCTGGAACAAGAAACCTAATATTGCGCATTTGCAAGAATTCGGTCGCAAATGCTGGGTTTTACAACAAGACAAGAAAAATAGAAAACTTGACCCTAGATCACGTCCATTCATTTTTGTTGGCATTGACGACAGCACCAAAGGTTACCGTTATTGGAACGGCAACCAAATTTTAACCTCGCGCAATGTTGTCTTCTCAAACGACGACACAGAAATACATGACTATGATGACGTCGAAGTCCCAATCAATCGTCCTATGGAGATTGAGGGGGAGAATAGTCAATCGGACAATCTCCCATCAGACGATAACCCTGAGAACATCAGTACTAATAATACTGCGATCACGGACACGCCAAAAACGTCGAAAACGTCGAAGATTCCAATTCCAACTCGAGAAAAATCTACACGTGTTGCCGAAAAATCACCATTCCATTACAGATTTTTAAATAATCCTGCAGCAAGAGGTCCTCGAGAATGGCAGCATCAGGTACCAGTTCTCACAGAAGAGGAAACTAATTTTTTGCAAGACATGGAGACAACTTATGATTATGCCATGCTTACAGAAAAAGTGCCGAAAATGGATGATGATCCAAAAGACGTTGAAGAAGCCAGATCCCGTCCAGATTGGCCTGAATGGAAAAAGGCAATGGATGCAGAAATCCATCAATTGGAAAATCTAGGGACATACATCAAAGTTAAAATCCCTAAAGATAGAGTGGCTATCAACTGTAAATGGGTATTCCACCTAAAACGCAATGCAGAAGGCAAAATCATACGGCACAAAGCAAGATTAGTTGCCAAAGGATTTTCACAGATCCCCGGAATCGATTTCTTTGAGACTTTCGCGCCAGTGATGCGCCTCGATACTTTACGGCTATTATTAGCCATCGCCGCCACTTATGGATTAGTTGCCCACGTTGTTGACGTCGTGGGAGCTTACCTAAATGGTGAACTCAAAGAACAAATATACATGAGGCAAATCCCCGGATATGAGGATGGCACAGACTCAGTATTATTATTACAGAGAACACTCTATGGACTACGACAGTCTGGACGCGTGTGGAATGAAAAATTAAACAAAACTTTCATTCAACTCGGTTTCACGCGGCTATTCTCAGATCAATGTGTCTATATTAGGCACATCAGGAACGACGTTGTCATCATCGGAGTTCACGTTGATGACATGATCATTTTAGCTTCAGACAACAAAGCCATGGTAGAATTCAAGAAGGAATTCAGCCAAAAATTTGACATCTCAGACCTTGGAGAACTTAAACAAATTGTAGGATTTGAAGTTCAAAGAGATCTGAAGAAGGGCACAATACATCTAACCCAAACACAATATGTGGGAAAGATCTTGGACAGATTTGGAATGACCAAATCAACACCTGTCAAAATGCCTCTGGACCCTAACATCAAATTAACTAAAACTCCTGAAGGGGAACATCACGAAATTCCGCAATATGCAGCCGCAATTGGCTCGCTAATGTATGCAGCAATTGGCACACGGCCTGACATTGCATACGCCGTACAACATCTAAGTCAATTTACAAGCAATCCGAGCCCTGCACACTGGAGTGCAATCAAGCGCGTGTTTAGATACTTAAACGGAACACGCAACTACGGGATAACGTATGGCGGCGGAAACTCTATTCCAAGTTTAGAAGGGTATTCCGACGCTGATTGGGGAAATAATGATCTCGATCGCAAGTCTATTTCAGGATACATTTTCCTATTCGGGAATGCGCCCATATCATGGGCATCACGCAAACAGCGCACTGTTGCTGTATCCACAATGGAAGCGGAATATATGGCCGCAAGTTTAGCAACTCGAGAAGCGATATGGCTTCGCACTTTATTAACAGAAATTGGTTTATTACAAAATAAACCTACACTACTGAATATCGATAACCAATCTGCAATTGACTTTTCAAAGAATCAAGGGTCACATTCAAAGTCAAAGCATATTGATATTCAACATCATTTCGTACGCGAACGTCTCGGCGACAACTCAATCAAAATAGAACACTGCGCATCAGAAGACAATCTGGCCGATGTATTTACTAAGGCACTACCACGCCCAGCTCACGAGAGATTCACGTCTCGCATCGGCATAGATTCGGAGTTGAGGGGGAGTGTTGAATAGTCGAGGCGGACCGGACCGGCAACTCCGGTATGCCGATACCGTGCATACGCGCACGTACTAGTCTCATATAGGACACTGTAGATAGTTATAGTAGTTTGTAGCACATTCTAGTTACATATCTTTGTAGTATATAAGGGGGACTGAGAGTCCCCGAATTCATTACCTTCTCACTTTTACACTCCCTCATACTTGCTGCTCCAACAAACGGTTGAGGTCTCATGGAGCTAGGTAAGTTTGTCTTTTCGCTCCTTTTCCCCTTGTGCTGACAACTTCCCAGGACCTCAATCTGCTTCGATTTTTGTGATCAAGCACTCGTTCGGTTACCCCCACACTCCGTGAAGACGCTCCCCAAAACCGCTTATAAAACGGTTGAGGTCTCGTGGAGCTAGGTGAGTGTGTATTTTCGCTTTTTTGCCTATCTGCTCAAAACTCCCCAGGGCCTCAATCTGCTTCATTTTCCATGGTCGAGGGTTCGTTTGGATACCCCCACACTCCGTGAAGACGCTCCCCAAAACCGCTTACAAAACGGTTGAGGTCTCGTGGAGCTAGGTCAGTGTGTATTTTCGCTTTTTTGCCCATATGCTCACAACTCCCCAGGGCCTCAATATGCCCCATTTTCTGTGATCGAGGGCTTGTTCGGATACCCACACACTTCCTAAAAATATGCCACAAAAATTGTCATGTCCTTAATCATTATATCTTCAATATAAAGAACTATTGTTACATAAATGTGAAATAGAGGCAATATATTCATATGTTAGAGTCTGACAGTCAAATAGGGCAGTACCTCAGCTACCACCTACATTAATGACAACTTGTATAGGACTAAAAGCAAGTGATAAGTAAGGAATAGTAAAGAAAACTAGCAAAGCCGTTAATGCTAAGCAGGCAGCTCATCGTGGGAAGAAATCACTTTCGTAGGAGAAAGTCAAATTTCAGCGTTACCGCGCTGAAAAAAGTCTTGATATCCTGGGTAATAAATGAGTCTCTTCATAAACTCAGAGGACTCGTAATCATGAAGCCTGTCGCGGCGAGCCGGGCAATTACATACCGTGAATGCATAAAACCAGTGATCTACCGGACGAGGAAAAACATCAAATCATGCATATGGCTTAGAATTGGGTATGCATCAAAGGCTTACTGGGATGGCTGAGAATTTGAATGATTTTCCTTTTACGCACGTTCCAGATGACGATGCGTCCGCGGTGCCCGCTTGCGACGAGTACGTCGTTACTTGCAAAAGCGGCGCCAAAATTGATTGCGTGAGTAGATGGGTCAGGATAGTAACGGAGAAGAAACGAAGACTTGTTCTCGGACAGAGGAATGACATGCACTCCAGAATGGGCATCGGGAACGATTATGCGGTCGCCTTTTTGACCAATGCTGCTAAACGCACTACAATAGTCCACCATGACCAAAGACACCCGGCAATGCATTTCATTAAACTTACAACATGCCAAAGATTGGCCTTGATCGCCAAATCATCTGCTGGTTTGTGAGGTCCCAAGTTCTGTGTCTGGACGTGAGAATAGGCCGAGATGGCCTTGATATAATGGAGACACACATGATACAATTCAGTTTCTCATAACAAACGGCAAGTTTGTTATCGTCAATGTAGTGGAGACTTTGAGCTCGAGTCCAGGCCTGAGAATCGAAGTGGTCATGATCAAGGTCGATGGGTGCAGGCAAAGCCTTTATGCCAACAGGAACTGCTTGAATGAGTCCAAGCGGTAAACTTTTAGATGATCAAAACGAACATTGATGGCCGTTGAGGTTATAAAAAAGAACATGCCGTCCAGCAGTGTGGGCCAATTGGCCCTCACGATTAATCGCGAGGCCATCTACTGGGAAAGTTCGCCCTGCGCCGTGGCCCACATTCCGATCTGCAACGCAGATAACGTTTAAGCCCCGCTGAAGAGAAGGATCAGCCATCTGATAGAGGTAAAAAGTTGAACGGACCTGGGCTGAGGGATCAAGAGATAGGATCGTGCCATTCTTGCACCCGACAAAAAGGCAGTCACTGGACGAGTCCCACGCTAGAGATAAGACAGCTGAACGAAGCTTCAACTCCTTTGTTGACCCTCGACTTTTGAGGTCCCAAAGTTGCACAAGGCCACTGGAGGATCCGCTTGCAAGAAGCCTTTTCGTTGGAGAGAAAGACACGATATTGATTTTGCCGGCTTCGGAATGAACAGTGAGAACGTGCTTGTAGTGAGCCATAGGATTGTATAGGAATCGACGCTAGCACAAGGAGCAAGAGTGGGAGGCAGGCGCTACCTAGATTGGTCCGATGGTTGTTAAAAACAAACATGATGTATATGTCTTTGACGCCATGAGGCGGCTCCCATTAACTTGGTAGGGGAGCAAAAGACACATGTCATGATCAGTATCAGATCAAGTAAACTCGTTCAGATCTAGATCTGGTCATATTTATTTGATTAAATTTTATAAACAAGAAAAATAAAAACTCTCCGCCGTACATACGAGATTTGATCTCCAGATCCTTTCCCTGGCCTTCTGCAGCACCGGTACCACATGTACAATTAAGAGGTCTTAGAGGATCATTCACGAGACTTGAAGCTTTCACGGTTGATGTAACTGGGTTTATCACCTGTTTGCCTGTATTGACAGAGGACGCGTTCTTTGAAGAACGGGTGCTCGACCGTTCCATCGTCCAAGCGGTAGGACTCTGTAACATTTTTCCAAGTCTTAGCCAAAGTGAATTGCCAGGCAAAAAACTTCTTTTCCGGCTTCGAAGCGGCGTTGTCCTTGTGGATGTAAATGCTCCCAGGCACCACCTCAGATGAAGATGGCATAACAGGTGGGGAGGCGATTGGTACGATGAGCGACGATTCATACCAGATGAAGCTTGAACCCAGCGGCAAATCCTTCCCGATCAGAGACCGACGATACTCTGAGATTTCCACTGTTCCAACTCTGCAAAACCCGGTAGGTCAAATGTGTGAAAAAAGCCGAGTAGGATAGTACCTACCCTTCAGCATGGCCGGTATATTGGTTTATCAACGTAACCGGGGACGATGTGGTGCTCTTCCTGCATGCTTTTCAACCCCCTGCGCCGTTGTAAACGAGACGAAGAGCTATGTACGGTAAGGAACTCGTTGGGCGAGCGGATGTCTCCGTTGCTGCCTCCTGAGGTGTTTCTGCCGCCGCCTCTTTCTGGGGTGTTTCTGCCGCCGCCTCTTTCTGGGGTGTTTCTTCCGCCGCCTCTTGCTGAGATGTTCCTGCCGCTGCCTCCCGCTGAGGTATCTCTGCCGTCGTCTCTGGCTGTAATGCTTCCGCCACTGTATTTTGTTGCAGTGATTCCGCGGCTGCCTCTTTCCGTAGTGTTTCCGCATGAGAGGCATCAGGCGAAGTCGGTACAGAAGCAGATTTAGTAGTCGGTGGCTGTCTTATTCTGATTAAGCACGGTCGTCAGAGAAACATTTGAGTGCCACTCACTCATACACATGGTGGAGGGGTATTTTGAAACTTCCGGGGGGGTGGGGGGTTGGGGGGCGTGAGCTGAGGATGTTTTGAGTTTTGGGTTTGCCATAAGGAACTAGCAAAACGTGCCTCGACACTTACGAGGACTTGGAAGGACCATCCAAGGCCTCTTGCACATGATAGGGGGGGGTCTTCCAGCCTCTTTGTGGTTGTGGTTTCTGTTGGCGCTGGTCGCCATCAGCTTTTTTCTCCTCAAGGACCATTTCGGTGAGGTCTAGGTGGAGAAGCTGTACAAGAGTCGAGTTTATAATCAGCGGCTAGTGTGGCGGTCTGTAGAGGCAACCCAACATCAACCATACCAGCATGTCTTGGGTCAGATGACGATGTGTGCATGCGATTAAAGGATCTCCTCTGGTGATTAGGAAGCCTGACTATGTGGTCCCATGGAACGATTTCAATGTCAACGTCTGCCCAAGTACGATGCATACTTAGCTGTCGTGGTTAACATGTACAACAACTGATCATGTGCAAGTGCGGCGGATTTATTGAGCCAGCCCGGATCATAGGCTGCTGTCGGCAAATGCGAAACATATCTCTTGGATTTGCTGGGTCGGTCTCTCGCATAAATGCGGCAGCACGGGTAGGCCCCTCGTAAACGATTACCAGTCGTTCGCCTGGCAATTACGTGCACTGAATCGAAAGCGGATAGCCAAGCCGTCAAACTTGGATGGCGCCAGGACGGTTTCAACACAAAATAAGAAGGTTGCCGGCGACGGACGGTGGGATCGCGCCGTAACTCTTCCACATCCGATTCATCACTAGACATCCCCTCTACTCCCAGTCTCTGCAACATATGCACGTGCTTTTCCAGCAAGGGGTCCAAAGTTGCAATGTGTAAACGTCGCTGGAATGTCTGTGACACTACCATGAGGGCTTGAACCGATTCCGAACAAGAACGTACCGTGCGCTTCCACTGCCACCTTCGTTTCGCCCTTCTCCGCAAGGCCTAATGTCTTCAGTCCTCTAACGCGGACGAAAAAATAGTGGTAGGTGTCTTTGTAAAGTTTGTCCGAGGGAGGAAGGCATTCGGCATTTAAAAAGTATGGGTAAAACACCCTGAATGCCGATAGATTCCAGGGAGAATGTGGCGTGCCGACAAGGTCGAGTTTGAATGAGGAGAGGGAGCACGAAGGGCCCACAGTTTCGCCTTCGTCGACATTCCAGCGGTCCTCGAAGGCTATGATGTCTTCAGAGGAGGGTATGACATCTGCCAATGATTTGTTATCTATAATCTTTCCCAATCTTAGCCTGACCGTAGCCTGTAAAGTTTCAATCCCAGATGGCTTTTGTCACTATTGAACATACGCACAGCCAATGAGTTAGCATGCTCTTCTCGACGCTTTGGGAGCCCTGTAAGTTTTGATTTGCTACTAGCCTGATTTCCGGACCGCGGAGGAGGTGTGGAGCGTTGGGATGCAAGAAGGTCCTTGAAAGTCAATTGCATCGTGTTCTTTATTGTTGCTTTGATGTCTTTGATATGTTTCGTAAGCATGGTGCGTGTAACGTACTGCAACAAATGAACATTGGCTGAAGGGAGGAGAAATAAAAGACCAACCTGCGAGCTAGGGTCATTATGGCTGGCTTGCAGGTCATCAACCTCTTCTTCTGCTACAAGTTCCTCCTGGTCCCAAAAATTTTCAGCCATTCCACTAAAGCGGGTAGTGTCTTCAAACTGTTCGCCCCTGTCGTCTTCATCCCCACTAAAGCCGCCTGTGTTTTCACCCTCATGAGGATGCTGACGGTGGTAGAGGGGAGATTCCATCCCATTGTCAGTGGATGCGATCTGCTCATGAGGGTTATAGTAGGGGAGAGAAGCCATTCCGTCATCCGCGGGTGCAATCTGGGGTGAGACTGTTGGATCCCGGCGCATTGAGCCAGTGGATGGATGCATTCTTGGAGAAGCCTGGCCAGGGAAATGATGGTGCACGTGCAGGTTTCTATTTGGGATCATTTCCATTCCGCCATCTGAAGGGGCGATTGCCTCCTCTGTGTCAACCTCTGCAACTTGATGGGAAAAAAGACTCGGACCTTGAGGTAGCTGCTGACCCAGGGGCGGCGAAATTTGGTAGGATGGTATCGGGGCATGTGTGTACCAGGAATTGGCACTGGCCTTGGCTTTGGCCTTCCCTTTGCCTTTATGATTGGGATGTGGATCTGCGGTGGCCGCGGCTGGTGTCACATCCTCATCAGCTCACAACGGTTGTGCCTGCTCGAAGGGATCACGAAGCCGTGTGGGCTGCGTATGTGAAGCTAATGGGGCCATAGTGTTCGCAGACATATGCTGGGGAGCCGAAGATGTGTTGGGGGAGGTCTGTGGAGATCTGGTTTCCGGGGTAGATAATGCAGGATGTATAGGTCCAGATTCCTGTGCCCATTGCTTAGCAATGTTCGTCAAAGGCGACAACAATCCTGGCGCATTCGATGGGATTGAGACATGTTCAGGTGTTTGATCACGTGAATTTGGAGGGGATGGCTTGTGACCGGGCCCAGGCCCGACAGGTTCCTTGTCCAACCTACAATTTCGGGAACTTCTTGGTGCTGTTTGAAAGAGGGAAGATGGGGAAGCTACAGGGTGTCAGCGGGACCACAAGTATAGATCAACGCCTAGTAACAAACCGTAAAATTCCTGCAAAATGGTGCTGGATCCAGAGGTACTTGGCAGTTTCGCATGTCTATGGCCTAAAGGAGACAGACTCCCCCCTTGTCTAAAAGGTGGTGGTCTATGGGCAGGAGACACTGATGAGGCACATAAACCTAAAGGAGAGGGAATCTCTCGTTACCTGGACAGCAACTTATAAGCACCAGGGAAGTTTGGTGAGGTACTTGCGGCATGTCTAGGGCCTCCTTGTTGTCCAGATGGTGGCGACTTATGGGTACCGGCGGATATTCCGTCCTTAGGCTCCGCATCCACGACATGGCCATAAACCGAGGACAAAATGCGGTGGTGATCAGACCGTGGGCCTGAGGCAAGTTAAAAGAGAGAAACTTCATGGGTCATGGCACTTACCTCGATGAACCCGACGCCCTCCTAGAGTTGCTTCGTTTCTGCTTCGTTGACTAGTACTGGATGGCGAATCAAGTAAGCTTGGCGGGGGTGGGCTTGAATCTGACACCTCTGAGCATGCATAAGGAGGTTGTGAAGAATGGATCATAGCTACAATCATCTTGTTGAGCGCGCATTGCGGGAGATCCTTGACCGTATGACGCATACAGGACAGAGTCTGCATTGGATCGCGATGAGCTGGAAACGAAAAATGGTTATGATCAGTTAGAACTGACCAGGTCGACTGAGGTGGGGCATAGGAGACCCCATAGTGGTTCTCGTATCATGCCAAACAGTACTAGGAGGGTAATCGATGCCTGACGTTGTTGAAGAGCTCATAATCGTTGTAAGTCCTAAAATTAATCGATGAGGACGTTATATCTATCATGAGTGCCACGCAGAATGAAATTCAAACCAGTTCACATGTCAACCGCCATAGTCATGGCCTTGGCCCATGAGGCTCTTGGACTTGTACACATGTACATGTATTGTATATATTCAATAATATAATGTCAATGTGTGATTATATGTATTTAATGCTGAACTAAGTAATTTGCTAGATCTTCAATCACAATTTTTTCTTAAGCTCAATTGGAGGCAGTTCAAATGCAACATGTACATTTTCGCTTGGCAATCGATTAAAACGTATCCTGATCACTCCCTAAGCCTAGAATGCGAACGCCACCAGAACCATGGCCATATGGATTTTTCCCAGAATCATCATGTCCCCTGACACGAGAGTTGCATGGTTCCGCACGGAGGCCAAAAGGACTTTCAATTTTCTGAATGGCATATAAATTAGACTGTAGATATCCCACCACCGCGGTACCGGTACTACGCCTCTGACTCGCAGCCGTAGCTATATATAGCTAATCGTGGCCACGGTGCTGAGGTCTATGTATGCCCTTCACCTCATTCCTACACGGCAATTGAATGCTTTGGGGTTGAATCTGTTCGGTTATGACCAAGTTCCCGAGGGGTGCGGTAGGAACGCGCATGTAGAATGAATATTGATATTCTAGATCTTCTGCCAAATTTAAATCCAGGGTACAGATGCGACTCGGAGTCTAAAAGAGGTTCAATGACTTGAACGTGATCATGAACGTGCATATACTTTATATATTATAATTATATATGTAGGCTAACCTGGGTAAATCAATGGCCACCAATCTCGAATGGAGATCGTGAATACCGATGGTAGATATATCAATCCCATCTATGATAATATGGCCGCTGGAAAGACCAGCCTAGAAAGTGACTAAGCATGCGCAACTAAGATGGAGGCGTAGTATAAAGCAACGTACGAATCTGTGAATACTCTTTGCCAAGGTCGATTTTCCGCTTCCTATCAACGCAAACATCAGATTACACAGTAGACCCAAAAGACCAACACTCTCACTCGCCTTCAGGGTGAAAGAAACATCGTGAAGCACAGCAGGGAGATCTGAAGCATACTTGACTTCAAAATTCTCAACCCAAATAAGGGCGTTGTTGTCGGGACTTGAAGCGAGATCACCCAGGTCCAATACGATCTACAAATCGTTGGCGACGCAAAACTCTTGAAGGGTTTTAGAGCAAATCCAGATTGCCAGTCGCAACCACCGCTTCCTTGATCATGAGCTCCTCCTTCTTGGCTTCAACAGCAGCGTCCAGCGTGATGTTCTGCAGAATACCTTGGGCACGTAAACTGGACCTTGAGTATCGATGCCCGTCGAGCATCCTGATGACGTAGTTGGCGCCGCCAGAAAGAACTAGCTCAATGTGGTGTGTGACTAGGACCTATGGTGGGGAATGAACAGCGGAAGGGTGATTGCTGATGGACAAAGTTACAGCTTCGGTTTGCAGGCAAAGGTCCACAGAGAAGTTTTTCTACAAGAACCTGGACATGATCATGTTCAGTCCCCATAAAATAACAGGGCGACTTACAACAACACTAAGTCAACGAGTAGCACAATTTCTTACGGGCATAGACCGCACGAGTGAGAGCAACTTTGCGTAAAGAGAGACAGTAAGAGATTAAAGCCCAAAAAGCACTCTCAAATCCCCACCTAGCCTCTGACCCACCATGATGATCTTGCCTTGTTGTATTGTCATCTCTCCAAGTAGCGCCATCTACGAGCGATTGAGACAGGTAGAACAGCGAAGGAACACAACGACGTACAAGAAGAGCCGTCTTCCCAGATGCGGTAGGCCCTGTGACCATGGACAACCGTCCCTCCGGAAACCGAGCCATTATATCATGAAGCTCGAAGTTAAGGTCGGCCTCCAACCCAGCCAACAGCGACCCAGAGCTGCTGGCAGCGGTGTCGACGTCGCTCGCAGCCACAGTTTCAACATCGTCATTGGAGGACGTTGGGCTCGGGCTCAGAACCTCGTCTTCGTCTCGCTCTCCAGCCCCTTGTCATCGTCTTCCCCAGAGAGGTGGAGCTCCATTGAGTTTAAGTGATCCGTAACTTCTTCTTGGTTGAGGTACACAGCGATACGTTTGAACGAAACACCCGTGTATTCGATCGTTTTATCATTTGTTTGGTGTTATGAGGCCCGGAAGAGGGGAGCCTACCGTACCTGGAGAATTTAGACGATCCATGTTGGAGAGTCCTGTACACAACCAAAAACCAATCAACGATCATACCGTACATGTGAAAAGAAAAGGAGCCCACCGTAAACACAACACTATTCGTCAACACGCCTCCTTGCATGACAAACAGAACGAGACAATGGTCACGAAAATGGGGGCACAGGCCAAGAGAGGTAAAACATCACAGAATTGACGCGAGCTGGGGTAGAGAGAACATCGTCAGTGATGATAATAAGATAAAACAATCTGCACCTTTGGTCATCCTCGCCCGGCCTTCCGAGTGGGCACCAGAGATCGGGAAATGAGGTGGCAGCGACATGTGTTGAGCAGCAGGAAGCTCGAGTATGAGTCTTTGATACTTCGATGTGTTCCTGATGCTTCGGTTATTAGAGATCAATGTGAGTGGAGAGTAGTTTGAATGGACGAAGGAAGAGCTTCGAGTTGGCTTAACAGACGAACTGAAGTTGATGCTGGGGTTTAAACTTCTTGAGGCCTAGAAATTTTTTAGTAATTATAAAAGGCAGGGCAAAGCCAGGTGAGGCTGACTGCTGAGAAGCTTGAGTCCGGATGGGCGAGGGCAGGGTGGTGAAGATAAGATAGAATCCGAGTACTAGTCCTGACTGCTATGATGGTTGTCGCAGTTTAAGTGAGTAGCGCTAGCACTCGACTCGTGGGCAAATTCGCTCGGCCCGTATCCACTCCGATGCCATAAGCGCTTGGCCTTGTCCTTTTGCCCAAACGACCACATTCGTATATATGTCCCTCAAGTACGTCGAAGATAGCAACGAGATAGTTGTGGACGGAAAATTATCGCCTATAACGGCCGCGGTGGGCGCAATGCAGTTCTCTCTGAATGGGAGATATCTCGCAGTAGGCAACGATGATGGAAATCTCATTGTATGTCTTGATGCTATGAAGTCGAGTTCTGTGTGATGATTGATTCACATTTCATGCCTCAAGATTAGGGAAACTGTAAAAAACTGGCCACGCATTCGTTATTATCAAACAGGCGCCGAAATTCGAGGAATTGTTTGGGATCCATCAACACCCCGCACCCTATTTGTGGGCTCGCGGAACGGCAACGCACACATGATTACATTTGACGTGTCCTCAGGAAAAGTTTGTTGACGTACCTCCCCTTGACTTCCATCTCCTAATCTCTTTCAGAACGACGTCACACTTGTATCCGCCTTTGACAATTGCATTCATGCCGTTGCCGTAAACGAGCGCAGCACTCAGGTAGCCATAGCATATGGCTTGAAAGTGGCAGTAGTTGAAAGGTCATTTTTTGGTGAGTAAATATGTCTCACTTGAAATCGTTTTTTCTTCGATTCTGAGGATGTAAAGCTCAACGCTCAACGGTACTGAACCTCCCAGTGGGAGAGGCAAGTCTGGATCGATTCGCACTGAAGGATGTTGGCATTCCGCGGAACCTATTCTATCTTAACGATGATGCCCTTCTTGTCGTCTTTTTTGGAACCAGAGGCATGGTGTACATGAAATTTCGTCAAATGAATTAGATCAGAATGGAATTGCTCCAAAAGTACATTTTCAACTTCACAGCCATGCAACGAACTATGGAAGATAACTCCACATGCCGAGACGACAATGTATGACACTTTGAGCTCTTCCATATATGATCAACTAATATAAATTCAACAGTATATCTGCCGCGTTGTGCCCGTTAAAGATGAATCTCGCCGTCAGCAATTTAGACGGCAGTATTTATTTTTATTCCCTGCAACAACGAAGTTACTCTGCCTCCTGCCCTTGCCGCACCGAAGGGGAGGCGACATCTAAGCCAGTTGGATTGGATTTTTTGGATGAAAGGACTGTCGTAGCAGGGCACTGCAATGGCCACTTAGTGATAGCTACTCAGGGGGTACAGCGTGATCCCCACTGCTTAGAGTTTGCAGAGGCCATGTCTTGTGAGTCATTGTTAACTACGAAAGATGTCTATCCAAAATAATAGTGCTTCGCAGCAACACAGACAGTGGTACAGTCAGCGGCTTTTTGAGTAATTGATCCGTCTAATTTGTTTGACTTAAGGCGTGCGGCGTTGTGAGGGATACCCTTACCATTGTGGCAGCGAACTTCAGGAACGACCTCAAAACCACCATCTATAGAGCCATTGTGATACGGAAATCAAAGAAGGCCACAAATCCCAATAAAATTAAACGAGAAGAGATGAACGCACAGGTCCGTTATGGCTCCCCGCAACCGTTTCACTGGTAATGACTGTCATGGAATCAATAAGAATCCCCTAACGGAGTCCAGCAAAGACAGGGAGCCGGTGCCTGCGAGGGCTTCCATTACTATGGATACGCAAACACCTCCGCGATCGGCGGTAGATGGGGATGTGTCCATGCATCCTCTTCTCCCAAGGGAGGGCGCGTTTGTCAAGGTTCGTTGTTGTGAGTGGATACGACTTTTGCTGATCAAGGATAAAGCTTCGAAAGCTTTTGTTAATGATCATACCCGCGATCATAGGTTTCCTCGCAGCTCAAGTCATTACCCTAAATGGCTCGTCGATGGAATTCAGTTATTACCAATCCGTGGCCATCGATTTCAAGCCACCCAATCACCTTTTCATCGGTGTTTTACTGGGGTTCACAGAACTAGGACAAGAATCCGTGAAGCTATTTGCGGCGAAGGATATTTGTAAATGCACAAAACCATACATCAGTACGAGTACTAGTACAGTTCTTGTCACCCGGACGGCGACGACCTAGGCCCAAGGTGCCATGATATATATTCAAGTGCACTCATATTGATCTAGTTGCTATTCGCCTTAATCCTCATCAATCAAACCCATGGTTTCTCGCACTGATTGAACGTCCTGGCCTGAAAAGATTTTTGTAGCATTAGCCCAGCCTGTCACGTATAAACAAAAAAGACTGACGAATCCGGATCCATGCGTTATCAGCATTGAAAGGCTTCCAAGGCCATGGCCACCTGCACTTTTTGCGTTGCAAACACGTTTAGGCATAATTGATAGACGTCCAGACCTAGGCCTCACAGGCCTAGGACAACATGATCCTCGAAAGCGAAGCAGAGCTTGAAACTTTAAGCCTGAACTGTCAACTAAGGTAAACAACGCTCATGTTTTGAATGTTCCTAATTTATTGACACCTTTGTTTACATGTATTTAGATAACCGAGTCAAATTAACCCAGAAACGGAAAAAGAATTGGATATCGATATAGAAATTCATGATCAAAAGCTTTCAGAAGGCGGGGGTGAGAGATGAGTAAGCGTACAAAAAAGCCCAGACATGTACAGTACTAGTACAATTGCAAAATGGACAGACTCGGAACAAACAAGGCCTGCATCGAGATTCGCAGTTGCTGAGAAAGGCCCTCTACTGGCGCGGGTATTCTAGCTAGTGAGGAATCTAGCAATTGTTTAGGATCAGAAAACCAGAACGATAATGAAGATCTTACGATGATCTCTGATGGAGGAGCTTTTCCTCCATCAAGAGCCTCAGTTGTGCGAGAAATAAAGCTAATGAGTTATGAGAGTCGGAATGGACATTGATGAATCAGAACTACTCACGTCAGGATGGCAGCCTGTACAAACCGGGCGGGGCACCTAATGGTTGATAGAGTTGGCACATTCTTTCCAAGCTGAAACAGTGCCAGCTCCCCTCTCCACAAGGTGCTCAGCCCGATCAGGGATAGGAAATGATTCGGGTCAAGTTCATTGTCAACATATCCGACCAGAAGTAGGTGGTACTTGTCGATGATGACTCTGCAGTGGTAAAGGGGCAATTGTGCCATTCTAGGGGACGCCTTGAAGTAGGCGTCAACATCCACCAAAGGGACGTTGTTGAGGTTGTCTTGAACGATTGGGAAGCTCTTAATGAGCTTTCGCTGGCTGCGAAGAGCATAGAGATGCCCCCTAGCCGCCAGTGGCTGAAACGGACAGTCATAAGTGCATTTAGCTGAAATAAAGACGTCAAGTGACTTATGGGTCCCGGTGTGTCATTGGGGGCAGCCACATAGATGTCAGCTTCCTCGACGGTCTGGGTTGCCCTAGACCTGAGGCGAATTATTCTGTCGGCAGGCTACGTCTCGAATGATTAGCTGAGAGCGAGGCTGAGATGCAACTCACTCACCATTATACTGGGGGATCACAGATGAGATGGAAGAGGTGGGGTGTGTTCAGGCGTTTGATGCTCATGAGTTGGGCCTTTCACGTTATAAGTGGCAGAAAGTTGGATTCCTAAAAATCATGATCAATTGTTTTATTGGGTCAAAATATAAACCCTTCAGTTTGTTTAGAAATTGAAATATACCCAATCGAATGTCTCTAGCCATTAAAACGAGCCATCACGATAAATATTCGTCCCACACTCGGTTTTCCTCTGAATCAGATATCCTAGCGTCGATCTCGCCAGGGATGAGTACTGGCCATGAGCGGTGTTTCCGGCTTGATCATTCCTCCCTTCTTGATTTATCATATACACACGTATTGCGCACTGTGGGCCATGACCATGAATACGCCCTTCTAGAATCAAGAAAGAAGTCATTGACCCTAAATTTCAATCGACTTTAGTACTCAGTTGCCCCTCTAAACATGCTCTGTCGCGGCATGAGGGGAGATGTAGAATGATGGTAGGCTGAGTTTACGCACTGGTTCACGTATAGACAGAGCAATGGCCAAGGTCTTGCGACGGAAGCCTAAACGTGAGGCAGATAGGATACAAGGATTTGATCAGGCGCCCAGCACGTGTTGATTCGACCTCTCCGCCACATTGAATTTTACATCCCGCGAATATCTGCTAAGTTCACCGCACAGATCAAGAGAAGTATGGACACCAGAACGTTGCAAAGCAAATGACAGGCGCCAACTACCAGGGCAGAGCTTTCCTAAATATTTCGTCTGCCAATAATGGATATTGATGGGATCCTGGATTGCAGAAGTAGGGGGTGAACCAGAGGCTCATTGTGTTTTTCTCCCCTCACTTTTGGTCATTCTCCTCACAGAGCAGTACTAGTCCTTCTTTCTCTCAGGCAACAATGACCGCAACTTTGGGCTTTTTGATATCAAAATACAAGGTGAAGTACCGGCGGGGAGCACCATCACGGCTATCTCGTTTTCTTCCGATGGCAAGTTCATGGCTGTTGCTGACGAGAATGGGTTAGTGACGGTGAGCCTTGGAACTATACACTTGATTTCAATGCCACATACTCACCGCCTGCAGATCCGGCGCACTCGGGGTCGCTGGGCTGTTCTGCGGACCTACCGTGCTGGCAAGAACATTAGAGGCCTGGTGTGGCATCCTACCAGACTCTATGTCCTTTTTGTGGGCACTGGTGCAGGCCACCTATATACGATCCCTATTAGTCAAGGGGTTGGCCTCTCTTCAACGCGCACAGTTCAATGTTTGATTCTTGGTTCCAGAACGATGTAACGCGTTGCCGGAAGGTTCAAGGATTCATCCACTCCATTGCGGTGGGCAACAATGGCTCAAACCTTGCTCTGGGATATTGTGACTACGACAGGGCGGTGGTGTGTCTAGTTGAAGAGCCCACACGCGGTACGCATATTCATCATCTTCTTAGACGTTCTTAACACGGCTACGCAGACCTTGAGAGGCCCATTATTCTACTTCGAGAAGGACAAGATACGCCTCACCAGGTGAAATACGTAGGGCCCGATAGGCTTTTAGTAGCGTACTTTGAGCGCCCCCAATTCCTGTGAGCCTCCAGCCTTTCTCATTGGATGTAAGACCAACAATTCTTAGGCTCATTGACCTAAACCCCCTCACTCTACCATATGGTCGATGGAGCCGCCAACCGGCTCTTACATGTAGGTTTGTTCACTGTTTGTGGAATCCTGCGCTCATTTATTCTGTTACCATTCCAGTGGCAGAATCTGCCTTTCGCCCTCGCTGGATCACATGGCAGTGACGAACCTTACAACCGGTATCGACTTCTACGACATACGTCGTGGGAAATTTGTTACAACCGCGCCGTTTAACCCCCTGGCACCCACGGGCTGCAACCGGCTCGTCGGTGTAGTCTACGTTAACGAAGACATCGTGGTGGCTGGACACACCAATGGAGACGTAGTTGGACTACTAACCAACGATCTGGAGGCGCCCTATATGATCAAAACAAACAACACCCGGAACACTGCCTTGCGTGAGCTCTCCCCTTCAAAAGCATTCGGGCTATCACTAACAACTTCTTAAGCCTGCCTTCGCATTGTGAGAGAATTGACGATTCACTTGATTTTGACCTGACAAGGATTAGGCGCACGGCACCGCCGACGGGATCCCTATTATCGCTGTTTCTCGTGGTGAAGGGCGAGACGCTCGCCTTGTTATTGCTCAGCTCAGCCCTGTGGGGATGCGGAATTCTACGGTGTTTGAGGAAAGAGTGCATTCCCTCCCTCGACATTCATCTCGTATTCTCCTTATAACTTTATTATCAACAGATGCACCACCCGCTTCCGCGTCATCGTCCAAGCAACTCTCAGAACCAAGCGAGACGTAAAAAGGTAATCATAAGCCAAGCCATATCTTCATATCGCCTCTGAATCCTTTTTCAAATCCAGGTCACCCCAAAACGAGCCATCTTAACCATGGTCATGGTACTAGTCCTCCTGGCCGTGGGTGGATCTTTCTTTTTGCAACAGGTATCTGGCTTCTTCAGCACCCAACCTATGAGAATCTTTGAGGACGTGTACGCCGCAACCTCTGCATTTATGAATGGCGTCATGGTCAAATCGCCACACCACTTCGCAAATCCGTATCCTGCGCCTCCCCTGGGGCAGTCATTGCCTCAGGATTCATCCCCGGCAGGGCGCTCTTTTCATTCAAACCCCGTGGGGCACTCCCCTCCTCCAGACATAGTGGGTGCCGCCACCAGCCCTACGCCCACTCTGGGCATCGCTGCGTTTGAGGACAAGACACTGACATTGGGCGACGATCAGAGCTACCCGGCCACTGTGGTGGTCTGCACCTCTACAACAACGCACATTGCCACAGTGACTGTGACTGAGACCATTATTACGACGGTAACCCAGAAAGCAACGGCCGTACCAACGCCAGTCGCAGACTACGATGGGCGTCCTTCAATCGTTGAGAGCATCTTTTCAGCCGTGGGGGCAATTCTTCTCGCCATGGCACACATCCTTTCCGCTATTTTTCGCCTCATACTTCTAACCCTTTCTTCACTTCTCTCATCTTTCGGCATACTTTGCATTCTTAGTCTCGTTTGTCTCATCCTCTACTTTCAGCCGAGTGACAAGGGTGGTCCAGGCCCTGCATTCAAAGATTTCCTTGCCGCCCTTTTTGCTTGGGGGTTCCAGAACACTGGAGGATATCGACATGGCCCACGACCAATTCGCGTGGACCGGCCTTTTTCAATGATTCAAACAGAAACCGTCGATAATCGTGGGCCCTCTTTTGCAGGCGAATCAACAGCTCAAGGAACAAACATCCATGGCCTTTCTAGTGGTGCCCAGCTAGTGCCACAGCAGTCAGGTTCATTGACCCACACCCTCCCAAATTATTATCGATCATCCCATACTTCTCTCCGGCCGGTATTCCAACAAGACATGGGATCATCCCCCAAGGAAACCATTTCTAACTTACCAACCCATCGACCATCCCGACCTTCTCACCAACCCGTGACTGTACCAGGTCAGCAAGCCTCAGAAATGTCCACCAGGCAGACGCCAACTCCGCGACCACCCCATCAATCTCGCCAACCGGGATCTCAATCAGTTCAGCAAGGCTTACTTACAGTCATTTACCAAGGAGACCGCTGCTGACTTACCAAGAGCACGCCCTTCGCTGTCCGATATACCAGAAGGGCCATCCGATATACCAGAAGGGCCGTCCGATATACCAGAAGGGCCGTCCGATATACCAGAAGGGCTGTCTGATATATCAGAAGAGAGCCCAGCAGATGTGGAGGATGGGGAACTCGATGCGGACTTTGAAGAAGTTGCAGAGTTGGACTTGGAGACTCTTGCTAACGATAATGACGATAATGCTCCACCTGCATCAAGCCATGACCAGGAGATGGACGAGGAGAAATCCTACTGATCCCAGATCCCTTTGTTTCGTAGTCACAAATTCAGTGCGGGCACCCCCTCACTTCTTTATTTCGTACGTGCTCTGGGATGGATGCCATATCATTTGTTATATGCCTCTCACGCGTAATCATGATTAGTATATGATCAAATCAGATATATATCCTTCCAGAAATTTGTTGTTTCTTTGTGCCTTCATCAATGATTCCCCATCGCCCTGCGTCCCCCGCAGAACAGGTCACTGATGCGCCCACCACCATTACTGCTACCATTGACCTCCAGGATCATACCGCACCGTCGTTTCTTCCTTACCCTGGCAAAGGTCTCTCTGTCGACGTAAGCCGCATCTATGAACCTATATATGATTCGAACATTCCGCTCACTGAATATTCGCTCCAGCTTTTGGGGTGCGATTTTGCGAACCTTCGCATGAGTTCGATGCGGTCTGCTATCGATCGTGGCTCCCAACACATACCACATGCAACTACCCCCAAAGCATGGGCAGACGCTCCAATTGATCTCCCATCATAAGCATCCTTGATTTTCGAACTGATCGACTCGGACGCTGACAACCGTCACTTACAATCAGGCAATGCCCATCTGAAACCCCTCTGGCTTGGCATCTGAAGCACCAGCCCACTGCTCGACGTCCTCCTGAGCACCAAACTGCCGCTCAACTTCTTCCTGAGCACTACGGGGCCGCTGCTCCACGTCACCCCTTGCACCCCTTTACTGATCAACGCCTTCCGGACCCACCCGTTTCTCAGCGTCCACCCAATTGTCCCTTAGCTCTTGAGGACGAAATCTATCTGCTCTTAACAAAAACCTGCACTGCTGACAGTCAGATGCTCGAAACGTCGGCCAGGCTGTTATCCGAAATGGCAGACCCTCATCTGTTGAAAGATACTATCACCAATTTATATCCACATCCTACCTTCTCGGTCGAAGTCCTCGTCGACACCATCTCTCGGGAGAAAGGCAAATACGCTCATAATGCTTCCCCAAGCGCCTCAGCTCGTAGCACGCACAGTTCACCCAACACACCGAGCTATGGGAATACCCCCCGGTCTACATCAGCTGGTCCAAGGTGTGCAATGAACTTTTATCTGAACGATCAAAGCTCAGATACCCATTAGTGTCTCCACTGCTCGCAAGAGTACTTCTTCCATGAAGCCAGCAAATCCATCCAACAGCGCGTCAGCCAACCGCAGGTATAGAATTAATTTGAATCAAAACGATAGAAGCTCACAGTGTGAGCCCAGGAGTGCCTCCACACCAGCAGAGACAAGGGGTACCTCTGCACCAGCAGAGGCAAAGACAGACGTGCAATCCAAACCGAAAGGCTGGGCAAAGTATTTTCTCCTTCTCCTCGTTCACTGGCGGGGGCCTAATCACACATCCAGGTCAGCTTCTGCACCGCCCAGGCTTCAGACAGAAAATCTCGCTAATGAGCTGAAATACAAGTACATCCCAAACAAGGGCTGGTTCAAATTGGCCCTCACATACTCTGGCGATACTTTCCAAGCAGATCCTGTTGAGGACGCCATAACTTGGAGAAAGAATAAACCTCCTCCAGTATCGGAAACCTCAAAGAAAGGCAAACCTAGCAATTTTCCCGCACCTGGGGACACCTGGATGCACAGGAACACCCAAAACAACACTGTGCAGGTGTGGCAGTACTCCGGGCAGAAGAAGTGGGTGGGATGCACCGACTCTTACATCAATGACGACGGGGCCACCAGCCACCCTAAATGGGATACCCATGTCCTTTGTATGGGCCAGGTTGCAGGCTATATAGCACTGCTGGTGTATATCCAACGGAAATCTTTAGAGAAACACCCCTACAGGAACCAGACGGACAATGGTTTGGGAGACTTAGCTCCAGCTTCGGGGGGCTCTGATAATGACGTGGCCATGGGGGGCTCTGATGTGGGAGGCTCTGATGCAGGAGGCTCTGGCGCGGGAGGCTCTGATGCAGGGGACTCGGGTGCGGACGACGTGGAGCCTCTTCCTGCTGACACTGGGAGTGGAATCACATCCGGATCCCATCATGAAGAAGAGGTGGTCTAGGCCGTTCAAGCAGGTGTCAAGGCCTCCATAACCACATTCTCATCCACTGATAACTCGACTCTTTCGAAATGTACAGTCTATTGGAACTATGTAATTCTGTGCGCGTCATTGATTTCTAAAATTTACTCTCTTCAAATTTCTCGAACCATTTTGGGGAAAAGGAAAGAATATTTGGCGCTGAAGGAGAGATCTAGATCTAGATCTGATATGTCGTGACTAGATCTAGAGCGAATTTGTACCAAATGCGCATGCGCATGCTTTTCCACATGTACATATTCGTTCTGTGAATGTTTTGTAGCCCCAAACAATTCAACACATGTACAGGTCTGTACGTGTGGCCATGGGTCCAGAGGTTTCCACTAGTACATGAAAACAGTATATATATACAGGAGTCAGTATTAATATTTGCGCGTGATATAAGGATGATTATGGGTCCGTATTTGCGCGTGTTTATGATAGTATAGTCATGAGCAATCATGACAACCAGCCGATATGTTAAAGGGTTTGTGGGCGCCACTGGTTGCGGGCCTCCTTGCTTCTATTCTATTTCTTCTCTGCTGCTGGTCATCACAATCTTTTCTTATCTAGCTAGTCAACTTCAGCTATATAATGTCAAGCATCGAAACATACCGACAAAAATCACGCGTGATAGCCTCCTTGCCCTGGCATGTGGACAATATTGTAATGGATGCATTGCTTGCGAATGCTTTGCCTCAAGAACATCCCAATAGGGTATCGCCATTCGAATAATAATTGAGTGTCAAAGTCTAATAAGCAATATTGATATCCAGGACTTCCTGCAAATTATAGAGAGGATCGATAAGGACATGGATGAAAGAACGAAATCGCCTAACCTGAGTCAATTCCGAAGACTGATTGAGCTTAACGAGCAGAATGTAGTCCGACGCAAACTCACAGCACCACTGGAGGTTCAATATCCCCCATGCAAGGTTTACTTCATCCAGACCATCTTGATACTTCGCCTACTCGAAATCATGATAATGGACGTCGATGACCCGCATGGAAGCTATGGGACTCCAAAGTACCGTAGACGACCAGTCCTGGGATGTGGCCCAAACCTCGTAAGTTTGAGTTCCATTTACGCTTCCGATCAACACTGACTGAAAATGTCAGAGCTGGGATAGAATGGCGGACTGGACTGAAGCCTTACGAGTCTCTTTGCTACGCTCTATCTCTTCCAAGTACAAGCAAGGAAGTGCTTTAATGTCGATTGCAAATATAGAAGCAGCCGCTTTACTTGTGAAGGCGATGTGGAAGGTAGGTCTATTAGCTATAAGACATGCGCTCTCTCTGACTTTACTAGGGATATTGGTCTGACCCAGACAAACAGAAGGAATTGGTAATCGACTTTCTTCGGAGCAAAGAGTAAGTTTCTCCCCCACATCTCTTAGCACCATGCATCGTCAAGATTAACCCAGAATCACCTGCCAACAGTTCTCTGGAAGGGTTCGAATCAGCCGAAGCGAAAGCGATGGGAATCAAAGACTTTCGGCGCTTGAACTTGCCAATACACATTGCAGCGTTTGTGACCCCACTCGGCCTCCTAATTGGGGCAAATTTGTGTCGCCGTGATTACGACCGTTATTCTATATTTCTAGTGAGTGGGGCATACTTCAGCAAAAGCGCCTACACCAGCTTTAATTTGGTTTGCAGATGTGGAAAGCTCTTGGAAATATGCAGCACCCCGTTCTTCTTCTCGTCGAAAAGCTTCTTTGGCGGGCCATTTTTTCTGTGGCCCGGGGAGAGACCAGTCAAGCCGTGTTGACTACTTTCCTCGCGAGCGTCCCATGGGAGAGGTTGGACTTCTTGAAGACACAGGACCGAGAATTACGAGTCCTCTGAGTTTACGAAGAGACTCGTTTATTACCCTTGATCTCAAGGATTTTTTCAGCGTTCTAACGCTGAACTTTGCCTTTTTCCCACGAAAATTGATGGTTTCCCACATTCAGGGTTTCAGGGTTTTGGGCCTTTTGTAGTCTTTCATATTCAGGGTTTCAGGGTTTCAGGCACCCAAGCTATTTGTATGCTTCCATCATCATCTTTGTAGTTGATGGTACACAGTACAAGGTTTTGTCTATTTGAATTGGTCCTGTAGTGCTGTAGACCGCCATGCATTTGTTGAACTTGATTGGCAGACAGTACTAGGAAATGTAGACATATCATAGAAGTATTTTGAGCTAGCTTCAAAGATGTTGTGTATGTCCTCACTCTTAGTTGCAGTCTGGTTCTTAGATCAACTTAGAATGTTAAGCCTGTCTCATAATGTAGACAACAGCTCACTTTAAATGTAGTTGGCTGGTAAGTATGTTGAGTAATTTTGAGGAGTTGTTTGACAGTCAACAAAGTGTATCAAAATGTTAGTCAAATAATCAACTACCCATGGTAGTTCAGTAAGGCTGACTTTCTGTCCTCCTACTTGGACAATGTTTACCCAACGTAGAAGTGGAAAATGTGTTTCGTTCAGCATAGTTTGCAAATTTTGCCAATCAAGACACTTGCCATTGTCTGGTCTCATCACAAGAAAAAGTTCTTCGAGTTTCCACCCTCCAGCTGATCGCCACCTGACCAAGCTCTTACTGACTTCACTGAAGTTGCCTCTGTTGTCGCATATCAGGACACGTATGCTGGTCACCAACGTGGTATTGCAGAAACTTTCCAGATGGCGCATGGCTGTATATAATTAATATTGTTCCTTAAATATAATGTAGTGACACACCAGTGATGGCAAGAATTTCAATGTTTGGTTTCCAATCATGTAGGATGCTGCCTGGTATCGATGCTGAATAATGAAGGTGCAATACACGGACAGAAGATAAATCCATTATGGGACTTGTGTCATTCCATTTAGCCTTGAATAAACGTGGAAACATGAATGAGTCATTCTGTGCAATATACAGTATGGTTGGCTTTGGGATGGGTCTTCTGACAAACCTCTCGACTCCAGCACGGGGAGTGAAGTTTATGTGAAGGTTGTGAAGTTTCAGACGCCTGATGTTGTGACAGTGTGCAAAGGTGGTAACTGGAAAGTATCGGAATTGAGAGAGTGTGAGGGTTGTGAGGTTTGGTGAGGAAAAGACGCGAATAAATTCAGTCCGTAGCCCTTCTGGGATGGTGTTCCAGTTCCTTATGGGATATCCTCCTGTAAGCTTGAAACTCTTTAGTGAGAGAAACTGCTGCATCAGGCCCATCTGCATGTCCCAGTCAGAGTCATCCAAATGATAACGAAGGTGGTATATATATTGGGCGATGTGTGGACTGGCATGTAAAAGTTTGGAAAGGTGTTGAACTGATGGCCCCACAACAGAAATTGTTGTAAAAAGACGTCTTTGCGATGGTTGAACCAACAATCGGCATGTTTGGGACATGGAGGACAGTGTTTTCCAATCTTCAGCAAGTGTAAGCTGGTCCAAGACGGTATTTTGTAAGATGTCAAATGGGATGGTGACTTGCATTCCCTTTTCTAATTGTTTGTCAGTTCGATATGGTAGTAGATTAGCTGGCTTACTTGTGATCAACTTTTTCCTTTTAAGGTGTAGTATGGAATGAGCGCCAGCAAGTGCTGTGCCGTAGGCGCAGGGGTTTACAAACTGCGGAATCTGTTGGTGATGGCTCAGATTCTGGTTCAAGATGGTGTATGTTGAAGTTGAACCCAGTGATGTCACATTTTTTGAAAGAAATACAAATAGTTTTACCCAGCTGGACGTAGATACAAACAAGATTACCGGCCCCAGCTAGAGCCCGATCTTACATCATAATTTGGCGGTGAGATTCAATACAAACAATGATCATCATACATGCAAACTGAACTACCGCGCGCGCGGTAGTTCCCTTTGCACATGTTTGTTTTCAACGTCAATGCCAGATACACTAATCGACAGAATGTTAGTATTAGAAAAACATATGACATTATAGACTACCAGCGCATGACTCATTTGTCGCACCCTTCAGTCCAGGCGCATCTTGCTTAACTTCTCTCCAGTGTCATGCTCCTCATCCTCTTCATAACCAATCCTTCTCTTCAGCGATTGGCTTGCTCGACGGAGTTCTGCACCTCCACTCATGCGACGTGCAATACTTGCATTCTGTTTTCTGTCAGTTAGCATTGTGTACTTTGGCTGAATGTTAGCTTACTCGTAGTGGACTGCAATCTAGTAGAGTGATAGCACGTAGCACCACCAGTAGTTTGTATCTTTGTTGCTTGAGCGGTATTGCAACAAATGAAACCTGCACTTCCACAACATCTCCTGGACGTATTTTCATTGGGTTGATTTCATAGTATCTGTGAGGTATCAGTCAAATTCAAATTATTGGAGCGCTTCATTGCTTACCGTATAATATTATCAGTTCCTTGTTGCGCTTCATAATATTCAACCTTATTTTCCAGAAGGTGAACAAATTCATTGGACAATGCATTCGTAAGTATATTGTGTGGGTCGATCTCAGTGCCAAAGGAAATAGGAGCATCACCGTTTATATCACGCTGGTCTGTGAAATAGCGGTTTCCCATATCCAATGCTTTGAATGTTTCATAATGACTAGGAACCCATGCATCCATGGTGTTGTGGGGTAGTGATCGCTCAAAAATGTGCTGTATGTCGTAAATGTTTTCGATCATGGTGGAAAATTTTGTTCCCCCAAGTCCCGTCAAAGCTAATGATTGCTTCAGATATCTTCGCTGCTTTGGCTCTCTGTTTTATGACACTTTAGCTTGTTTATGCTTCACAATTAAGGAAATGCTTACATTTTGAATGGTCGTTTCACAGGTGGAAGACTTGCATTGCAAACAATACCCTGTATGCACAGTACGACTTCTTCTTGGCTGTTGTCGTCAATGTTGGTCTTTGTGAGCTTCCAACATCTTGGTTTGTCCACCTCTGTTACTGAGCATAAATCAGACATTCCATCCACCTGTTATGGGGGTGTGAGTATATCTCAGTTAATCTATAACACTATACCACTGCTCACCGAATTAAAATACGCCAATTGTACAACCTTTGGACCCTTTGTTGTCCTAGCAGTTATGACGGCCTCAAGCAGATCACCTAGTATATAAAATTAGTGACTCTACACATCCAGTTAAAGAGGGTACTTGCATGCTTCTATCTTGTTGTAAAAAGAATCCATTGTAGTGAACGATGTACTGTGTACTGTGACCGGTAAAGTGTTCCAACTACAGAAGGTGGGGTGGGTTTGATTCTCTTGGAGTTTTGGTGGACTTACCGACTTACCGACAGATCTGCAGTGGTTGATGAGCCCTGACAAAATATGGTGTGATATTGTCGGATGACTTGGCTAGATATTTTCCAATGCATTTTGAACTTGTGTAAGAGGCCATTGCAAGCATGGCAGAAACGAGTCCTCCTTTTTTTGCAAAGGCAATAGAAACCAATTTCTACTTTTTCTCCTTTTTTCTGTTTTTCTGGGTACATTTTTATCACAAACAAACAAGTAAATGTTTCTATATAAGTCTTCTTTTGGATTCTAAACAAATTACCCCAGCATCATCATCATCAATGAAAACATTTCTATGTTTTTCTCATTTTTTGCTGATTTTCTGATTATATGCAAGTAGGTTACCATATTTGGAAGTCTACCCTAAAGCCTGAAACTGTTACCTAACATCATTACTAACAATAAGCACCATTCTTCAATTTTCACTCATTTCTTTGACATTTTATGACTATTTTAAATGGATTACCATATTTGGATGTCTGCTCTGTACCCTGAACACTTTAGCAAACTTATACTACAAAGTTTACTGATATACAATAAAAGACTGCAGATGTCAAACATAGACTACAAAGTTAGCTTATCTCTACAACAGCAGCACTTTACAGTGTAGTGCTACAACTTCCATTTGTTGAATATTTTTTGTAAGTGGTCATGTGACCATTATCCCAACATCCCATTACATGGGCCCTAATAGACAAATTATTCTGTGCTTTGTTTTCTCCAATTTTTAGTCAAAGTAGATGATATTGTCTTTTTTTGTATGGACTCTGAAGATAGTGCATGACATTCTATATACCATTCAAACTTTTTTTTTCAATTTTTTCACTATTTTCTTACATTTTTTTGATCTATTACCATATTTGGAACTGGACCCTTGACCCTGACAACATTACCAAACATTATCAGAGCAATGAGCACCATCCACCATTTTTTTCTGATTTTTTTGCCCATTTTCTAGCTATTTTTTGTTATATTACCATATTTAGAACTAGACTCTGGACCCTGACGATGTTACCCAATGATATCGCCAGCAATAAGCACCATGTCCCATTTTTTTCTGATTCTTGACCATATTACTCTATTTGGAACTAGAACCTGGACTCTGACAATGTTACTCAATGTTATCACTGGCAATAAGCACCATCCTCCATTTCTTTCTGATTTTCTAACAGTTTTCTGGCCTTTTTTGGATATATGACCATATTCAGAACTAGACCCTGACAACATTACCCAATGTTATTACTGCAATGGGTGCCATCCCCCATTTATTTCTGATTTTCTAGCTATTTTCTGGCTATTTTTAGGTGTATATTATTCTATTTAGAACTAGACTCTAGACCCTGACAATATTACCCAAGGTTATGTCTGGCAATAAGCACCATGACTTATTTCTTTCTGATTTTCTGACTATTTTCTGACTATTTCATCATATTGGGACTATCCTCTGAACTCTGACAACATTACCCAAGGTTATCACCACTATCCTCCATTTTTTTCTGATTTTCTGGCCATTTTCTGGATATTTTTGGCTATTTCAGCATATTTGGAAATGCACCCTAGACCCTGAAAACAACCTCCAATATCATTACCAGCAGCTTACCCAATGTTATCATCAGCAATAAGCACCATCCTCCATTTCTTTCTCATTTTCTAACAGTTTCTGGCTTTTTTGGAGATATTACCAAATTCAGAACTGGACCCTGACAACATTACCTAATGTTATCACTGCAATGGGTGCCATCCCCCATTTTTTTCTGATTTTCTAGCTATTTTCTGGCTATTTTTGAGTTTATATTATTCTATTTAGAACTAGACTCTAGACCCTGACAATCACTTCAGGCAGCGACGGATATGAAGGGCCACATAGGTGTAAACATAGACACTAAAAACTGGAGAATAGACAAAACCCAGTGTTCCCCTAACATATTTGCTCTCATTTTCTAAGTTTGGTGATGGAATTGTATATCCAACATATGCATAAAACAAACTTACAATAAAAAAAAGGATCAGATCCAAAAAATGACTGAACAAATATGATCTAAATTCATATTTAGAATTTGCCGAACTTCCTGGGCCAAGATTTTGGCGTATTCTAAATATGAGCTCAGATCATATTTAATTGTTCATTTTTTGGATCTGATCCCTTTTTTTATTGTAAGTTTGTTTTATGCATATGATACATGTACAATTCCATCACCAAACTTAGAAATTGAGAGTAAATATACCAGGACAAAAGGGATTTTAGTGTATTCCACAGTTTTGAGAGCATATGTTTATACATATGTAGCCCTACATATTCGTCGCTGTCTCAAGTGAATATTACCCAAGGTTATGTCTGGCAATAAGCACCATCCCTCATTTCTTTCTGATTTTCTGGCTATTTCTGGTTATATTACCATGATGGGACTATCCTCTGAACCCTGACAACATTACCCAAGGTTATCACCACTATCCTCCATTTTTTTATGATTTTCTGGCTATTTCCTGGATATTTTTGGCTATTTTACTATATTTGGAAATGTGCCCTGGACCCTGAAACAACCTCCAACATCATTACCAGCAGTAAACACCACCCTCAATTTTTTCTGATTTCTCTGCCATTTTATTGCTATTTTACCTGTGAAAAAGCACATATTTCCTTATTTAGAAATGTGCCCTGGCCACCATCAGTGAGCAACACCCCAACACCATCAGTCATTTTCTCTGATTTTATGCTCATTTATTGTTATGTCTTCATTGAAAAAGCTTGCATTGGCTTGATTTGTGCACACATATGTCTATTTGTGCATACAGCTTTTATTACATAATATACTCAAAAACACACTATATTTTTTCTTGGTTTTTTTTTCATTTAGTTTAGATTTTATGTTGGTGAGCTTCAGATTTCTCTTTGAAAATGTATGTTTATTTTAAATTTGACCTTCTTACATAATATGTTTCAATAAATTGTATACAATCATGACTCCTGAAATTTTACATTTTTTCTGCATTTTATTTCATCAGGATTGGACTTGATTTGGTAAAGTTATGCATTTTTCTTTAGGCAACACTGGGAACTCAAGAAGCAATGACGCACGAACATTTCCCGATCGTTTGATGGGGGACAGTTTCGTGCGTCATAGTAGATCTCTGATCACTTACCATTTTCGGTAATAAATAAAGATTCATGTATAACTCAGTGAGTTTTGATCCAAATGACATGATTTTTTTTGTAACAGGTACTCCTCATTTCCGTGGTCATGGTGATGTTATGTTCCTGGTAAAAAAATACAATTAAATGGTTGAAAAAACGACATGGATCATCTCTGATCTATTGTGCTCTTGGCATCACTAATTCTAATGATGCACAAAACTTCCCCCATCAAATGATTGGAAAATGTTTATGTATCATAAAATCATGAGATTTGTACCAAGGCTGTGTGGCCATCATGGATTCCGATGACGCACGAACCTTCCCCCCATCAAATGATCGGGAAATGTTCGTGCGTCATTGATTCTTGCTCTTCACTCCAAGGCTGTGCAACTTCAACTTCCCACAGCACCCTCTCTTTCGCTGTGTGCGCCTTGTCATTTGCTGCACACTCTTCATTGTCTTGGCCAGTCAAAACAATTCATACAACATATCTACCACATGTTGTCTGTCTTGTTTGCATGCTTGTCACTGTCTTGGCTAGCCCAAATGATTTGAGTGCCACATGTCTACCACATTCATCTCACAGATCAATACACCAGCTTGACCGTACGATCTCTGTGCACCCATCATCGTCTTGGCTGCATGCTATTAATATATGATGTAGGTCCATTTAGATGTCGCTTTCAAAGCGAGTCTCTTCATGAACTCAAAGAACTTGTAACAAGGCAGGCAGTGGTCTATCGATGGTGATACCATCAAAACAGATCAGGATGCACAGATTGAAGTTTTAGATCTGAGTTATCAGATCTTGTTCTTTTGACACATCACAGATTTCTATGACGCACGAAACTTTCCCCCATCAAATGATCGGGAAATGTTCGTGCATCATCATTTTTTGAACTTGCTCATGTGGCTGTGTGTAATTCATTTTGCTGGTGCATTGCTGTCTTGGCTAGTCCAAACACAATGAAAGTTCTCTGTCAATGCGGCTTCGATTTTCATGATCTTGAGCTCGTTTGGATAGCCCCACACTCTGTGAAGATGCTCCCCAAAACCGTTTACAAAATGGTTGAGGTTGCGGGGAGCTAGGTCAGTTTCCATTTGCGCTCTTTTGCCCTTATGCTCACAACTCCCCAGGACCTCAATCTGCTTCGATTTTTGTGATCAAGGACTCGTTCGGATACCCCTACACTCCGCTAAGACGCTCCCCAAAACCGCTTACAAAACGGGTGAGATCTCGTGGAGCTAGGTCAGTTTCCATTTTCGCTCGTTTGCCCTTATGCTCACAACTCCCCAGGACCCAAATCTGCTTCGATTTTTGTGATCGAAGACTCGTTCGGATACCCCTACACTCCGTGAAGAGGCACCCGAAAACCGCTCACAAAACGGTTGATGTCTCATGGAGCTAGGTAAGTTTGTATTTTCGCTCTTTTTCCCCTTGTGCTCACAACTGCCCAGGACCTCAATCTGCTTCGATTTTCGTGATCGAAAACTCGTTCGGATACCCCTTCACTCCGGGAAGATGCTCCCAAAAACCGCTTACAAAATGGCTTAGGTCTCGTAGAGCTAGGTAAGTTTGTATTTTCGCTATTTTGCCCCTTGTGCTCACTACTGCCTAGGACCTCAATCTGCTTCGATTTCCGTGATCGAAGACTCGTTCGGATACCCCTACACTCCGCAAAGACGCTCCTCAAAACCGCTTACAAAACGGCTGAGGTCTTGTGGAGCTAGGTCAGTTTCCATTTTCGCTCTTTTGCCCTTATGCTCACAACTCCCCAGGACCTCAATCTGCTTCAATTTTCGTGATCAAAGACTCGTTCGGATACCCCTCCACTCCGTAAAGACGCTCTCCAAAACCGCTTACAAAACGGTTGAGGTCTCGTGGAGCTAGGTGAGTGTGTATTTTCGCTTTTTTGCATATATGCTCACAACTCCCCAGGGCCTCAATCTGCTTCGATTTTTGTGATCGAAGACTCGTTCGGATACCCCTTCACTCCGGGAAGATGCTCCCGAAAACCGCTTACAAAACGGGTGAGGTCTTGTGGAGCTAGGTAAGTTTGTATTTTCGCTATTTTGCCCCTTGTGCTCACTACTGCCTAGGACCTCAATGTGCTTCGATTTTCGTGATCGAAGACTCGTTCGGATACCCCTACACTCCGCAAAGACGCTCCTCAAAACCGCTTACAAAATGGCTTAGGTCTCGTAGAGCTAGGTAAGTTTGTATTTTCGCTATTTTGCCCCTTGTGCTCACTACTGCCTAGGACCTCAATCTGCTTCGATTTTTGTGATCAAGGACTCGTTCGGATACCCCTACACTCCACTAAGACGCTCCCCAAAACCGCTTACAAAACGGGTGAGATCTCGTGGAGCTAGGTCAGTTTCCATTTTCGCTCTTTTGCTCTTATGCTCACAACTCCCCAGGACCCAAATCTGCTTCGATTTTTGTGATCGAAGACTCGTTCGGATACCCATACACTCCGTGAAGAGGCACCCGAAAACCGCTCACAAAACGGTTGATGTCTTATGGAGCTAAGTATGTTTGTATTTTCGCTCTTTTTCCCCTTTTGCTCACAACTGCCCAGGACCTCAATCTGCTTCGATTTTCGTGTTCGAAGGCTCGTTCGGATACCCCTACACTCCGTGAAGACGCTCCTCAAAACCGCTTACAAAACAGTTGAGGTCTCATGGAGCTAAGTATGTTTGTATTTTCGCTCTTTTTCCCCTTGTGCTCACAACTGCCCAGGACCTCAATCTGCTTCGATTTTCGTGATCGAAAACTCGTTCGGATACCCCTTCACTCCGGGAAGATGCTCCCGAAAACCGCTTACAAAACGGGTGAGGTCTTGTGGAGCTAGGTAAGTTTGTATTTTCGCTATTTTGCCCCTTGTGCTCACTACTGCCCAGGACCTCAATCTGCTTCAATTTTCGTGATCAAAGACTCGTTCGGATACCCCTCCACTCCGTAAAGACGCTCTCCAAAACCGCTTACAAAACGGTTGAGGTCTCGTGGAGCTAGGTGAGTGTGTATTTTCGCTTTTTTGCATATATGCTCACAACTCCCCAGGGCCTCAATCTGCTTCGTTTTCTGTGGTCAAGGGCTCGTTCGGATACCTCCACACTCCGTGAAGACGCTCCCCAAAGCCGCTTACAAAAAGGTTGAGGTCTCATGGAGCTAGGTGAGTGTGTATTTTCGCTTTTTTGCCCATATGCTCACAGCTCCCCAGGGCCTCAATATGCCCCATTTTCTGTGATTGAGGGCTCGTTCGGATACCCACACACTTCCTAAAAATATGCCACAAAAATTGTCATGACCTTAATCATTATATTTTCAATGTAAAGAACTATAGTTACATAAATGTGAAAATAGAGGCAATATAATCATATGTTACAGTCTGACAGTCAAATAGGGCAGTCCCTCAGCTACCTACATTAATGACAACTTGGGTAGGACTAAAAGCAAGTGATAAGTAAGGAATAGTAAAGTAGACTAGCAAAGCCGTCAATGCCAAGCAGGCAGCTGATCGTGGGAAGAAATCACTTTCGTGGGAGAAAGTCAAATTTCAGCGTTACCGCGCTGAAAAAAGTCTTGATATCCCGGGTAATAAACGAGTCTCTTCGTAAACTCAGAGGACTCGTAATCCCTGTGGCGCTGTTTAGCTCAATATAATAAAACTCACTAGAGGGTTTTTGACAAAATATGGTGCGATATTGTCAGATGACTTGGCTAGATATTTTCCAATGCATTTTGAATCCCTGTGGCGCTGTTTAGCTCAATATAATAGTCACTAGAGGGTTTTTGACAAAATATGGTGCGATATCGTCGGATGACTTGGCTAGACATATTTTCTGATGCATTTTGAATCCCTGTGGCGCTCTTTAGCTCAATATAATACTGACTAGAGGGTTTTGGAAATTACCAACCCATAGATTGTTCATTCCTCTCGGTTGTTGTTAAACCTTGTTTGAAATTGTAGACACTCCAGGTAATTAGTTAGCTTTTGCAATAACTTCATGAAAAACTGTGGTTTTACCTATGCTGTTCTAATGCTGTATGCCTACCCTATTTCGTCATGCAGTTCTGTTTCTGAAAACCCTAACCAGTTTGAGGAACCACTAACGCCACTAGTATACATTTGTGGCGTATGTTGGTATATGCATATTCTGTCAGTTACCCCTTTACAGGGTCACGTTCTGGACGTTCGATGGAATACCAAACATCCACCCTGATCGCAGCTCGTAGCTGCAGCTGTTGTTGAACTAATGTCCCTTGATAAATTGCTTTTGCTCCAAATAATAGACTTGTGGGTGTGGGCCAGTGCTGTGCATGGCATGTATGAGTCCTTCCTGTGGACTCTAAATTTAATTGTGGGAAATTGGTCATGTGACCACCATCCTGACATCCCATCAGCTGCAATAACATGTAATCACTTTATGATTTTCTGAGTTTTGTTCTATATTTGCAAATGGACCCTGAGTCCTGAGCCTAGCCATCAATATTTTAGCAGTGATGTGTACTATTCTTATTTTTCGTTTTTTTTTTTTTTTGATTTTATAGCAATTTTTTCCAATTTTATAAATATTTTTCTGTTTATGGTAAAATATTCCCACAGTCCTGTTTGCATATATCTCAAGAAAGAAGATGGTTAGTTATATTTTGTGACCTATAATAGTATGCTCTATATATCTGTGGTAAATTTCCTTTTTGGGTTAAAATTCCCATGGCAGCAGAAACACAGCCTCTCACTTAGCTCCATTAACAAAAATTGTAGCCCTTTTGCTTACCTTTACAAATATGTATAAATAATGTCATGCAGACCATTCCTCATTGAGAAAAACACAAAATACTGAAAAAATTGGACACTTTTTGGAAATTGTCATGCCTTTTTTACCTTTATCTCAAAGAGCAAGAAGGCTGGTCTGATGATATAGTCATATTGCATAATATAATAATAATTTTACATAATTATCTTAATTTTCCATATTTAAATATGGACCCTGAACACTGGACACAGCCCCTCTACATCATGGCAACAGAAAAAGTATCATTTTTATTTTTTTACTCATTTTTTCTGATTTGCTAGCTATTTTTCTTACATTGTTCTATATTTAGATATGAACCCTGAACCCTGAACACAGCCCCTTCAACACCATGGCAACAGAGAAGATCCCTCTTAATTTTTGACTATTTTTTTGTGATTTTCTAGCAACTTTTAGCTGGTTTCTATATTTAGATATTGACCCTGAACCCTGAACACAGCATCTCCAACTTACTAAGCAATATGTTGATTTTCTACACATTTTTTGCCATTTTATTTGCCATTTTTGCTGATTTTATGGCTGCTTTTCTGCTTAAGAGAAAAGGTTCCCGCGGTGATGAAAGGTAAATCAATCAATGAAAAATTTGCCTAAGTTCTCAGTTGATAAAGAATGAGTCTTACTCGTAAACTCGTAAGGACTCATAAAAATAGTGAATGAGTGAATTTGTCTGGCGTAGGACTTAGCGTTTTTTTCCCCATCATTCATCTCAATTATCAACTTCACCTTCTGCTTTGTTGGTATCGCCATGAACTTACATTATCATCACTCAGGTTTGTGTTCTGCTTTTTATTCAGCCTTTCTGCCACGTTCCTGATATAATGAACTTAGGCCTGTACACACAATCCAGACGGCCAGCCTTTCCTTTGTATCGACCTTCATTTACAGGTATTAGTTGGACATTCATTCCTCATATCAAGTAGTGGACTCACCTATGATTCTTTTCCCAGAAATTGAATCACGGTCATCCTCTCCAACAATTTCCTCACCTTCTATGTCAGATCCCAGCTCGCCAACCAAATTATGTATGTTTATCTCCAATTCGTTGTTGACCTTCATATGTTGATTTCTTGTTATTAGCATCCATGCCCTTGTTCGTAGATGGACCTGCTCTTCGTACATTTTTCAGCAATTCGGTTGCAAAGGGCCAAGAGTCGGTTTCCTCAGCTCAAGCAACCATCTCTAGTCCACCATTGTTTCTCTGGCAAATGACATCAGAGCAACTGGTACAGTTTGGTCAGACGAACCCTGAGCAGTTCCAGACGATCCAATCTCACATCTGTGAGTTGGCAGACCTTTATCGTTTGAAAACTAGTATGTCGCGACTTTGTCATCTTCAATTGTTATCGTTTTGAGCAACCATAGTTCCACAGAATGCCACCTTCGAGTATCCAACAAACATTCTCCTGCATATACCGCTAGACGTTCAGAAGCTTATTCTGGATAACTTGGCCATTCCAGCCTTGCTTAGGCTATCAAAATGCTGCCGTTATCTATCACATGCAGTTAATGCATATATCATGACACGAATTGAGGGTATTCTAACCTCATTTTCAATTGATCCACACAAGCTTCTGGAAGGCATGGAGACCTGTGGTGCGTTTATTGGGGGGTCTGTTGCCCTTCTTGCAGTGCTGGCAAATGTCGACAGTTTTGCCCCAAATGATCTTGATATATACGTTCCAGAAGCTCATGCTGAAACCTTGGCCAAGCGCATTTTATCCAGGTTCAAATCTGTTGGCGGTCACTCACCAATCTATGATTTGAATCCCGCTATCACTCATGTGGAATGGTACACTTCCAATTTCCATCCCCTCATTCATGTCAACATTATCGCCACCAAATCCGCGTCACCCTTGGAGGCCCTATTCCATTCCGGTGCATCCATTACCATGAATGCTATAACTGGGCGAGGAATTTTCACTGCTTATGCTGATCTAACAGCCCATAAAATCAGCTTGCTACCTTTCAGTTTATCCCTGCCCACCGCCAAACTCTTTCGTGCGGTCAGAACCAGATCATCTTTGCCCCAGGATGAGGCACATACCATTCTCGCTCACTTTGGAATTTCAGTACCAGTTACAGCATTGCCTTGGGAGTTGATGGAACTTCTCGTTAAAAAGTATAAATCGAGAGTTGGGGTTACCTTTATCCGTGATCTAGCAGTGATCAAGAACCATATCTGTGGAGAGGATCCTTCTTGCAGCTTTACCCTGAGGACTTCCGCTGATTCAGGATGCGCCTTCTTCCCCTTCAGAGCGATTTCACCTCTTCCTACTTTGACGCTCGCCATGCCCATCACTCCTGTCATGCCCAAAGTAGTAGAAAATCCGATCCGCTGGAGTGTGGTTACTCCAAAGCTTATCTCGTGGTGTGTCGGTGGCTGTAGATGTGCTGGTGATGGCGTTAAACTCCCTAGCCTAGTGTCTAGTCTCCCAGCTGATTATGTGTTGTAGATAGGTTGTGTGTCACATTATTTATAATTGTTTGCATCCAATGCTTTCATCCTAACACAGTTTACGAATTTTCGGATTATAAGTTTAGTGGCACTATCATTGCAGGCACCTGTGAAGTACAAATATGGTATAGTTTCTCTAATACCCTTGTTTTCACACCCCTTTCAATCTTTTAAACAGTCTTGGGCTCGATCTAATGCACATTCTACGCTTCCCTCGGAAATTCTCTCATTACAGGGTCTAGCACTTCTAGCGTTTTTACAAATTCAGGGTTTCTGGTCCCCACCTCCTTGATGTCCTGCTTTGTTTCATCTATATCCTTTCTATACAAATTAAATTCTGTGTCATATAAATGAGGATTGATTTTCGCTCCTCCTTGTGCATTTCCTTTCTTTTCCTTCTTCGCTTTGACTTCATGGTTTCTACTCGTCGCAAGAAGGCTGTGGTTTCTACGGAGTTCATCGACGACTCTGATGAGTCGGATGGAAACGAGACTTATGAAGAGGAGGGGTATGTTTCTAGGCTGCGCTTTCCTTATTTTCAGTTTGCTCACCAAACTTTATCCAAGTTCGTCTGATGAGGAAGACGGAGAGGACAGTGACAACGATGAAGAGGAAGAAGAGGCTGTGTGCGTCACTCATTTTTACTTATATTTGACGCATTTAACTCCATTTTTTGTTTAGTATGAGTGAGCCAGAGATTGTGGAGGTACCCTCCACCCCACGCAAACGTGGAAGACCCCGCAAGAATCCCGCTACACCTACCCCATCAAAGTTTGTTATCTATTTTTATATCAGTAAAAATCTAACCATTGTGTTCAGAGGGAAAAAGAGAACAATCAATGAGGTCGCTGCATCTGATTCTGAGGCATCTTTTGTTGCGAGGTATGTTCAATTTCATCTCATTGTGATTTTTTGTGTCTCATATCAAATTTCAAAGCCCCATACATGACAGTCCAAAGAAACCTAGGGTAGCCCCTTCTACGACTAAGAATCCTCCCGCCACTCCGTCCAAAAACACTCCAGCTAAGGCCAAGGTGGCTAACAAGATGAAGACTTCTCCCACCAAGGCCAAGACAACCCCGGCTGTGAGTAACAAGGCGACCTCTCCTAGCAAAGTGGCTTCCACTAAGAAGAGTGAAGTGTACGTCAACTTTTGTCCTTGTAACCATATAAAATTATTGATTGTATCCTCACTCTAGCACTGCTTCTAACAATGATAATGAACTGGAATCTGTAGTCAGTTACGATGACCCAAGGTAATTTTCCATGCTATTTCTGAGTGGCAATCTCATAACCTTATGTTGTTTAGCGAATCCGGTCATGATTCTCCAACGCCAACAGGAAAAAAGTGGGTTTTATTCTGTTAGATTGCAACCAGATTTAACTTCATTTGCTTTTCACCTTAGAAATAAGGGTCGTCAAGTGATCTTCGACACTTCTGTGTAAGCTTGACTTATTTTTTGAAGTTATTCAGTGCCCATGTTCAATTTTAATCAGGTTGAAGACAAAAGCGAGCATTGAAAAGTCGAAGAAAAAGAAAACTGCTCCAGATGTCTTTGACAAGGATGAGGACATGTCTGATGGTGACAAGACAGATGACGGGTTCGTGCTTTATTGATTTTTTTTTTACTTTCAACCCATTTTAACCCATTATCAGCGAAAAGACCGTTTATTTAGAAGACATTGATCGTGATCCTTCCCCTAGGCAATTATTTCTATTCTTTTACTTGAACTTTGTCTTATTTGCAACACAAGTTATCCGAAGTTGTCTAAATGTGGAGTTGCCTCTTCTGATCTTGTTGACCCTCTTCTTAAGGAGACGTATAAGAAGTTGACCAAGCTGCCTAGGCAAGTTATCAATAAGTATAATGCGTCCTCATACATCTTACTTGAACCTTATACATCTAGCGGCTTGAAATTTATATCATGGAAGGACAACAACGACCAAGAAGATGACAATGGAAATGGGATGATCCTCTTCTCTAGCATTGGAGGCGTCTACCCCAATATCAATCTGAAGTATGTTTTCTTTTGAATTTTCTCTAACTGAGAGACTCATATTTGCATCTGATTTACAGGTACATCAAAGGATTGGTTGTGTTCGAGAAGGACTATACATCCAATATTGTCAACCTTTCTCGCATTGATCCATCACTTCTTGTTGCCAAGAAGACAGCTGGTCAAACAAAGGGTGGGCCTCTCGTGTTCATACAGGATCGCAAGACACCTGCCTTGTGTGTTACACTTGGAATCATTGTTGATGACCAGCTCATTTCACCTCGTCAACGCGGAGACAAAGAGGTCAAATTTGTCACTGCAAAGCTTCTTGCTTATGAGTATGAGCGTATGGTTGCTGTTTTATGCATGACTTTCAAGAGAGAGTCTGTGAGAGTTCAGCTTGCAGATAGCACCCTGACCTTTGCGACGCGTGCAGCAGGTAAGCATTTCCTGTCTTCATGTCTGCGTTACTTATCCAATCTACTAGAGCCAAATTCAGGCTCTTCTCCTGTCAAAGGATTTGCAACTGTCCGCAGCAAAGCTACCATGTCGAACAATACACCAAATCGTAAATTTCGATATTCGTCTCTGAGCCCTCATGACATAGGTAAAGAAAAAATATAACATTTATATTGCTGATAATCAATGCCTTTCAGTCCCCGTTCTAGATGCTCGAACCAAGCAGATCAAGATGCCATCTGGCCTTGGAACCATTGAAAAGGACCTTCCCCTATTCGGTCGTCAAGTCCCCACAGGTTCCATAGCCCTCATTGGATATACCGTTGGTTCCTATAACTCCAAGGCAAATCCCAACGATGTATCTTTGTCAATGAATGTGCTTTGGGTTGCAGTGCTGGCTGCTAGTGAAACCACTTTGCAAGTCTATCATTATCTTCATTCTTATCCTTGCTCAACATCACATTTCAGGTAGCCCTACTTTTCTCAGTCTCTTTCATGATGACCCAGTGTTCAGAATGATGGAGGCTATGGAGTAGAATTATGTGCTTGCTTTCCATTTACTTTGCTTCGTATCCCCCTACATATCGTATTCAACTACCTCGAATTCTTTAAATACTGGTACTTAACTACCGTATATTGTTGATGTGTTTTTCTAAATTGGCTCAATAAATTTCTGGGCTTCAACTAAATTAGCAAAGTTGAGTGTGGTTGGGTCAGATATCTACATCTGCTTCATGCAGATGATATGCCTAATTTGATTGCAAGATTTACACCCAGCTAATTATGCTTAATGCTCTAGCTATATTGTATATGATGACTTATTAGGTTACCTTAATATCTCATAGACGTAGACGGATATCTTGTGGATATCCTTTTGTAACATTTGTAACAATACTGAAATACATCAAAGTAGTAGTAATAACTGCTAAGTTATAGTTTTCTACTGTATAACCGTTTATACTTACAAAGACCATGTTCACCGGTCAAGACATCATATGTCATGGCAGCCTTTTCTTCTGCAGTCAACACACAGTTGACAAACTCATCAAGTTCCACAAATGCCTGTGGCACTGTCGTGTCCTCATCAATTAGCCCAAGCATGGTTATAGCATCCAACGCGCCCTTCGACACCTTTTCAATGAATTCACCCCATTCAAGAGGAGAAGGCATGGGCAATACGCCCGCATAGACCAGATCTCCTATAATAAGAATGGCTGTTAGAGAGCCTATATTGACAAACACCTTCTTTGGAGTTGGTTTGTTGCCGCCCTTTGTTCCTTTCTTTTTTCCAGACCTTCCACCATTGACTGAAGACTGAAGCAAGAACTTATAGACCTCGGTGAGACTCAGATCCTTCTTATTGATCAGGGGTTCCCATAAATGTCTCTTTTCCCAGTATTCTGGAATACGATCAATGCTTCGATCACCTTGCAAAGACCCATAAGCAGATTTGATGACGAAATAGCTTTCTGCTTTGTTTTCTTTGAAGGCATTCCAATCATCCAGATTCTCAAAATGACGTCCATCATCCCGAGCAAACGGTGAGCCGTAGAAAACTCCACGGAAGCATAAGACGTTCCAAAAGCCGATTGATGTCCTGAGCCATTCTGGATCATCGTATATCATATTTCGTGAACGAATACGGGTGGGAGCATGTTCCCTGTATGGCATAAATTTATCTGGTGCCCTTGCTATTGTTCGGAGAAATTTGTTGGAACTGTCCACATGTGCAGAGACTCCATCCGTGAGCAGTGGCATTCCTCGCCTCAGAAAGTCAACAAATATCATTCTTCTGTCATCTTTTGACTGGGGAAGGGATGCGATGTCCACGTTAGATGTTTTGGACTTGGTTGACTTCTTGGCTTCTATGAGTTTTATTTCAGATCGCGCCTGGGTAAATTTGAGTTGTGCCTTCTCAATAGCCTTGGTATCAATCTGGCTCTCGGAGAACCAATCCATAACAACGCTGTGCAGAAAGTCCAACTTCCCTGAGAGCCAGGAATGTGGGGTTGCTAATGGATGCTGTTTCAAACGAAGTTCAAACTCTGACCATATTGGATGCTTTTCAGTACGATTATTGTATCCTTGATTGTTGCCCTGCAATGCGACAAGTGGGCTTTGAAATGCAGTCCAAACAGGCTCTAGCAAAAAAATGGAGTGTTGCTCAATAGCCTTCCTAATAGTAGCAATGAACATCCACTGAGCAATCGCTTTTGGGGTCACTGGAAATTGCAGCCATGCACGAATAATATCCACAGCTGCAGTTAGTGTTTGGAAGTCCGGTCTCGTGACTGGAAAAAGACCGTAACCAGACCGGACCAAGACCGCAAAAGACCGGACCTGCAGTTATGGTCTTTTATTTTTGAAATGTAAAGACCGCAAAAAAACCGGTTAACGTGAACCGGTTTTGACCGGTTTGGACCGGTCTTTTGTAGCCCCTTAAATACCCTTTAAAACGCACCCAAGAATGTACGATTTGGTAAAAAAACGAGAGAGATATGAATTAACATGTAAATTACTTTGGGGAATAATAGATGTACCAGACTTATTTTATAGAAGCACCAATTCCTATCGGAATTTAACGTTCTTGGGCTCGTTTTGAAGCTATTAAAAATGTTAATAAATTTACCGATTAATGATTTTAAAATATTGGCCTAAAGACCGGTCATAAACCAGTTAAAACCGATGCAGACCGAAACCGGTCTATAGACCGCAAAAAACCGCGGTCTGCGGTCTTTTTGCGGTCCGGTCTGGTCTTTTGACTTCTGGGGAAAATGCAGACCGGTTACGGTTACGGTTAACGCCCCTGGGCATCAAAAAACCGGACCGAACCGGACTTTCAAACACTAGCTGCAGTTGCTAGTTGCTCTCTTTGAGTGTTGGCATCGTATACCAAGCGTCTGACTTTGTGATTGTGTGTTACAGCCTCCTCTAGATGAGGGAGGTATTTGCTAGAAGAGAAGGGTATGACCTTGCTAGAGTGTGTCCCACTGGTGTAAAATCCGTTGAGATCTTTGACCAGCCTATGCACCCAAGTAGGTTCGTAGCCTGCTGGTGTGGAAATTAGATTCACCAAAGGCTCGGTATCAATTGCCTCCTGGACTATGGTCTGAACCCAAGTGTAAGGCGCTGAAACACCTGTCATATAAGTCAATCTGTAGGTATAGAGCTCCATGGTTGAAAGGTGAATGGAATTCAAGAGAAGAGCATGTTTTGGCCATATTTTTGCAATGTTTTGGGGATGGTCTGAAGCCCATGGAGAGTCGCTTAATTTTCGAACAGTGCGTTCTATACTGATAGAGTTGGCCATCAATGCCATTCGGTTTACTTGTTCTTCCAAACGTAATGAAGCGAGAGATCCCAGGAAATGGTCAGCGCAGATGGCAATTGCATTGATGTTAATAGAACCCAAGAAGTCATCCAAGGGACTGATATGTTCTGTAATCTATTAGTATTCTTCTCTCATCAGAGTCAGTAGACAGTGTTACCTGTTAGTCCATCATCTTCACTTTCCAAGTCTATCTCACTTTCTCCTTCACTATCGTATGTGTACTTATCTTGAGAGGGTCCTTCATCATCCAAGGATTCTTCATCATCCAAGGGTTCTTCATCATCCAAGGGTTCTTCATCATCCATGGGTTCTTCATCATCCATGGGTTCTTCATCATCCATGGGTTCTTCATCATCCATGGGTTCTTCATCATCCATGGGTTCTTCATCATCCAAGGCCTCCTCATCAACCCCAGACCCTTCATAATCTAGATCCCAGGGCACTTCATCCTCTAACTCATCATCTGTAAAAAAACAAATCAGATAAGAGTTTAGTTGTATTTACTATACTAACCATTATAATCAGCAGAAGATGCATTTGCTTTAGGTGAGTCCAAATCCATCTGATCATCTTGATCTTCATTCCCATCTTGACTGTCTGAAAGATCTATCGTTAGCCACCCTTTAGTCTGATTTGACTGAACCAACCTTCTCCTCCAGAAGAGTATTTGGTATGTTTTCTCTTTCTGGTGCTTCGGCCATTCTTCTCCCGGTTTGATGATTGTGCATGAGTGCTTTGAGCTTCCAGCTTTCGTCGTGTGACTGTCTCTAACATTGCATCTCATCAACTGATGTGGTATGTTAAACTTTACCCTCTCACTACTTACCTTGATGAAGATGTTGATGCAATAAACTCATGCTGTCAATTGTGATCCCATCAATTCGTTTTTTTCTTGCTAGCCTTGCACCAATACCTATAGTATCTCAGTAAACCTGTTAAATAAATAAGAAGAACCACTTACGTTGAAGCTCTCGCTCTCGGTTTTGACCCTCATTCTTGTTTTTCTTACTGGAGCCCCCACCCACATCTGCGACTATGAATAAGTGTGAAATGTATATGGTAAGACACTCACGTTTTGGCCTATTGGCTTCAGTATCTCGGTTTGTCATATCTGTGTAGTCCTTGACATGGCCATACTGGGATGGTATAAACTTGGCCATGTTGGCCTTGTGGTCGATCCAATCCATGTGGATCTTTTTGCGGATATATGCAGCTTTGACCGATGGATCCATCTGGTCTTCGTTGACCTCCCCAGGTAAAACAGGATCAGAGACTGAACCGTCTGGTGCTTCAGGCCAAGGTTCAGCAGGTATAGTTTTTGTAGTATCTTGCATGGTAAATGAAGATGTAAATTTCGCCTGGTCTATTCGTACCCCCATTGATGATGGAAGCTGACGAACAATATAGGCAGATATTTGGAGCAGGCCCCGCACCACAAAGTTGAATAATGATTTATTCTCCATAAGGACCAAACCGTCCCGAACAAAGTTGGCTTCCCTTGTTATCTCCCCTTTATTGGAGCTAGATTTTCTCAGTTTTCTGTGACAGATGTTAATGTTTGTTACTCACAGCAATGATGTCGCCTCTGTTGACAATTTGAACAGTTGTCCAAACATACTGGCAAACCCAATAGAGTATTGACCAGCTCCAGAAAGCATGAAACGGGGTGAGTACAGAACAGCATTAATTCTATACAGATTCTTCTTCAACTCAATGCCACGTCCCAGGATGATTGGCGAACCCCCATGTCTGTAGAGCCCATTGAATATGGCCAAATAAAAGCGAGCCATCTTGACATAGAGAAAATTGTTTAGAACAAAAAATCTGCCCATTTCTGTTCCACCTGTTTCTGGAACGTTAGTGTTTGACATCATGCAGGTATATCCTCCAGGATCATCTCCATCATCACGGTGGCCCTGCATTTGTCCAAAGATCCCCATGCCCACCAAAGCAGTGTCTACAACATTGAAGTATAAATAGTTGTAGTAAAATAACTGAGACACTTACCAAAACGTTTCTCCCAAAGTATTGCAGGCGAAATGTTCAACTGTAGGGCTTGAAAGTAACAGTTATCTTCAACTCCCAGTCTTGGTATGTTGGAAGCAGATGTGTAGCGTTGGTACAGCTCTTGTATGTGATTTGGAAGGCAAATTTTCATTGCAAGAGCTCCAATTTCACTGTGTAACTAGAAATCCTGTTAAGCAGCAGGAATAGCTGAACAAAATAACAGTACCTTGATAAATCTCTTTCTGAACTTAAGTTGTTCATCCATAAACTCCAAAATTTTTCCGAACCAGTGGGGACTCCACATTGCACGGGAATGTTGGGTTGTAGATGCCATGGGATAGCAACGAGTTCCATTGATTCCAACTGCACCAGTCCTTTCAAACCACGTTCCCCCTCTCAATACTCCATTTTCATCACGGGTTGGTGGATCAAGAGTAGCTTCTTCTTCTGGGCCAATCAGATCCGCTTGTAAGTCGTCAAATGCTTTGATTTGTTCTTCAGTCATCATCTTTGCTCTATTTCATAATCAGACGATGATTTTTGTGTGGATGTGCAGAAACGTACCCATCCAGTATACAGACATTCAAGACGTCCTGCATCCGGTCAAGACGTGTCAGGGGCATGGAAGCATATAGAGCAACCCCAGGTGGCACTTCCAATGATCCTATGTATAAATTTTAAGAGGTTGATTTGCATTCAGCACAGACTGTATGCACCAAGTTCATCCATTAATGAGTCAGGTCCAATTGGAACTGACAAGGTCTCTTCAAATTCAAATCTCTTCTTTTGTTCCTTTGCCGAAGTGTTGACAATGTATACCCAGGTCTCGTTTACATATCTGGATGCATCGGGCATGATTTCATTGAGTGCGATGTGTGGATGAGGAGTTTGTAAACGGTAGACGTAGTAGAAGCGAACATCTCGCCGCTCTAAGATGATGAGATCTGCATCTGGGACAACATACTGTTCGTCGATTGGCCCATTTTTTTGCATGAATTCCTTTCCATCTAGTGGATAACGTGAACCTGTGCCACAGCTTGATGCATGAAAGCTGATTGTGACGTTCTGTGAATCTTCTGGTAAATAAGTTTCTTCAGCTTCATTAAGAAGAAGCTCTTGATCGATATCCTGTGCTAGAAGTGTGCCATCCGACATTGGAATTGATAGAACAGACGTCGATGAGCGAGGTACACGATGAAGCCTTATCAGAGCTGCCTGAGAGATGCCCGAGACATTAGAGGCATTAGCCAAATAATGCCAAACTATGACGTGTGAGTAAGCTCGTCTGAGCCCTAGCTGGGGCTCAGACGAGCTTACTCACACGTCATAATTTGGCGGTAAGATTCATTGCAAACAAGGACCATCATATGTGTAAACAGATCGACCGCACGTGCGGTGGATCTGTTTGTATTTGTTTTAAATGATGTAAAGAAAATATGCACTGATGCTCAAATCGACTGATGATAAGTATTAGCTATCCAATGTTGTATCCAAGATTCTATCATTTGGTTGACGCACGTCTATGTGGGTACATACGGTAGGAGGCGTGTGACATTTTATTATATAGAAAAGTTGCAGAAGCTTCGAATGAAGCTATCTGAAGGCCCATCGACAAAAGAATGGAGAGTAGGAGGGGTGGCGCTGTTGCTGTCCTGTGGCGTTCATGTAACGTTCTGTCAGTGCAAGGGAAGTGGGGAGGAGGGAGGATTGTGGGCCCCATTCATTGCATTTGCGTTCATTCGTAGTTTCGTGCATTTGGCAGCGAGTCAACGCAGGGAATGAATGGGAAGTGGGGGAGGCAGGGTGACTGGCTATGAATATTGGGGCTGTTGAGTTTTTACATATCCATGGCGCCATAAAAGCTACAGATGAGTGAAACGAGTTTCATTTGAACTCGTTTCGTGTATTCGGAGGCGGGTTGACGCGAGGAATGGATGAATGGAGGGAGGAAGGGGTGTGTGGCTGGCGCTGTTGCTCTCCCGTTGTATCTGTGGGTGCATAAGTTTCGATTCCTATATCTGAGAAAGCCTTCTTACCTAGCAATGTCGATCTTCACTCCACTCTCATCTTTAACCTTGCCATCGTCGTCGTCATTCGTCCGTAAGCCATCTGCTCGTCGTCCACCGTCGCGGCCTTTGATCTCATTCGAATTTTTAGAACCTTTCTTCGACGCCAGACGTAACGCAACACTAGACCGCAACCAGGTACGTCAACGTCCGTATCATCATGGACTAAGTTCACTCACCTTCTGTCGTATGCCATTTTGCAGGCCGGACGTGCCGGCAGTGATCCTACCGTTAGAAAAGCTGGGGAGGCACGAAACGACTTCGTTTGAACTCGTTTCATGCATTTGATAGTGGGTCAAGGCAGGGGATGAATGGAAAGTGTGGAAGGCGGGGTGAGTGCCTGGAAATGTTGGGGTCGTTGACTTGTTTGAGTGACCACCGGGCCCTAGAGGCTACGGATGAACGAAACGAATTCATTCGAACTCGTTTCGCGTAGTTGGAGGCGGGTTGACGCGATTCGAACTCATTTCGCGCATTCGGAGGCGGGTTGACGCGAGGAATGGAGGGAGGAAGGGGTGTGCGGCTGGCGCCGTTGCTCTTCCGGGGTCTTCGCACATCCATGGCTGTATGAGTTTCGAGTTTCTGACTATGACGAACATTGAATTTGATGCAATCGATGACTTTGACTTACTGTGAATGAAGCATTGCATTCCCTGCAACTGGTGCAGTTCTACAAAAGGTTCGTGAGTTTCAATAGTCAAATGGGGCGGTAGACGACTTACCTCATAGACAACTTACCTAGAGAGGTGCTCAAGAGTCTGAGTCGTTGGTAGATGGATTAGCCAAGCAGTGCCAAACTATGACGTGCGTGTAAGCTCGTCTCAGCCCTAGCTGGGGCTCAGACGAGCTTACACGCACGTCATAATTTGGCGGTAAGATTCATTGCAAACAAGGACCATCATACGTGCAAACAGATCCACCGCGCGCGCGGTGGATTGGTTTGCACATCTTTGTTTTCAACGCCGTTTGACAAGGACCTCACTTCTCCTTATTCCCACACCACCCTCCAGCTTCCAAAACCCTTCCTCCTAGTCATCCATCTCCCAGGCCTCGAGACGACATATTTCCCTCCGCTAAACACCCTCCTACATGTTGGCAAGTGTTTTGAACCCTTCCACAATGTCCTGCACCCCCAAGACGACGTATCGTCGTCCACAAAACGATTACACGTCGCCCTTCAGCGTCAGAAACTCCTTCACCTCGCATAGGTCCCCCAGGCGTCGAGACGTATCGTCGTCTGCTAAACGCCTTCTACGTGCTGGACAATAATTCCAACCGTTCCACAACGCCGCGCTAGCCCCAAGACGACATATCGTCTTCCGCCGAACGGCCACACACCACCCTCGGGCTTCCAGAACTCTTCCACCTCGCCATTGGTCCCCTAGATGTCGAGACGATGTATCGTCGTCCGCTAAACGCCCTCCCTATGTGCTGGTTTTTTTTCCAGCTGTTCCCCAACACTGTGCATCCCTCCTGACCCGAAGACGATGTATCGTCTTCAGCAAAACGGTCCCACGTCGCCCTCCTGCTTCCAGATCCATTCCACCTCGCCATGGCGTCTAGACGACGTATCGTCGTCCGCTAAACACCATCTCGATGCGTGGGTCGTCTCCGGATGTCGTCGGATGGGATGGGTTACAGTTGAGAACTTCGAAAAGAGAAGAAAAGAAGGTTTGTTCAGTCTTTTAAAACCATAAACATGAGTAGATACCTACTTGTTCCATTTAGAGCTGTCCCCGCCCTTCGTTGCGTCGACGCAACGTATCGGGTTCCGCCAATCACTATCCGGGCACGACGTGGTCTCCCCGAGGCTCGTCTTTCATTTTCGGTCGACGTTGCGAGCTGCAAGCGACTACGTGTCGTCATTTTTTCAAGTTTGGGCGACGGGGTCAACGTACCTTCGTCGTTTGATCGACTTCCTCGCGTCGCCATCTCTCTTCCATGTCTCCAAGGCTCACCACGACATATCGACGTCTGTCAAACGCCTTCAGCTCATTGTGGATGTTCTGCAACATCGCGTATGTTGTAGCTTTCAGATTTAAGTAAGTTCTACGTCGATTTGAAGTTGTGAGATGTTACTTACTTCTTTGCACATCATTTAGGCACGTTGGCACCCCGGGAACGTGTCCGATCCTTCGCCACGTCAGCAATTGTGCCCCAACTGCCTCCAACGCAAGACTGTTGTGGATTTATGATGTTCTGTGGTTGATCTTCAAGGTAAGTCATCAGTTTTTGGTATGAGGCAACTATTCACAGACTTACCCTTCATCTTTAGCCATTTTAACAAGTTACCGCCTTCAATCCACCTTCCCAACGCTTGACAGGACGTATACGCTCGACAGGACGAATACGCTTGACAGGACGTATCGACGTCCAGCAAACGTGTTGAAGATATCGTCGATGTTGCGCAAACACGCCGTGGGTCGTAGCTTTGAAAAATATGTGAGTTTTCCGTTGATTTGTGTACTGAGTCTTCGCTTACTGCTTTTGAAGATCGTTTACCCACGTTCTTGCCCTTTTGAACCTTTCCCGAGTGTGCCACGTCACCAACCACGCCCAGCTGACTTCAACACGACCATGTCGTCATTTATGAAGAGTCTAACGTCAATTTTCAACGTAACTCGTTAGTTTTCGTCGTTATGCGACTATTCAAGAACTCACCTTTGTCATTCAGCCGTTTCCACATGTTATCGACTCCAATCCACCTTTCCAAGGCCCAAGAGGACGAAATGATGTCCGATAAACGTGTTGAGGGTGTCGTCGATGTTGTGCAAACACCCCGTTCGTTGTAACTTCTGAATATATGTGAGTTTTGCATTGATTTGAGATGTGATTGTCCGCTTACTTGTTTGAAGGTTGTTTTCGCATGCTATCGACCAGCAACAGTCAACGAAAACATTGACGGGCAAACAACAACCACAGTCGAATGCCAGCGCCCACGAACGACCTCACGAACGACATCCCTGTCAGCGACGTTGCAAGTATGCGACGCAGATGGACGAGGGATGATGACGACGACGCGCAGAAGGACGAGGGACGACGACTCTGACGACGTACTGCAAGTCGTCGGCGTTTGGTACGTTCCTTTTCCCTTCTTTTATGCCCCCTCCTCCTTTTCTCTCCTCCATCCATACATTTGATCCCCTGTCGCCTCCCATTCACAACATCAAGCACCATCATATTCTGACACGCCATCTCCCTAGCCGAGAGTATCAGCACGGCTGTATCATCATCAATCTGTGACCAACCACCCTCAGTGGTCCACCTACCAGGCGCACAGGATCACGACGCACCAATGACGATCACGACAAACAGCAATGACAACGGCAACAACAACGGCCACGTCATCAGTTGAAGACGATGTGGAACATCGTCCAGACAGTGACGACGTATGCCGTCGTCACTGTCTAGTCTTTCAGCTATGTCTTGTTACACACCTCCTCCATCTCTTTGTTGACAGCAGACACAGGGACGACGTCACCATTGGCGACGTTCCATACGATGCAAAGCAACTGCATGGATGACGGCAAATGACGTTTGCAAAATTCGGTTGTGAATGACGGAGTACAACAACATCCCTCCGCAGTGAGATGGACAGAAGGGGGCAATGAACGATGACACGAGGACTACGATTTGTATGTTATGTTCCAAGTTATATGAACTATACGGATGTTCAATTTACGCCGCGTGGATGAAAATCGACAAAGGGCTGATAGTTAGTACTTAGTCTATGTAAAATATTATCCATACATCGTCCAAAACAAATGCAAACAATATTACCGCACGCGCGGTAGTTTTGTTTGTACGTATTGACGTTGACCTCTCCAGCCACCATCTCTTCTACTTGAAATCTGCTATGGACTCTGATGCTTCCAGTTCGGCTCACGTGGTTAATTGTCTGTACCATTTCCGCTCTCACTAAAGCAAGCACTCATACTGGTTCACCCCCATCAGGCCCTTCAGAATGCCGCGCTGTCTCACCTGTGTTCTTGGCCTTTCCTTGGGCCACTCCACACATCGTACAAGTGCCAAAGCCTTTGGCCGACTTCACTGAGATAATGTCACCTCACAAGGTACTTTATTTCTGTGACCTTGATTGTAACTTAACAGACTGCTTTCAGCACTTCATCAATTCGCTAAATCGATTTGAGCGCTCGCTCTTTGCCTTTGATGAACTTGTGGTCAATTCTAACGAATTAGCACCACTTCTAGGCTTAGATGTCCTGAAAGCATCCAACACGGTCACCCTACATCCAACGGCGATGACTGCATCATCAAAGGGGGAGTACAAAACCCTCGCTTCCATTCTTTGTGCATATCGAACATTTGAGGTCTTGGCTCTTGACTGTGAAACTGGTGTTTTGCATCCTCCCAGTCGCCTACTTCCTCCCTTGGCTTTCAACAAGTCTGAGCAGGATAGCGGAAAGATTGTTGTACGTCGATTTATATATATTCTGATCCTCAAGCTAATTTTCCTTGCTTGCAGGGGTTTGACAGACTAGAAAATTGGCCCAAAGCTCTGCTTAACTTCCGGAAACTTATAGGTCAGTCGGGACTACCTCAAATTCCTGACAACCTCCTTGCAGGAAGCAAACACCTTGCTCTCCTACGGATGGCAAGCAAGAACAAAGAAAAAGCAGGCTACATGAACGTTGTCGACAACTTTCTTCAAGCTGCTCTGCATCTTTACTACCTCAAGATGACCCAATTCCGAGATGGGTCTCTGCCTGACTATCCTGATATTTTAAATGACCATCTCCAGTGCGTTAGACTCATGTTACATTGATATCCAATACTCATATCTCTCAGCATCTTCAAAGATGAGACCTCTACAGATGAATTCATCAATGATCAAGAGGAGGGGACTTACTACTTGCAAGATTTACTTGATGGAGAGACAGCTTTGCACACCCTCCACCAACTAGGGACACCTCTGCAATTAGCACTGCTCCTGACTCCTTTCTATTTGCTCTTTCCATTCCGGATAATCACCAGGTCTTATAATCGTCGGCTCGTTCTTGAAGCCTTTGCAGAGTTAACTCCTCGGAAGACACCCCTCGTGCTTAAAATTGAGAGATCCATCTGGCGTTCTCTTATAGCACTTGCTGATGTGACTATCACACCTCATGAAGCTTTGACACAACTGGTGTCAAGATTGCCGTGGGCCGAGATAGAGGCAGCATCCAACAACCCCCATGATTGTCTCATGTTTTGCACCGCTTTAGGTGAGAAATGTTAGACTGCTTTTCAAACTTCATTTATTTATTCTTTGTTGTATTTACAGCCCAGCCCTCTTCTTCTTCAACACCATTACAGCCTGGTTTGGCTGTTGGGAGGCAATTAGCAATAGAAGGTGCCTCCAACACCCTTACTCCAGACATACAAGTTAGTGGGCCCATGCCAGAAGCCTCAGTCATCCCCAACACTCAACGTTCAACATCAATTGAGGACAATGCATCTTGCATCAATGAAGAGCATCTTGAAGCTCCAATGGACCATGATGGTGATTCCCCAATGCTCCCCACACCATTACCCACCTCCAAAGGTCCTGAATTGCCCTCTATGCCTGCCCCCACAATGGACCAAGATGGTGGTGGTTCCCCAATGCTTCCCACGCCATTACCCACCTCCAAACGTCCTGAATCGTCCTCTACCCCTGACCCTGATGGTGATTCACCAATGCCAGAAAGTCTAGAAACTTCATTGGCCTCAGTTCTCAATTCAGTTTTTCAATCCCGTCCCATATCATCCCCTCACCTTGGGACTGTTAATCCCTCTCATATCTCCCTCCCACTCAATGTGTTGGGAAAAAATCTTTCAGGCGAAGAAGATATTGAGATGGGCGCCCTTAGTGAATTATCATCGTCATCTGAAGACGAAGATTCTGGTGGGTTGACATGTTACCTTTTTCTTGCATTTATGATCCGATAAAAATCAATGTTTACTGTATTCTAGAGCATTCGCCAGCTAGGCCTGCGAAAAAAACAAATCCTGAGGTGCAACCATCTGACAATGACAATACCGACGATGAAGGTGAGGCAGGAGCTGTGTTTTTGCTTTTGTTTTCTGCTGAAGCTCATCATTGCCAGAATCTTCATTGTCATCATCAGATGAGTCTACAGACAGTGGTGTCAAGAAGCCTGTTGGGAATACCTCAGGCAACAGGGGTGGAAGGGGTGATCCTGGAAACTTGAAGAAACCCAGGGTTGGCTCATCAAAGGTAGACACTAAGGGACTTGTGTAAGAGGCCATTGCAAGCATGGCAGAAACGAGTCCTCCTTTTTTTGCAAAGGCAATAGAAACCAATTTCTACTTTTTCTCCTTTTTTCTGTTTTTCTGGGTACATTTTTATCACAAACAAACAAGTAAATGTTTCTATATAAGTCTTCTTTTGGATTCTAAACAAATTACCCCAGCATCATCATCATCAATGAAAACATTTCTATGTTTTTCTCATTTTTTGCTGATTTTCTGATTATATGCAAGTAGGTTACCATATTTGGAAGTCTACCCTAAAGCCTGAAACTGTTACCTAACATCATTACTAACAATAAGCACCATTCTTCAATTTTCACTCATTTCTTTGACATTTTATGACTATTTTAAATGGATTACCATATTTGGATGTCTGCTCTGTACCCTGAACACTTTAGCAAACTTATACTACAAAGTTTACTGATATACAATAAAAGACTGCAGATGTCAAACATAGACTACAAAGTTAGCTTATCTCTACAACAGCAGCACTTTACAGTGTAGTGCTACAACTTCCATTTGTTGAATATTTTTTGTAAGTGGTCATGTGACCATTATCCCAACATCCCATTACATGGGCCCTAATAGACAAATTATTCTGTGCTTTGTTTTCTCCAATTTTTAGTCAAAGTAGATGATATTGTCTTTTTTTGTATGGACTCTGAAGATAGTGCATGACATTCTATATACCATTCAAACTTTTTTTTTCAATTTTTTCACTATTTTCTTACATTTTTTTGATCTATTACCATATTTGGAACTGGACCCTTGACCCTGACAACATTACCAAACATTATCAGAGCAATGAGCACCATCCACCATTTTTTTCTGATTTTTTTGCCCATTTTCTAGCTATTTTTTGTTATATTACCATATTTAGAACTAGACTCTGGACCCTGACGATGTTACCCAATGATATCGCCAGCAATAAGCACCATGTCCCATTTTTTTCTGATTCTTGACCATATTACTCTATTTGGAACTAGAACCTGGACTCTGACAATGTTACTCAATGTTATCACTGGCAATAAGCACCATCCTCCATTTCTTTCTGATTTTCTAACAGTTTTCTGGCCTTTTTTGGATATATGACCATATTCAGAACTAGACCCTGACAACATTACCCAATGTTATTACTGCAATGGGTGCCATCCCCCATTTATTTCTGATTTTCTAGCTATTTTCTGGCTATTTTTAGGTGTATATTATTCTATTTAGAACTAGACTCTAGACCCTGACAATATTACCCAAGGTTATGTCTGGCAATAAGCACCATGACTTATTTCTTTCTGATTTTCTGACTATTTTCTGACTATTTCATCATATTGGGACTATCCTCTGAACTCTGACAACATTACCCAAGGTTATCACCACTATCCTCCATTTTTTTCTGATTTTCTGGCCATTTTCTGGATATTTTTGGCTATTTCAGCATATTTGGAAATGCACCCTAGACCCTGAAAACAACCTCCAATATCATTACCAGCAGCTTACCCAATGTTATCATCAGCAATAAGCACCATCCTCCATTTCTTTCTCATTTTCTAACAGTTTCTGGCTTTTTTGGAGATATTACCAAATTCAGAACTGGACCCTGACAACATTACCTAATGTTATCACTGCAATGGGTGCCATCCCCCATTTTTTTCTGATTTTCTAGCTATTTTCTGGCTATTTTTGAGTTTATATTATTCTATTTAGAACTAGACTCTAGACCCTGACAATCACTTCAGGCAGCGACGGATATGAAGGGCCACATAGGTGTAAACATAGACACTAAAAACTGGAGAATAGACAAAACCCAGTGTTCCCCTAACATATTTGCTCTCATTTTCTAAGTTTGGTGATGGAATTGTATATCCAACATATGCATAAAACAAACTTACAATAAAAAAAAGGATCAGATCCAAAAAATGACTGAACAAATATGATCTAAATTCATATTTAGAATTTGCCGAACTTCCTGGGCCAAGATTTTGGCGTATTCTAAATATGAGCTCAGATCATATTTAATTGTTCATTTTTTGGATCTGATCCCTTTTTTTATTGTAAGTTTGTTTTATGCATATGATACATGTACAATTCCATCACCAAACTTAGAAATTGAGAGTAAATATACCAGGACAAAAGGGATTTTAGTGTATTCCACAGTTTTGAGAGCATATGTTTATACATATGTAGCCCTACATATTCGTCGCTGTCTCAAGTGAATATTACCCAAGGTTATGTCTGGCAATAAGCACCATCCCTCATTTCTTTCTGATTTTCTGGCTATTTCTGGTTATATTACCATGATGGGACTATCCTCTGAACCCTGACAACATTACCCAAGGTTATCACCACTATCCTCCATTTTTTTATGATTTTCTGGCTATTTCCTGGATATTTTTGGCTATTTTACTATATTTGGAAATGTGCCCTGGACCCTGAAACAACCTCCAACATCATTACCAGCAGTAAACACCACCCTCAATTTTTTCTGATTTCTCTGCCATTTTATTGCTATTTTACCTGTGAAAAAGCACATATTTCCTTATTTAGAAATGTGCCCTGGCCACCATCAGTGAGCAACACCCCAACACCATCAGTCATTTTCTCTGATTTTATGCTCATTTATTGTTATGTCTTCATTGAAAAAGCTTGCATTGGCTTGATTTGTGCACACATATGTCTATTTGTGCATACAGCTTTTATTACATAATATACTCAAAAACACACTATATTTTTTCTTGGTTTTTTTTTCATTTAGTTTAGATTTTATGTTGGTGAGCTTCAGATTTCTCTTTGAAAATGTATGTTTATTTTAAATTTGACCTTCTTACATAATATGTTTCAATAAATTGTATACAATCATGACTCCTGAAATTTTACATTTTTTCTGCATTTTATTTCATCAGGATTGGACTTGATTTGGTAAAGTTATGCATTTTTCTTTAGGCAACACTGGGAACTCAAGAAGCAATGACGCACGAACATTTCCCGATCGTTTGATGGGGGACAGTTTCGTGCGTCATAGTAGATCTCTGATCACTTACCATTTTCGGTAATAAATAAAGATTCATGTATAACTCAGTGAGTTTTGATCCAAATGACATGATTTTTTTTGTAACAGGTACTCCTCATTTCCGTGGTCATGGTGATGTTATGTTCCTGGTAAAAAAATACAATTAAATGGTTGAAAAAACGACATGGATCATCTCTGATCTATTGTGCTCTTGGCATCACTAATTCTAATGATGCACAAAACTTCCCCCATCAAATGATTGGAAAATGTTTATGTATCATAAAATCATGAGATTTGTACCAAGGCTGTGTGGCCATCATGGATTCCGATGACGCACGAACCTTCCCCCCATCAAATGATCGGGAAATGTTCGTGCGTCATTGATTCTTGCTCTTCACTCCAAGGCTGTGCAACTTCAACTTCCCACAGCACCCTCTCTTTCGCTGTGTGCGCCTTGTCATTTGCTGCACACTCTTCATTGTCTTGGCCAGTCAAAACAATTCATACAACATATCTACCACATGTTGTCTGTCTTGTTTGCATGCTTGTCACTGTCTTGGCTAGCCCAAATGATTTGAGTGCCACATGTCTACCACATTCATCTCACAGATCAATACACCAGCTTGACCGTACGATCTCTGTGCACCCATCATCGTCTTGGCTGCATGCTATTAATATATGATGTAGGTCCATTTAGATGTCGCTTTCAAAGCGAGTCTCTTCATGAACTCAAAGAACTTGTAACAAGGCAGGCAGTGGTCTATCGATGGTGATACCATCAAAACAGATCAGGATGCACAGATTGAAGTTTTAGATCTGAGTTATCAGATCTTGTTCTTTTGACACATCACAGATTTCTATGACGCACGAAACTTTCCCCCATCAAATGATCGGGAAATGTTCGTGCATCATCATTTTTTGAACTTGCTCATGTGGCTGTGTGTAATTCATTTTGCTGGTGCATTGCTGTCTTGGCTAGTCCAAACACAATGAAAGTTCTCTGTCAATGCGGCTTCGATTTTCATGATCTTGAGCTCGTTTGGATAGCCCCACACTCTGTGAAGATGCTCCCCAAAACCGTTTACAAAATGGTTGAGGTTGCGGGGAGCTAGGTCAGTTTCCATTTGCGCTCTTTTGCCCTTATGCTCACAACTCCCCAGGACCTCAATCTGCTTCGATTTTTGTGATCAAGGACTCGTTCGGATACCCCTACACTCCGCTAAGACGCTCCCCAAAACCGCTTACAAAACGGGTGAGATCTCGTGGAGCTAGGTCAGTTTCCATTTTCGCTCGTTTGCCCTTATGCTCACAACTCCCCAGGACCCAAATCTGCTTCGATTTTTGTGATCGAAGACTCGTTCGGATACCCCTACACTCCGTGAAGAGGCACCCGAAAACCGCTCACAAAACGGTTGATGTCTCATGGAGCTAGGTAAGTTTGTATTTTCGCTCTTTTTCCCCTTGTGCTCACAACTGCCCAGGACCTCAATCTGCTTCGATTTTCGTGATCGAAAACTCGTTCGGATACCCCTTCACTCCGGGAAGATGCTCCCAAAAACCGCTTACAAAATGGCTTAGGTCTCGTAGAGCTAGGTAAGTTTGTATTTTCGCTATTTTGCCCCTTGTGCTCACTACTGCCTAGGACCTCAATCTGCTTCGATTTCCGTGATCGAAGACTCGTTCGGATACCCCTACACTCCGCAAAGACGCTCCTCAAAACCGCTTACAAAACGGCTGAGGTCTTGTGGAGCTAGGTCAGTTTCCATTTTCGCTCTTTTGCCCTTATGCTCACAACTCCCCAGGACCTCAATCTGCTTCAATTTTCGTGATCAAAGACTCGTTCGGATACCCCTCCACTCCGTAAAGACGCTCTCCAAAACCGCTTACAAAACGGTTGAGGTCTCGTGGAGCTAGGTGAGTGTGTATTTTCGCTTTTTTGCATATATGCTCACAACTCCCCAGGGCCTCAATCTGCTTCGATTTTTGTGATCGAAGACTCGTTCGGATACCCCTTCACTCCGGGAAGATGCTCCCGAAAACCGCTTACAAAACGGGTGAGGTCTTGTGGAGCTAGGTAAGTTTGTATTTTCGCTATTTTGCCCCTTGTGCTCACTACTGCCTAGGACCTCAATGTGCTTCGATTTTCGTGATCGAAGACTCGTTCGGATACCCCTACACTCCGCAAAGACGCTCCTCAAAACCGCTTACAAAATGGCTTAGGTCTCGTAGAGCTAGGTAAGTTTGTATTTTCGCTATTTTGCCCCTTGTGCTCACTACTGCCTAGGACCTCAATCTGCTTCGATTTTTGTGATCAAGGACTCGTTCGGATACCCCTACACTCCACTAAGACGCTCCCCAAAACCGCTTACAAAACGGGTGAGATCTCGTGGAGCTAGGTCAGTTTCCATTTTCGCTCTTTTGCTCTTATGCTCACAACTCCCCAGGACCCAAATCTGCTTCGATTTTTGTGATCGAAGACTCGTTCGGATACCCATACACTCCGTGAAGAGGCACCCGAAAACCGCTCACAAAACGGTTGATGTCTTATGGAGCTAAGTATGTTTGTATTTTCGCTCTTTTTCCCCTTTTGCTCACAACTGCCCAGGACCTCAATCTGCTTCGATTTTCGTGTTCGAAGGCTCGTTCGGATACCCCTACACTCCGTGAAGACGCTCCTCAAAACCGCTTACAAAACAGTTGAGGTCTCATGGAGCTAAGTATGTTTGTATTTTCGCTCTTTTTCCCCTTGTGCTCACAACTGCCCAGGACCTCAATCTGCTTCGATTTTCGTGATCGAAAACTCGTTCGGATACCCCTTCACTCCGGGAAGATGCTCCCGAAAACCGCTTACAAAACGGGTGAGGTCTTGTGGAGCTAGGTAAGTTTGTATTTTCGCTATTTTGCCCCTTGTGCTCACTACTGCCCAGGACCTCAATCTGCTTCAATTTTCGTGATCAAAGACTCGTTCGGATACCCCTCCACTCCGTAAAGACGCTCTCCAAAACCGCTTACAAAACGGTTGAGGTCTCGTGGAGCTAGGTGAGTGTGTATTTTCGCTTTTTTGCATATATGCTCACAACTCCCCAGGGCCTCAATCTGCTTCGTTTTCTGTGGTCAAGGGCTCGTTCGGATACCTCCACACTCCGTGAAGACGCTCCCCAAAGCCGCTTACAAAAAGGTTGAGGTCTCATGGAGCTAGGTGAGTGTGTATTTTCGCTTTTTTGCCCATATGCTCACAGCTCCCCAGGGCCTCAATATGCCCCATTTTCTGTGATTGAGGGCTCGTTCGGATACCCACACACTTCCTAAAAATATGCCACAAAAATTGTCATGACCTTAATCATTATATTTTCAATGTAAAGAACTATAGTTACATAAATGTGAAAATAGAGGCAATATAATCATATGTTACAGTCTGACAGTCAAATAGGGCAGTCCCTCAGCTACCTACATTAATGACAACTTGGGTAGGACTAAAAGCAAGTGATAAGTAAGGAATAGTAAAGTAGACTAGCAAAGCCGTCAATGCCAAGCAGGCAGCTGATCGTGGGAAGAAATCACTTTCGTGGGAGAAAGTCAAATTTCAGCGTTACCGCGCTGAAAAAAGTCTTGATATCCCGGGTAATAAACGAGTCTCTTCGTAAACTCAGAGGACTCGTAACCCAAAGCGGAGGGTTCCCAAGCGACTGGTGGCGAGGATAATCCTAGGAAACGCTCTCGATTCGGTTCTATTGGGAATTCTCCAGATAAGCCAATCAATGTTGATGAGTTTCTGTCAATGTTTGAACCTGCAATACTGCATGATTATGTGCGTTTCATTTGATTTCAGTCTTGTCCATGCTAATCAGCTTTACAGGGCAAGGACGAAGAGATTTCTCTGAGTAAAGAAGAAGCTCCTCGCATTGTCTGTGACCGGTCATTCACAGTTTATGATATTGATGGCAATCCTCATGAATTCACGCCAGAATTCCATGTACGTGTCAAACTTGTTTATGAGTTTTAATAATCATTTATATTTTATCATTCAGCATGGTGTCTTCAATGACCGGTTCCAAGAGTTTATGGATCTTGTTTATGATGGTTACATTGAGGGTCGTCCTCCTCACATCGTGGATCCGCAAAAATCTTGTCTGGCAAAATTGCATCATCAAGACTTTTCGACCATGTCTGCCTCAGACATCCAGAACAAAATGCGCCATAAACAGGTCGTCGTCACTGGGCTCCCCTTCGATGAAAAGATGGAGTTTGATGCCAAAGGCCTTCGCACCGTTGTTGGTTCCATGACTGCACAGATCTCCATTACCGGTTCGTTTGAACTTATATATATATATTTTTGGTCTAATAATCTAAATCATTGTTATAGACTTCTCAGTCATCAACCCAGGGACCGACTGTGTTCCCTCTGTTGTCAGTGGCTATGTTAACGACCTTCTTGAGAATGCCTCGAGCACCGGCAAGATTTTGAATGGACTTGACCTCCCCATGTGGTCTTCCTATTGACCTTCAAACAATTATGAAACAGATGCTGTTGCATGGAATGTTACCCATGGGACCCACAGAATTCCGCTTCATGGACCCTTCCCAACCCAGGACCGTGAATGGGGTATTGCCAGTCTTAAGCATGTTCTCACTTTTCTCCACATTGACTGCGATGGGTTTAACACAAGATATGGCACTAAAGTTGGACGAAAACTGTGGGCCTTCTTGAGACCACAAGATTCGAAAAAACTCTCTTCAATTGACTTCTACATGGATGAAGATGGTTTTTCTCTCTCTGGGAAGCCCAAGGATATCAAGTATGACTTTGAGGCTGTTGTTCTTCGGCCTGGTGATGAACTGTGAGTGTTGTGTTGATAATCATGGCATTATCTCATGATATTGCAGTCATATGCTGCCCAATTCTGCACATTGGGTATATGGCATAGATGATGTGATTGCACAGGGCGGTCATTACTATTCCTCGTATCTTATGCAGGAGACTCTGCAAGGCGTTGTACACGCCTTTGTTCTCAACAAGTTTTTAACAAACACGGAGCATATTCCCTCTCGTCACCTATTGCGGAGGATCCTGATCTTCTACCAAGTTGGCCTCATTGAGGGTGGCATCTCTGAAGACGGTGAGATTCTCCCCTCATTGTTTATATCTTTGACTCATTTCCACTTGCAGATCCTGCATCAGTTCATCTACCTAACGTCGAGACGATGGAGGGCGTGCTCAATATCATCTGTCTTGCAGTCCTGATTATTCTTGGCAATGTTCTAGATTTCAGGACTTACAGCACTCCAAATCAAGGGGAAGATGATGAAGCCTCTCCTACCCAAAGAACATTGATGGACACTGGTGACATCAATGCCATACCCAACAATGAAAGAATTGCGTATTGCTATGCACGTGGCGTGGCTTTACACATCCTCAAGTGGCTCCGTTCATGTGCCACTTTCACTGGCCCACCAGATGGTCTTGCCGATGATCTGATATCTCTTTTTTTTGTTCAGATTTTGGCTAGTCTATCAGACTACAAAAGCCTTGCTGAAGCAAAGAGTTATGGTGGAGTCCCCCATTGCACCTCCCATTTGCTCAGTAAACAGATTGCCAACATTCTTGAGGTAGATCCGATTCTGAAGGCTGCATGGGCATATAAAGAACGTGTTCCTTCACGCTCTCTAGCTCTTGAGGAGAAGGAGAAGTACAATGTTGAATGGCAGTGTGAATGGGAACCCACGTCGTGGACAGCCCCATCTGTTGGTGAGTAATATATAGTTATTCTATTTTGCAAGTGCTTATCAATATTTAGATTTTGCTCTTGCAGGGCAGACTCCATTTGATATCAAGTACTTTCAGGCCACTAAGCTGCGGATTAACTCTGAGAATGCCAACATGATTGTTGATGTTGTCAAACCTCCACGCAAGAAAGCAAAAGTGGAATAATGTTTTATATGCTGTCGTCTTTAGCTCTTGTTATATGCCATGTGCACCTTGTACAATATTCTCACCATCATCTTGCAATCAATATCGCTCATTGCTATTCTTCTTTTCAAAATTTGTGAACCTAAATACTTTGCATCCAAGCTTGTCATTGATTGGCAGCACAATTTATCACAAATATTTATTACAACATCAATGTCTTTATTCATCCAAACCTTCAATTTTTCAATGTCTATTATGCATCAAGCATGGAATATTGCAGAAGTGAGATCATTGATCTTCACACAGATTGATTCGCTTTGTGATCTGATGCAATTAGCTGCTACTTGCAAAGCTTTTACAAAACCTGCCACTAGAGCATCTGAAAGTGGCTCAGATAATGAGCAAGAGTTATGAATAATAAATTCGTGTACTTCCTTACAGATCTTTCTCTAGACAAGTTGAGCTAAGTGTGATGTGCTGAGTGCTATTGCTGAATCACATGTCCGTGTAAATTTAAGTCATGTGATTGTTCAACTTTCAAATATTTGAACAATGACTGCCAATATTCTTTGTCCTCCATCGACTATGCATCCATATTGGTGGACTCTGTTGCTACTTACCATCATCCCTCTGCTCCTTACAATCTATCCTGTTGATACAAACATAGAATCCAAAGCAATTTGCCAAGGATTGATAGCGGTTGGAAACAACCCGAGCCGTCATGCACCCATAATAGAGATTGAAAACAATCCAAGCCTGCTGGCACATGTTGACTATGTCAACGACATTGAGATACACTTGACTATGCAGAGAGATTGGGAAATAGATGTTCAGGCTATGACAAACTCTGTCATTGCTGATGAATTTCAAGAACTAAAAGTAAAAGTAACTTGCATTATTCATTCACTATTTGGTTTCACGTTAGAATACCTGTGCAGTCAAATACCAGCCTTGGTATACTATAGTGCAATTGTATATTCCTTATCTGTTAACTATGCCGTTAAGCTCTGCATTTTGCTTGCACTTCGTTTTTCAAGACACTGTACTTTCCGTCATGTATATGCAAATAAACTTCGCTTGTTTCAAGAGCATCTCTCATTTTCACTACCTGCACTATTTGTTCGACATCGATTTGTTGTGCATTTGTCCTCTTTTATTCTTATTTCAAAAATAATTCAATATATAATGGCCTATACATTTATCTCTTTCTCATCCATCTCCAACTGGTATGGCTATGAACTATTGTTGACAAATAGAGTTTCAGCTATCCAAGTCTCCACCATAAATGAACCTTACCTTCATTCTATTAAACATTGGTATGGGTATGGGTGCCCTTGTCAAGCAATGATGGCAGTTGTGCCTTCCATTCAATATGGGGGTGGAAAGATTAGCACAAACTTGAGTGAAATAAAAAATTACATCACTCCATACAGTCTAGAGCTACAGAATGCAACCTCGGTTAATTATAAATACATTGGCCAGTTTGTGCTTCAAGCTGCTCAGGCTGAGTTACGTAAAAACCCTGAACTGCTTATATGTTATATGCCATTGGAATTATTAAAGGGAAAAATATCATTGGTTCAAGCGAAATCCATTGCAAAGATGCACAATGTTACAATATCAAGCAAATCTCCAGTTGCAGAGGTCTTGGAGGTTTTATCAGCACATATGTGTTCCTCACGATGTTCTCAATTTTATACATTGTTTGCTCCAGAAAAACCAGCTTTGACATCTTCTGAACGTCAAGCTAAGTGGTACAAGGGTCTCAGTAAAGCAGACAAGAAAAAAATCATAAAAAAAAAGTATATTAAGTGTTTAAAAGGTCCAACATATAAAATTAAGAGAAGTAAAGAGAATAAGTCTACTTATCAGACATCAAAAATCACTAATTTCCCACCTAAACCACCCTCTCAGAAATTAATTCATAAAATAATTGGTGGATTCTGTGAAGACACACTCCCTTCCAAACTTCTTGAATCTGGATGCGCAGTTTGTGGTCAGCTAACAAAACTATCAGACGTGTTAAAGCGATCTGATACCTCAAGTAACTTGGAACCCTTGATTCGAGAAGGGGTTTCCCGAATAGAAAGAAAATCTGAACATGATGAAATCCATGAAATCTCAGGGCCTGTGATTGATGATGACTGTAAATATATATGCAATACTTGCAATAAAAGTCTAGACAAAGGAAAAATACCTACTAATGCACTTTGTAATGGTTTTTGGCTTGGTAAAATTCCTGATGAGCTTGCCTGCTTAACTTACGTTGAACAGCTGCTCATATCACGTGTTCGCCACAATCGCTGTATAATCAAAGTAGCCTCTGGACGGTACAAGATGCATGCAAATGCAATAACTTTCCAAAATCCTGTTGCAAAGATTTATGACACTCTTCCTCCTCCTCTTGAAGAACTTGATGAAGTCTTGGCTGTTATGTTTACTGGACCTTGTCAACCTACCAAAAAAGACCTTCAACGTACACCATTGCTGGTCCGTCGAAAGCAGATTTCAAAAGCACTTGAGTGGTTAAAATTGAACCATTCTGACTACTTTGACATTGGAATATCACAGGAGAATTTGAGCCAGTACCCTTTGAGTGATGCACCAGTTGTAATTGACTATCGTCAATCAATAATAAATAGGGAGCGAGAGGCTACAAGTGTTCATGATAATGAAGAAGAGATAGGTACCGAAGAGGGTCCTTGTACTTTTGTAGTTCAAGGGCTGACTGGAGAAGAGTATTCTACCATGTCTTTGGAGGCGATAAAGGCTCGAGCACTGAAGCATTTGACATCTAACAAAAAAATCATGTTTGCAGGCCATTCACAACAACCCAACTCCATTTATAATAACCCTCAACTATTTCCTGCTATGCTACCATGGCTATTTCCTTATGGCCTTGGAGGTATCGGAAATGATATGATACCCCATAACATATCTACTATGGCCCACAAGCGTTTACTGTTAATGTATCATGATAAGCGATTCCAAATGGATCCACATTTTCCGCTTATTGCATTCAATCATGAACAAATACAACAAAGTACGACTGGAGGTTATCTTACAACCAAAAAGTCCTCATTTGAATCAGTAACTGAACGCTTGCTTAACCTTGATATGCAAGTTATATCTAGCATAAACAAAAGACTTGCTTCAGGTGAACGAGTAAAACCAGAAACTGAGCAAGAAAAAGAATGCTTTCAATTGTTAAAGGATCTGGATTCTGTTGGAGGTCATGTGCAAGGTTCAACAACATCAAAGAAGTACATGCGTAATGAAGTCTGGTCACTTATATCATATATTGGTGCTCCCTCTTGGTTCATTACACTTTCTCCAGCAGATGGCAAACATCCTATATGTCTTTATTTTGCTGACACCAACACAGAATTCAGACCTGAATTAACTTTTTCACCAGAATGTTCTACATTAATTGCAAAGAATCCTGTAGCTGCTGCACGCTTTTTTCATTTTATCTGTGAAAATTTTATTAAACATGTACTAGGTGTTGGAAGTAATCACCCTGGACTATATGGAGAAACAGATGCATACTATGGAACAGTTGAACAACAAGGGAGGTTAACACTGCACCTTCACCTGCTTTTGTGGATAAAAGGTGCCTTATCTCCTCAAGACATACGAGATCGAATTATGGATCCTTCATCTGACTTTCAAAAATGTATTGTTGAATATCTTGAATCAGTACATAAAGGAGAACTTCATGGAGGATCCTTTGAAGAAATTCGAGCTCAATGTCAAGATGCTCAGAAAAACGATCCAGAATACAAAAATCCAACCCATACTATGCCTATACCTCCACCTCCTCTCTGCAAGAATAGAGGGTGCAACAAATGTTTAAGATGCACTAATCTTAAAGTATGGTGGGGTAAATTTCATGCAACAACAGATGATATTTTGTCTAGATCAAATCATCATGGGTGCCGCAGACCTGAGATAGATGGGGAAGACCCCACAAAAGTGAAGCGGAAAGGGTGTCTAAATGCACAAGGCCAATGTAAGGCACGCTTTCCACGTGAGATTGTAGAGGAGACAATGGTTGATCCATTGAGCGGTGCATTGAAAATAAAGAAGGGTGAAATGTGGCTCAATACATTTACACCTGAGCTAACATATCTTCTTCGCTGCAACACAGATACTACTAGCTTGATGTCAGGTACAGCAATAAAGGCGGTTGTTGGATATATCACCGAATATGTAACAAAAACTGGCTTAAATTCATATACAGCTTTTGATGCCGTTCGTCAAGTGTTTAACAGAAACTCTGAAATGATTGGAGGTAATGATGACAGGCAAAATACTGCTCGTCGATTGATGACAAAAATGGTGAATGCATTAACTGCTAGGATGGAAATAGGAAGTCCTATGGCTTCTCTCTATCTGCTTGGAAACCCTGACCACTATACAAGTCACAAGTTCACTCTTTTCTATTGGAAAAATTTTGTAAGAGAGGCTCGAAATCCCTGGATGATTACAACAGAAAACGACACATCAAAGTCAGCTGTTTCTGATGAGAAAGAAATGCCAGAGAAAGTAGTATTGCAAAAATATGAGGGAATGTACATTGGATTGTCAAATGTTTATGATTATATTTACCGTCCTATTGCTTATGAGAAGATGTCTTTATATGACTGGATAAGAAAAGCAAAAAAAGAGAAACGCACGAAAGAGGAGCAGCAGGAATTCGATGCTCACTATGACAAAAATGAAAATGAAGTTGAATCTGATGATGAATCAGTTACTGAAGGAGAAGATGAACTCAATTTCTTAGGCGGTGGAGCAACTACATGTGATATAGAAGATGAATCAATAGATGAATTGCTTGGTGAAGATTCTGATGATGAACTTAACAACTATGAAAATTTTTACAATGATGAACCTGATAGCCAAGAGTTTCTACCTGATCACCCTCAACATTGCACACACAAGGTAGTTGTTGTTGATGAGGAGAGTGCTCTTATACCAAATTTTGTTGGCGGAGGCTTACCTCGCCGTGATCAAGGTGACAGAGAATATTACTGTTCTACTATGCTTTCTTTGTTCAAACCTTGGCGAAATGGCAAAGATTTGAAACTAGAAGATGAGTCTTGGGATGAAGCTTTTTGTGGCTATTCATTTTCAGCAAGACAACTTGAGCTTATGAATAATTTCAATATCAAGTATGAATGTAATGATGCCAGAGATGACTATTCTGCACAGATGAAGAAGAAAGGTGAAAGAGAAGGAATACTGGGCTCATGGGATAACACTGGAGGTGAACTTGATGCTAACTTTCCTGACTTTGGTGAAGATGGTCCATTGGATGTTGATGAATCACTGTATATGTTGGGAGACCCCAATAGTATCAATAATCAGAAGCTTCATGAAATGAACAGAATTGAGAATGTAGTTCAAAATGCAGGATGGCTTGATCCATGCATTGGCAATATTGATCCAGTGGATGTAAACTTCAAGCCAGAAAAAGAACGAACTGGATCTCAGTGGAATGTTCTTGTACAGTCACTAAAGAAACTCTTTCTTGAAACACGTTCAAAGAACCTTCCAGTGGCTAAAGCAGATAAAGAAAGAAATGGGACATCACAAAATGAAGTGGTTGTAGATGATATCAGCTACTTGGACAAAAAATTCAAAGCAAAGAAAGAAGAAGAACAGAAAATGATAGATGACATTGCCCAAACATTCAGTTTGAATGAAGAGCAGGAAAGAGCATTCCGAATTGTGGCCAACCATGCAACTATGAAAGAAAGTGAGCAACTTAAAATGTATCTGGGAGGTATGGGTGGAACAGGAAAATCTCAGGTTATAAAGTCATTAATAGCCCTCTTTGATAAACGTAATGAGGCACATAGAATTATGATATTGGCACCGACTGGATCTGCTGCTGCTCTATTGAATGGCTCAACATATCATTCAGCTTTAGGTGTAAAAAGTGATTCCCGAAGAAACCATAATGAGAATTCAACTATGGCACAGGTCAGATCTCGTCTAGATGGTGTAGACTATATTTTTCTAGATGAAGTGTCTATGATCTCATGTTATGAGCTATATAAAATAAGTGCACAACTGGCCAAAGGAAGAAACAATATGGATGTACCCTTTGGTGGAATTAATATGATTTTTGCAGGTGACTTTGCACAGCTTATGCCAGTCCAAGGCCAGGCCCTTTACAATGGAACTGTTGGCACATCAGTGGATGCCTCCATGTCAGAACGTGGGCAGCAATCTGCTATAGGTAAAGCACTTTGGCACCAAGTGACTACTGTTGTGATGCTACGAAAAAATATGAGACAAAATACACAATCAGTGGAAGATGCCAAGCTAAGGACAGCTCTAGAAAATATGAGATATGCAGCATGTACTGTTGATGACATTATATTTTTAAGAAGTCGTGTTGCAGGACGGCGACCTAACCAGCCAAAGTTGGCTGACAAACGTTTCAGAAATGTCTCTATCATTACTGCTCTGAACTCCCAGAAGGATCGAATTAATGAATTAGGTTCTGCACGTTTTGCAGCAGATACTGGCCAAACACTTACTGACTTTTACTCTGTGGATACACTGGGGGTTGAGTGTGATCCAGTCACTGGGAAAAAGCCTCGTGGAAGACCTAAGAAAACTGCTGTATGCAAAACTATCAGTCCAAAGCTTCAAAATTTACTTTGGAACTTGCGCCATTCTGCCTCTGACCATGTTCCTGGAAAACTTTCACTGTGTATTGGTATGCCAGTTATAATACGAAATAATGATGCAACAGAATTATGTATAACAAAAGGTCAAGAAGGTCATGTCGTTGGATGGGATGCAAAGTTGGGCCCAAGTGGACAACGAATCCTTGAAACTTTGTTTGTAAAGCTTGATCGTCCTGCCAAGACAATCAAGATTGAGGGATTGCCTGAGAATGTAGTTCCACTAGTAAAGAACAGCAGGTCTATTGAATGTATCTGTCCAAGTGATGTTACTCTCACTATATCTCGTTCTCAAGTGTCTGTGCTGCCCAACTTTGCAATGACGGACTATGCATCGCAAGGAAAGACTCGTCCATTTAATGTGGTGGATTTAAACAGCTGTCGTAACCACTTATCTTACTATACTGCTCTTTCTAGAAGTGCAACATGTGAAGGGACTGTAATTGTACAAGGATTTGACCCATCAAAAATCACCTGTGGTGCATCTGGTTATCTTCGACAAGAGTTTAGAGAACTTGAGCTTCTTGATGACATTACCAACCTTAGATACAATGGTCAATTACCTGAATCAATCAATGGGCAACTGCGCAATTCTGTTTTACGTCAGTATCAACAGCTCAAAGGGAAGGGGTATTGTCCACAGCATGTGATGGGGCCAATCAGATGGAGTGAAATGTATCCAATGCAAACTTTCCAAGTGATTACTGATAGTTCATGGACACTCACCACAAAATCAACCACTGATAAGGCAACTGAAGAGGTCAACATTCAATCACAAAAGAAAAGTAAAAATGTCACAGGATGTTTTGTTCCTGCACAGGGATCAAAGGCAATTGCATCTACACTGAAAAGGAAGGCAGAGGAGGGTCTGAATTCTGATGAACCTAAATCAAAGAAGATTAGAGCCAGCTTTGGACCTACACCTGAAACTCCTGTTGGGATTCTTTGGGATTCAGTAAATTACAGCTGCTCGTATGATTCTCTATTTACAATTTTGTGTGAGATTTGGATTTACAATCCAAAAGGCTGGACAAAAACATTTTATTCATTTGGTAACCAAGGAAAAATATTGTCAGAAGGATACAAAAAAGTTATCAGAGGTCTTGAAACTTTAGAAAATGTTAGGAATGATGTGCGTGCATCACTTAAACAAGAAAACTCAGATTTATTTCCAAGTGGACAAACTGGGACTGATATCCGGGATTTAATCTCATACATTTTTACTTCACATCACAACATTAGCTTGGGCTACCACAGAGTATCATGTAATACATGTGATTTTTTTCAAGATCTTGATAATCCACCTGAAAGAGTCATGTCAATACTTGATGGAACTTATAAGTCAATTAATGAATGGTTGCAACAATGGCTCATGGAACCAAGCATATGTGATTGTGGTTCTCCAATGGCAACTTCCCGAATGTATGATCAACCCCCTTCACTTCTTGTATTCAGTTTGAATACAAGTAGAGTCTCAATCAGCAAGACTATTCGTATTAAAGGCTCCAATGGTAAGTTCACAGTCCTTCCACTGAGAGGCATAATTTATTCTGGTGGATTTCACTTTACATCTTATATAATTACCCCTGGAAAAGAGGTGTGGTATCATGATGGTATGGTGACTAAGAGACATTGCATAAAGAAGGGGCATCTTACTGATTTTACAGAAGATTCTTTGAAGACCAGTGTAGAGAAAAATTCATCTGGTGAGTCAGTTGAGCGGCATGCAGTTGTAGTACTTTACTCTAAAAAATAAATATATATTACTATATATATATAGTTTTTGTTAATATATGATAATATGTGAGCTTAAACATATAGCTACACTATAAATGCTACTACAGTTGCAAAAAAAGAGGACTCGTATCTGCCGTGCTTGCAACGGCCTCTTACACAAGTGGTTTTATGCCGGTAAGCGTATTAAACAATGTCGTCCATGCCTTTGTTTTCACTCGTGGTTAGCGGATAAGCAAGATATGAAACATCTGGAAAATCTGGATAACATCGATGTTGCTGGAGATATTCCTGTTGGTTGGCCACTGACGTTGATCAACAATCAAATAGTACACAGACCCCTCCAGAGCCCACAAAGCAAGATTTTTTTCAACTACTCAGCATTTATAAATTTATGGTTTACGTTGTGTTTGTAGCATCGGCCGCCACCCCAGCTCGGCTCTTAGTTCCCCCGATTGAAAGTAATGAGAGTGATCGTACGCGAAGCACCCCTCATCCAGACGCTGATTTAGCATCCGACCAGTACCAAGGCGGCGTCGCGGTTGATGACAACTTTCAGATGCACCAAACCGAACCAGACCTGCCCCAGAGTGATGAGGATGACAGCGGAGAAGATGACGATGAACTTCAGGGTGACTACGAAGCTGACAGCTCCAAGCTTAAGCAGAGTCATATTCGGGATTTATTGCAACATGATCGTGATCACGATATATTCATGGGAAATCTGAGTGATTTATCGGAGTCTTCTGACGATGACTCCGTCCCAGATACAAACAGCCAAAAGGGAGGCACAAGTCCAACAAATCCAAAAGCGGAGACGCCAGCATCCAGATCCGAAACCAAGCGTGGCGGGGCAAAAATAGCTGTAATGGGGATTGGGTCTACTGCTGAGTGGCCCATCGACGAAGCTGAATTGGAGCAGATGAAGGCAAGCTCGTTTAGCGATCAAAATGTGTAGTGATCGGCTTGAGGCTCACTTTTCAACCAGGCGCCACTTCCCACACCGAATTTAATGTTGAAGAAAATTGCCAAGGTGAATTTGTTTCCCATCCAAGTTGCCGTGAAGCTCAAGCTGGGTTCGACATTTTAGAAGTTCGAAAGTCCAAAAGAATATCTACTCTACGGCCCGTACCTGGATGATGGTCCCGTCCAATACAAACCTACCTTCCACGTCCATACTGCGTGATTCGTTTCTTATGGTGGTGACTAACGACGTTCCGGATTTGAATAGCACAAGGTAGATTTGCAACGCTTCGACGAGCTTTGGGGGTCGATCACGAAGCACTATGCGCCCCCCGCTCCTGGAGAGCCTTTCCTACCGCTTCACTTGTCTAAGCCAGATGAGTCCATATTCTGGATTTCGGCATATGATGATTTTAAGAAAATGTCTCATTTTCAAAAGCAAGATCTTATGCAGAAGAGGAAGGTCGTTGTTCTTACAGGGGTACCCACTGATGATTGTTCTTTCGACGAAGATGGCCTGAGTGAACTCGCGGGGCTTGATGTCGCAGTGGACATGCAAGGTACTTCAGCCTTTTACAAAGTCCATTGCTTTCATGAATTGTTTCGTTGCCAGATCTCTCAGTCAACATAAGGAACGGGAATTACAACGCACGATTACGATATGGAACTTTGCGCCAGCTGCTTGAGAGTTCACGCGACGAAAAGGGGCACATCCTGAACGCCCTCAACTTTCCTTTAAGCACTTGCGATACTACTCCTGACGGTATTGCCAGTGATCTTTCGGCGTGGACCGCCACCGAGAGCACTCCTTGGTGTAACGATCATTGCTCGCCGTTCCCCACCAAAGATTTTCGCTGGGGTTTAGCTGCCAACACGAGTGCAGTGCATTTTTGGCATATAGACTCTGATGGGTTTGGCACATTCGTCAGCCCGTTGACTGGGGGGAAGTTGTGGATGGCTGCACGGCCCGTCAACTGTTACAGACTCTTTTTCTTACATGTACAAACACGCGCAGACACTTACATACTCTTAAGACGTATCTAGACCATACTGGACAGACTCTAGATACGCAACCCAGCTAGATTCCTTTTATGACTCATATTTACTTAGAATGACTCATATGACTCCTATCGAGTCATATGAATCATATGGACTCACTATGACTCGTATGACTCCATACGAGTCATAACGACTCATATCTCTGACTCATAGTGACTCATACCCTTAGTATATAGATAGGGTACTTTCGTTTGTATTCGGTAGCTTGAACCTAGGCAATCAAAGCTTTAGTTCATCCCTCATCAGACCCTTGGAACTCTGATCGCCCTCGAACTCTATAGTCTTTCGACTTAGAGCCTCTATTGAAACCTCGAACGACTTAAGCCTTCACGTCGAAGACTTAGTCACTTAGGCCTAGTCAGCGTAAGACTATAAACGAACACCGAATCTCTATTTGAGCCGTTGCGCCATAGAGTATTGCGGGAACCTGTAGTGTCGTTATTCAGGGCATAACGAACTGACAGCAAAGACTACGTCGTCTCAGAAGGGAACGTAGCACGAACGAAACCGACGAACTCGAAGCTTATCATAACTGCCCGTTACGCTTAACCACCGTAACATCAACTCTGATCCAGATGCGTTTTCACGCCTCGACACTTTTTCGGGACGCTATACCGCAGAGGGCACAAATGAACATATTTTTGTCACTGAAGCCATACTTTTGGTTCCCGGGATAAAATTGTGAGCAGATCTCATTCTGAAAATGGTGCACAATTTCAACTGCAAGCACAGATACATGCCTCCTAACACGCCGCATTGTGTGGTTACCACCTCCCATTCAATCTGCCGCGGTTGTAACGGCGAGCTAATGTACTACACAGTACTTGCTACTTCCCTTCTTACGTGACCTGGGATCATCATAATATTTACTTGTGTTTATCTATCATTATATAACGTTGTGTACATAACAAGGAGAAGACACTTTGCAACCACATATATATTACATGTGGACGGAGTCACACCCTTTCTGTACGGCTAGGCAGCCATATGCCTCCCCTCCGGGATACAAGAGACCTGCGCCGGGTGACTGCGCCCCAGTTCCTGGGTCACAGGATAAACTACACGTGGTACCGCTTTGCGGCACCACGTTACGAACTCTTTCACGCGTACCACGAATATTCTCCGCTGCCATCTCGCACTCACGCCTTCGTCAAGAAGTCCCGAATCGCCCTACGGTTTCACAATGGTGGGGGCACCGCGGACTTCATCAAGATGAAGTCCCTGAGTGCAGAAGCTCGGAGAAACTACATAAGGCAAGTCAGATCAACAGATCCTGTCAACTCATGACAGTTTCCAGACCTTCCATTTCCCAAGCAAACCCAAAACCTAACAGAGGCGAGAAAACCGTTGACCACGCCTCGAACGACGCTCCCATACCCTCGATAGCGCGATCACCCACTGCTTCCGAGGGTAACACTTCGGCTACGTCGAACAATGGTTCTCGGCCTTCAATAATCCAGACGACATCGAAGAATCAATCTCTCCCAACCAACACGAGCTATGCCCAAGGCAGTTGCACGAAGAACTGCCAATGTCAGAATTTTGAAAGCCAGAACTTCCTCTCGCAGACAAGCCCTCAACAGTGCGAAGATGAGCCAATTGACGATCTATCCAGCCAAACCACCCTGGAATCCTCGTTAGCGCGAGATCTCGCAGCTTTCGAGGATGACAGCGCCTCTCGGGTGATTGACAGCTCCTCATCCTCGACTACTCTGTGTGAAGAGGAAGCCATAAACGACCAGACCACCCAAGTCATTCTCATGCCCTCGATAGCGTGGATAATCACTGCTTCTGAGGGTAATGACTCAGCTACAACGGACGTCGACTCTATTCCTTCCCCTTCCACGTTAGCGCGTACGTCCGCTGCTCTTGAAGATAACAACTTAGCCACGATGGGCATCGACTTTACATCTTCCGTACCTACGATAGCGCGATCATCCGCTGCTTTCAAAGGTAATCACCTGGCTATGACAGACAATGGCTTCACGCCGTCGACAACCCTGACCACGTTGAAACGACCTCTCCCAACCAACACGAGTGATGCCCGCGGCAGTTGCGCGCAGAACTGCCATCGGCAGGGCTTTGAAAGCCGGGACTCCCACTCGCAGTCAAGCTTTCAACCGCACGAAAACGAGCCGACCATCGACCTAACCAGTCAATTCCCCCAGGAAACCTTGTCAGCACGAAGTCTCGCAGCCTTCAAGGGCGACAGCGTCTCTCAGCTCATCGACAGCTCATCGCTTTCGATTACCCTGTGCGAAAATGGGAAGACGGACCAGCAAACTGCCCAAGTCGTTCCTGTACCCTCGATAGTGCGAATAACCGCCACTTCTGAGGGTAATAACTCAGCAACGACAAACGTTGACTCTACTCTTTCCACATCCACGTTAGCGCGTTTGTCCGCTGCTTTTGAGGATAACGACTCAGCCAGGATGGGCAATAGCTCGACATCTCTCTCACCTATGCTAGAGCGAATGCTCGCTGCCTTTGAGGGTAGCGGCCCAACTAGGATGAACTTCAACTCCGTGCTCTTCACGCCCTCGTTAACACTGATACCTGCCGTTTCTGAGGGTGGCCATGCAACCGCGACAAAACCTACTCTCCCCACCGACACGAGCCATGCCCATCATGGTTGCTCAAGGAACTGTCACTCTCAGAGCCTTACAAGCGGGAAATTCCGGGTCCCTATGATTCTAACTATTATTACCTATGAAGAATTCCTTCCATGTCGACGTCCTAATCATCAACCGCCACCGTTCAAACCAGGCGTCTATGACAACCGCCACAGGATCGAATTCCACGACACCGACCACTCTACTAATTGTGAAATCGTAGTGTCAATAGGGATCAGAAAAAAAGGGAAAGGAGTGTCGATGACAGAAGAACCGAATATTGAAGTTGATCCTGCCTCTCGTAGTGATCCCTTACTCTCGATAGCACGAATACCCGTTGCTTTCGAGGGCAACAGCTCAACCACGACAGACGGCAACTCCATATCTCCCATACCCTCGTTAGCGCGAAGAACCGCTGCTTCTGAGGGCAATTCCCTATCCATGTTAGTGTATACGCCCACCGTTCTCAAGGCTAACAGCTTGGTCACGATGGATGATGGCTCCGTTCCCCCCACACCTTCGATAGCGCGGTCGCTCGCTGCTTTCGAGGGTATCACTTTGGTTACATTGAGCAACAGATCTCGGCTGAGCGAAGACGACTCTACGCCTTCCCGACCCTCGTCAGTGCGAACAACGGCCACTTTCGAGAGTAATGTCCGGACCATGAAGGCTGACGACTCCCCGTTTCCCTTACCCATGAAAGCGCGAACTCTCGCAGCCTTTGAGGGTAACGATCTAGCTAGGATGGAGGCTAGCTCTGTGTCCTTCATACCAGTGTTAGCACAGATGCCTGCTGCTTTCGTGAGCAACCAAGCATCTGCAACGATAAAGGGCTCTACACCATCTATGACCCCGGCGCCAGCAGGACGACTCAACCACGACGTTCCCAATTCCCTGAATCCAACGAAATCTACTCTCCCAACCGTCATGAGCTATGCCCGCCACACACGTTCAAGGAACTGTCGCTCTCGGTGCTTTAAGAACTGGAAATTCCGGACCCTGACAACTCAAGCAATTGTAGTCCATGAGGAATTCCCTCCTTGCCGATGCCCTAATCACTTACGACCACCGATTAAACCTGGTGGCCGCCAACAGGTCATTCCGTTACCCTACTCAGCGAAATTGACTACCGATCCTTCCAACAACATCACCAATTACGAAATAATAACTCCGATAAGGTGTAGGAAAAAAAGGAATGGAGTGTTGGTGATAGAAGAATCCGACTTCAAGGTCAATTATCCCGCTCATAGTAGATTGTTACCCTCGTTGGCGCGGATACTCGCTGCTTCTGAGGGCAACAGCTCAACCATGAAGGACGATGGCTCTGCGTCTTCGATACTCCTTGTAGTGCTAATATCTACTGTTTCCAAAGTGGCAGAGCGTCTAGATGGTAGTTTATCAGAACTTCCGAAACTGTTGATCATGAAAAAACCGTTGAAGGGACTAAGCCTCCCAATCTACATGAGTGGCGTTTGCTGCAGCTGCACAAGGAATTGCTACCCTCAGGACGTCGTAGGCAGGATTTCCCTTGCTCTGTCAGTCCAAACGGTTGTACCCGGGCCGGTAGTAACCCCCTGCCATCGATATCCTATCATCCATATGATCCCCCGACCATACGAAGATGAGTCAATTGTTAATCCACCCAGCAAGTTTATACTGGAGTCTCTGTTAGCGCGAAATCTCGCAGCATTCGAAATCGACAGCGCCACTCCGCCAAACGACAACTGGTCACCCTCAACAGCTCTGTGTGAAAGTGAGACCGCTGCCTATCAGGCCGTCCATGTCACTCCTAGACCAATGTTAGCGCGACTACACGCTGCTTCCAGAGGTAGTAACTCGTTTCAGCTGGACTACGATCTCACACTTTCAAAGACTCTTACCTCATCTGACCCTCTAAAGGATAGTATGCTATCGTCTCTCTCAAACGATGCGAGCCGTGCTCACGGCAAACATCCGAGTAACCATGAGACTCGAGAATCTGATGGCTGGAATGCTCCAGCTTGGGCGGCTCGAGCTACCCGGAATCCTGAGGAGTTCCCGCTGTACCTACGCCCTAAAGGTCTATCACCGCCGTCTAAATCAGACGACTATTGTCCGAACCTCCTGCCTCCTCACTTGTTGTGTCAGACAACCCTTTCCGCAGAAGATGAAAACCTGGGTCGTTGGTTCCGCAACATTGATGACCCTGCTAATCACGAATCTGTGATTCCAGCAAAAACTGAGGAACATAGTTCCAGTGCCGCCTTCCTCAGGAGCGGCGGTCTTTCATCTCCTTCTGACCCCATACTTTCGGAACTGTGCTTGCTAGCCGACCTTGGTCTAGCAGATCCTCCCTTGAGTTCCGCTGCCTATCAAGGCGCGAATCAAAGGCTTGCACCCCGTAAAAGCATGGTTAAGACACTCGCTGCTCTCGAGAGCGCGGACAACTCTAAAACCGCCATTCCCAACAAGGTGGCGCATAACCCTTTGCCACCCAGCGCGATTCTATTCGTCGTCGTCCTCCTAATAACTCATTCTAAGATCACGACCGACGAAGATCAAGTGCTATCGCCAAATCGAATCGAGGAAGAAAGCGTGCTAGAAGGACGCGAGAGCGTGTCTGAATCCCTCTCGTTCACCTGGGACCTCGAATCTGCTTCCTTGCTAAATTTCAGTCATACACCCATATTCGAAAGTATACCGATGAGGCCCCGCCTCCTGAACAATATGATCTTAGAAAGGATATACTCAGGCACCATTACTTCACTGAGTGCGAATCACTTACCTGCACTTGGTAAAGGTGCAATTAATTCACCTGCTGCTCTCGCTAGTGCAAATAATCCCATATCGGTCATCCAAAACAAAATGGATCGAAAGCCTTCAACAACGAGCGCGACTTGGCTCGCTGCCTCGGAACAAAGTTTGTGGACCCTGACGATAGTGGATCTTGCTCGAACTATCACGGGGAACGAGAACGATCAAAGGAGATTCGCTGAGTCGAGATTCAAGGATTATGAAACTCAGTTGCCCTCGTCAAGTCGAGCTGAGGCTAGGAATGAACCAGATGTCGTTCGAGGAGAGTGTGAGAGAGCATTCAAGGCTATAGACGAGACACTTCTACCCCAAATAAAGGATGAATGCGATCAACCAAGGCGTACGATTGAACTAGTGAACAAAACTCCAAAGGAACACTTAAGTCTGGCTAAACAAAGTTTTACGAGTTACGACTTCACGACAGAAGACCTAGATAGATGCAACAATCCAGTTGCGGCTGTTAATCAGCTTCGGCGAGTTCTAGCAGGCTTCGTTCTGAATTGCCGGGTTACCACCTTGCTAATGCTAACTTTGCATACAAGCCGAATCGGAATCCTCACGCCCTGGTTGGCATTGCGACATTCAAATCTAATTGTAGACTCTAATCGCTCAGTACAAAGGACTGGTGCACTTACACGGAAGCATGGGAGGAATTGCAACAAGGAGACTATCTGTCTTCCCAAATTCGTTACAATGCCCTCGCTATCTGTCTCTGGTAATGGAACTACTAGAAATGGAGCGAGAAGGTTATTGGCGAAGCTGAAGTATTTCGACAAAATGCAAAAAAACTTGTCCGAAATGACTATACACCGGCGTAGTCGAGCTTATAAGGATTTCCAGATCTCGATGGATTTTACGGCCCTCCACCCTTGCAGAAGGCTGAATGAAAGGGAGGCCGAATCAGATGCTGTCAGGAAATCGTCGAACTCCGCTACGGGACTAAATCTTACGCGAAGGTCCATGTCGAGTGAAAGTCCAAGTGTCAGATATGCTCTAATGCAGTTGCCAGAGGCGGGGATGATAGGAGTAACCATCCCAGGAATCTGTCCAGTGAAAATGATGATTTTGCTTAATGAACCAAAGACGGTGACTCCTATTAACCGTAATAATAAACTTGGGGTGCCTGCTGCGTACAGAACGCGCATACCAAGTCCTAAAACTTGGATCGGCTATACCTATTGGCTTAAGAGGAATCAATCGCGCACCACGCGTGTTGCGGTAGTAGTTCTGATGAAGACGAAAACCAAACTGAAGACCTATTCATCGAACAAAGAGCCAGAAAGGAATGCGAGCCTCATTAACCTAACCAAGATCAAGACGAGAGCTCCGCAGGCTGGGGGGCTGAAAGCAGGATCTATAAGGGAATTCCGGCCGGAGAGGTCGATGGGTGCGGATTCCTCCAAGCTGAAGGACACTAGCCCTGTCCTCGGACAGCTACTCAAAGATGACTACGTCCTAATGTCTTGGAATCCAGCGTACGGAGAGGTAGTCGATACACCGCGCCCAGTAAAGTTGGCAGAGACTAGAACCTCAAGTCCAGCCTACGAGAATGATCAAATACCCGAACGAGTCGTAAAGGAAATTCATTCATCATCAGGACGTTCAAGAGAATTGCTCGCCGCTATAAAGCGCGAACAATCCGCTGCGAACTCGCGCGAGAATACAATTCGAATCCCGTCTCCTTCCTATACAGAGTACCTTCGAATATATCCAGTCCATCTCAGGGAACGAAAAAAGAAGGATCATGATGGAAGGAAAGATCCCGAATTCAACACCATTCCCAAAACCTTTAAATGTCCCTTATCAAGGCTAACGGAGCGATCATGCGAACCAGAACAAGTGCTCCCAGCTATTGAGAGTCAATCGATGCCAGGGAGGAAGGATCCCCGAGAAACTAGAGCTCAGCGAGTCCGAACAAAAGTTGACAGATTAGACTCCGATTCAGAATGGACCAAAACTCGGTTAGACCCGGGATCATTTATCGCTGTCATCATGGTAGAATATTGGATATCCTCGACAAATGCGCCCCATCTGCAAGGAAGCATGAGAATTAAGTTATACCTTCTCGTAAGAGGAACGAAGATCTTGAGTTGCATCGAAATCAATCCTTATGTCCCAGCGCAAGAGGAATTGACCACCAACCAGGGACTCAAACACTGCGTAGTAAGAAATTTGAACGTTCCCCTTATACAAGGAAAGGACTCTGTGACTACGTACAGATGGAGCATCGCCAGATATGCTACAAGACATCGTGTAATGCTAGGAGGATGGTTTGAAGGGCGCGTGATATCCGCAGCCTCTGCTCAGAACCCCTATGTCGGATTTGAAATCCAAACGGCACCGGTGGCTCAAACTTTCGTCTGGAAAAAAGCAGTAACCCCAGCGGAACTGAAGAAAGTTGGCAAGAAAGAACGCGCGAAAGTGGTAGCCATGGACGACACCTTTAACCTACTAGTGCCCTATCCCATTCGCACAGCATCAGATGGCCAAGACAGTAGGATAGTAGAGAAGACTGTCTTAAGCAACGCTAGTCCACCCCTGCGACATGTGGGAGTAGAAGTCATTAAAATCCTATGGGACCTCGATGTAACGGTTGACAACTTACCTCTAAATGCGAAACATCCCAACAAGATAGTGGCGTCCACCGAGGCACCCAAAATAACTATACGAGCAGTATCAAGAGTTCAACGTTTAGCAACCGTTAAGGATCTAATAGTGGACACTCCTGAGGACGACAACAGTCTCGAGGGCGGTCCTGATGAGTCGCGGGAACCCACGGAAGACCCGTTAAGCGGTTTTATGAACAAGATATTGAAATTCGAATCTGGCTTACCTGAGGACTCGGAGTATCGAGAGCTGTTAATCGAAGCGCTGCACAGAAAAGCCGCAGCTTCCAGGACCAACTATTACATAGGGTACATAGAAGCGCGAGTCCATTCCCCGCCGCTCCTTAACACCCAGTCGAGTTCTGAATCAAGAATTGAAGACGGAATAGTTGAGCCATCTGTCAGCTCAGAGGAACTTTCAGCGATTATCATCTACCAGAAGCTTAACTCGAGATTCAAGCTTAACAGACTCGGATACCCAACGCTTCGACAATTGGAAACTGCACAGGTGTCATTGGTAGTTCAAGCGCTATTGTCCTTTGATGTTTTAGCAAGATTCACCCGACGAATAATGAAAAAGAAATCTAAGGAGGAGACTACCATATGTTATCCGTTAAGACTATGGCAGTTCAAGAAACCACCATCTAGTCCCTGGACCGAACCCACACAGCTGGAAATTGGACGACTGGACAGATGGGGGGCTACTTCAGTGGACGAATCTACTGTCCACATGGAACAGGTGGACACTTACCAAAGTAGAACATTAAGACCGACAGGACAAAAGCACAACACCGCGGAACACGAAGCCCTCACCATGACCATGAGAGAGGACCACGACGAATACACTGCCCTAGTCCAAGTGCGAGTTTACGAAGATGCCGGTCGTCTCGGAGTGGCAGTGTGGGGGGCGGCGTTGGCCGTTTACTCAGACCTTGAAATTGTACACCGAAGAGCAGTGTCTGTCGCTTGCCCAGACCAAAGGATTCAACACCGAATCGAACAAGAGGAAATTGCCTTGATGCTAGTAACCGTTCACGATGCCCTAGTCTGGGCGCGAGCTTATGGAGATGCCAACAATCGAGTAGCAGAATGGGGAGCAGAGTTTGCCACTTGCACAGACCCTAGAACTGTACGACAGAAAGTTGTGAAACAAGACACTACTGAAAGAGTGGAGGATAGAAATTTCAGGGTAGCGCTAATTAAGGATCATGTCCGCCTCAGCCCCGAAATTGCACCCGGCACTGGGTGCTTAGCCGTGCGTAGAATGTGTCCGCGCTTGGATCATGAGCTTGTGGAGAGACATGAGCGGAAGAATCGATATACGGTCGCTGGCATGCCCTCAGGCGTCAACACGGATAGAATGGCATGGTTGGAATTTGATACACCGGCAGCTAGAGACATCAACCAAATCATTGCGCAGACTATTGGTGCCCATCAGTCTCAAGCCAATTCGGCCAGGACGCCTAAGCCTACTCCGTATGCCTTGCAATGGGAAGATCTCATCGGGAAGAAAGCTTCAAGCATTCGTACCAGATGGGAGCTCGCAGCTGAAGTAAAGCGCGGAACCCAGATAGAAACCAGAAACATCTCATCGTTCTCCAAAACGGACTCATACCATCAGACTCACTGTCCGATAGAAGAAAAACCTCTCGAATTATCACTGGATAGAGATTGTCTAAAACAATTACTACTACCCTGCTTTGCTCAGGTTCAACATATTACGAGTCCTCTGAGTTTACGAAGAGACTCGTTTATTACCCGGGATATCAAGACTTTTTTCAGCGCGGTAACGCTGAAATTTGACTTTCTCCCACGAAAGTGATTTCTTCCCACGATCAGCTGCCTGCTTGGCATTGACGGCTTTGCTAGTCTACTTTACTATTCCTTACTTATCACTTGCTTTTAGTCCTACCCAAGTTGTCATTAATGTAGGTAGCTGAGGGACTGCCCTATTTGACTGTCAGACTGTAACATATGATTATATTGCCTCTATTTTCACATTTATGTAACTATAGTTCTTTACATTGAAAATATAATGATTAAGGTCATGACAATTTTTGTGGCATATTTTTAGGAAGTGTGTGGGTATCCGAACGAGCCCTCAATCACAGAAAATGGGGCATATTGAGGCCCTGGGGAGCTGTGAGCATATGGGCAAAAAAGCGAAAATACACACTCACCTAGCTCCATGAGACCTCAACCTTTTTGTAAGCGGCTTTGGGGAGCGTCTTCACGGAGTGTGGAGGTATCCGAACGAGCCCTTGACCACAGAAAACGAAGCAGATTGAGGCCCTGGGGAGTTGTGAGCATATATGCAAAAAAGCGAAAATACACACTCACCTAGCTCCACGAGACCTCAACCGTTTTGTAAGCGGTTTTGGAGAGCGTCTTTACGGAGTGGAGGGGTATCCGAACGAGTCTTTGATCACGAAAATTGAAGCAGATTGAGGTCCTGGGCAGTAGTGAGCACAAGGGGCAAAATAGCGAAAATACAAACTTACCTAGCTCCACAAGACCTCACCCGTTTTGTAAGCGGTTTTCGGGAGCATCTTCCCGGAGTGAAGGGGTATCCGAACGAGTTTTCGATCACGAAAATCGAAGCAGATTGAGGTCCTGGGCAGTTGTGAGCACAAGGGGAAAAAGAGCGAAAATACAAACATACTTAGCTCCATGAGACCTCAACTGTTTTGTAAGCGGTTTTGAGGAGCGTCTTCACGGAGTGTAGGGGTATCCGAACGAGCCTTCGAACACGAAAATCGAAGCAGATTGAGGTCCTGGGCAGTTGTGAGCAAAAGGGGAAAAAGAGCGAAAATACAAACATACTTAGCTCCATAAGACATCAACCGTTTTGTGAGCGGTTTTCGGGTGCCTCTTCACGGAGTGTATGGGTATCCGAACGAGTCTTCGATCACAAAAATCGAAGCAGATTTGGGTCCTGGGGAGTTGTGAGCATAAGAGCAAAAGAGCGAAAATGGAAACTGACCTAGCTCCACGAGATCTCACCCGTTTTGTAAGCGGTTTTGGGGAGCGTCTTAGTGGAGTGTAGGGGTATCCGAACGAGTCCTTGATCACAAAAATCGAAGCAGATTGAGGTCCTAGGCAGTAGTGAGCACAAGGGGCAAAATAGCGAAAATACAAACTTACCTAGCTCTACGAGACCTAAGCCATTTTGTAAGCGGTTTTGAGGAGCGTCTTTGCGGAGTGTAGGGGTATCCGAACGAGTCTTCGATCACGAAAATCGAAGCACATTGAGGTCCTAGGCAGTAGTGAGCACAAGGGGAAAAAGAGCGAAAATACAAACTTACCTAGCTCCATGAGACATCAACCGTTTTGTGAGCGGTTTTCGGGTGCCTCTTCACGGAGTGTAGGGGTATCCGAACGAGTCTTCGATCACAAAAATCGAAGCAGATTTGGGTCCTGGGGAGTTGTGAGCATAAGGGCAAACGAGCGAAAATGGAAACTGACCTAGCTCCACGAGATCTCACCCGTTTTGTAAGCGGTTTTGGGGAGCGTCTTAGCGGAGTGTAGGGGTATCCGAACGAGTCCTTGATCACAAAAATCGAAGCAGATTGAGGTCCTGGGGAGTTGTGAGCATAAGGGCAAAAGAGCGCAAATGGAAACTGACCTAGCTCCCCGCAACCTCAACCATTTTGTAAACGGTTTTGGGGAGCATCTTCACAGAGTGTGGGGCTATCCAAACGAGCTCAAGATCATGAAAATCGAAGCCGCATTGACAGAGAACTTTCATTGTGTTTGGACTAGCCAAGACAGCAATGCACCAGCAAAATGAATTACACACAGCCACATGAGCAAGTTCAAAAAATGATGATGCACGAACATTTCCCGATCATTTGATGGGGGAAAGTTTCGTGCGTCATAGAAATCTGTGATGTGTCAAAAGAACAAGATCTGATAACTCAGATCTAAAACTTCAATCTGTGCATCCTGATCTGTTTTGATGGTATCACCATCGATAGACCACTGCCTGCCTTGTTACAAGTTCTTTGAGTTCATGAAGAGACTCGCTTTGAAAGCGACATCTAAATGGACCTACATCATATATTAATAGCATGCAGCCAAGACGATGATGGGTGCACAGAGATCGTACGGTCAAGCTGGTGTATTGATCTGTGAGATGAATGTGGTAGACATGTGGCACTCAAATCATTTGGGCTAGCCAAGACAGTGACAAGCATGCAAACAAGACAGACAACATGTGGTAGATATGTTGTATGAATTGTTTTGACTGGCCAAGACAATGAAGAGTGTGCAGCAAATGACAAGGCGCACACAGCGAAAGAGAGGGTGCTGTGGGAAGTTGAAGTTGCACAGCCTTGGAGTGAAGAGCAAGAATCAATGACGCACGAACATTTCCCGATCATTTGATGGGGGGAAGGTTCGTGCGTCATCGGAATCCATGATGGCCACACAGCCTTGGTACAAATCTCATGATTTTATGATACATAAACATTTTCCAATCATTTGATGGGGGAAGTTTTGTGCATCATTAGAATTAGTGATGCCAAGAGCACAATAGATCAGAGATGATCCATGTCGTTTTTTCAACCATTTAATTGTATTTTTTTACCAGGAACATAACATCACCATGACCACGGAAATGAGGAGTACCTGTTACAAAAAAAATCATGTCATTTGGATCAAAACTCACTGAGTTATACATGAATCTTTATTTATTACCGAAAATGGTAAGTGATCAGAGATCTACTATGACGCACGAAACTGTCCCCCATCAAACGATCGGGAAATGTTCGTGCGTCATTGCTTCTTGAGTTCCCAGTGTTGCCTAAAGAAAAATGCATAACTTTACCAAATCAAGTCCAATCCTGATGAAATAAAATGCAGAAAAAATGTAAAATTTCAGGAGTCATGATTGTATACAATTTATTGAAACATATTATGTAAGAAGGTCAAATTTAAAATAAACATACATTTTCAAAGAGAAATCTGAAGCTCACCAACATAAAATCTAAACTAAATGAAAAAAAAACCAAGAAAAAATATAGTGTGTTTTTGAGTATATTATGTAATAAAAGCTGTATGCACAAATAGACATATGTGTGCACAAATCAAGCCAATGCAAGCTTTTTCAATGAAGACATAACAATAAATGAGCATAAAATCAGAGAAAATGACTGATGGTGTTGGGGTGTTGCTCACTGATGGTGGCCAGGGCACATTTCTAAATAAGGAAATATGTGCTTTTTCACAGGTAAAATAGCAATAAAATGGCAGAGAAATCAGAAAAAATTGAGGGTGGTGTTTACTGCTGGTAATGATGTTGGAGGTTGTTTCAGGGTCCAGGGCACATTTCCAAATATAGTAAAATAGCCAAAAATATCCAGGAAATAGCCAGAAAATCATAAAAAAATGGAGGATAGTGGTGATAACCTTGGGTAATGTTGTCAGGGTTCAGAGGATAGTCCCATCATGGTAATATAACCAGAAATAGCCAGAAAATCAGAAAGAAATGAGGGATGGTGCTTATTGCCAGACATAACCTTGGGTAATATTCACTTGAGACAGCGACGAATATGTAGGGCTACATATGTATAAACATATGCTCTCAAAACTGTGGAATACACTAAAATCCCTTTTGTCCTGGTATATTTACTCTCAATTTCTAAGTTTGGTGATGGAATTGTACATGTATCATATGCATAAAACAAACTTACAATAAAAAAAGGGATCAGATCCAAAAAATGAACAATTAAATATGATCTGAGCTCATATTTAGAATACGCCAAAATCTTGGCCCAGGAAGTTCGGCAAATTCTAAATATGAATTTAGATCATATTTGTTCAGTCATTTTTTGGATCTGATCCTTTTTTTTATTGTAAGTTTGTTTTATGCATATGTTGGATATACAATTCCATCACCAAACTTAGAAAATGAGAGCAAATATGTTAGGGGAACACTGGGTTTTGTCTATTCTCCAGTTTTTAGTGTCTATGTTTACACCTATGTGGCCCTTCATATCCGTCGCTGCCTGAAGTGATTGTCAGGGTCTAGAGTCTAGTTCTAAATAGAATAATATAAACTCAAAAATAGCCAGAAAATAGCTAGAAAATCAGAAAAAAATGGGGGATGGCACCCATTGCAGTGATAACATTAGGTAATGTTGTCAGGGTCCAGTTCTGAATTTGGTAATATCTCCAAAAAAGCCAGAAACTGTTAGAAAATGAGAAAGAAATGGAGGATGGTGCTTATTGCTGATGATAACATTGGGTAAGCTGCTGGTAATGATATTGGAGGTTGTTTTCAGGGTCTAGGGTGCATTTCCAAATATGCTGAAATAGCCAAAAATATCCAGAAAATGGCCAGAAAATCAGAAAAAAATGGAGGATAGTGGTGATAACCTTGGGTAATGTTGTCAGAGTTCAGAGGATAGTCCCAATATGATGAAATAGTCAGAAAATAGTCAGAAAATCAGAAAGAAATAAGTCATGGTGCTTATTGCCAGACATAACCTTGGGTAATATTGTCAGGGTCTAGAGTCTAGTTCTAAATAGAATAATATACACCTAAAAATAGCCAGAAAATAGCTAGAAAATCAGAAATAAATGGGGGATGGCACCCATTGCAGTAATAACATTGGGTAATGTTGTCAGGGTCTAGTTCTGAATATGGTCATATATCCAAAAAAGGCCAGAAAACTGTTAGAAAATCAGAAAGAAATGGAGGATGGTGCTTATTGCCAGTGATAACATTGAGTAACATTGTCAGAGTCCAGGTTCTAGTTCCAAATAGAGTAATATGGTCAAGAATCAGAAAAAAATGGGACATGGTGCTTATTGCTGGCGATATCATTGGGTAACATCGTCAGGGTCCAGAGTCTAGTTCTAAATATGGTAATATAACAAAAAATAGCTAGAAAATGGGCAAAAAAATCAGAAAAAAATGGTGGATGGTGCTCATTGCTCTGATAATGTTTGGTAATGTTGTCAGGGTCAAGGGTCCAGTTCCAAATATGGTAATAGATCAAAAAAATGTAAGAAAATAGTGAAAAAATTGAAAAAAAAAGTTTGAATGGTATATAGAATGTCATGCACTATCTTCAGAGTCCATACAAAAAAAGACAATATCATCTACTTTGACTAAAAATTGGAGAAAACAAAGCACAGAATAATTTGTCTATTAGGGCCCATGTAATGGGATGTTGGGATAATGGTCACATGACCACTTACAAAAAATATTCAACAAATGGAAGTTGTAGCACTACACTGTAAAGTGCTGCTGTTGTAGAGATAAGCTAACTTTGTAGTCTATGTTTGACATCTGCAGTCTTTTATTGTATATCAGTAAACTTTGTAGTATAAGTTTGCTAAAGTGTTCAGGGTACAGAGCAGACATCCAAATATGGTAATCCATTTAAAATAGTCATAAAATGTCAAAGAAATGAGTGAAAATTGAAGAATGGTGCTTATTGTTAGTAATGATGTTAGGTAACAGTTTCAGGCTTTAGGGTAGACTTCCAAATATGGTAACCTACTTGCATATAATCAGAAAATCAGCAAAAAATGAGAAAAACATAGAAATGTTTTCATTGATGATGATGATGCTGGGGTAATTTGTTTAGAATCCAAAAGAAGACTTATATAGAAACATTTACTTGTTTGTTTGTGATAAAAATGTACCCAGAAAAACAGAAAAAAGGAGAAAAAGTAGAAATTGGTTTCTATTGCCTTTGCAAAAAAAGGAGGACTCGTTTCTGCCATGCTTGCAATGGCCTCTTACACAAGTTAAAGTGCAGCCCAACGAGAAATCTGTTATTTCTGTGAGCAATTACCACGGAGAACCGAATGAACTTCCATATAAAATCAATGCCAGATGGAAATTACGTCCGCATATACCCGAGCTAGCCGTCAACTGTGTATTGTGCGGGACGCGTGGATCTCCAAAGGAGGGTACACATACAGGATCCCGCCGCTTTATAGCGCGACTACAACAATTGTTATTACAGTCTTCTAGTAGGAATAAGGATGCTGAAGCCCACTCACCCGAGTCAAATCGCTATGACCATCAGAAGATTAACTCTATCTGCCGAGTTTTAGTGAACGCACTACCACCCTTGCATGCCTTGTCACAGCCCTCCCCAATAGTGACGATAGTCATGTCAACAGGGCTACCAGCCTCAAGTGAACAAGAAGAGTTCACTAAAGTTTTCATTGGAAAAGTCATCAATGTTTATGGGTTCCCTAAGTCGATAGTCTCAGATCAAGACGAACTTAGAGTATTGTGGAAACGAGCAATTGCTATTTGTGGCAGCCTCGTAACGCCTTCATTTACTTTCCCCCTGCAAATGGAAGGACAGACAGAAATCTCCAAGACTACCATAAAGCGGACGCTTCGCGCTTATGTCTTCGCGGTGGAAGAAAGTCAGATGATCGAGCTCGACGTACTAGCCTACTCATGCACTGTTAGCAGCATCATAAGCGTTCCCGCTAAATATTCTCGGAACCGACTACTATCAAGGGAACGTAACCCAAGAATCTCTGAGGGCATGATAATTCCTGAAGACAACTCTCTGCACGAGCCCCTCCTACTTGGTCAAACGTTCAAAAACTTTATCAAAGATCTGATATTCCATCGAAGCACAGTCAAGATCGTTATTACCTTGACTCCTAGCAAAGAATGGAGAATGGTGATAATTTCACTTGCTGCGGGCAATCCGCGCAATAATCCTAAGTACGAACCTACCTTTAGTTGTTGGAGGAACGATGGAGTCCCGACCTTTGTTACTGGAAGAATCCATGATGAAACTCTGCCCAGAATTCGTGACCACTTCCACTTCCTCGGATCAGTACACACAGCCTTACGAAGTGTCAGAACCTATCCCATTGAATTCGCTCCCAAGATTATCTATTCTTTACGAAGTCGCAGACAATTTCCCCTAGCCATCGATTGGACTACTGAGGATCAAAGAGACATCCTGTTTTGGGCACCGATGAACCCCGGCGACATGGAGAGCTTCCATCGCGTCACGATACGAGAGGCTACATCCCCTAAGCGCGAGCAACTCGCTGCTCAAAAAAGGAAAACGATGATCGACTCTGCGACAAAGACTACGACCACTTCGATTCGCTGCGCCCTGTCCTTCCATGACCAAAATTGGACTGGGTTCAGAATAGAGACTGGCATCGACTTCACGGCCTTCCCTACTGAAGATGGACAACAGATCAAGCTCCTTCCAGTAAGATTTAGTGATAAATTCCACCTGGATGAAATCCTTCTAGACGGATCTGCAAAGGGCTCTACCGATCATCAGATCCGCTCTGTGTACAATCAGGGAGAGGGTTGCCAAACACTGCCCCTCCGATCTCTCAATGACCCCCTCAGTCATTTAGTGGATCCGAATCAATATAGACGACCATGCCTGGAAGGTACTTGTAAAGATCGAACCGAAAAGCAACACGTTCAACCTAGTCGGATCCACAACCATGTGGAGCCTAAGTCTACCAATGTAATGGAGGAAAATCCCATTCCCCAAACCAAGGAATTGCCTCTCTCGAAGTTCCTTCATTTAACCCCAGGAGCCGATAGCTATGGTTATGACAATTTCTATCCTGGTTCAAGTGATACTGAGGGATGCACCAAGAACCACTTCGAGGAAATCAATATCTCCGCAAAGAGCGCGATAGTTAGACCCGCTGCTCAAAACTCTGGACGAAGACCCGCCATCTCTAACTCAACCTATCATTGCTTCTGGTCTCTCGTTCTCCTTCATCACCTGGAGACATTTCACCTACGGCTATCAGGCCAAGACTTGTACTGCATCCGGGAATATCCTTCCCATTCCGGCACATCGCCATCTGTCACCAGCTAAACAATTCAAGTCCTGTTTCAACCTCTGAGCCCCAATACTCTTGTCACCTTAGGATTACTATCCAATGCTCCGCAGCCTTATGGCACAAAAATTAACTTCCGTGGGCGGACCCCTTTAGGAAACACGATAGTCTGGTCTTGCCTCTGGGTGTCTCCCTTTCCAGCAACCCTCGCGGAAACAACTCCTAGTGCTCAAATACCTCAACCTTCGTGCCCATGGACGATGCTCCCAGCTCACGGGGGGGCTTTGTAACGGCGAGCTAATGTACTACACAGTACTTGCTACTTCCCTTCTTACGTGACCTGGGATCATCATAATATTTACTTGTGTTTATCTATCATTATATAACGTTGTGTACATAACAAGGAGAAGACACTTTGCAACCACATATATATTACATGTGGACGGAGTCACACCCTTTCTGTACGGCTAGGCAGCCATATGCCTCCCCTCCGGGATACAAGAGACCTGCGCCGGGTGACTGCGCCCCAGTTCCTGGGTCACAGGATAAACTACACGTGGTACCGCTTTGCGGCACCACGTTACGAACTCTTTCACGCGTACCACGAATATTCTCCGCTGCCATCTCGCACTCACGCCTTCGTCAAGAAGTCCCGAATCGCCCTACGGTTTCACAGCGGTGGCCATTTCTACTCAAGTGGCGCTATCAGGGAAACCATTGCGGCATTGTTTCACACATTTTCTGCTGGCAACTACGTCACAAACACGAGCCATGGTCCCTCCCGCGTTGTCCTTCAGCGGTTGGTGTTTTTGTGGCATTCGAATATAGTTCTTGGAAGAAACAGAGATTCAAGTATGTTACCATTTTCTCTGATGTGCGGATATGCCTAATGCTCATATATAAAGCCCGGACGGCAGCCCATGTTCCCGACATTACAACATGGGAAGGAGTTTTGGACCTTCTGGCCCTCTGCGGCCTGATGGAACTGTTAAACGTTGTGGACGCCTCAACGTATCTCATTGCATCATCTAAACTGAAACTTGATAGCCCGTTGAAAGCAAATCCAGGGATGTCTGCACGTCATCGCCTCGAGTGCATCGCGGCACGTCAAGCAAGTTGGGAGATGCTGGGGCACTTCTTTTCGCACTTTGAACTCGTGAGCAGCGAAGGTAAATCAATTAACGGAGTTGAAGATGTTTGGTGGCCCTACTTTGCGCGACAATTGGTCTGTCTGGAGAATCTCAAGTGTGCAGCATGGAAAGAAAAGATAAGCGGAGCGAAGGACTGCACCTACGTGAAATTTATGCAGCAAGTCCAGTTTGTTTACGAGGGACTTCCTCGCGAGTTTGTTGCCGTATGCGAACAGCTGAAAAATGACCGAGTGGACAATTTTGCCTGGCCGCGGGCGGTGCAATACAACATCAAGCCTTTGGTTAATCGACGATCAGAAATTCGGTGTGAGGGCGTTCCCATTCAACAACGCAACCATTCTGACCATCATGACATTATAGTTGATCTAACAGGCTTGACTGAGGAAGACAGGACCCACTTCAAAAGTGTCAAAAACCCACCATTCGATCCCCTCTCTCCCGATCAGATGCATGCCAGTGGCTCTCCATCCACGGCAGATCCGAACAAAACAAGAGTGATGTCTGGGATGGGATGTATGTGTAATACGTTCACGTATTACTAGCTGCGACACTGATCATGTCATATTTTGTAGCCGAGCAGGTGCCCATTGCCAAGAAGCAGAAACGTTAATTTATATATGTAATTATAATCATCTTGTTGCTTTCAAATTGCTCTGTCCTGTCAAGTTATGGTCTACCTAACATACATGTCGCTAGAGATTTTATACAAAGTTGGACATATAATTATAATTATAATTCGGCGAAGCAGAACGATTTTGGTCATGTGAGCCATTGATCGACGATCGGAAAATTCAAGGTGTTTTAGCCGACAATCTGCAAACTATATATACCTCCGTTTCGCGTGCGGCGCACCTCAAAGTATATCCAGCGTTTGAACGTCTAGCTACCATGCATGTAGTAAGCCTTACGCGTGACTGTGATCACCCGGCATGGCCAGCGCCCTATTAATCATGCATATATATGATATGATCATGATCAGCGTCTCAACACGCCGATGCTGTAAATTATGCCCAACCACTACGTATACGCTAATCCTGGTACATTGAGTATGTGCTTCATCTTTCTCAAACTTTCTAATAAATCCTGGTCTAGATCAAGAGCTGCTGGTTGAAGGATCTTCCAGATCTACAAGAGGTGGAGATACGGGAGATTCTCGTCTTGCAGCGAATCTAGCCCATGGTGATCAAGGTGCCGTTCTTTCCCTGCCATATAGGTATTTCTGCTCTGAATCACGGCGCCTCCAGCTATGGTCGTAATGTCATTTGATCCACGGATAGTAGTAGACGGCGTCCCCATCCTCGGTGCGAATCTGGTGAATTGTATTCCCCGTCCTTCATCGCCTTGACGATGTTCAGGTTACCACCATCCGGTCAGGCACTTCCAATTTGAATCATACCAAGACGCAGATTATGTATTTTTCGAAGATCGAGGACATGAAGATATGGAAGACTCTCTCCTTGCAGCGAATCTATCCCATTGTGCCCCTTCTTTATTCTCATGGGTATTGCTGTTCTGAATCTTGGTGTCTCTAGCTATGGCCGAGATTTTGTTTGATCCGACGATTGGAGGAAGCGTCCCCATTCTTGATACGAGTTCCGTTCCCGTTCTTGGTGCGAATATAGTTAATTGTCTTCCCTCCTTTTCGTTGTGTTGATGTCATCTAGACCACTACCGCCAGACCGGGCACTTCCAATTCAATCCACACCAGAGCTCTGGAAATCATGATCAAAGTGAAGGCATGATGGGTGTGTACATGTATCTTTGAAAGCCCACGATGCTCTTCGTACTGAACGTAATAACCAACCTAGATCTCTGGCGCCACGGCGGCCCTGAAGAAATTGTGGGGTCATATTCCGATGAGCCACCTCGAACCGGCCCTACCAGCCAAAACGGGCACCCAACAACCGCTCAGCTACTACCTGGGCAGTTACTTCTCAAAATCTTCTCTTTATATATGGTTGATGGCTGTGACACGCTACTGCCCTCAAACGGACCCTGGCTTTTTAGTCATATTTGCAGTTCGTGGAGAACACTAGCCCTTAAAACGCCAGAATTATGGGCCTGCATCCGTTACATCGAAAATAACATTGCGCCCACACCAAACATTGACCCCAATACGAACCGCGCAATATCCATTAGGCCGAGATCCCATGTTGGCGCAAGTAACCTTGCCTTGCTTGCCCTTAAACGTTCTGGGGGCCTTCCAGTCACTTTCCAGTTCCAAACATCGGACGTCCATTTGCTGTATCATCCCGTTTTTTGGGCTTTGCGGGAACATTCCGCAAGATGGGTTGATGCTAGTCTGGAATGTGGTGTTCCGCTGTTGGGGTTGATGGCCGGACGGCCCTTACCTTGCCTGATGGCTCTCAGTTTATTGATCCCCAACAAGGCGCAGCAACCTGAACACCTCGCAAGCCAGCTGAGGCCATTATCCGTTTTCGCACCTCAGCTTCGCACATTGACACTGTCGGGCTTTCCTGGAGCGCCAGATCGGATGCAGCTTCCTTGGGAGCAACTCACGGCCTATAAATCACCATATGCAAGTGCTTTCGAAGCCCTTGCAGTACTTTCACGCTTAAGGAACGTTGAGTATTGCAGCTTGCGTCTAGAAAGTGATGTATTCGGCTATGGAGTAGCATCGGATGATGAGGACATGGATGAAGACGATGAAGACGATATACTCGATGTTGCGGATGAACAGGACAACGGTGACTCTGACGGCTTTGAGGCCTCATTAGTTCTGCCACGTCTTCAATCTTTCATATTCCACACATTCTTCCTTGATTCTAGTGATGACCACCCTGCGAGCATCCTTGATGAAATCACCCTTCCTTCATTAACATCGTTCACGGTATCCAACTATCATCGGGCAGGGGCTACCGACCGCTTGGTCGCACTCATCTATAGGTCGAATGCAAATTTAACAAAATTCTTTTTCCTAGGATGTACTTTTACGGAGGCAGATTGTAAACGTCTCCTCCGGGCCACCCCCTGCCTTCTCGAGCTCAGAATTGTAGACGTCAGCCCAAACCTGGCAGCTTCACATCACTTCTTAGCTGCTCTCACCAATCCACCTGCCCTTGTCCTGTCTTTGAAAGTCATTCTCATATCAGAAAAGTCAAAGGGTCAACATGCCCGAACCGAGCCGACACTGTCTCACCAACCATGCCCTGCCCTATGCATCAGACGCCTCCTTGACATGATAGAGTTTCGTTGGGACCCTGATCTTAAATTGCGGGGTATTGGTTTAGAGCATGTTGAACTAGGTCTTCACGATAGCTATCTTCTTAGTGATCATAAGGACGCTAGTTATCGATTGCAGCTGCTTTGGGGGGCGGGGCTTTCTATTTTAATCCGGGAGCCATGGTCCAAAGACATGTATCTATGAAGAGTTGTTGGTTTTGTAGATTTAAGTAGATCATTTGCTTGCAATTCAAATCTATACCATGGTATAAGGTTACATCTGCCTCCACAATTCCCAGCGGATTATCATGATAAGCAAATACGACCGTTCGAGATGGGTTGACTCAACCACCAAGGAACCCTGGCCAGCCCTGCTTGAGTCAATTCTCCTCCTCGCGCCCGTTCAGCGCCTGGGAAACAGCTAAGTGACGCCTTCCTGCCCACCCATCGTGTTCACCTCGCGAACTCTCCAAATTTCATAGCTTTTACGCCCGTACAAGTGTTCCTGGCGAAGTCTCTGTGAATAAGTGGGTGCTGAGACACCGTGTTAATGAAAATTATTTGTAGCGTTGGAGACGACTTACTCGAAAAATCAGCAACGCCCCTTCCAGAAGTCACCGTGCTTATCATCTAACCAACAGCACCAGTTTCTGCCGGAGGCAGTTTGATAGAGGAGTAGCATCCCATCGGGTGGGGCCCTTTGGGTTGAGGTGTAAGATGGCCGGGCAGGCAATGCATACACTGTTTAGTTCAAGGGTAAGTCATTCGTCTTAATATGAAGAAAGACAGGAAAGATGGGAAGGAACAGAGTAAAGATGCGCGCGGAAGGTAAATCCGAAGAGCCAGAAAGAAGTGGAAGAGAAAGAAGAAAGCAAGGAGCGGAGAAGAATCAAAAAAAGGAAAGAAGGAAAAGGAAGAGGAGTGGGAGGAGAGGGAGGGCAAGGGGTCAAATGGGAGGGATGACAAGACTGAAGAGAAGAGGAGGGGGAGGAAAAGAAGAGAAAAGAAAGAGTCGAAAGGGGAGTGAAGCGGTGAACGCGGAAAGAGGGATGAGGAGATAAAGAAAGAGAAAGAGATAGGTAGGGGAAAACGAACAGTGAGGGGAGAGGAGGACATAAGCCGAACGAAGGGAGGAGAAAATGCAAAAGAAGGATGAAGATAAAGAAAAGGTGGAAGGGAGAAGCGAAGGAAAGAGTGAAAAGCCAGAGGAGAATGCGCGAGTGTAAGATGAGAGAGGTGAGGGAAAGATGTGGAAGCGCAAGAAGGAGTAGGTGAAAGAAAAAAGCGAGGCGGAAAACGAGAAGATGCAAAGGGAAGCAGACACAAAAGAGCGGGAAAGCAATGGATGCGGAGGAGATGATGAGTAAGAGAAAGAATGGGGTAAGGATAGGAACAGGAGGGAAAGGACAGGAAGAGACTTGCAAGGCAGCAAAAGAAAAGAGGACGTGTCAAAAGCGTGGAAGGAGGAAAGAAAATAGAAAGGAGGGCGCAAAGGACAAAAACCAAAAGGCTCGAATGGAGATGTAAAAGGACCAAAGGAATCACAAGTCCGTGCAGAGAAAAAAAACAAAAAAAGAAACACTCAACTCATCCCAAACCTCACAATGCGGCTGCGGGAACGTCATCGCAAGCAAATAATACACCGCTCAGAGGCATACCATTATCGATTTTGGTCATTGATGTTTAAAGGGGTTTTTTCTTTTGGTCTTGGAAGGATTTGGTGGACGTGATTTGAGGATGATCATGAGGCCTGAGGCCTGAGGACCAGAGGGCTTGGTAATAGTATCGGATGACTTGAAACCCTTGGTGCTGATTCCATAGGCTTGAGAAGACCTCTAAGTATTGGGACATAGCCCGACCAACGGTTTCGTTTTTCCACCTTTTGTCTTTGCGCTATTTGTTGAAATCTAGATGGCGTTGATCATGAGCTGCTTAGGGAACCATAACTGGGACCTTAAACTTCGTGATCAGGTGACTTATTCAAGATACGGAAAGTCACATGTTTCTCACAGCATGTCAACGGCTTCAAATTTTTATGTATTAAACTTTTCTCACTGACAACCCACCATCTCGTAGATTACTTATGGCCAAGATACATCATGGTGAGTTTACTTTCTTTTGGCCCCACGTTACTTTCCTTCAAAAGACGCGTTGTGGATCCTCATGGCACGGGAGTCCGAACGTGTCTGGTTGGGAGTACGCGTGGCCACAGAATTACCACTGATGCTGACGACTTTATCTGTACATGTAGAGCCTGTCACAGCTGATTTGAGTCGCCAGGTGAGCCCTCGCCTACCCTCTCTATACCAAACTGATAACTTTCGCGATTTACATTTAGACGCGCCCTGGAATCACGTTCTTCTCCTGGACAACCCCTGCGAACCCTGCTTTCAATTTTCAAGAGCTCATGGATGCCGCCGTCGCCGATGAAGCTGATGAACCCCCTATCCCTGAAGACGACACGGCTTCTCCTTTCTCCTCTCCTTTGTCCTCTCCTTTGTCCTCCCCTTTGTCCTCCTTACCTTTGTCCCCAATCCCAGCTCCACCACGCGATCTCTCACCTGATCTCCCCTCAGCCACGAACCCCCTTACTCATGAGAACATGCCCACTACGAGTCAAGCAGTTCACACCAACTTAGTGGCAGATGAGATCTCCAAAGCCTCGTTCAGGATGAAGAAAAGGTCACACAAGAATCGGGCAAAGCGTCGGCAAGCCGAAGCACACGAGATGGGCTACGCACCACACAGGGAATCAGTTAAGAGGGCTCTCCATAAACACGTCATGCCCTCCAACCCCGTTAAGACCCACCTCTCCATCAAGAAAACCGACATGGCATCGACTGCGTATGTCGGCGTCAGGGAACAGAAGCCGAAGAAGGATTGTACATTGGAGGAGCTGGTGGGTAAGGACTCAAAGTTTGGCTTCCGCTTAGTCAAGTGGGATGGCGTGTAAGTTACTTTACGTTCCTGTTCGGCCCCGGCTCACGGCTACATCAGAACGCCCACCCCCATCCTTGATAAACTAGCCCGCGTCATCGCGGTTTTAGCCGGTCGACCAAGCCACAACTCGTGGGACACTGTTAACGACAAAATTACGCAGGCGATTGAGCAGGCGCGCTCTGAATGCAAATTTCCAAAGAAGGCGAAGAAACATCGTCGGGGAAACTTCCCAGCCATGGCGATTGGGATCTCTTATGGCGGAGGCCAGATGGTACGTCCTATTCATACCGTTGGAGTAGTGCATCCTGGCAGATGCATACTCCATCCCCCTGGTGTTCGGGGTCTTGCTTAGGTGTCAGAGGGTTTACATACACATTTAGACGTCACATCGTGTTTGTAGGTTCTCCAGTTCATACCACCACATTGTCTCGTGTCTACGCGTTCTCTGTGCTTCCTGCAAGTCACTCGGCACCTCTCCATCTGGTGATGAGAGTGGTTTTCGTCTCACTCATGTGGTTCAAGACTCACCATTTCTGAGTGCTCATTCTTTGCTGTGACTTCCAAAGATCAGGACGACATCCAATCTGTTCAGGACGCATCCATCATCTTCCACACAACAATCGACTCAGTTCTTCCGAGTATCATCATCTACACCCTTCCAACAACCTCTCTGTTCATTCTGTCATGCCCTTCATCTGTGTTTACTGTGTTACAGCGACTTTTCGAGCCACCCCGTCATTTTGAGAGCGTGGGAATCTTTTTTCTTGTAGGTACCATACTGCCGTTCGAGCTCCCTCCGGCCTTGAGTTCAAGACTTCAACCTGTCCACTGTCCGCTTCCAGTCTCTGAAGGCTCCCTGCGCAGATCCAATTGCACATCCCCTTGCGATCTCCCCATCTCCCATAAACATCACACATCCACCTGCTTTCTCGATGCACCCATTCTTTTGACAGCCCACGTCGACCATCTACCCATCCCTTTCAGTTCTTTTTTTAGTGTCCGTGCACGATGCACATGCGTTTTTGCGACTTTGCGTTTTTCTCCCGATGGTGGAAGGTTTGGTCATGGGTTAGGCTTAGTGTTTTGAGGTCGTTGTTGAAGCGACGCGGACGTCGCTTAGTTTGGGGGGGGCACATGGAGTAGTGCATCCTGGCAGATGCATACTCCATCCCCCTGGTGTTCGGGGTCTTGCTTAGGTGTCAGAGGGTTTACATACACATTTAGACGTCACATCGTGTTTGTAGGTTCTCCAGTTCATACCACCACATCGTCTCGTGTCTACACGTTCTCTGTGCTTCCTGCAAGTCACTTGGCACCTCTCCACTGTTACATACCCATCTAACTCCCAGCAGAAACCCGGGAACCTTTGTCACAACGACGCCAATGCCGCTGCCTTGTCAAAACTTATTTCCAACGAATCTGTTCAGAAAGTCGCAGGCTTTGCTTCGAGTAAGCCCCATTCTTTTATTACTGCCACTACCCCGATTAAAAATTAAGAAGGTGCGTTTGCTACATGGATGCCGAAGCTACACGGATACTATGTGGATCATCTCGATGCTCTGTTGCAACACGACTGTAATCTTCGGCGAAACTTCCACAACAGCGTTTGGTCATCCACGACCGTAAACTTTGGCCCCAGGACTTGTTGCAAACAACACAAGGACTTCAACAACCTTCCTTTTGGAATTTGCTCCATCTATGGGGCAGGCAGGTATGATCCGAAAGAGGGTGGCCACCTTGTTCTCTGGGAAGCAGGGCTAGTAATTGAATTTCCTCCTGGCTCAACAATCCTGATTCCCTCCGCCATTCTCACGCATTCAAACGTCCCTGTTCCCAAGGGTTCCACCCACTACTCTGTGACCCAGTACACTGCAGGGGGTCTCTTTCGGTGGGTAGACCATGGATTTCAGAGTGAGGAATCATACTGGGGATCTTTGACGGATGAGGGATGTGCGGAAGAAACTCAACGGATGGAAGGACATGCAACTATGGGAATGGGACTATTCTCTACAAAGGAGGAATTGTTAGCTTAAAATTTTGTTTTTTCTCTCTTTACGTATATCAAATGAAATTCACCATGATCATGATTTGCTTATTGTTCCATCAAATTTAAAGGGGGCCGACAGGATTTAAAAAATTGTCTGCTTATTGCGAGCGAAGCGAGCATTCCTTCACTAAAGCGCTGAAAGTCCCGACAAACAAGTACAAATTTTCCATTCGCAAAGGTCGAAACTTTTGGCGGGGAAAAAGAGTGTTTCATGGATATCTCATGCATTTCTGGAACTATTCAGATGAAACTTGGCAAGTATGTTCACGAAGTATATCTTTACGCACCTATCACAAAAAAATGCACCTTGTCTTATGTATTGTATGTTAAATCAACCCTCAAACTTAGGTGGCATTTTCAACAATCTTCTGAAACGGCATAAGAAGAGCTACTGTTTAAACATTTGCATCAGAGTCATTTACACATCTTGGATGTCTTATTACATGTTATTTTTAAGTTGTTTCCCCCCCCCCTAGCATTCATTTTCAAAGTCAGGACAGAGTCGTGTTAATCCTCATTAACACAACTTTGGCCACCTCGACCCAGGCCACAGCAGTGAGAACTGTCATCACAGTCATATTATTCAAAGGTCTAAAAAACTTGAGTGCAATAAACTAGTTGTGCGAAGCGAGCCTAACCCCCGCGGGACTCGCGGATCCATTTTATTACAGTCGTGGACAAGCAAAGCCCACTAATTCGGTATCTCGGTAAATAATGTATCTAGAGCTGAGATTTTTCCAGATTCTGGCTCAGATTTATGAAATGCGTCGAAAAATGCACCTCCGAAGTTTTTCCCACGAGGAATTGGCGTGGCCAAAATTTTCGACCAAAAAACTGCAACATTTAAGGAGAAAAACAGGTCGAAACCGGCCAGAAATTATCGAAAGTTGGTACCTGAGCTGGGCTTTGGCTGGAATTGGGCTGGAAGCTACTCAGAAAGGGCAAAGATTCTGTCAGAAAGGGATTTCCCTGCATTGAGAAAGCCTAGTGTGATGGAATTTCTTAGTCCCGTGATTGATGTCACATCAAAAGTGACTAAGTGCCCAATTTGGGTCAATGTTTGGCAATTTTTTCCAGAAGAACCGCTCGATAAATTGTTTCGAAACTTGATGGGCAGATTGTTCTCCGTGAAAGGAAGCGATTCCGCTATTTTATATATTTTTCTTGGCACTTTTTGGTGTCCGGCCAAAATTTTTAGGGTCTATTTCTGTATATGGCCATTTTCTCCAAAACGGCTTGTGAGACTTGGCTGAAATTTGGCCAGAAGCTTCCCTCAACGTATCTGCACGTTTTCCGGGCACTTTGGTAGCCATCAATACATTTCCATTTATATTAGTGGGCTTTGCTTGTCCACAACTGTATATGTGTTCTAATGCCATTGCCACGTGTCTATGTTGTATCTAAGTGTCTCTCAGGATGTTCTAATTTACATAGTGGTAAACAGATGGGTTCATTTTTGATCACCGACTAACAACTACACCTATATCTTCTGAGTCCCATACTCATGAGCTTGTCAAGCCTTCTCGTTAACTCGCGCTGAGACATTCCTGGCCATCGTCCCTAATCTAGTTATTGCACGTCTCGGCTTTGTTGAACGGGCTATTCATCCCCACAAATACCTTTTCTAGACTCTGCACGTCTCGGCTTTGCCAAACGCGCGCGAAGTGGCTTTCCTCACCTTCCGCCACACTTGCCCCTCTGTTTTGCGCCCGCTTTACCTTCTCAGACCACTGCCTCTCTTGCATCTCGGCTTTGCCGAACGTGAATTCTCAATATCTTAGATACGCACACTATCCTTCAAGAATAGCCTCTCGCTCCATCCTCACACCCTCTCTTCCAACACTTTGCCTTCTCCCTCTGCGCGTCGTGGACTCACCGAATGTGCCTTGGTCCTTGTACATCCATCGCTCAGCATCTCCTCAGCATAGGCCCGTTTCAGTTTTGACGAACGTTAGTTCACACTTCACCATCCTCTTGATTGCCGAATGTCCTTTCGCCCTTCCTCCTCTCTCCACGTCTCGCCGGAACTCTGACCAGGCTCTACTTGTCATGACTTTGTGGATTATATGTCGTAAGTACACCTTTTGTAGAGCGCCGTAATCTGGAATTAATGAGTCATTCAAATAGTAAACGCGAGTTCTGGAGAGGTCATTTCTGGCAGGAGGGCGGATTATCTCAGCAGAAAGTGCCATCGTGCGCTAACGAGTCCATGTAAGCGATTTCGCCGAATGTCATCAACAAAAACATCTGACATTTGGGATGTGGAGGCCGCTCGACCGCTCCCGTGGTCGACTGATTCACGTGGCTGGTGTGGATTACTATTTGCCAAATTGCTCACAGACGGTTCAAGTTCCAGAAGAAACAAACCCCAATAAGCAGCAGTTTCTTCTGACTTTGGGATGGAAAGACTTTACGGAGCCAAGATGGTGGACAGACACTCATGGCTGGCTTGCCTTTGTTCCTCGTGAACCAATGTTAGTTGGTTTTCCTTTCGATCGCCTAGCTCGCCTGCCACAAACTTTTACCTCAACATCACAAGGAAAATATTCACTGCCCCAAGAAATTGTTGATTCTTGGACAAGGCTAGACCTCGATTTGCTCCATGTCACCCGAAGACTCCTTGGAGCTTACCAGATTGCGGCAATCGCTCCATATTCTCCTTGGGCCAAGGGGTATCGGATGTCTTTTAAACAACCCCATTCTACCAAAAAAGCTGCAATGCTTTCCCGAGATTGGTTTTTTGTTTGGATGGGTTTACTATCCTATGGGGTGGCTCGAGCAGAGTTCTTGCTAGAGGCACAGAAAGATTATCGACGCCGGTGCGAAGACCAAGGAAAAGATGCCATTCTTGGAGTACCCGACTGGCGATCATTTTTAAAAGAGCGAAGCCTTGATTACCCAAATGAAATTTGCTTCGATTCTACCTGGGTGGATGCCATCTCTGCTTCGACCGTTTGTGACTTTTCAATTAATAATCCTCGGGCGGGGGTTTTCCTCAAGCTACCCAATCAAGGACCTTCCGAACATCAGCCTTCGATTCGGTGGTTCTGCCAGAGAGGCATACCTGTCTGGTATAGATGGGGTCCTGAAGAACATGAGTTAGCCAAGCAAAGTGAATTCTATCAAGGTCTGGCACCGTTAACAGACAACCCGGGACACCTGTCCTTATTCATCGACCCGCAACATGCCATTATGCTCTCCCCTGGGACTTCTTCACCCGCGAGGTCGTCTGGTTCAAAGTCATGGTGGCAGTATTTTGCAGACCTTGAAAAGGAAAACCTTGAACGAGCAAAGGTGGAGTCTGCTAGAGATCGTGAGAGACGGCTTAACCGCGAGCGCCAACCACCATCCAGGAGTGCCAAGGTGATTGAGTGGGTTGAGCCTCTAAATGGCGGAAACCAACTTATTCCAGAAGAAAAAACAGCGGCAGAGCGCGTCGACATTCTGGAGATGTACGAAGACAAATACAAATGATATGATTCATTCAATAATACATGGCATATCTGTGAAGAGTTTGGAGCTGACCAACCGTCTACGTGGCAGGAGTTGGAGGACTATCGAATGTTCCTTGGGGACTACACCAACGCGGAGAGAGAGGAGATTGAACAGATGGGATTAACTGATGAACCCCCCTCCATTTCCAATACCCCCCTCCATGCCCCCACTCCACCCACAAATCCTGAATCATACGTTGCGACCGACTTTCCTTCTGACCATTTTCAAGTGGTCAACAACCTTCGTCAGACATCTCTGCTGGAGCTGTTGCAAAGTAACGTCTGCAAGACATTGTATGAACATTATGGATTGATTCCTCCAGTCCCAATTCCACAGTCACATCCTGAATTCTCTGAGAAGGAAGGACAACGCTTTGGCCACTGGCTTGGTTTGGACACAGATGACAAGCCAGAAGTTCGCCGACAATTTGAGGCGTCTGATATAGCTCGGCTGTCTTTGCAATTCGTCAAACTATTGGTAGCTGGCAAATGTCCGTCAAGTGACTACTGGGATCTTTCACCAAGTAACCGCGAGTCATTGGTGTTTTCCAAGCGACTGAAATCAGTGTCGTTATCCTTTTTTGAACAGATTCAAGCCAACCACCGTTGGATCTTTGTTTTCGACTTCGGGAGTGAGGCGACCGTGCCTTGGAAGCTCGCAGTGACTACTGCTGCCGACATACTTCTGGTCTGTAGACTTGATCCACGTTATAGGGAGGCTGATATTGCACGTTTTTTGATTGAGCATGGGGTGCCTTTCCGTACCCTGGTGTGGAAAAGTATAATGCCTAAGCCCCCCCCAAGTATGCCCATCATCTATCAGCTCCCTTCTCGCAGCCCCAATTATGTTTTCAGTAAATGCGACTTTGATAGTTACATTCATCTCCAAGAGGTTCTGGTCTGTCAACCACGTATCCGTGCAGCTTTGCTTCAAGGGGGGATGCCATGGCGGTTAGTCATCAGCTTTATGCATCCTGACAAGATATTGGGTGGTCCTGTGGGTGGTGGTCCTATGCGAGAAGTTCATCACCCTTCTGGTGAGATGCTTGTTGACGATGACCTAACAGACTTGGAGCTGGACTTGTTGTGCGGGACATACATCTGTGACACAGGTATGTAATCATACATTGAGCAGATCAGCCATTGAAAACTCTTTCTTACAGGGGGTGGTCCCGTCATAGCATACAAGTCTTGGTTCCCACCAGCTTTTTTGTTTGAGAAGAAAGACTGCGCAGAGAATTATGGCCGGTGGACTGATTACCGGGAAGCCAGATATAGGCGTCATTTGTTGGATATTGAGCAACGTGGGGCTCAACCAGAGCCTGTGTCAAGATGGCGGGACCAGTTGAGGGGTCTCAAAGAGACGCGCTCCCTCAATCAAAACATGGAAAAGCTGGCACTTAAGTTCTTGAACGAACACCGTCCCGACATGGCGCACCTCACTTCCGAATGGAGGCCAAAAGAGAGATGAAACTCAATAAGGACTACAATACTGTATTCTCCATCGCACAATCGATTTGTTTTCTTGGACTTTTTCTTTGTTGATTCCAAGCTAGTCTAGATCACGTCCAGGCAGTCAACTCAATTGATTGTTATGATTGTTCTTTCCAAGGCGAAGATTAAATGCAAAGAACATGTGTGGCGTTCGTGTCAACGTGCTCGATGTTACCGTATGTGGTATGGATAGGTTGTGGAGCTCTGGATAATGATGTTTTTTATCCAGTTGCATGCTGATGCCATCCATCGTGGAGGAGGTCAAATGATCCCAATAATGCGTCGTGCGACCTATGCTGCCTGCCTGATCGCCACACCCGGTCTCCAGGAGCCCATCTATCTTGGTATGATATTTCACCCTTTAGTGTATAGATATCAAACTTATCTTTTATTCAGTCGAAATCCAGTGCTGTGGGAACGCCATCGTATCCAACGGCCTGGAACACCCATGTTCACAGTCAAGGCTTGCTTGTCTGTCGCTGAATCATTCGGCTTCAACAGCTGCGCTCGCATACCGCTGGCCAGGCGTTCCCCCAGAGTGTGTTCGACCATTGGGAGATGATGTATCATTGGAAGATTGCTTCTCAATTGGCGAAGCAGCATCCATCTTCTGGTATATTTTCATGCATCTTAATATGTGACATGCTGACGTGGCAGCTTTGACAGGCCGAATTTTTTCATAAAGCAGTGCGATGGGAATTAATGAGCGCTCTTTGGGACTACAGTTAAATGGGATGAAAAGCATGCTCACCTTGTAAGGTCGTCACCTACTGGAGCTGTTCATCTTCCTTCGTGTGCTAACTCCCATTACACTAGGGTTTCTGGCTACACAGCTCTATGCTTCGACAGGCCAGAGATTTATAAGGATGCTAGATCTAGAGCTGGGTCATGATGCCCTGCCGACGCCCTTGCCAAACATCACCAAATAGACTTCCTTCGTGGCTCTGGCCAGTCTCTCGTAGACAGACCACGATACAAGTGAATTTTTGATGTGTATGTGGTCTGTTTCATATCACGCCGAACCGTGTCAGAAAGTTGTTATGTAACCTTCGACCTCGTCGCGTCAATATATCTACGGTTCCTTCATTGTTGATGCGACATTCAACGGTTTTCGAACACGACACTTCTTGAAACTTCATTTACTTTACCTCTTGGATGGATTGAGCCCTTCTGGACCTATGCCTATGACTACAGGAGCCCGCTGGCAGGACCCTATTGGCGTAGCGACGATATGCATCATCGTGAAGACGATTGTACCATTATGGAGGGACGGGCTGCACCCTGTACGGCTTGAACTCGTTTCTGCAATCCTTGATGGTCAAGATATACTTTGCTGCACTGCAACTGGCGACGGAAAATCAGCAGCCTTTGCTGTTGTTACTGGTCTCATTCTCGTCGAATACAATGTACATCCAGACGTTTATTCTGCCGGACTTCCTACCCGAAAAAGACCTATCGGTGTCGTAATCACACCAACAAAGGGACTAGCCAATGATATCGTACATTTCCCACCGTTTTTTCATGTTTCGTCCTCACGACTTTCTAGGGTTTCGAACTGTCAAAAATTAACGTCTCCGCTTTCTCGTACTGCCACGAAACTCTGAATGAAGCACGAAAGGCTGGAATCCGATTGGCAGATGCGATAAAGGAATGTATAAGATGGCAGGTGATTTGTGTGGATCCGGAGCACTTACACGACAAAGAGTGGAGGGAAATCACAGAGAGTCCGATTTTTCGATCCAACGTCTTGTTTGGCTTTCTTACGTGGTCGATTTCCTGCTTCAATATCTGTTGTCGGCCTCACAGCAACCCTCGAGCTAGGTTCATCCACAATTTCTGTCTGTAAGAATTTCGGCTTCCTCGAGGGCAACTTCAAATTCATCCGGAGGTCTAATGAGCGTCCAATAGTGTCCAATTCATCACTCGTGGATTGAACGACGAGAAATTCCCCGATTTGATTCCATACCTGGCTACTGGAAGGAAAGCGATCATACACTGTCGAACTCTTGATCAAGTTGCCCGCGTATACGCTTATATCTGGCGACTTCAACCTGACGGCGCGGACAAGCTCATCCGAGCGCGAATGTATCATAGCATCAACTCTCCAGAATACAACGAAGAAACAATACGGCTTATCAATAATGATCCACATTGTCAAATCATGATCTCCACAGTCGCTTTTTCAAACGGACTTAACGCAAAGTCCCTCTTTGATAGTCTTTCTCTTGGATTTGCATCAACGTTCGATGAGTCTTGGCAAGAAAGGGGCGCGTAGGACAAAATCCCGACACAATTGGCTGAGGCATCATCTTTGCGAATGTTCGTACAATGAAGGCTGCCGAAGTGTACCTTGAATGTGAGTTTCATCCCCGATATCCTTGTGTATGTTGCTCATCCTTGTTTAGCTCTTGCTGCTCCTTCAATACAACGTAATAATTTCTGAAAGTCCAAAGCCTAAGACCCCCCAGATTCTAGACCAAACAAAGGTGCTTGTGATTGTGGAAAAGCGATGCTACATTTCCCAAATCAATATTTGCTACGCGAACTCTTCACTAAACCCGTCTAAACCTGATCTACTTCATTTAGACTGCATCACAGCTGGCCGTCTCCTACCCTCCTCACTTTGCGTATTGCGGTAAGGTGGTGGCACGAATGCATTCTCACCATTGTCACCAGAAAATGTGTTTCCGATTTGAACACCACCCAAATCTGCCGTTGTTTCAAAGTCACGCATGAAAAAGAAAGGAGGAACGGGTAGCCGCCGAAAAACATATGATGGAACTCGGAAACTTTATTCGCCGAATGGAACGTTGTTCAGATAGCCACAAATACCGCCCTCGCACCTCCTACTTTCCACTTGACGTATCATCATCAATACTCGTCCACTTGCTTGTCAGCCATTTCCCTTCCCACCTCGAAGATCTTGTTGGCCACTCATGGATCTACTACAGCACCCACGGAACCGCCCTCTACGACTCTATTATTGATATTCAGACACGCATCAATGTTGGGTGCACTAATGCCCGAGCACTTGCTAAATTTAAGCGGGATGGGAAACGACAAATGGCAACAGTCACCGAGGATGAAAATGAAACTTGTTCTCCAGATATTGAACCCAAAGAGCCGATAGATCAAAATTTGGGTGAGCAACAAGGCTCGAATCGTAAACGCCAAGCGATGGAAGGCACCCAGAGTCACAACCAAGCGTCGCTCAAGTACAAGAACAGTTTGGCCCAAGGTACCAAACCCGCCGACGTGGCCTTATCGAAGATCCGTCTAGAGGTAACGGAAAGGAGAATGATGTCGAAAGGGTAAATAAGTTGAAGTGATCATGACGAAACAGTTCATTCTTGAATCCAACATTTTGGACGTCCTTTTCCATCGAGGTCGATTTTTCAATGAAACACGAATTGAATTTTCAGCGATAGGGACTGTTGTAATCCTTTAAACGCGCGTGTCAAGAGTACGGCGAACACTTGGGAATGCGACGTTGTTTCAAAGTCCGAAGATTACATAACAACTTTCTGACACGGTTCGGGGGGCGTGATAGTATGCACAGGACTACTGGCCATGGGAACTAGTTTGGATGGATGGACACTTGGTGTCTGAAGGCCCATCAAGAATATGCATTGCCTACCGACATTCTACAATTCTAAGCACACCACCATTGTCTAAATGAATACTACAAGCTAGCCAACTAGATCAGAAGGTTTGACTTCGCTTCGTATTATTAATCTCAAGCTAGGATATTTCAAACAGAAGGTCCCCAAGCATTTTGTCCGTCCCCAACATTCGTTTTCAAAACAGGCAGTCATCCGCGGTCTTACTACCCTGCCCTTTTCAGATGAAGCTTTTCGACATGGAGGTTCAAGAGGTTCTACGTCAAAATAAGGCGGTTGCCGACTATTTCCACCCATAGAATGGCGCCAGTCATACCCATCATTTCTCAAGCCAGAAAGGCGCTGTTCCCTTTCTATGCCTTGGGATCTTGATCATTGAGTTCTATTACCCAATTTCCATCGTAGTCATGCACCCCCCATGTTTAGTAACCTAAAATGTTATTTGCGTTCGCATGTGTGCCGTCGCCCGCGCTACTTCCACCAAATCGTTCCCACTCATAACCCACTAACACATAGATTCATTGACGCCCCAATGCTGCTTGCACTACGGAATAACCGGCCACGTCGCCAGAAGGCCGACCATGCTCAAAGGTGTATTGGGCGTTGCCTTGCGCATCAGAGTGCCACAGTCGAGACTAAGGGCTACCAGATAGCCCATTGGGTTTTGATGTAAGTCGTTTCCTATGAAATCGAAGTAAATCTAATAATTACATCGCAAGGGGTGGCCTTCACCACAGTCAATCCGACGACCGTCCTCATTATACCCTCCGAGCTTTCGGAGCCGATGGAACTGGTCTTTTGACGTATCATGTATATCCAGAAGGCAAGGGTGTGCTCTTTAATAACGGCAGATACAAGTGGATGACGGGAGGGCGTAAAGTGAACTTCGAAAACGAGTGTGAACCGTTTTGAGGTAAGTTCCCCTCAATCAACTATTGGTGTCGCATCGCCCTTACTGTCCTTTTTTTCTACAGCATATCTTCTAGCGAACTATGTTTCTTTTGACCTGACCCCCCGATTTGCAGTACCACACTCGTCTTCTACGATACACCGCCAGCCTAGGCTGTACTAAATTACCAAAAAGCCCTGTGTACACCCACAAGGCTCTATACCCCAGGTTGTGCAATGATGCATTTTGTCCATAAGCAATCTTTTGTGCATCCTGTTTTTATAAATGTTGACCTTCGGAATTTCGAAAAAAATTTGGTTTTTGTCAGCAAATTAGCCCCTGAAATAGGTTTTCGTTCCTCAGAAAAGAATCACGGTTCTTTGGATTGTTTTTAGATCAAAATGTGATTCTTGTTTTGATTGTTCGTGGTTCTGCCATCAAATACTGTCGTTTGGATGTAATATTGTATTTCCTCCATCAATATCAGTCCGCTGTCCATCAATGACAGGCGGAAGACATCTTTCCTTCCGTCAACACATCCGCCGTATGATTTCCGTCCTTCCGCGCTCATATATTTGTCACCGTCGTATGTTTGTCGTTATTTTATTTTATTTCTACTTCATTTGGGGTGCGCTAGCGCACCCCACCAGGATGTATGTCTTCCTCATGGATGCCTGTTGGTAACATACTCATTATACTTATTGCATAAATGGAAATTATGCCACACGACGCGGAATGGCGTTGCAAAGCGACGCTTGTTCGACTTCAACCAAACGTCACGTGATTCGCAAACCTCAACCGCTCTCCTTTCCCAACAGCCCTCAGAGTTCAAAATCATTGCACAATGTTAGTTTACACCATACTATTGATGTTTTAACCTTTTTGTGTCACCCACCACGAGGATATAATTTTTACAAGTTCTTTTAAGCTTTTTGTTCTAAGTTGAGAGTGTTGACCTTAACGGAGCTCCTGCATATGCAGCAAGAAAATTTTATACAGCAAGATATACGACAAGATATCACTACGAAAGAATATGGGCTAGCGGGCTCAAGCCCCGTACGCTAAAGCTTGCGCTTACGCCTCTTGGAAGGGGAAGCGGCCGGCACTTGAGGAACGAGACTCGAGCGCCCACGCTTTTTGAGAGTCGAAGCAGCCGGTTTTTGAGAGAAAATGCTAGAGAACAGTGTCAAATAGAGTCAGGGAGATTCAGTAAGGTCCAATCGTACCTCGATGAGCCCGAATCCGACGAGCCTAAAAGCTGGGACATGACCCAGCTAACATCTTCCACAGCGGCGATCCATCCGGCATGGGATGAACGGTCATCTCCGAGGGTAGTGGCCCACCAAAACAAAGTCGCGAGAACGGTGTACCAGCCGTTCTGCCCATGCTTACGAAGACAGGCCCATGCATCCTCCCCATCCAAAGGGCCGCGATGCGTCGTAGGCAAGACCCCTTCCACCTCCGTTGCTCCACGCGCAATCGGTTGCAAACCCTTCCACCATGCCCACCACGCCTGCTCGAACGCTGGCAGCTTCTGGAGGGTAATTTTTGGGGTGGCTTTACGGCCACGAGCAATCCACCACGCTACCTCGTCCGGTCTCTTGTCACTTTTGAAGCCAGTCCCCGCTCCTCCAATGCCAAAGCCAGTCCGTTTTTCGAGCTCGACGTACTTCAAAATTATCGATGCGAAGGCCGATCCGAGATCACCAGACGTCAACTGTGCGTAAGCCTTCCCGAACCACGCTGGCCACTTCACATCCACGGGAGGGAGGGTCACAGAAAGAGGGGGTTGCCGACCTTCAATCATAAGCGGCGGTAGGACGGTAGAGAGGGGAGCGGCCACAGCAATTGAAGTTGATTCCTGAACGACGGGCGCGTGGGGAATATCACCATCTACCGCATCCGGCTCAGGAAGCTGGATGGATGGCGGATGACCTGTATTGACAGGTGCTTCCACGGTTTTCTCATTATCTCCGGTGAAGCGTAAGGGATCCATCGTTGTCCCTTTCGTACTTTTCCTGGATCTGATGCTCGGTAGATGCTCGTCCTCGTCGCTGGTGAGTTCTTCTCCACTGCTGCTCTCCGCATCATCCTCGTCGTCGTCGTCGTCCTCATCCTCATCCTCGGCATTCGACTCCTCATCGCGATGCTTCTTTTGCTTCTTCTGCTTCTTCCGAGGTTTGACCGACCCCTTCTTTGTTCTCTTACGTTTTTTCTTATCTCCGATGGCGGCTAGGGCTGAAACCGAACCCGAGGGAGTGGTTCGAGCGCCCTCCCTGTCGATGTTGGAGGTGGAGGCAGTGGGGTTGGTAGAGAGTGCGGCGATCTCGCTGTCGGAGAGAGCGCGCGCTCGTTGTTCCTCAGGAGCTATAGATTTTCTTCTTTGATAAAGGGTTCAATTTCAAAGAAAATACGAACGTACTGTAGCATGTCTTGAGGAACTCGAGAAATTGGTCCTTAACAATTTTGTAACCTTCTTTATCAGCTGTTCCCCAAGGTTTCGGGACAGGTGCCTTGTTCAGCCCCTGATGGAGGCTGAAAACATAGTTAGAAAGTCGCGTCAATAGCAGAGATAACGAACAACCAAGTACCTCATAATGTTGAGTACCCCCTTTTTCATCGGCTCAGGTCCCCCCAATAAAACCGTGACGTGCATCCCCAGAGCTTGTCCGAGTCCATGTACTACCGGGCCCAAGACGTTCGGAAGCTTGTTGAGAGCTCTGATGGAAAAAAGTCAACGCCACGACAAACATATGAAACAAAGGAACGTACAGCTGAGCCTCTTTTGGAGGCAACAACTCAGGTAAGTTGTCCCTGAGGTTCTGATAGGCGTCCTTCGCCTCCTGATGATCTTTCTTTGCCTTGTCGTTCCACAACTCTTGTTCCTCCTCACTCAACTTCTCAAACTCGAGTTTCTTGAACTTATTGCACTCGGACGCGCGTTGAGCTTCTGGCTTCCCCCCCGCTTGGAACGATTCGTCGAATGCGGCCTTCATGGATGGGAAGTTCGCTTTCCCCCACACTGCCCATCCAGTAGTCAGCTTGGAGGGGCCTGAGTCTGTACCGAGCAGCCTATCGAGAAGAATGGCTGCTGGATTGGCGGCAGCTGACTTGGGACATTTTTTAGAGGCTCGTTTTGTGCGGCGATCGAACCAGTTAGTAAGCGACTGCAGATGAGATGTATTGAGCGATGAGATCGAATAATATGCTGACCCACTTACAGTGCGCATTCGTTCGATGACTTTGCCTTTTGTAGCGCTGTCCTCATCAGATAGGCGCTCGAAACCACCTTCACCAAGAGGCACGCGTGGTTGGACGACGTCCGGATCCTCCTTGACAGTAAGAGTCCAGTGGAATTTCGCAAACCACGCATTCACGATTTTGTCGATTAGATCCGAGCACGCCTCACGGTTAGGGTGAGTGAGCGCAGCATTGAATTCGTCAATGTAACCGTTTAGGAACTCGAGGCGAGCACCTTTCGCCCAGTTGCGCGTCAAGGGCTTAAGTAGTGGCTGTGCATTGACCCTGCAATGTTGATGGGCTCACGCTCAGCATTCAGCATGTAACATCATCAACTCGACTTACAAGGTTTTAGGCTCCTCGACGCTGGAGCCGACGGCAGCCATATCAAAGTTTTAAGGTGGGGAATCGCACAATGGATGGTATCGCCAACCGTACGTACTTATCAGTTGTTTGGCCAACCGTCAAAAAGCTCATTTACGTTTTTTCCTGCTCTGGAAGGCACTGGAACCAACAGCGGCCATGGCAAGGTCTTAGGGTGGGCAATTGCACTACCGAAGGTATCCAAAGCACGTCTTTTGTTGATTATTTGGCTAAACGTCGCTCATTTTATGTTTTATCCGCTGTGGGAAGGAATCTGAGAAGACAGTTTTCACCCCAGGTATAAAGGCGTCGCCCTTTTTTACCCCCCACCATCTTCAACTACACTACCAGTCAAATTTTCAACGACATCACCGTCTACGCTACTCTACGATGGCGCAACTTTCTGCGAATGGTGAATCAGACCGTCCTGATTCGCCCTTATCAGTCGAAGGTAAAGGGCTTGCTTCCCCCACTTCCATTTTCCATTACTCACCCTACTCTAGCCATCGAAGAAAGCTTCAGAAGCCTCAGACTCACGCCTAACCTCACGTCGGCAATCATCCAAGCCCTCCTCAACATCTCAATCGCGGATGCCACAGCTTCCTCCCTCGACAATGCGACCCCAATTGCCACCACTCAGACGTGCGGCGCGGAAAACCGTGACACCTTTTCTGTGCCAGAAACGTACAGAGAGGAGGCGGTGACTACTGCTCCAGCAACCTTTCGTGTTTTGTCTCCTGCTGTGGCCGCTGCTCCCATTGTGATCAGACACGCCGTTTCCACTCCTGCTGCACGCGATGTTCTCGCTCCCACTGCCAATCCCGCTGCAACCCAATCCATCGTTTCATCTGCCATTGTAACCGCCACAACCGCACAGATTGCGACGCCGACTGCAGATGCACCTGTTGCGGTTCCCGGCGCAGGAGCCGCTGTTGTTACTCCGGCTACAGCTGCTCCCATTATTGCACCCCAAGCCACGCTGACTGGAGCTGCGTCTGTTGTTGCAACGACGCCCACTGTGGCTGCACCAACCTCAACGACGGCTCCTGCGGTCAATTACCATTTGCCCGCCGCCGGAGCTGCAGGACCCTATTACTGCGTTACTCGCGGGAGGGACATTGGTGTTTACGCAGGGTGGTAAGTTTTAATCTTCACGTCGCGCGGATATTTGACTCACATCTCGATAGGGAGCATGTTTCTCCCCTCGTCATTGGGGTCTCGCGTGCAGTCTTTGGCCGCGTTGACAGTATTCAGGAAGGGCAGAATCGCATGCATGCAGCAGAGAGCGCTGGGCTCACGGCGAGACTCTGATCTAGTAGCGCGATGTCAATATATCTTTCCATATTTTGTAGCCCCGTCTTGTAGCCTACCTTACCACACGAAGTCCTGTCGTCTCCTTTTCATGTAGTGGTAATGGTCTCCGGAAAAAAAAAAATATGTGCAGTTCACCCCCCCACCTTGCGAGCCCGTAACCATATTGACTTAACGAACGATTCCATGGACGTGAAATGCCAGGTGTTCCCGAAATAGAAATCCTCCATAAGAAAGAAACAAAAGTTCAATGAGCTCCAGCGCACTCAATTCTTAATCCTGCCATTAGAAATTTTGAATATGGGCCCTCGAGATACTCAATAATGTAATGGCCAAAAGATTTGGGTGGTACATGTAGTCTAGTATAAAAGTCAGAAGAATGCTTGGTAGAAACTGCTAGATCGCAATTTACAAGTAGTGAATTATGATGACCTTCTATTGCTTTCAAGCGGCCTGAAACCTCTCCAAAGTCTTTCCTCCAAAAAATTACATATTTCGAGAGTGGTTTACCAAGGCTTTCTACCTATGGCATCCATTTATTTTATTTCAACGAAATGCTTTCACAAAGCGCAATAGATCGTACGAAGATGTAGTGTATACACTTGTTTATCTGGCAACATTTCACTTGCATTTCACGCGTCCAAGCTCATATCTGCGCCGGCATGGGTCGTCTTCGTCTGCACAGTACTCCGGAGGAGAAGGTTTCTGCGAGGCGCGAGAGCTGCAAAATATATTATGAAAAGTGAGTCTATCTCATTCTATGGAAGTGCGGCGCTCACACATACCTCAGAAACAGGAAGAAAATCCGCCGTCGGTCGCGTTATCAATACCAAAAGAAAGTCAAGGAGGATCGGAAGCAGAAATCTTCCAAACTACAGAAAGACAACGCATCAGAACTAGCACCGCCAGAGGAACTCAGGTAAGTTCCCCACTTGTCCCAACGAAACAACCCTGACTCGGCCTCAATACTAGTGAAGATCCCTTGACATTCGTTTCTCAGTCTAAAATTCATTTCGACCACATGACCAATGGCTCACTGTACGACTACGTCGACCTTATTGTTATGGCTTGCATCGAACGTCCGGATCTTGCCCTCGGGATTTTAGAGGAGCAAGGCAAGGTCTGGATGGAATTCATCCTAGGCCTTCACCAAGCGCTCGACAGCATTCTTCAAGAATATGGATGCGGAGAAGAGTGGAAAGGGGCGGACCTAGTGGTGAAAGATTTCCGGCACGTTCTCGCGCTCATCGAGGATGTCCACGCCCATGCGCTCACTGCCCTGGATGAGATGGCTGACTGGCGTGAAAGCGGCATCTATGGGTACCAGATCTGCCAGGAAGTCAAGGACGCGTAATTACAACTCTATCTCAATTATTTACTGAGCCCATCTACATTCTCGCTTGTATCACGCTTGACTGTGCAGCAATCCACAAATTTTGGTATGTATCAACTGTATAGTTGAAATCCGATAAAGTTTAGTTGTAGGTAATTATATTGCCACGCGCTGTAGCCTCAACCTTCCAATTTCTACCATGCCCAAGCGTTCAATCCGACCCAAGGTCACTGTTATCGTCGCTCCCGACATCTCGTTTAAGGTCCCAAGCCGGAAGCTAAAGGACCCTGAACCTGAGGTATGTATGTTTAAAATAGATTGTGTTGACCCTGATATAACGATCGATCACAGATCTCAATTTTCCGTGACCTTGGCATTTACCTCTCTCGCCGAAATAAGCGAGCGGTTCAAGTGAAGCTCTTGAAACTGCTGCTTCCCAGTTTCTTCGCAGCGTACGAACAGGGGCAAACCCAGGCCTTTTTTGAGCGCGCATACCAAGTCTGGTTCCTGCGTTTTCCCGACCCCGAGCATCAGATTACGGTGGAGGAGAGCTATGGCGAAGATCCTGAGTACACGGAATTCATTCGCAAGCAACGTGAAAAGGTATGTCTTCAATCTTGATTGTTCTCTGCCGGACGCGCCGCTTACCTACCAATTATTCAGTGGCTAAGGGGCCAGATTCGCTGGTTGGCCTTCCGTTTCCCATCCATGGTTGATAACCCTGTGCCAGCAAACCCAACTTGGATGGTTCTGATGAATGTCGCAATTAAGGAGATCATGAGTACCTTGGAGGTGCCTCATGATCGCACGGACTGTGAAGAGGCACTGAAGGCAATTGAAAAGGTAGTCCAGGACTCGCTTGCGAGCGCGCGTGCTGCCGGAAACCCTGAGGTCGAAATATTCCGTGCTCCCGCAAAATAGTTGTAGTCGCGTTCTATAATACATACATACTTTTTGTGCAAAACATGCATACTTTTCGTGCATTTGGCCGTTGTGGTCACGCGACAGAACGAGATACAGAGTCCGAATCAACGTGCCTTTTATTTTCCCATGAGATCCAAACGCAAAACAAAGACTTATGTTGTGCTACACAACGAATCTGACGACGAGACACTCGCCATTCCACACGCCCGTTCTTTCCACATAACCGGTGATGGTCTTCGCATTCAGCCAACCCCCGCCTCTCCACAAAAAGGGACTTCAAGTCGTTATTCCCCTCCTCCGAGTCCCGTGTATGACTGGAATCCAAGCGCGTTGTACGAAGAGGGCGTGAATGATCTCTTAGCTCTGGATCGACCATCTGAGGAAGAGGGGCTTGCAGCCGTTTCAAATGTCGCTGGAAAGGTTGCTGCAAAACGGTATCCAACTTCGGTACGTCTTTTATTCTCTGAGTTACGTCAACTTACACTAGATTTGAAGGATGTGCCACTCCTAGACTGGGCCGGTCGGGGGAAGGGGGATCCTGGATATAGGGATGAGTTCCTTGCAGAGATGTTGCGTTTGGAGGGTCGTGGCGATGGTCGGTTGCGGGGGTGCATGTCTTGCTCCTCCGCTGACGGGGCCTATCGTTGTGAAGATTGCATAGGGGGAATCATTGAATGTTGCAGCTGTTGCCTTAAGCGACACCGTCACCTGCCACTTCATATTATCCAGGTACGAGCTGCGCTTTTGTTGGTTGATCTAGCGCTGAATCACTGCAGCAATGGCATCAGCATTTCTTTCAGAAGACAACGCTCAAGGACATGGGACTACGTGTGCAACTCGGGCACATGGGTTCCCCTTGCCTAGTTCCGAGGCCCGGCCACACGGATTTCATAGTCCTTCACACAAATGGCCTACATTATGTTGCGGTCGATTTTTGTGGCTGTGACCACCGCATAACGAGTCGACAACAACTACTTAGAATAGAGTGGTACCCGGCAACTGTTCACTATCCACAGACTTGCGCCACATTCCGTCTACTTGAGCTCTTTCACACGATTACTCTTACTGGGAAGCTGTCGGCTCACGAATTTTACAAGGTGCTCGAGCATCTCACAGACAATACCGACCTGAATGTTCCCAAGGTAAGTCAAACTTTTCAGTGTCTGGCGGAAGGTGACGTGTCTTTTTCAGACACGGTATAAGTCACTCATGCGAATGATACGTGAGTTCCGCCATCTCAAATTGATGAAGCGCAACGGTCGGGGAAACATCAAGAACGGCCTCATTAGTACCGGCCCCTCGGATTTGACTGTACCTTGTCCCGCTTGTCCGATCCCCGGTATCAATTTGCAAGATGAATGGGAACAAGTTCCCAAAGAAATGAGGTACGAAATTCGGTCACCTTTGTTTTATCTACATTTAACAATCCTGCAGGTTTCTTTATACGTTGATCCTAGCATTGGATGCGAACTTTCGGTTGAAGAACCTGATGCGGTCGTCGATCAAGAAGGACCCCGGATTACATACTGGCATGGCCTACTTCACCGACGACGAGCCGTACCGCAAACATATTTTGAAGTACGCGACACAAAAGGATGTAAGTTGATCTTAATTCTCCCACGCACTTTTCTGATGATACCCCTCATCTTTTAGATCAGCTCTTGCAGCGGATTCAAAACATTGGCCCATGCTGAAACCAAATTTTCAGCGGGGCTGCGGTCAACGGGGGTCGGCATGGCTTTGTGCGCCCGTCACGAAATTGTAAGAAGTGGTGGAGTAGGCGATCTCCAGAAGGGAGAAAGGTTCGTCTCCTTTGAATGTAACAATACGAAGCTAACGGAGCGCGATCAGATATTGCAATATGGATTACATTTTGTTGTCCGCGCTCGCTCCCGTACTGGTCCTCGGAGTTTTTATATCGTACGATATCGCCTGCCAGTTCAAAGTCAACTTCTTCGACCGCATGGAAGCTCTCCCCGACCACCTGAAGTTACCCGATGGCGTTTCCACCGATTGGGGCATTCCCAAATGCCACTGCCCCATGCACAAACTACCTTGTCAAGCCCCCCATTCCCTTAACTTCAAGTCGGGTGTGGGACGAACTGACGGCGAGGGGATTGAGCGGAGTTGGGCCGAGATGAACCGAGTGGCCAATAGCACCAAAGAGATGGGCCCGGGATCTCGCCATGATACGCTTGACGATCATTTCGGTCACCACAATTGGAGGAAGTACATCTCGCTCGGTAAGTTTTGCCTATTCATCATTGGGTTGGTTGTTAACATTCTTTTACGAACAGGTACAACGTTACATTCCCGACTACTACTGGCTGTCAAGGAACAGAAGCGGCAAGAACAGATCTTCAATGAATTCACGGACTCTCTTCGTGAGGGTGGTAAGGTTGATATTGAGCAGTGGACGGCGATGATCGTCGCTTGGGAGAAAGACCCGAGAAAGACGAACCCCTACGTTTCTCTCGTCACTCGTAAGTTCTCATCTGAATTAGATAAATATATTTTAACGTGCCTTGCTCTAGATGCATCGCAAAACGACGTCAAGAACCAACTTTTGGAAGAGGAAAAGAAAGACCTTGCGGCAGGTGTACCGCATATCCATTCAACGGGACCAACAGCGTTCATCTCGATGGGTTTAATGATAGAGGAAACTCAGTAAGACTGTTCTCATTCACACATTCAATCACAACTAATTTTTTTATCATCCAGACGGCGCATTGCATGGGATGCGAGGAGACCCGAAGAATTGACAATACATCAAGATAACGAACTACAACAACGGCGGCTGGTGCTGATGCGCCAAGTAAAACAATTTCGAAGCATGCAAGATGTCTACACCCCTGCAGCCGCCGTCATGCTCGCTCAAACGGAGGAAGCTCAGCAACATCTTCCTGAGGCGAAACGCGTCCAACCTGAGGTCGAGCACCAGGAGTTGTGGCTGCCCTCTGCGCTTCCAGCCAATCATCGCATGCACAGCTGCCGGGTAGGTTTGATCGATATTGAAACAAGACTTCGGCAAGCACAGTGCCTGGACGCACTCGAGAAGATTCGGACTCTACAACGAGGTCGGCTGTCTTTCATTGGCTTTCACAACAGAAACGTACGAGGCCAGAACCCGACGACACGAGCAGCAGACACAATCAACCGGATCGAGGACAAGTGCAAGGCACTGGCTGTCAAGTACCGCGCGACACGTCGGGCACTATTCGACCTTATGGGTCCAGGCGATTGGGAGAGGGAGCTTAAGGAGCTCAACGATGGAGACCTAACGACGCCTGATGGCACCGAAATCAGCATAGAGGATCCTAACGAGGAGATCGGACCGGATGGGCGCCTTTTGTCGAAGAAACGGCGAATCGCTCTTGAAAGGGGACTCGGGGAGGGTAGGCGCGTGGTTTCGTGGATTTGGACAATGAAAGGGTCAGCGGGCAATGGAGAAGACAACGAATTGAATGAGGGTAAGTCAATGTCGGTTCAGTATATCCAGGCGCTAAGTCTTTTTTCTATAGCTTTATGTGTTGAGTGGGCCAAGGCACGAGCAAGAAGCCTACGGTGGTCGGAGGAGGTGATGTTGTTGAAAGAAGAGATGAGGAGGGTGAGGAAAACGCTTGAATGGAAGGCTTCGTGGTGGGACGACCGCCAAGAAGGCTGGTTGGGTTTAGACGCAGCAGCAAGCGAGGGGGTCAAAGCATATGCGGCGCGACAGGCGAGAATCCAGCGCGATCTTCACGCGAGATTCACTCGTCTGTGGGACCAGCCTCTCGTGCCTTTTGTGCGTGAGGAGGACAGCGGTGAGGGAAGCACGATGGTCCTCGATCCCGTCGTCGAGGCTTTCTTCGAGGACGAAGAGTGATTCATGACGCAGCTGGTAGTTTTTTGGACAATACTTCTTCATAGAGACTTTACATACATGTGAAGGTAACATCTACTGTATCTTTTTACCTTGATGCTCTTATCCCTTGAGGATGGGTGGACGCGGCTGGAACTTCAACCATTGTTTACATTTGTGTACCTAAGCCATCGTTCAAGTTTGCAGAGAGAAAGTCATGCCGTCGTATTCACCAGAACAGTGCAAAAGATAGAAATTATAGTACAAGGATGAAAGAAAAGTGATTTCTCTTGCCATATATATCATTGTGATGAGGGAATAGCAGACTCACGGCGGCCCAAAGGTATCAAAGTCAGACTACATTATTGTTTACTATTGTGTACCAAGGGCATCAAAAGGGCCAAGGTCATCCAAAACAGGTTTGTTGCATCCAGCTATCATGGTTGCAATCGACGGAGGGAAACTATTCGGAAGTGTCAGAACATTATTAAAGATATATTAGGTGAAGTTTCAGAGGCTGTTTCTAGGAAAGACAAAGCTCTAGAGCAGAAATATCTCCTCAGAATTAAATCTGTGCAATGTTGACTATATTTAGCCATCAAGAAGCAAGATCTATATCATATCCTGACACAGGCATTATAAACCGGAATAAATAATTTACTGCAAAGACCCATGCCTACAGCCAGTGCATGGATACACTCTCCCAGCAATGGACTTAGGTGGGTAGGTCCAGTCAATATAGTATATGGCTACAGCCAAGGGTGACACCGCACTTACACGCTTCTCCCCCTTCCTTCGACATTCAACATGCCTCCTTAGGTCAATCCATCCCCGTATATATCTACATGTACATATGCCATTAACACTGGTCTTACTACGATACAATTCATGGGATACAGAAAGATCTCAGTGGTTGAGAGCGTATTTACATGGTATCAAATTACACAAATTGAACGTCGCAATCACTCCGAATTCTCCTCGGCTTGGACAGGTTTCTTCCTGCAGGGTCTTACACCCCGTCGACGTCCAATGTGATTACCAGGTGATAGAAGCCCCTGTAAGGCGGACGTAACATCAAGGACCAACACTACGCGTCATCTGCAAAACTGCACGCCACCCTCCAGCTTCCAAAACCCTTTGTGTTGTGCTCCTCACCTTTTTCTCGCCATGGGTCTCCCAGCCTTCGAGACGATGTATTGCTGTCCGCTATACGCCTTCTCCACACGTAGGAATGATGGGTAACATTGGTTGTGTTTGAATATTTTGAAGAGAAAAAAAAACAGGTTGTTCAGTCTTTCCACACCACACGCACGAAGAAAAACTTACCTGTACTGTTTGGAGTCATCCCCGCCCTTCGTTGCATCGACGCAACGTATCGCCTTCCGCCAATCGTTATCCGGGCACGATGCGGTCCCAAGACTCGTTTCTCGTTTTCGATCGACGTTATGGCTGGAACGACATACTGTCCCATTTCATTCAATTCGCACAAGGGTGTGACCTGTGACCACTTGTACGAAATTTTAGTTTCGTACACCTCCCAAAAGGAGGGTGACAGGGTCCAACTTGACATCTGCCCGCCGCCAGATTGGACCCTTAATTTCTTTATTTGGCATGAGCGCCCGCCAGCGCTTTCGTACAAGGGCCATGTGACGCAGGACAAGTGTGACATTTCGGACAAATCGTCCAAGCCTGTGACGTGTGACAGTACTCACAGTCAGTTTATGAAGATACGGCAAAGGGTTCGATATACCTTTGTTATTCAATCTTTGCCTTGCGTCGCCACCTCACCACCTCCCATCCGCCTCTGCAAGGCTCGCCCACAACCATCGACGTCCGCCAAGCGCGTTTGTGATGTGGTTGACGTTTTGCAATGTCGCCCTATGTCGTAGCTTTTGAATACAAGTTGAATACAAGTGAGTTCTCTGTTAGTTGGAGTGCTGATCAGCACGATACTTAAGTGACAACAGATGTAAATTGACATCGTAATAAAAGGACTGCTGCGACGGATGGGATAGGGCTGTCAGGAGGTGATACGTGCTTGTGGTGGCGAGTAAAGTGAGGAGTCCAATGCACTTACCCAATGAAGACCATGGTCCCCAGTCTCGCAGGCGACGAAATATCCGGAACCGATCCCAACCTCAAAATCGACTTTCTCGGTTCTCTCAACGTCGCCAAGAAGGAATGAAGAGCCGGGTTCTGCGAGGAAGGGAACGTTGAGGAGTACGGAGTGTTGGCGTTCGTTCAGGCCATTTTAATTTTTGTCCCCTTCCAACTACGTTTGTCGCGCTAGGAAAGTGGCGAAGGAGGATTTTGGGGAGAAGACGGTGGATCCGGTGATGTGGAAGTGGGGGTGACATTGAAAGGTGTTTGAAGGGGACGAGGAGTGGAGGGGTTGGCGTATCCTAAGGTTGGGAAGGTTGAGAAGAAAAAAAGGGAGTGATCGTAAATCCGAAGAGAGTGGGGACTAGGAGGTGTATGTGTAGGAAAAGGTGTACCATCCAGCGCCTCCTTCACGCGATCAGGTGGGCGGCGACGTTCCAGCGGAGCGGAGGACAGCCATGTTGGTTTTCTTAGATGGCCAGGTGCACACCGCCGTTGTTGACGTTGACGGGGAACGGTAACGTAGTCGACGTCGATACATACCCAATGTACAATAGTAGACAATGTCATTTCTTTCGAGTTTAGATGCACGATTATCATTAACAACAAGCAGTTCTCTGAATGTAAAGTACAAAATGAGCCATGTTCTAGTACATACATACAATTCAACCAAATAAAAAACGCTCGAGAAAGCCACCATGAAAGTGACGAAGTCGGAAAAAATCGTGGGATCTCATCCCAACCAACGTGCAAATCTTCAACCACACGCACTCTCGGAGCCCAAAAGGCCACCCCCGCCACAATGCTAGCCCAAAAGAGGACATACCATCCCAACGCTCACCCAAACCTGCTCCTTTTGGTCCCCCTGTTCGTCATGACAACTACTAAGGAGAACCTTCACACCAACCACCTCCCTTCATCCCACCCGTCTTAGCATGGACAGCATGAGCGATCAACCTAGTTAACGTGGACTTCGACCCGTCACCACTACTCCTGGTAGTGTCTCACGCAAGGCGTACACGGCCCACTCGCCACCTGATCACTCAGAAAAACATCATCCTCGTTTTCTTGTCTGTGCGCTAAACCACAATCAAAAAGTCGCTCAAGCAGGACCTCGCCGCGCGTGTTCCCCATTCGCCTTTGCATCCCCAAAGAGAAAGCAAAGCAGTCAATCTGGATCCTACTCCCGCTGACCTCGAGAACACATCTTTGCTACAATGGGTATCCATTGCCAGAACCCCTTTCCCATAGGAGTCATAGCTTCAGCAAGGGTAGACCAACATGCCATGACCGCCACAATGAAGGGCTTAGGGACGAGTGAGGAAGCACGGGCGCGGGTCATTGGTACCATACGTCGAAGGAGATGGCGTATAACAGGAATAGTGTGTAAAAAACTGCAGGAAAGTGCATTAAAGAGTGTACTGGATGGGTCTTCGTTTCGTGCTGAATAACAACGCTCGGAGGCTCGTAGCCGGCCCAGAGGTCTAGGTGGCCAAAGCCTTTGATATGCTGGCTACCCACAACGGAATGGTCGGGAGAGGATATGATGTGGAGTTGAGTTACTAGCTGCAGTGAGCAGTCGTGGTCAGCCTTCTTATGTGAGAAGGGCTGAAATTGGGGGCGTATGGGATGTTGCTGGAAGGAAATCAATTACTGATCAGGAGCGGATGAGTTTACTCACCAGCTGGCTTAGTACGGCCACCATAGATCTCCCAACCTACGTTCCCTCGCTTCTAGGTCCCCTAACACATTGCCGCCGAAGCCATGCAGATTTCAACACGCTCGCTGACGCTTCTGGACTTCACCTTATGCACCATTGTGTTGTACCCAGAGGGGAACACGAGACGATACAGTAGCACACGGCACTTGAACGCTGCGGAAATGGTGCTGGGATTTGAGCGAACTCAAGGGAAATTGGACTGTGAGATCTTGTACGGAAGCTGGTTGGTGAAAGAGCGTATGCAGCCTCTTGGAAGCGTGTGTAGAAAGGAAGAACTGAGCGTGAAGTAGCATAGGGCGAATGGGACCAAGAGGTTTGTATGGGGTCCATGGACACGCGACAAGGAGTGCTGCATAACTTGCTCCACCACGACGCCTCTCTGGCGCTTCTCCTGCCGGTGCGATGGTAGATCACACGTATTTCCGGCATCACCTTCCCTCTCCACCTACACAGAAAGGAAATGTACAGCAGGGACCAAACATCTTGCGAGGATGCAAGGAGAACCTGGTGCAATTTCCTGTACGGCAACTGTGGTAGAAGATCGATCCCGAGGCAACACAGACGGTGATTTGTAGAAAGGAAGAAGGACATCATGGCAGCGAAGAGCTCCTTGGTCAACGTGCATGCAAAGTTCAGCCATCACACGCCTTCACGGATTGCTACTACAACTGAGAGGAGATAGCGCGTTTCCTTCAAGCAGGGGAGTGGCATGGCGGCTAGAGGCAGTGGGGGTCGAGGAGAAGGTTGAAAACGCAGTTGGAAGGGGTGCCTGGAGCGAAGGGCGGAAAAGGCGGGTTTCCTCGTCAGAATGCGAATGAGAGGAGGGTTGGTGAAGGTGTTCAACGTTGAACCCTGTGTTGACCTCAAATCGACTCACGAGCAAGATGCCACTGAGGGCATATACTCATAAAATTGATTTCGAGGTCCCCAGCGTCGCGTAGAGCGGTGTAGACCATCCATGGCTTCCAATATTCACGCGCGTCCCAAGTTTGTGGAGTATATCCCATCACAGCCGACTTCCATAGGTAAAGGTAGAAATATGTCTGCAATACAACAAAGATCAGCACAACAAAGATCAGCAGAACCTAGCACGCGTGTGGAATGAATCGTTTTGGGAGCTGTGGCCACAATCTGTGGGTCACTTTGCCTCTGTAGACACCCTGATGTACTGAGCTCGTGGTCTCCATTCGTGGTGGACGTTGAAGATAAGGCCTAGAAGGGCTTGCTTCACGGTGAGCAAAGGGCGGCTGTGCTTCATAGAAAATTGCCATACATGGTGAATGTTCAGGATGTGACAGTGTGACCCGCCCTTTCCAATATCTTCTCAGTGTTTCGGGTGATCTTATCACAGAGATATTGGATAACAAAATTACCATAAAAGGTAAAGATATCTTTCCTATATCTTTCACATATCTCCATCATCAACATTTGTAATAACTCCGATCATTAAATTGGAAAAGATACTGAAGAAAATATTTTGAATGTCTTTCCCGATATCTCCGGCCACGAAAGGGTGTAAAATTTATTAATTTCTGCACAATTTCTTCACAATTTATCTGCCATTTACATAAGCCAATGCCCGCAGTGTCTGGATTCAACTTTTCTACAAAATTTATCATAAATATAATTTTGGTCCTAAACTTGCCTTTTTACTCTTATATTGTATTTTTATCATAGAAAAAGTAGATTATATATTGCAAGCAACTGTATCTATTGGTATTCAGCTATCTGTTGTATAGTTATAGCTTCTAAATTCTGCTTTATCACATAATGAATCTTGTTACTGACTGCTCTTATATTGAGTTTATATTGATAATTGCCAATAATAAACCAGTTTTATCTACTGAACCATTACTGTTGTCTATTATTCTTGCAAATTACTAGAAATAAATATTGGCTAATATGAGAGCCATATTCTTCACTGCAGTAGACCCATGTTTCTGAAAGCTAGAGAGAGTTCTGGAGATTGTTACATTTACCATGCTAGCTATATCTTTTCACTTCCATAGAGGTATATTTCTGAGTGCTGGAGAGAGTTCTGAGGAGTGTCAGAGTTTGATGTTTCATGTAAATGTATATGATGTGATGTATTTGTGTTTGTTGACTATAATGACATATTAAATTTCTTTCTTGAACATCATCATGACTGCCAGTACTTTACTGTACCTCACCTATTTCTGCAGAAATGGCTACAATCCTGCAGTATTCTGATCTCTCTATTAGAAATACTTCCATTTTCTTTTTAGACATGATTTTAGACCTTGACAACAGTACCCAACAAGAAGTCCTATCTTTTCTCTCATTTTTACCTTATTTTATAAATAATGTTCATTTAAAATAGTAATATTTCTCATGCAAAATAGACTCTTAAATCAGCCCTGCAACATTATCATCACCAGTAATTACCATCTACATTTTCTCCAATGTTACTCATTTTATTGTGATTTTCTGGCAATATTTACATAAATTAATTTATTTGGAAATATGCACAGGTCATGTCCACCATGCATCCACATTGTCAATAACAGTCAATCATATGTATGTTCTTTTTTTTCTGTTTTCTTTTCTGATTCTCACACTATATTTTTATCAATTACTATATTACAAAATGCACACAAACATATATATACTACCTCAATCTTCCTCACAATAATCTATTATTGTTCTTTTTTTTGCTCTAATTTTCCAGCTATATTATTATTATTTATTATATTTGGAAATATACACAGACCAAGTAACCAGTGCATGAAGAGCCATTTACATCACATGATTTTTTCTTATTTTTCTAATTATAATTATATTAATTACTACATTAAGAAATGTGCACAGGCCATGTATATACCCAATATTGTCAATGATAGTACATTTTTTATTCTAATTTTCTGGCTATATTTTTATTAATTACCATATTTGGAAATATGCACAGACCAAGTAAACAGTACATCAACATCATCATATATCATTTGAATATTTTCTTATTTTTCTACCTATATTTATATTGATTACCATATTCCAAAATATGCACAGACCCTGTATTTTGTACCTCAATGTTTTCAACAATACTTTATTATTATTATTATTTATTTTTCTGATTTTCCAGCCTTATTTAATTTCTTTTCTTATTTTTCTGGCTGTATTTGCATCAATTACTATATTAACTATATATCTATTTCCCCCCTTTTTGTCTGATTATATATATATATATTTCTAATGGCAAATGTAACAATGGTCTATTATTATTTTTTCTTTTTTTCTGACAGTAGTGGTAGTGTTGGAAAGACAGATCACATGACTATATCATATGATGTATCATATGATCATGTCATCTGACATGTGCAATGTCCATATCTACATGCAATATGTCTATGCTATCTACAAATGACAGTAACTAGATGGAAATCCAAAGCTACAACCCCTGCTACCTCTTTGGAAATCCATGAGAGGTTGGATACAGACACAGGAAGGGATAACACTGCAGATCTGATAAGATCTGCCCTGATTAACTGGTGCTGACACTTGTTCTCTTGGAGCAAAGTGTCAGTGACCTGTTAATATACAATAACACTTGCCTATTGGTTTGAGCTACAATAGAACACCTGCTATAAAGCAATAGATGCAGTGGTGGTTGAGATGTAAGAAGGTGAATTGTCACATGACTACTACTGACAAGTATGGAAGGGAGTCATGTGACACAAATGCTAAGTAATGGAAAGTAAATGATATAGAGGAAGAGTAGGATCCCATATCCCTGCTACAGTAGATATGTAACACACTATCTATGTGTTATATCTGGGGAGCTGTTGATGAATGTTGTATAGTGAGCCAAAACAATAATGCTGTGATTAGCTAAAATACAGTGAGATCTTGGTCCATGAGAAATTCTGCCAGTATCCATCCAGTTGATGCTTTAGAATTCCACTGCACAATCCTTACTCCTTCTCTAGAAATTTCTCAAAAAAGTGATACTGGGAGAGACATGCTGTTGTCTTTCATTTAATGTAACATGGCCATATGCAACACAATGCAACCACTACACCAAAAGGTTGGATAAATGAAAGATTACTCCTTCACCTACTGGTGCATGTATATGGTAGTATAGACAGCTGTATACCTAATACAGCCTTACACCCTCCCCCACTCTATAACATCAATCAGGACCTTCCAATATGTAGTTATCATGGGGAGGTACCATATAGGTGACCCCAGGGGATCTCACCTTGCAACTTGTCACTTACTGCTACAGTTGGTGAGGTTAACCAGCTGGCAATGTAATCTTGCCTCCAGCTTGGTTTGAACCACCAACTTGCTAACAAGCCATACTCAATGCCTTCACAACAAGAGTATTCAGTGACCCTGATAAACTCAAATTACTTGCTAAACTTCTGTGTTACAAAACCAGTTTATCAGAGTAGGTCTTATTACATCTGCACTATTATCCCTTCCTGTATCTGTATGTGGATTTCAAAGGTAGCTTTGAATATCTGGAGTAATCTCAAATCTCATTAAAATACACCCACTTCTAGTCTCTAACACTCATTCTTCCTCTCTTTGAACTGACCTGTGACCAAGTCTTCACACCATTGTCATTTCAGCTTGCTGTATGACTTTCATTGACAGCTCCCACATTCAACACACATATAATTTATTAGACCACACAAATTTGGAATACTACCAGAATAAAATCAGAAAGAAATCAGGTGTTGATGATGGGCAGATGTTTGCATGGTCTGTTCACAGTTCCTAATATAGTAGTTACTGAAATTACAGCCAAAAAGTTAGAAAACAAATTCACATGCTGGAAATGGTCATTGATTATATAAATGAATTATTTACTTGGTCTGTGCACATTTCTAAATATGGTAATTAGTGAAAATATGGCCAGAAAATTAATATCTGACTCTAGCTGATATAGTTTCATCTTATAGGCACATGATAAATGCATCATATAGTTGTTCATGTGATATGGTAGTCATGTGACATATCAATGTAGTCTGATCATGTGACCAGTCATGTGGTCCGATCATGTGTCAAGTCATATGATGTATCATGTGATACAACCATGTGATATAGTCACATGATCTCTTTTTCCAGCCAGCAAAGATTTTGGCACTTGTGTAGTATTTACATCAGAATAGTGTGGCTACTACAACTGCAAAATAAAGTAAGTATTACATTTTCACATGAAAAATTGTCATAAAATCAGAAATGAATGGAGATAGTGCACACTATTGGTAATAATATTGAGAACTGTCCACATAGTGTGTGCATCTTTCTTAATATGGTAATTAATGGAAATATAACCAAAGAAAATCAGAAAAAAAAAGAAACAATAATAATAGAGTGTTGTCAAAGATCTGTGCACATTTTATAATAATGAATTATATGTAGAAAGAAAGAAAAAAGAATGTTGTTACCAATGTTTGAGTACTATTCAGATTATTCATGTGCATTTCCCAATATGGTTATTAATACAAATATAGTTATAAAATTAGGGGGAAAAAAAAAAGGAAAAAAGAATATACTGCTGTGGATATACAGTAATTAATATGTCTGGCCTTCAACAAAACAAACAGATGATTGAACTGGAATGGGAAGTCAGCTGCTCTATCATTTCACAATTAGCTGTAATGTTAGTGTTATTTTACAGGTCCAGTATGTAATTTCAGACAAGAAAAGATGTGCATTTTTAGATGAAAATTATCTATAAAATTGGGTAAGAATGAAGAGAGAAAAAAAGCATTATTCTTGGGTGCTGTTGCGAGAGTCTTGGGTACACATCCAAAGAAGCAAATTTGTAAAGTACTGGCAGTCATGATGATGTTCAAGAAAGAAATTTAATATGTCATTATAGTCAACAAACACAAATACATCACATCATATACATTTACATGAAACATCAAACTCTGACACTCCTCAGAACTCTCTCCAGCACTCAGAAATATACCTCTATGGAAGTGAAAAGATATAGCTAGCATGGTAAATGTAACAATCTCCAGAACTCTCTCTAGCTTTCAGAAACATGGGTCTACTGCAGTGAAGAATATGGCTCTCATATTAGCCAATATTTATTTCTAGTAATTTGCAAGAATAATAGACAACAGTAATGGTTCAGTAGATAAAACTGGTTTATTATTGGCAATTATCAATATAAACTCAATATAAGAGCAGTCAGTAACAAGATTCATTATGTGATAAAGCAGAATTTAGAAGCTATAACTATACAACAGATAGCTGAATACCAATAGATACAGTTGCTTGCAATATATAATCTACTTTTTCTATGATAAAAATACAATATAAGAGTAAAAAGGCAAGTTTAGGACCAAAATTATATTTATGATAAATTTTGTAGAAAAGTTGAATCCAGAAGATAAAAGTTTGAATGGTCAGAAATTTTTGAAGTTTTTTTTTTGAAACTAGGACCCCAGATACTCCATGACACTGGCAGGAAATATTTGGCCTATGTGACATGGCTCAAATATATCCAAGCAGTGTGACATGGTCAAAAGATTTCTGAGCAGTGTGACATGGCTAAAATATTTCTTAGCAGTGTGACATGACTAAAATATTTTTGAGCAATGTCACATAGCTAAAACATTTCCTACCAGTCTGAAACACTTCAAATATTTCCTACCACTCTAACATGCTTCAAATATATCCAACCACTTTCAGATGGCTAGGATATTTTTCATTGCAAAATATCAGCCCAAATATTTCTGGTCACAATATTGAAGGCCAAACATTTTTGCCCAATGGAATAATATATTTTTCTCCAGAGGCAAAAAAAATAAATGGCTGAAGAACCTATTAGCCTGGATACATTCTTACATTTTACAAGGCTAATAGCTTGGTCAAGGTGGGTGACTGAAGTGACTTTCCCCTGCTTCCCTTCTTTCCTACATGGACGAAGTTCGCGGCCTGCACGACTGATCGCAGCTCGACGATGCTTCTCAGCTCTGGTGATTTCATAGTTGACAGTGTCGACATAGTCCTGGGGCTTGTGGGGGGCTGTGTAACCATCAGGGAGCATGCGGTACGTCTCTGTTTTGTTGTCCCACACTTCAGTACGCCTATCTGCCGCGTTTTGGGCACCTTCTTGAGGTAAGGAGCCTTCATAGCAAATGTGGCCATCCTCCCAGGGCTTTCGGAACTTGTAGACTGCCTCTTCCCTGTTGAGGCCTGCCACCAACGCTGCCTCTTCCCCCTCCGAAATGTCATAATGGCAGAGGGGGTGGATCTCCACTTCGTTGGGCTGACAAGAGGCATTGAGTGCCTGGAAGGCTTTGCGAGCCTCTGGGTGGACGTATGCGACGCAATGCCGATCCATCGTTCTCTGCCTTGATGAAATCTTCCGGTGTGTGAGGGGCTGTGTGATCCACTGGGATTGGGACCCAAAATCCTGTTTCCACATCTAACATGGTCATCCAATTGTCCGCTGCACTCCGGCCCCCTCTCTTAGGACAATGCCCATAGTAGTATGATAACTGCCTTCTGTAAACGCGAATCGATAGCGAGTGTTGCCTTTGAGCGCACTATTTAAGGCAGCAATCTTGACGTTGTCAAAATGGTTGAGAGATATTAATTCAATGTGTAGTGGCAAAGGTGGCCGATCAGGGTCCTCATCGTCAATGGTCCCTTCCACAGTGGCTGAGGAGGGTGAGTGGGCTGGTGGAACTGGTGCAGTGGGCTGAGTAGTGACAACGACGTCCGTGTGGGCAGCCAAAACAGGCACAGATTCCTGAACACTGTTTAAAAAAATGAAGTTAGTTTACGTTTCCAAGGCCGCCACTGCCCAACCGACTAAAGTCTGGTCGAGCGGGTTGTCGACATAAAGTCTGACAATCAGGAATCGACTAAAGTCTGATTCCACGATGGATAAAACAATAAGGTGAGCAACCAACCTTCCTTTGGCAGCTGCTGCCCTCAGCCACGCTTCTGCCTGTGCGAGGTTCACTGCTTGCACGTCATCACGGGATTTTTTAGTCGATATCGAGACACATTCGAGGACTTGACGCATGTCAGCATCGCTGTTGGTGGCCTGCTTAGAAATTATTAGTGAGATAGTGACTATGTAGATGCTGCAGGACGTACCTTTTCAGAGAGATTTGGCTCCAACTTTTTGTTTTTCTTCGACTTTTCGTTGGCCTTTGAAGCCTCAGTGACATATGCCATGTCGGTACACGGTCAGGGAGGGAGGGTTGGGTGATTGACTTACAGGGGGTTTTGAGGAATGAGATCCACCACCTGCCAAACCTCGGTCTTTTTGTTTGGGAGCGCAGGGAGGCATGCTGTAGAGTGAATTAGGAAGCCCTTGGTGGTTTGTTCAAATAAGTTGTGGTGGAAGGAAGTTTGTCCCAGTGGGTGTGAGCTGGTTAAATATGTGTGTGTGTGTGATCATGTGCAATGCGACAGCCCTGACAACCTTCGAAATTTGGACAGTGCGAAGGCAGGCCATGCATGCTGCATATATTAGGGTTAGTAGCCCAGACTGAATGGTGGGTTGAGTGCATAATACAGCCAGTTGACCGAAAGACTTACATTGTGAGTGCCGCACGTGGGGCAAGGCAAGAGTGCAGCCTATACATGTTGGAAAGAATAGATCCAAAGTCTGCATATATAATTTCTACTACAATCTATTCTATTTTCGAGTGGGAGGTCAGCACTTCAGTCACCCAGTGCCAACTGACTATTAGTCATGCAAACTCCATGTAAGTTACATGACTAAATGTCATGGACCATATCTATATTCTAGATATATATGGGTCCTAGAAAGCCCTGAAATCTAAAATATATTTTTGACACATGGACCCTGAAATGTCACACAAAAATTATAATGTCTGTGTCACACCACCAAAATATATTTTGCAAGTGAAATGCAGTAAGGATATATTTTTGGTGAGTGGACCCTGAAATGTCACTGTCACACCTTAGAAATATATTTTTGCCCTGTCTTGGCCTTAGGATATATTTTGTGATACAGATGTGGTAAGGATATATTTTTCTGGTCTGTAGTGGTGTCAGGGGTCTTAGTTTTAGCAAAAAAACTTGTGATTTTTTGCTGTTTGGGGTATATATTCTGGAAGTTTCTGCCGTGACTTCCAGGGGTTTTGGCACTATGTTTGACTTGTGCTCCCAGTATGTAGGTAGCAATAAGGAGCATCAATAGCATCTCTATGCTCATCTGTTTGGCAAACTGACATCCCATCTTGAACATTTGACTTCTGCTTGTTTCAGAAGAGGGTGATACTTTCTTGTTGGCTTATGATTGACTTCTACCTCAGGTGGGGACATGGTGGTGTCATATGAGTGCTTCTTCATCAACAAGTTCAGAAACATCTGGAATTGTTCTTAAGACAGCACCATGCTGCTATATTGAAGCTATTTTGCCACACACCCTTCCATAACATCTGAGTTGCCTAAGTATCCACTTCAAATGACACTATGAATACAGTTCACATTACACAATTTTTTAGCTAGTCAGAGTTGACAAAGTACTTTGTTGTTTCTCTCTTTCTCTTTCCTCTCCCTCTCCTCCTCTCTCTCTTTCTCTTTCCCTTGACTCTTGATTGTAAATTTATGGACAACAAATTCCATTCTCCTCTAACAAATTCTGTTCACCATGTCATAATATGGGGTTCTTCTTTGTATTTTCTATGATTCCCTTCTTATGCACTTCAAATGACACTATGGATACAGTCCGCATTAGAGAACTTTTGACATCCAATGCTGATGTGTCTGGCAAATTGACATCCTACCCCAAACAACTCCATCACTACAGCTTAGCAAGAGGAACACTTCCAAATACAACAACCAACTTACCAGCTTTCCTCTCCAATAGGGTGATTCACAGTAGGCCAACTTTGCTTTCAACTTTGATCCAAACTTGTGGGCCAACTTCAACAAATTTGATGGGAAAGTTGGCCAACTCTACTGTGAAACACCTTGAACTGCTGAAAACATGAAGTTGGGCTGATTTGTGCTTGAAATCACTTCCAAGTGCAGATTTTTGCCTATTTTGGACACATGGGAAGTTGAGAGGTGAAGTTGGGCTCAAAGTTGGGATCAAAGTTGGCTCTGAATTGGCATCAGGACCACAATTTGGATCCCAACTTGATGAAGTTGGCCAAACTTCGTCCTTCCAACTTCACAAAAAGTTGGTTGCCAGTTGGCCTACTGTGAAACACCCTAATGCTGTGTCTGGCAAATCAACATCCCACCCCAGATACATTATTTCTCAATTGTATCCTGAATATTCCAATTATACCCTGAACCAAGATATATTTATCAACTTTATCCTGAATTAAGATACATTATTTTTCAACTATATCTTGCATTTTCCAACTACATTCTGAACCAGGATATATTTTTCAACTACATATATGTTATATATTTCAACTATATCTTGAATCAACATACATTATTTTTCAACTATATCCTATATTTTCCAACTACATTCTGATCAAGATATATTTTTGAACTATATCCTGAACCAGGATATTTTTGATCTATATCATGAACAGGATCATGAATATATGTCATCCTTGCACATAATTACAGAATATATCCAGGATACTCCTGCCCAAAAAAAGTAATGGGCAACATTGAAATAGCTTGTTCTCACTCAAATCAGCACCAAATGACTCCAAATAAGTTGTAGACATAGAAATTAGGTCCACCAGGTCTTGAATCTGAGGGCAGAAAATTACCAAATAAGGAAATATCGTAGATATTGTCTCTACAGTAGATGTTGCAGAACACAAGCATGCTAGGAGATTTTTTGTAGCAAAATTTATGTACACCACTCAAAAGGGGTTGAAAAATAGAGTGGAATCCATCTTTGGTTCATGCAATTTGGTCAAGATTTGAGCTCACAATTGCCTCTTGAAAGTGGGGCTCTGAAGGCAATTTTGGTGATTTCAGGCAATTTTCCCTAATTTTCACAGGTTTGAGGAGACAATTGTAAGCTCAAATCTTGACCAAATTGCATGAACCAAAGATGGATTCTACTCTATTTTTCAACCCCTTTTGAGTGGTGTACATAAATTTTGCTACAAAAAATCTCCTAGCATGCTTGTGTTCTGCAACATCTACTGTAGAGACAATATCTACGATATTTCCTTATTTGGTAATTTTCTGCCCTCAGATTCAAGACCTGGTGGACCTAATTTCTACAGTGACTAGGCAAAAGTCTTGCACCACACAAATAATTCTATATCCTCTCCAAGTTCAAAAAAATGGTTACCATATATATATGGTAATATACATATAATCTATATATATCTTTGACATAAATATGAGATCTGGATCTCATGCTCTGCTCCATGTAGGAAAAAATGAAAAAATGGGGTTTTGAGAGTTTTACAGATACTTCATGTGAGGGTCTAAAAAAATGTGAAGAATTAAGTACTTGCTAACTCAAGTATACAGCACTTTGAATCATATCAATTGGATTGGCGGTTTTTGAGATATAGGTGTAAGAAAAGGGCTTATTTTGGTCAAATGTGGTGAAATATGGACTATTTGACCAAAACAAGCTCTTTTCTTACACCTATATCTCAACAACCGCTAATCCAATTGATATGATTCAAAGTGCTGTATACTTGAGTTAGCAAGTACTTAATTCTTCACATTTTTCTAGACCCTTACATGAAGTATCTGTAAAACTCTCAAAACCCCATTTTTTCATTTTTTCCTACATGGAGCAGAGCATGAGATCCAGATCTAATATTTATGTCAAAGATATATATAGATTATATGTATATTACCATATATATATGGTAACCATTTCTTTGAACTTGGAGAGGATATAGAATTATTTGTGTGGTGCAAGACTTTTGCCTAGTCACTGTATGTCTACAACTTATTTGGAGTCATTTGGTGCTGATTTGAGTGAGAACAAGCTATTTCAATGTTGCCCATTACTTTTTTTGGGCAGGAGTATATAATTTGAGGATGTATCTTTAGATTTCACAAGAAGATTACACAAGACAAAGCTGCAATTTATTGAATCTAACTACATAAATTTACACCACAGTATTGACTATTAAACAGAGGCAGAGGAAAGGAGGGGAAGAGAGAGAGAGAGGGGGGGGGGGGTGGGCAATGAGGGAGGAAAGGAGTGGTAGGCAATGAGGGAGGGGGAAAAAGTGGTTATAGGCAATGAAGGAGGGAGTGAAAGGGGTTATAGGCAAGCTGGGGGGAGGGGTGGCAGGCAATGGCAGGAGGGGAGGGAGTGGCAGACAGGGGAGGTGTTGGTAGGGAATGATGAAGGGGGGGAGGGAGGTGGCAGTAACAGATGATGGAGGGAGGAAGGTGGTATGCAGGGAGGGAGGGAGGAAGGTGGTGGGTAGGCAGGGAGGGGGAGGAAAGGAGGGAGGGAGGGAGGAAGGAGGTAACAGACCAGAGAGGGAGGGGGGAAGTGGGCAGTGTAGGAGGAGGGCTCACTGAATGAAAATATAATAACAACAACAACGTTATCGTCGTCGTCCCTCATCAGTCTGCGTCGTGGCCCAGCACCCTCGCTGGGTCATTCGTGGCCCTGGGGATGTGGGGTGCACAGTCGTCATTTTCGTTGGCGCACACTGGTCGTTGTTCTCATGGGTGGTGGTGGTCGTTCCTGTGGGCGGCGGTCATCGTTTCCGTGAGCGCTGTCGTTTCCGTGGGCGGTGGTGGCGTGCACCAGACATCATTTTGCGTGGGCGCTCATCGTCGTTCCTTGGTTGGTGTAGTTTGTTGTTATTGTTTTGGGCGGTCGTGGTCATTTGCTGGGTGCTGGTCATCGTTATCGTGGTGTGTCGTCATATGTCGTGGTGACGTGATTGTGCTGTGGTTGTTGTGATGTGTCATGTTGACATGGTCGTCCTAACGTGCTGACATGGCATGGTTGTTGTTGGTTCAGGATGAAGGACGGGCAAAACGACGAACGACGAAATGTCATTGTTCGTCATTTCGTTGCCATGTCGCTGTTGCAATGTGGCACCTGGCATTGTTGTCAGAAACGAAAGAGGGGTGAGATGGGTGTGTGTGCTCACCAGGTAATGACAGTGACGGAATCGTCGTTGTCGTCCATTGTTGTTGTGGTCGTGTCGCATTGTGGCCATGTTGGTTGTGGGTGATGAAGAGGCGATGGTGGTGAGTAAGGAGAAGTGACATCACAAGTCACAACATGTGACCTTGCAGTATACATCGACATTCAAATGTTCAAGTTCATGCTCCTGTAGCACTGTTTCTGATTAAATTTGTAGTCTATTAAGTAACTTTGTATTCATTACAGAGATTTGTACCTAATGAGAAATCTGTCCCCACAGTTATGTATATTACATGAAAGTATTTCATAAAATTGACGCTTCCAGGGTTCAAATTGCAGGAGGATTAGGCCGCCGCCGGGAACGGGTTCGATTAGCTTCAATTCGTCTTCTGTGCAGGCACGCAGAGGCATGCTCAGAACAGCCCCCAAACCGTGTGCAGGTTGATAATCAGTGTCAATCTCATCACTGTTCACATCGTAGATGCACTAGAAGAAGATTATAGACAAAGATTTGCTCATATCTGTAACGGGCAACTTGTGAGTTCCTGCTTGACGACAGACATTGCGTCTGAACTACAATGCAATAAATTAAGTGCCATGACCAATGCAAAGTTCACAGGAAGGAATCTTTTTGTGTTCCTGGTGACGACTCAGTTTCTGAACTGAAATTATGGATCGACTGCGGCTATTATACATTAGACGCCATTGACAATCTGCATGTTCTCGCATGGGTGATGAAACTCTCGTTGCGTGAGCTCTGTGATCCCCTTGTCCCAAATGAAATGTACCATAAATGTATTCAGCATTCTAGGGATCATCTTGCCTGTATCCACATCATGGAACAGCTTCCGACCATCAACGTTGAACCATTGTGTCATTCTTTTTTTTTGTCATTAGTCTCTTGCAACTGTTTCCTGAAGAACAAACCCAGAGTATTAAACCGTCTGCTCTTTGGACAGAGAAAAATTTGTAGTGTCTACTTTTCGGGACTACCAAAATTTGCCTTTTTCATTACAAAATTTTGTAGTTCACTGTTTGGGACTACAAAAACTACAAAAAATTGTATTATCTTCTTTTATCATTACAAAGTTTTGTAGTACCAGCTTTTTGAGACTACAAAAATTGTAGTCTCCTCTTTTTTCATTACAAAAGCTTGTACTGTTCAATTTTTTCATTATAAAATTTTGTAATACCAGCTTTTTGAGACTACAAACTTTTGTAGTCTCAGAATCTTAGTGAGTGTGATCAGAGCTGGTTCTTGAACTTCAACATCTATGTCTACTTGCAGATGAACAACATCACAGAGTGTGACTCTGTGATGTTGTCCATCTGTTGGGACTCTGTGACATTCCTTTTCTCTTCAACCCACAACTTCACCACCACTCCGTCAACGCCAACGACTCCACCTCACCACCACATCGCCATCATGCCAGGTCACACAACCCACCACTGCAAAGAACCCTGGCTGCCCAAACCGACAACAACCGCCCAACAAACAACACACAAATGGCCACCACCCACGAAAATCGACGACCAGCACCCACGAAAGTCGACGCACATGCCCATGGCGCACCCACCACAACACAACAAGGATGCTGATGGCACACAACGACACACAACATTGTCATGGAACAACTACAACCACCCTGGCACCACAAGAACAATGCAGCAGCGCCACGTCACCAACGCCCAGCAAACACACGACACCGAAGGAGATCGACGGCAGGCAAGGATGACGGTGACGAGGTTGTGCCATACCCAGCCTGGTAAGCAGTCACCACCCCAGCTTTTTCCCTTCTGACACCAATGAGGTGCCACATCGCTAGCTGCAACGTGGCAACCAGACGACAAACGACGACATCGGTCGTCGTCTGTCGTATTTGTTTTGCCTGGTGGACCATGACGACTGCCCTAAAAATGAAGACGATGATGGATGAAGGTGTGGGTGGTGAACCACGGATGAAGACGAACACTCACGGACGACCACCAACGACCGCGAGCGCCCACCAACGACCACGAGCGCCCACCAACGAACACAAACGAACATGACCACCCACGCAAACATCCATGAGCGCCCACGAACGAGACGAGGGTGACCCGCCCACAAACATTTACAACCGCCCACAATCAAAGGCAACCGCCCACCAACGAAAACGACCACCTGAACGGACACAAGCAATGACGAGCCCAGGGGAGCTCCCCCTCCATCACTCCTTACCCCTCCCCCTCTCCCCATCACTCCCTCCCTCCTCCATCACTCCCTACCCCTCCATTCCCTCACTCCCTCTCACTCCCCCTCCCATTCCCCCTCTCCCTCTCTCTCACTCCCTCCCACTGCACACCACTCCCCCTCTCCCTCATTGCAGCACTCCCTCCCCCTCTCTCTTATTGCCTGGCACCCCTCCCTCATTGCCTATAACCCCCTCATCCCCTCCCTCATTGCCTAGAACCTCTTCCCCCCCCCTCCATCATTGCCTACCAGCCCTTTCCCCTCTCCCTATTGCCCACCAAACCCCTCCCCCTCCCCCTCTCTTTATTTCTGTATTTAATGAATGGTCTTTGTAGTAATGTAAATCTATGTAGTTTCATTCAATAAATTGCACCTTTGTCTTCTGCAAGATCTAGTTAAAAGTTATATGTCAAAAAATATATCCTGTTCAGGATATAGTTCAAAAATGTACATTGGTAATATATCCTGGTTCAAGATATAGCTTAAGAATATATCTTGGTAATATATCCTGGTTCAATATCTTGTTGAATATATATCTTTGTTCAAGATATAGCCTGAGAATATGTATTGGTAATATATCCTGGGTCAGGATATAATTGAAATGTATGTCTTGTGAATATATCCTTGTTCAAGATAAAGTGGAAAGATATATCTTGGTTCAGCATCTAATTGTAATATTCATGATATGGTTAAAATAGATCTTGGTTCAGGATTTAGTGGAAAGATATGTGTGACTCCATACTATGACATTGGTAAACAGAATTTGTTAGAGGAGAATGGAATTCATTGTCAATAAAGTTACAATGAAGAGTCAAGAGAAAGAGGGAGGAAGGCAGGGAGAGGAGAAGAGGAAAACAGGGAGAGAGGAAGAGAAGGAGAGAAACAACAAAGAACTTGGTGAACTCTTGTCTGTGAAAGTGGGGTGGGAGAGATGTTTGATATCACATGCAGGGGTTTGACTGGCAGGGGATGGTAATACAGATGTGGGTGAGGTATGCAGATCAGGTGCAACTGGAGAGAGAAAAAGAGAAAGAGCAAAGAACTTTGTGAACTCTGGTGTTTGAAAGTAGGTTGGGAGAGATGTTTGATATCACATGCAGAGGTTTGACTAATACAGATGTAGGTGGGGCATGCAGATAAGGTGCAATTGGAGAGCAAAACAAAGAACTTTGTGAACTCTGGTTTTTGAAAGTGGATTGGACAACATGTTTGATATCACATGCAGGAGTTTGTCTGGCAGAGGATAGTAATGCAGATGTGGGTGGGGTTAGGCAGTAGCAAGGGTAAGGGTAACCCGTGAGGGTTATGGGTAGGGGTGCCTAAGGGTAAGGGTAGGGGTAGTATGTCAATAACCTGTGACCCTTGACCAGACCCTTCACCATTTTTGGTAAGACAGGGACTGGGCATCTAATAACTGTACAGTACCTCTAAGTATGAAAAAAAGTTGCCAATGTTGTTTTTTCTGTTTCAACATGGCAAAGCGGAAGGCCGCAGACAGCACGTCAACAAAATCATCAACAAAAACTACAAGCTCCCTTAAATCTCTCGCCGCCAAAGCAACCAGCTCTATCGGAAACCTCAAACGGAAAGCTATCGAGGCAATCAGCCCAAAGAAGAAACAAAAGAAGGCTGACAACGTACCAAAGAAGCCTGGGAAGTCAGGGACATCGTCAAATGCAAGTGTGGTTGAGATCAGTGATGACGAAGACGACAGCAGAAGTCAAGCGGGAGCAAGTGATGGCGAGAATTCTGAAGACGAGCTAAGTCAGTAAAAATTTGTGAGGAGCTTACAAGACTGACATCGTTATTTTCAGAGAGAATGAGCAAGGAATGGAAGTCACCTGTATACGCATTTTACAGACCAGTTCCAGCAATCAAGTATGTTGAAGGGAAGCATTGCCATGTCTTCAAATGCATGGGCCATGGGTGTAAGTACTCAGCACGTCGGTTTCTTCACACAAAGGATCGCACGTCAACCAGCAACTTGATCAAACACGTGCGGACTTGTTGGGGCGAAGAGATATGGAAGGCCGCCCAGGATGCCAGTTCAGCCACAACTGCGAGGGAGGCCATAACGGAGCCCGTGCTGTCAACAGGGTCAATCACAGCCCACTTCGAGTGAAAAGGGAAAGGAAGCATTCGGTATATGCACCGTCAGCACACAAAAACTGAGATCAAGTTGGTAACTTACTTTATCCCTGCATACGGCACCTGACTACGACACATTTTCAGAGCCGAGATCGTTCGTTGGGTGTCTGAGAGCCTCCGTCCCTTCAAGATTGTGGCCGATCGTGGGTTTCAGTGTCTGATGAAAACAGGAAGGCCCGAAATATACATACCTTCGCCATCTATGGTCTCACGAGATGTCAAGTTGGTCTTTGCACGGTCACGGGAACGAATCGCGAAAATGCTACAGGTACGATGACATTAAACTCAATGCGATACATGAGATTTAAATAATGAACTTACAGGAACATGAGGGGAATATAAGCTTTGCAATGGACGCGTGGACTTCTCCAAACCACTATGCGTACGTCGCCGTGACAGCCCACTTGGAGGTGAACGGCGAGCCAATAACGATTGTCCTTGATGTTGTTGAGGTTCTAAAGGTAAGCTACATGACCAATCGAACAATCTACTCACCTAACACAAATCTTAGTCACACTCTGGCCTGAACTTGGCAGCTGCATTTGCGAGCATTCTGCGAGACTTCGGTATTGAGAACAAGGTGAGGAGGATCGGTTTGATGAAATCCGAATCACTTACTGTTGATGGCACGACCCCAGATCCTCAGCGTAACCTGCGACAATGCGTCAAACAACGCACTAGTGGCTACCACTAGTTATCATATAAAACAGGTAACTGCCTATAGGTCCCTGTGTATCCATCCACACTCTTTATGATAGGGAATCATTACTGTTACCATGTTTTTTCATTTTCATAAAGGCTGCGCTTTTTCATTAATTGTAGGCAGGGTTTTGGGCCTCCCTCATAAGACAGCCTGTGGTTATCATTACCAATTTCATATCTTTCCAAAGCCATATCATTGCAATTTTCATTAGTTATCTAGCCAGTATCATTGGATATTTCATTAGCTACATGAGTGATATCATTTTGCGATTTTCAATGGTTACTTTGGCAATATCATTGGAAATTTCATAAGCTACTTGGGCAATATCATTGTGCTTTTCATAAATTATCTTGCCAGTATCATTGGAAATTTCATTAGCTATTTGGGCGACATCATTGCAATTTTCATTAGCTACTTGGGCAATATCATTGCGATTTTCATAAATTATGTGGCCAGTATCATTGGAAATTTCATTAGCTGGTTGTGCAATATCATTGGCAATTTCATTAGCTGGTTGTGTGATATCATTGGCAATTTCATTAGGTATTTGGGCGACATCATTGCGATTTTCATTAGCTACTTGGGCAATATCATTGTGATTTTCATAAATTATATGGCCAGTATCATTGGAAATTTCATTAGCTGGTTGTGCAATATCATTGGCAATTTCATTAGCTACTTGGGCGACATCATTGTGATTTTCATAAATTATGTGACCAGTATCATTGGAAATTTCATTAGCTGGTTGTGCGATATCATTGGCAATTTCATTAGCTACTTGGGCAATATCATTGTGCTTTTCATAAATTATCTTGCCAGTATCATTGGAAATTTCATTAGCTGGTTGTGCAATATCATTGGCAATTTCATTAGCTACTTGGGTGACATCATTGCGATTTTCATTAGCTACTTGGGCAATATCATTGGCAATATCATTAGCAATATCATTGGCAGTATCATTAGCAATATCATTGGAAATTTCACTTGTGTAAGAGGCCATTGCAAGCATGGCAGAAACGAGTCCTCCTTTTTTTGCAAAGGCAATAGAAACCAATTTCTACTTTTTCTCCTTTTTTCTGTTTTTCTGGGTACATTTTTATCACAAACAAACAAGTAAATGTTTCTATATAAGTCTTCTTTTGGATTCTAAACAAATTACCCCAGCATCATCATCATCAATGAAAACATTTCTATGTTTTTCTCATTTTTTGCTGATTTTCTGATTATATGCAAGTAGGTTACCATATTTGGAAGTCTACCCTAAAGCCTGAAACTGTTACCTAACATCATTACTAACAATAAGCACCATTCTTCAATTTTCACTCATTTCTTTGACATTTTATGACTATTTTAAATGGATTACCATATTTGGATGTCTGCTCTGTACCCTGAACACTTTAGCAAACTTATACTACAAAGTTTACTGATATACAATAAAAGACTGCAGATGTCAAACATAGACTACAAAGTTAGCTTATCTCTACAACAGCAGCACTTTACAGTGTAGTGCTACAACTTCCATTTGTTGAATATTTTTTGTAAGTGGTCATGTGACCATTATCCCAACATCCCATTACATGGGCCCTAATAGACAAATTATTCTGTGCTTTGTTTTCTCCAATTTTTAGTCAAAGTAGATGATATTGTCTTTTTTTGTATGGACTCTGAAGATAGTGCATGACATTCTATATACCATTCAAACTTTTTTTTTCAATTTTTTCACTATTTTCTTACATTTTTTTGATCTATTACCATATTTGGAACTGGACCCTTGACCCTGACAACATTACCAAACATTATCAGAGCAATGAGCACCATCCACCATTTTTTTCTGATTTTTTTGCCCATTTTCTAGCTATTTTTTGTTATATTACCATATTTAGAACTAGACTCTGGACCCTGACGATGTTACCCAATGATATCGCCAGCAATAAGCACCATGTCCCATTTTTTTCTGATTCTTGACCATATTACTCTATTTGGAACTAGAACCTGGACTCTGACAATGTTACTCAATGTTATCACTGGCAATAAGCACCATCCTCCATTTCTTTCTGATTTTCTAACAGTTTTCTGGCCTTTTTTGGATATATGACCATATTCAGAACTAGACCCTGACAACATTACCCAATGTTATTACTGCAATGGGTGCCATCCCCCATTTATTTCTGATTTTCTAGCTATTTTCTGGCTATTTTTAGGTGTATATTATTCTATTTAGAACTAGACTCTAGACCCTGACAATATTACCCAAGGTTATGTCTGGCAATAAGCACCATGACTTATTTCTTTCTGATTTTCTGACTATTTTCTGACTATTTCATCATATTGGGACTATCCTCTGAACTCTGACAACATTACCCAAGGTTATCACCACTATCCTCCATTTTTTTCTGATTTTCTGGCCATTTTCTGGATATTTTTGGCTATTTCAGCATATTTGGAAATGCACCCTAGACCCTGAAAACAACCTCCAATATCATTACCAGCAGCTTACCCAATGTTATCATCAGCAATAAGCACCATCCTCCATTTCTTTCTCATTTTCTAACAGTTTCTGGCTTTTTTGGAGATATTACCAAATTCAGAACTGGACCCTGACAACATTACCTAATGTTATCACTGCAATGGGTGCCATCCCCCATTTTTTTCTGATTTTCTAGCTATTTTCTGGCTATTTTTGAGTTTATATTATTCTATTTAGAACTAGACTCTAGACCCTGACAATCACTTCAGGCAGCGACGGATATGAAGGGCCACATAGGTGTAAACATAGACACTAAAAACTGGAGAATAGACAAAACCCAGTGTTCCCCTAACATATTTGCTCTCATTTTCTAAGTTTGGTGATGGAATTGTATATCCAACATATGCATAAAACAAACTTACAATAAAAAAAAGGATCAGATCCAAAAAATGACTGAACAAATATGATCTAAATTCATATTTAGAATTTGCCGAACTTCCTGGGCCAAGATTTTGGCGTATTCTAAATATGAGCTCAGATCATATTTAATTGTTCATTTTTTGGATCTGATCCCTTTTTTTATTGTAAGTTTGTTTTATGCATATGATACATGTACAATTCCATCACCAAACTTAGAAATTGAGAGTAAATATACCAGGACAAAAGGGATTTTAGTGTATTCCACAGTTTTGAGAGCATATGTTTATACATATGTAGCCCTACATATTCGTCGCTGTCTCAAGTGAATATTACCCAAGGTTATGTCTGGCAATAAGCACCATCCCTCATTTCTTTCTGATTTTCTGGCTATTTCTGGTTATATTACCATGATGGGACTATCCTCTGAACCCTGACAACATTACCCAAGGTTATCACCACTATCCTCCATTTTTTTATGATTTTCTGGCTATTTCCTGGATATTTTTGGCTATTTTACTATATTTGGAAATGTGCCCTGGACCCTGAAACAACCTCCAACATCATTACCAGCAGTAAACACCACCCTCAATTTTTTCTGATTTCTCTGCCATTTTATTGCTATTTTACCTGTGAAAAAGCACATATTTCCTTATTTAGAAATGTGCCCTGGCCACCATCAGTGAGCAACACCCCAACACCATCAGTCATTTTCTCTGATTTTATGCTCATTTATTGTTATGTCTTCATTGAAAAAGCTTGCATTGGCTTGATTTGTGCACACATATGTCTATTTGTGCATACAGCTTTTATTACATAATATACTCAAAAACACACTATATTTTTTCTTGGTTTTTTTTTCATTTAGTTTAGATTTTATGTTGGTGAGCTTCAGATTTCTCTTTGAAAATGTATGTTTATTTTAAATTTGACCTTCTTACATAATATGTTTCAATAAATTGTATACAATCATGACTCCTGAAATTTTACATTTTTTCTGCATTTTATTTCATCAGGATTGGACTTGATTTGGTAAAGTTATGCATTTTTCTTTAGGCAACACTGGGAACTCAAGAAGCAATGACGCACGAACATTTCCCGATCGTTTGATGGGGGACAGTTTCGTGCGTCATAGTAGATCTCTGATCACTTACCATTTTCGGTAATAAATAAAGATTCATGTATAACTCAGTGAGTTTTGATCCAAATGACATGATTTTTTTTGTAACAGGTACTCCTCATTTCCGTGGTCATGGTGATGTTATGTTCCTGGTAAAAAAATACAATTAAATGGTTGAAAAAACGACATGGATCATCTCTGATCTATTGTGCTCTTGGCATCACTAATTCTAATGATGCACAAAACTTCCCCCATCAAATGATTGGAAAATGTTTATGTATCATAAAATCATGAGATTTGTACCAAGGCTGTGTGGCCATCATGGATTCCGATGACGCACGAACCTTCCCCCCATCAAATGATCGGGAAATGTTCGTGCGTCATTGATTCTTGCTCTTCACTCCAAGGCTGTGCAACTTCAACTTCCCACAGCACCCTCTCTTTCGCTGTGTGCGCCTTGTCATTTGCTGCACACTCTTCATTGTCTTGGCCAGTCAAAACAATTCATACAACATATCTACCACATGTTGTCTGTCTTGTTTGCATGCTTGTCACTGTCTTGGCTAGCCCAAATGATTTGAGTGCCACATGTCTACCACATTCATCTCACAGATCAATACACCAGCTTGACCGTACGATCTCTGTGCACCCATCATCGTCTTGGCTGCATGCTATTAATATATGATGTAGGTCCATTTAGATGTCGCTTTCAAAGCGAGTCTCTTCATGAACTCAAAGAACTTGTAACAAGGCAGGCAGTGGTCTATCGATGGTGATACCATCAAAACAGATCAGGATGCACAGATTGAAGTTTTAGATCTGAGTTATCAGATCTTGTTCTTTTGACACATCACAGATTTCTATGACGCACGAAACTTTCCCCCATCAAATGATCGGGAAATGTTCGTGCATCATCATTTTTTGAACTTGCTCATGTGGCTGTGTGTAATTCATTTTGCTGGTGCATTGCTGTCTTGGCTAGTCCAAACACAATGAAAGTTCTCTGTCAATGCGGCTTCGATTTTCATGATCTTGAGCTCGTTTGGATAGCCCCACACTCTGTGAAGATGCTCCCCAAAACCGTTTACAAAATGGTTGAGGTTGCGGGGAGCTAGGTCAGTTTCCATTTGCGCTCTTTTGCCCTTATGCTCACAACTCCCCAGGACCTCAATCTGCTTCGATTTTTGTGATCAAGGACTCGTTCGGATACCCCTACACTCCGCTAAGACGCTCCCCAAAACCGCTTACAAAACGGGTGAGATCTCGTGGAGCTAGGTCAGTTTCCATTTTCGCTCGTTTGCCCTTATGCTCACAACTCCCCAGGACCCAAATCTGCTTCGATTTTTGTGATCGAAGACTCGTTCGGATACCCCTACACTCCGTGAAGAGGCACCCGAAAACCGCTCACAAAACGGTTGATGTCTCATGGAGCTAGGTAAGTTTGTATTTTCGCTCTTTTTCCCCTTGTGCTCACAACTGCCCAGGACCTCAATCTGCTTCGATTTTCGTGATCGAAAACTCGTTCGGATACCCCTTCACTCCGGGAAGATGCTCCCAAAAACCGCTTACAAAATGGCTTAGGTCTCGTAGAGCTAGGTAAGTTTGTATTTTCGCTATTTTGCCCCTTGTGCTCACTACTGCCTAGGACCTCAATCTGCTTCGATTTCCGTGATCGAAGACTCGTTCGGATACCCCTACACTCCGCAAAGACGCTCCTCAAAACCGCTTACAAAACGGCTGAGGTCTTGTGGAGCTAGGTCAGTTTCCATTTTCGCTCTTTTGCCCTTATGCTCACAACTCCCCAGGACCTCAATCTGCTTCAATTTTCGTGATCAAAGACTCGTTCGGATACCCCTCCACTCCGTAAAGACGCTCTCCAAAACCGCTTACAAAACGGTTGAGGTCTCGTGGAGCTAGGTGAGTGTGTATTTTCGCTTTTTTGCATATATGCTCACAACTCCCCAGGGCCTCAATCTGCTTCGATTTTTGTGATCGAAGACTCGTTCGGATACCCCTTCACTCCGGGAAGATGCTCCCGAAAACCGCTTACAAAACGGGTGAGGTCTTGTGGAGCTAGGTAAGTTTGTATTTTCGCTATTTTGCCCCTTGTGCTCACTACTGCCTAGGACCTCAATGTGCTTCGATTTTCGTGATCGAAGACTCGTTCGGATACCCCTACACTCCGCAAAGACGCTCCTCAAAACCGCTTACAAAATGGCTTAGGTCTCGTAGAGCTAGGTAAGTTTGTATTTTCGCTATTTTGCCCCTTGTGCTCACTACTGCCTAGGACCTCAATCTGCTTCGATTTTTGTGATCAAGGACTCGTTCGGATACCCCTACACTCCACTAAGACGCTCCCCAAAACCGCTTACAAAACGGGTGAGATCTCGTGGAGCTAGGTCAGTTTCCATTTTCGCTCTTTTGCTCTTATGCTCACAACTCCCCAGGACCCAAATCTGCTTCGATTTTTGTGATCGAAGACTCGTTCGGATACCCATACACTCCGTGAAGAGGCACCCGAAAACCGCTCACAAAACGGTTGATGTCTTATGGAGCTAAGTATGTTTGTATTTTCGCTCTTTTTCCCCTTTTGCTCACAACTGCCCAGGACCTCAATCTGCTTCGATTTTCGTGTTCGAAGGCTCGTTCGGATACCCCTACACTCCGCAAAGACGCTCCTCAAAACCGCTTACAAAACGGCTGAGGTCTTGTGGAGCTAGGTCAGTTTCCATTTTCGCTCTTTTGCCCTTATGCTCACAACTCCCCAGGACCTCAATCTGCTTCAATTTTCGTGATCAAAGACTCGTTCGGATACCCCTCCACTCCGTAAAGACGCTCTCCAAAACCGCTTACAAAACGGTTGAGGTCTCGTGGAGCTAGGTGAGTGTGTATTTTCGCTTTTTTGCATATATGCTCACAACTCCCCAGGGCCTCAATCTGCTTCGATTTTTGTGATCGAAGACTCGTTCGGATACCCCTTCACTCCGGGAAGATGCTCCCGAAAACCGCTTACAAAACGGGTGAGGTCTTGTGGAGCTAGGTAAGTTTGTATTTTCGCTATTTTGCCCCTTGTGCTCACTACTGCCTAGGACCTCAATGTGCTTCGATTTTCGTGATCGAAGACTCGTTCGGATACCCCTACACTCCGCAAAGACGCTCCTCAAAACCGCTTACAAAATGGCTTAGGTCTCGTAGAGCTAGGTAAGTTTGTATTTTCGCTATTTTGCCCCTTGTGCTCACTACTGCCTAGGACCTCAATCTGCTTCGATTTTTGTGATCAAGGACTCGTTCGGATACCCCTACACTCCACTAAGACGCTCCCCAAAACCGCTTACAAAACGGGTGAGATCTCGTGGAGCTAGGTCAGTTTCCATTTTCGCTCTTTTGCTCTTATGCTCACAACTCCCCAGGACCCAAATCTGCTTCGATTTTTGTGATCGAAGACTCGTTCGGATACCCATACACTCCGTGAAGAGGCACCCGAAAACCGCTCACAAAACGGTTGATGTCTTATGGAGCTAAGTATGTTTGTATTTTCGCTCTTTTTCCCCTTTTGCTCACAACTGCCCAGGACCTCAATCTGCTTCGATTTTCGTGTTCGAAGGCTCGTTCGGATACCCCTACACTCCGTGAAGACGCTCCTCAAAACCGCTTACAAAACAGTTGAGGTCTCATGGAGCTAAGTATGTTTGTATTTTCGCTCTTTTTCCCCTTGTGCTCACAACTGCCCAGGACCTCAATCTGCTTCGATTTTCGTGATCGAAAACTCGTTCGGATACCCCTTCACTCCGGGAAGATGCTCCCGAAAACCGCTTACAAAACGGGTGAGGTCTTGTGGAGCTAGGTAAGTTTGTATTTTCGCTATTTTGCCCCTTGTGCTCACTACTGCCCAGGACCTCAATCTGCTTCAATTTTCGTGATCAAAGACTCGTTCGGATACCCCTCCACTCCGTAAAGACGCTCTCCAAAACCGCTTACAAAACGGTTGAGGTCTCGTGGAGCTAGGTGAGTGTGTATTTTCGCTTTTTTGCATATATGCTCACAACTCCCCAGGGCCTCAATCTGCTTCGTTTTCTGTGGTCAAGGGCTCGTTCGGATACCTCCACACTCCGTGAAGACGCTCCCCAAAGCCGCTTACAAAAAGGTTGAGGTCTCATGGAGCTAGGTGAGTGTGTATTTTCGCTTTTTTGCCCATATGCTCACAGCTCCCCAGGGCCTCAATATGCCCCATTTTCTGTGATTGAGGGCTCGTTCGGATACCCACACACTTCCTAAAAATATGCCACAAAAATTGTCATGACCTTAATCATTATATTTTCAATGTAAAGAACTATAGTTACATAAATGTGAAAATAGAGGCAATATAATCATATGTTACAGTCTGACAGTCAAATAGGGCAGTCCCTCAGCTACCTACATTAATGACAACTTGGGTAGGACTAAAAGCAAGTGATAAGTAAGGAATAGTAAAGTAGACTAGCAAAGCCGTCAATGCCAAGCAGGCAGCTGATCGTGGGAAGAAATCACTTTCGTGGGAGAAAGTCAAATTTCAGCGTTACCGCGCTGAAAAAAGTCTTGATATCCCGGGTAATAAACGAGTCTCTTCGTAAACTCAGAGGACTCGTAATTAGCTACTTGGGCAACATCATTGTGATTTTCATTAGTTACTTGGGCAATATCATTGTGATTTTCATTAGCTACTTGGGCAATATTATTGGCAATTTCATTAGCTCCTTTGGCAATATCATTGTGATTTTCATTAGCTACTTGGGCAACATCATTGCGATTTTCATTAGCTACTTGGGCAATATTATTGGCAATTTTTAGTAATCAGGAGAGTGGTCACATGACCAAACTCCAAAAGGGGTCAAAAAACCAAAGTTGTAGCCCTGCACTATAGCTTCCCATATCTGTTTGAATTATGTTCTGAAGTGCTCCCATTGTGGAGATATGAGGTAAAGGCATTTCAAAAGTGTCGTGTTTTTTTTTGTTTTTTGTGTTTTTCTCCATGAAAACAAAACCAAATAACATGATTTCAGTATATTTAGAAAGCTAAAAGAAAGGGCTACAATTATTGTATCGTGGGAAAAATGACCAAAAAAGGAAGGTGCATGCCCTACTATAAGAGTCAGATATAGATTTACTGATAAACTACAAAAAAGTCGGACTTAGACCACACAGTTTACTGATACCCTATAAAAGACTACAAAAGTTGGACTTAGACTATAAAGTTTGCTGATAGACTACAAAAGTTGAACTTAGACTACAAAGTTTACTAATACACTACAAAAGACTACCAAATTTACTGATAGACTACAAAGTTTACTGATAGACTATAAAAGACTACAAAAGTCGGACTTAGACTACAAAAGCTTGGATTTAGACTACAAAGTTAGAGTTAAGGTCAGAAGGTTATCTTGACTACAGAGTTTGTAGTGTCCACTTTTTGTCATTAGAAAAGTTGTGTAGTGTCCGCTTTTTCATTAGAAAAGTTTGTAGTGTCCGCTTTTTGAGACTACAAAAGTTTGTAGTGTGCGCTTTTTCATTAGAAAGTATATAGTGACTGCTTTTTGAGACTACAAAAGGTTGTAGTGTGCGCTTTTTCATTAGAAAAGTTTGTAGTGTCCGCTTTTTTTGTCATTAGAAAGGTTTGTAGTGTCTGCTTTTTCATTAGAAAAGTTGGTAGTGTCTGCTTTTTGAGACTCCAAAATCTTGTAGTGTGTGCCTTTTCATTGGAAGAGTGTGTAGTGTCTACTTTTTCACTTAAAAAAGTTTGTAGTTGACATGTAGTTTATGGTGTCTCTATCTGTGTTATGGGGATGAGGTTGAAGGATTGCCATCATATGCCAGTGCTGCAGCATTAGTTTTTGGCATCATGCACAAGTTGTCTTTCACATTAGGAAAAGCCTTTCATATTGATACCTCATGTAAGGATATGGCTGAATGATTGACATGACTTTACATATTGCTATTGCCACATCATCAGTCTTTCACATCATGCCCAAGTTCGCTTTCAAGCTAGAGGAGGCTATTCATGTTGATACCTACTCAATACATAGTCAACCTACAACATGACCTGACTTATAGACACCTCCAAGGATGAATCAACCGATCATCCTATAGCCCTTAAAGAGCTGCATTAAAGTTGACTATGTTTGGGACAGTGTGAAAGCCAACTTGGTCATGATGTCAAGACTGGTGATGTCATGTCAATCCTTCAGCCATATCCCCACATGAAGTTACAATTATGTTTTAAGATATGACAGTAGGTAGTAATATTAAAGACTAAGAATGGCCTTTTGTGAAAGACAACTTTTGGATGATGTCAAAAACTAATGCTGCAGCACTGGCATATGATGGCAATCCTTCAACCTCATCCCCATAACACAGATAGAGACACCATAAACTACATGTCAACTACAAACTTTTTTAAGTGAAAAAGTAGACACTACACACTCTTCCAATGAAAAGGCACACACTACAAGATTTTGGAGTCTCAAAAAGCAGACACTACCAACTTTTCTAATGAAAAAGCAGACACTACAAACCTTTCTAATGACAAAAAAAGCGGACACTACAAACTTTTCTAATGAAAAAGCGCACACTACAACCTTTTGTAGTCTCAAAAAGCAGTCACTATATACTTTCTAATGAAAAAGCGCACACTACAAACTTTTGTAGTCTCAAAAAGCGGACACTACAAACTTTTCTAATGAAAAAGCGGACACTACACAACTTTTCTAATGACAAAAAGTGGACACTACAAACTCTGTAGTCAAGATAACCTTCTGACCTTAACTCTAACTTTGTAGTCTAAATCCAAGCTTTTGTAGTCTAAGTCCAACTTTTGTAGTCTTTTATAGTCTATCAGTAAACTTTGTAGTCTATCAGTAAATTTGGTAGTCTTTTGTAGTGTATTAGTAAACTTTGTAGTCTAAGTTCAACTTTTGTAGTCTATCAGCAAACTTTATAGTCTAAGTCCAACTTTTGTAGTCTTTTATAGGGTATCAGTAAACTGTGTGGTCTAAGTCCGACTTTTTTGTAGTTTATCAGTAAATCTATATCTGACTCTTATAGTAGGGCATGCACCTTCCTTTTTTGGTCATTTTTCCCACGATACAATAATTGTAGCCCTTTCTTTTAGCTTTCTAAATATACTGAAATCATGTTATTTGGTTTTGTTTTCATGGAGAAAAACACAAAAAACAAAAAAAAACACGACACTTTTGAAATGCCTTTACCTCATATCTCCACAATGGGAGCACTTCAGAACATAATTCAAACAGATATGGGAAGCTATAGTGCAGGGCTACAACTTTGGTTTTTTGACCCCTTTTGGAGTTTGGTCATGTGACCACTCTCCTGATTACTAAAAATTGCCAATAATATTGCCCAAGTAGCTAATGAAAATCGCAATGATGTTGCCCAAGTAGCTAATGAAAATCACAATGATATTGCCAAAGGAGCTAATGAAATTGCCAATAATATTGCCCAAGTAGCTAATGAAAATCACAATGATATTGCCCAAGTAACTAATGAAAATCACAATGATGTTGCCCAAGTAGCTAATGAAATTTCCAATGATATTGCTAATGATACTGCCAATGATATTGCTAATGATATTGCCAATGATATTGCCCAAGTAGCTAATGAAAATCGCAATGATGTCACCCAAGTAGCTAATGAAATTGCCAATGATATTGCACAACCAGCTAATGAAATTTCCAATGATACTGGCAAGATAATTTATGAAAAGCACAATGATATTGCCCAAGTAGCTAATGAAATTGCCAATGATATCGCACAACCAGCTAATGAAATTTCCAATGATACTGGTCACATAATTTATGAAAATCACAATGATGTCGCCCAAGTAGCTAATGAAATTGCCAATGATATTGCACAACCAGCTAATGAAATTTCCAATGATACTGGCCATATAATTTATGAAAATCACAATGATATTGCCCAAGTAGCTAATGAAAATCGCAATGATGTCGCCCAAATACCTAATGAAATTGCCAATGATATCACACAACCAGCTAATGAAATTGCCAATGATATTGCACAACCAGCTAATGAAATTTCCAATGATACTGGCCACATAATTTATGAAAATCGCAATGATATTGCCCAAGTAGCTAATGAAAATTGCAATGATGTCGCCCAAATAGCTAATGAAATTTCCAATGATACTGGCAAGATAATTTATGAAAAGCACAATGATATTGCCCAAGTAGCTTATGAAATTTCCAATGATATTGCCAAAGTAACCATTGAAAATCGCAAAATGATATCACTCATGTAGCTAATGAAATATCCAATGATACTGGCTAGATAACTAATGAAAATTGCAATGATATGGCTTTGGAAAGATATGAAATTGGTAATGATAACCACAGGCTGTCTTATGAGGGAGGCCCAAAACCCTGCCTACAATTAATGAAAAAGCGCAGCCTTTATGAAAATGAAAAAACATGGTAACAGTAATGATTCCCTATCATAAAGAGTGTGGATGGATACACAGGGACCTATAGGCAGTTACCTGTTTTATATGATAAAAGTGGTAGCCACCAGTCAACAACGACACGATGTGCAGCGAACTCGAGGACCTCCTCCCAAAGTTTTCCGCCACCAACTGCACTCGCTGTTTCACCCACATCATCAACCTCGTTGTGAAATCGATGCTAAAGCAATTCGACATCGCAAAGAAAACAGCCACGGACGATGATCTGTCAGACGAGGAGTGAGAGCTCTTGAATCTTGCAAATGGGATCGATGCCGAAGAAGTTGCGACGCTGGAGGAATCGGATCCCAAAGATGATGACATCACAGCCGATGACGACCTCGAGGGATGGGTTGACGAAGTCGAGGCCTTGACAGAAGAAGAACGCGCTGCCTTGCAGGAAGAAATCTGGCCTGTTAGTCGTGTTCTTGTCAAGGTGTGCATCCCATAAACTAGACTTCATACCTGCTCATAAACCTCCCCAACATCTTTAGCTCAGAAAGCTCGCTTTCAAAGTTATCCACTCAACTATGGCTTTGTTACCTGCTTGGAAGGCGATCCTAGAAGAACACAACATGGTGATCAGAATTATCCCACGCAACGTATCAACACGATGGAACTCAACTTTTGACATGCTCGCATTTGCTGTGAGTCATCGGAAAGCGATCACGGCACTCACTTCAGATGTCGACAATGATTTGTGGGACTTTGAGCTCTCGGCGGCTGAGTGGGGGATTGCTGTTGAGCTTCGTGATACTCTCAAGGTGAGTTACTTTCCATTTCTCACGCACAGCAACTGAGTGCTTCTTTCCCTTTCCTCTCCCACAACGTTTCACTTATCCTATGACGTTCAACCCCTCGCGTAGCTTTTGAAAGACGCAACCCTCGTTTTCTCTCGTGGAACACCCAATCTCGCCACCGTCATTCCCGCGATGGACCACATCGACACTGTCTTTACTGCCGCTGTCCGTCCAAACTCCAAAATGAACACTGCAATCTGCGCCGCTATCATCACCGCAAAAAAAACTCTCAACCGTTACTACTCATACACGGACTTCTCTGACAACTACAGAATAGCGATGAGTACGTTCCTTCTTTACTCACATTTGCTGTTGACTGACTTCATGTATCAACAGTTTTACACCCACGTCACAAACTCGAATATTTCAAGGCGGCCGGGTGGGAACAGACCTGGATCAACACTGCCGAGGAACTGGTATGCGACGAATTCGATCGGAACTACTCCTGCCCAAAAAAAGTAATGGGCAACATTGAAATAGCTTGTTCTCACTCAAATCAGCACCAAATGACTCCAAATAAGTTGTAGACATAGAAATTAGGTCCACCAGGTCTTGAATCTGAGGGCAGAAAATTACCAAATAAGGAAATATCGTAGATATTGTCTCTACAGTAGATGTTGCAGAACACAAGCATGCTAGGAGATTTTTTGTAGCAAAATTTATGTACACCACTCAAAAGGGGTTGAAAAATAGAGTGGAATCCATCTTTGGTTCATGCAATTTGGTCAAGATTTGAGCTCACAATTGCCTCTTGAAAGTGGGGCTCTGAAGGCAATTTTGGTGATTTCAGGCAATTTTCCCTAATTTTCACAGGTTTGAGGAGACAATTGTGAGCTCAAATCTTGACCAAATTGCATGAACCAAAGATGGATTCTACTCTATTTTTCAACCCCTTTTGAGTGGTGTACATAAATTTTGCTACAAAAAATCTCCTAGCATGCTTGTGTTCTGCAACATCTACTGTAGAGACAATATCTACGATATTTCCTTATTTGGTAATTTTCTGCCCTCAGATTCAAGACCTGGTGGACCTAATTTCTATGTCTACAACTTATTTGGAGTCATTTGGTGCTGATTTGAGTGAGAACAAGCTATTTCAATGTTGCCCATTACTTTTTTTGGGCAGGAGTACGCCCACCTCAAGGTACCAAATGAGCAGGAAGAAATCTTGAGTAAAGATGGTCATGACTCTGATACAGTGCGTAAAACTCACCTTTCTTTTCTTTTCAAGTCACGACTTTTGACTCAGGAATCATCGTCTTCAAAAAACATCTTCGACAACCCCCCCACATTTGCTCCTCTTAGAAAAACTGCCTTGGCCGACGAAATCCAGCTTTACTTGACAACTGAGTGCGAAAACGTGAAGAATGTGATTCAGTGGTGGTACGAAAAGCGGAAGACGTACCCTCGCTTGTATAGAATGGCGTTGGACTTCTTGAGCATTCCTGGTTTGTCATCCCACCCCTCCTTCCCTCCCTTTGCACTAACTTGGTTTGTTAGCAACCTCTGTTGACATTGAACGGCTGTTCAGCCGTGGTCACCTCGTTCTCTCTCACACCCGCAGCCGTCTTTCTGTTGCATCAACTCGTGCGCTCTTGTGCCTTGGCTCATGGAGCCTCATGGGTTTGGTTCGGGATGAGGACATCTCAGCTGTAGCGCGGCTGGATGAGGTGGAGGCTCGCGTTGAGCTGGAGAAGCTGGGTACCATCCTTAAAACACATCGAGGGTAGTATATAGTCTATATAGAATTATTCTACGTACTTAGAGGCATTATTGAGAACCCGTCTGGATACCCCTACCCCCATAAACCCGTACATACCCTTGTTAATCTTACCCATGGGTCTAGAGGGTATGACCCTCAAGGGTAAGGGTATGGGTAGAGACTGTGATACCCACGGGAGTACCCATGCTATTGCCTAGGTGGGGTATGCAGATAAGGTGCAAATGGAGATCTCAGAGCTGAAGTAGAGGCAGAAGTGGAGGGGATTTCTAAGCAGCTAAAAATTCCATACTGCAAACTGTATCTATAGTGTCAAAGTGGATAATACTTAAGCAACTCAGGAATCTTGGACTGAATAGCTTCAAGGTGAATATACATGTCATTGAGGCCCAAAATTGTTGAAGGAGAATGAATGAATCTGTAATGCAAACTGTATTCATAGTGTGATTGGAAGTGGATGATACTTAAGCAACTTAGGTATATCACAGATGCTATTGATGCCCCTTATTGCTACATACATACTGGGAGCACAAGCTAGACATAGTGCCAAAACCCCTGGAAGTCATTGCAGAATCTTCCAGAATATATACCTCAGACAGCAAAAAAAAAAAACAAGGTTTTTGCTGAAACTAGGACCCCTGACACCCCTACAGACCAGAAAAATATATCCTTACCACATCTGTATCACAAAATATATCCTAAGGCCAAGACAGGGCAAAAATATATTTCTAAGGTGTGACAGTGACATTTCAGGGTCCACTCACCAAAAATATATCCTTACTGCATTTCACTTGCAAAATATATTTTGGTGGTGTGACACAGACATTATAATTTTTGTGTGACATTTCAGGGTCCATGTGTCAAAAATATATTTTAGATTTCAGGGCTTTCTAGGACCCATATATATCTAGAATATAGGTATGGTCCATGACATTTAGTCATGTAACTTACATGGAGTTTGCATGACTAATAGTCAGTTGGCACTGGGTGACTGAAGTGAGGTCAGGGTGATTGGACAAGGCTGAAAGGATTTCTTCAAGTGAGCAAGTAACATGACTGAAAAAAACGAGCACATACCTCTGTAAGTAGCATATTCTCGTATATTAAAAGGTGAGTTGATATGTAGTGAAGATATATATATTGATATTGTAAATATATATATGCATTTGAAAAAGATATAAAAGATATATCCTGCCTCAGGATATATGTCTTGTGAATATATCCTGAGGCAGAATATATGTCATCTGAAGATATTGTTCAAAAATATATCCTGAGGCAGGATATATGTCTTGTGAATATATCCTTGGTAAGATAAAGTAGAAAGATATATCTTGGTTCAGCATCTAATTGAAATATTTGGGAGGAAGAAAGGAAAAGAAGGAGAGGAACAACAAAGAACTTGGTGAACTCTTTGTCCATAAATTTACAATCAAAACTCAGGAGAAAGAGAGAGGAAGGCAGGGAGAGAAAGAAGAGGAGGAGAGGAAGAAAGGAAGAGAAGGAGAGAAACAACAATGAACTTGGTGAACTTGGTGAGGTTTTTGTCCATAAATTTACAATCAAACTCAAGAGAAAAAGGGAGGAAGGCAGAAAGGAAGAGAAGGAGAGAAGCAACCTTTAAAGAACTTGGTGAAGTTTTTGTTAATACAGATGTGGGTGGGGTATGCAGATATGGTGCAATTGGAGAGAGAAGAAGAGAAAGATCAAAGCACTTTGTCAACATGCTGTTAATACAGATGTATGCAGATATGGTGCAATTGGAGAGAGAAGAAGAGAAAGATCAAAGCACTTTGTCAACTTGCTGTTAATACAAATGTATGCAGATATCATATGGTGCAATTGGAGAGAGAATAAGAGAAAGATCAAAGCACTTTGTCAATGTGCTGTTAATACAGATGTATGCAGATATGGTGCAATTGGAGAGAGAAGAAGAGAAAGATTGTCAACTCAGAGGGTGTTTCAAGGCAGCTAAAGAATTTCATAGTGCAAACTGTATCTATTGTGTCAAAGTGGATAATATTGAAGCAACTACTCAGGTAGGTTGCAGATGCTATTGATGCACCTTATTGCTACCTACATACTGGGAGGACAGACCAGACATACTGCCAAAACCCCTGGAAATCATTGCAGAATCTTCCAGAATATATATCCCAGACAGCAAAAAAATCACAAGTTTTTTTGGTGAAACTAGGACCCCTGACACCCCTACAGACCCAAAAAATATATCCTTACCACATCTGTCTCCCAAAATATATCCTAAGGCCAAGCCAGGACAAAAATATATTTCTAAGGTGTGACAGTGACATTTCAGGGTCCACTCACCAAAAATATATCCTTACTGCATTTCACTTACAAAATATATTTTGGGGTGTGACACAGACATTATAATTTTTGTGTGACATTTCAGGGTCCATGTCTCAAGAATATATTTTAGATTTCAGGGCTTTTTATGACCCATATATATCTAGAATCTAGATATGGTCCATGACATTTAGTCATGTAACTTATGTGGAGTTTGCATGACTAATAGTCAGTTGGTAGTGGGTGACTGAAGTGACGACAGAGAGAAAAAGGATTGGTGTAGGCATTTAGAGTGAGAATAGGCGATGGAAAAAGCAACTTTTCTCTGACAAGTGACTGACCAAGTGAGGTGAGGGAGCAGTAGGCAGAAAAAATTCCTTTGGATGTGATAGCATTGAGAGTGATGCTATACTGAGAGTGGAAAAGTGCCTTGATAGGATAGTTTGTTGTCGTAAAAACTGCAGTGATGTGGAGTGGAAGATTGTTTGGTCTGCTGAATGCATACCACTCAATGAGTGTAACCAAAGGGTTATGGTTTTTCCCTGTAATGCGACCCAATAGTTGAAGATGTTGGAAGAGTGATGCCGTTAAGGTGTTGTGATACTCATAGGGCAAATACAGAGTCATCTCAAGTGGACGAAAGGTGCTTGCCTCTGCGCCAATCATGGACAGTGCACATGAACCACCAATAATGGCTCCATAGAAGTTCATGACATGAAACAGCCTGTCCACGGATAGATGAAACTTGGAGATGAGGTTTCAGGTGCGGTTCTGAATGTAGCCTTTGATGTAATGGAAGTTGTAGCGGCAGGTTGCTGAGAGAGCCAGAAGCGACTCTAAGTTGCATTCCTTCACAATGAGAAGGTGAACCGCAGCAGGAAGAAATAAAAGCGAGTTGAGTCTGAAGGTTGGATTTTTAACTTTGACAACTGTTGAGATGTCAAAGACAACGAAGCAAAGCAAAAGCTATAAAAGTACCTGCTTGTAAATGAACAGAGTCACAGAGCTTGATAACTCCATCCTGAATAGTGATGTGCAGGCCCGGCTTGGCCTGAAAGCCACGGCTATGGCCCGGCTTTGGGTGGCTCAGGCTTGACTACATTCAAGCCTGAGCTTTTTACAAGGCTTCAGGCTGGCTCAGGCCTGGCCCAGGCTTAAGCCACGGCTTGTGTGCTAAAGTTGGAAAATACGCACAAACAATTAGTTTCTCGAAAACTTATCACAAGTTCTTCGGAATTTACGGTATGTATCCTCCTCCACTTTCCTCGAAGCTCCTGACCAGTCACCCTACAGTTCATCTCACATGTCATACTTCCCTATTGGCAGTCCAGGATGATACCCAACACCAATATTTTGAAGCTGTATGTTACCATGTTTTTGCGCACTCTCTAACTTATCAATGCGACATGTATAGAGAACGATCTGTCTTTCATAAACTCAGCATATGGAAGACAATTTGAAAATTCACTCAAAACCGACGTTCACTGGTTTTTATTGCAAGGGGTGGTCGAGAATGTACCAGAGTGCATTGTGCGATGGGAAAGTTTTGTCCAGTGCGTTACTTTTCAATTCCTAACTACTAAATCATACCAACCATACCTCTCCAAAGCAAGGTCCCACTGATCTTTGAGGCCATGGCTCAGGCCACGGCTCAAGGCTTCATGCATTGTGAGCCTGAGCCTTGGGCTTTCCTGGGCCATGACGACGGCCCAAGGAGGCCCGGCTTTGGGACGGCTGGCTCTGGCTGGCTTACGGCTTTGGGCCGGGCCTGGCACATCACTAATCCTGAATTTTCTGAAGGTCGGAGTCACTGGTGTTTGCAATATGAAGTAAAACCTCCAAAGATAGGTCAGTGACTGAGGGAACATCCTTGCCAGAGATTGGAGGTGGGGAGTTAACAGCACTGTCAAGTAAAATAGGAGACAAAAGGGCCTCCATATCGTTATGAGTAGCTGAATGATTGTTAAAGAATATGATGATATGAAAGCCAGATACACATACACCTGGGAGAGGAGGGTGTAGTGGCATCTGTATCTTGTAGTATGTATGTAAATTAATAGACGCTCACAATTCCAGATGAATATTTTGCTTACCAGATGCACCAAGAGAGGCAAATGTCTTTGCACACTTTGTGAGGATTGCCCTAGTTTTGGTTAATTGAATAACAATATACTTTCAAGTGTGGTAGAACTCACCAAATGGAAACTGAATGAAATGAGAGCTCATGATGTGAAGTTATGCATAAAGTGGGAGCTTGCCCAGATGTATGGCCTATATATAATGATGACCAATTGTTGACAAGGTCACCATAATCTAAGTCACCGGAGGTTAACATAGGGATTGTTTTAGTGAAAGAAGTTTCCATGGACAAAATACTCCATATAGATAAGTGCCAATAAGGTTGAATAGCCCCAAACTAAATATTGGATACGCTGTCTACCCTGAGGTAAATGTGAAACTACAGAGAATGAGGGCCAGTTGTCTGGCAATCAGGAATAACCAAGTGTGGTGAAATCGCTTACCTTCCAAGGAATAGAATTAGTAATTGTGTGGGAACCAAATTTAGAAAAACCCTTGAACTGTATTGCCCAGAAGGCTGTTGGAGTGAGAAGTTAAGAGCACCCATATAGTTTAGCAGACTTTTCCAATGGAATGTTGGTAAATGGTACCTTACTATCTAGATCCATGTTACACATATCACAAGATGGGTTACACACCAAGATTAGACTGTTGACCCACAACTACTATGCAATCAGAAATAACCAAGTGTGGCAAAATTGCTTACCTTCCAAGGAATTACGAGTCCTCTGAGTTTACGAAGAGACTCGTTTATTCCCCAGGATCTCAAGACTTTTTTCAGCGCGGTAACGCTGAAATTTGACTTTCTCCCACGAAAGTGATTTCTTCCCACGATCAGCTGCCTGCTTAGCATTGACGGCTTTGCTAGTTTACTTTACTATTCCTTACCTATCACTTGCTTTTAGTCCTATACAAGTTGTCATTAATGTAGGTGGTAGCTGAGGTACTGCCCTATTTGGCTGTCAGACTCTAACATATGAATATATTGCCTCTATTTCACATTTATGTAACAATAGTTCTTTATATTGAAGATATAATGATTAAGGACATGACAATTTTTGTGGCATATTTTTAGGAAGTGTATGGGTATCCGAACAAGCCCTCAATCACAGAAAATGGGGCATATTGAGGCCCTGGGGAGTTGTGAGCATATGGGCAAAAAAGCGAAAATACACACTGACCTAGCTCCACGAGACCTCAACCGTTTTGTAAGCGGTTTTGGGGAGCGTCTTCACGGAGTGTGGGGGTATCCAAACGAACCCTCGACCATGGAAAACGAAGCAGATTGAGGCCCTGGGGAGTTTTGAGCAGATAGGCAAAAAAGCGAAAATACACACTCACCTAGCTCCACGAGACCTCAACCGTTTTATAAGTGGTTTTGGGGAGCGTCTTCACGAAGTGTGGGGGTAACCGAACGAGTGCTTGATCACAAAAATCGAAGCAGATTGAGGTCCTGGGAAGTTGTCAGCACAAGGGGAAAAGGAGCGAAAAGACAAACTTACCTAGCTCCATGAGACCTCAACCGTTTGGTACGCGGTTTTTGGGAGCGTCTTCACGGAGTGTAGGGGTATCTGATTGAGTCCTTGATCGCAGAAATTGAAGCAGATTGAGGTCCTGGGGAGTTGTGAGCATAAGGGCAAAAGAGTGAAAATGGAAACTGACCTAGCTCCACAAGACCTCAACCGTTTTGTAAGCGGTTTGGGGGAGCGTCTTAGCGGAGTGTAGGGGTATCCGAACGAGTCCTTGATCACAAAAATCGGCGCAGATTGAGGTTCTGGGGAGTTGTGAGCACAAGGGCAAAAAAGCGATAATAGAAACTACCTAGCTCCACGAGACCTTAACCAGTTTGTAAGCGGTTTGGGGGAGCGTCTTAGCGGAGTGTAGGGGTATCCGAACGAGTTCTTGATCACAAAAATCGACCCAGATTGAGGTTCTGGGGAGTTGTGAGCACAAGGGCAAAAAAGCGATAATAGAAACTGACCTAGCTCCACGAGACCTTAACCATTTTGTAAGCTGTTTTGGGGAGCGTCTTAGCGGAGTGTAGGGGTATCCGAACGAGCCCTCGATCGCGAAAATCGAAGCAGATTGAGGTTCTGGGGAGTTGTGAGCATAAGGGCAAAAAAGCGATAATAGAAACTGACCTAGCTCCACAAGACCTCAACCGTTTTGTAAGCGGTTTGGGGGAGCGTCTTAGCGGAGTGTAGGGGTATCCGAACGAGTTCTTGATCATAAAAATCGACCCAGATTGAGGTTCTGGGGAGTTGTGAGCACAAGGGCAAAAAAGCGATAATAGAAACTGACCTAGCTCCACGAGACCTCAACCGTTTTGTAAGCTGTTTTGGGGAGCGTCTTAGCGGAGTGTAGGGGTATCCGAACGAGCCCTCGATCGCGAAAATCGAAGCAGATTGAGGTTCTGGGGAGTTGTGAGCATAAGGGCAAAAAAGCGATAATAGAAACTGACCTAGCTCCACAAGACCTCAACCGTTTTGTAAGCGGTTTGGGGGAGCATCTTAGCGGAGTGTAGGGGTATCCGAACGAGTCCTTGATCACAAAAATCGGCGCAGATTGAGGTTCTGGGGAGTTGTGAGCACAAGGGCAAAAAAGCGATAATAGAAACTACCTAGCTCCACGAGACCTTAACCAGTTTGTAAGCGGTTTTTGGGAGCGTCTTAGCGGAGTGTAGGGGTATCCGAACGAGTCCTTGATCACAAAAATCGACCCAGATTGAGGTTCTGGGGAGTTGTGAGCACAAGGGCAAAAAAGCGGTAATAGAAACTGACCTAGCTCCACGAGACCTTAACCATTTTGTAAGCTGTTTTGGGGAGCGTCTTAGCGGAGTGTAGGGGTATCCGAACGAGCCCTCGATCGCGAAAATCGAAGCAGATTGAGGTTCTGGGGAGTTGTGAGCATAAGGGCAAAAAAGCGATAATAGAAACTGACCTAGCTCCACAAGACCTCAACCGTTTTGTAAGCGGTTTGGGGGAGCGTCTTAGCGGAGTGTAGGGGTATCCGAACGAGTTCTTGATCACAAAAATCGACCCAGATTGAGGTTCTGGGGAGTTGTGAGCACAAGGGCAAAAAAGCGATAATAGAAACTGACCTAGCTCCACGAGACCTTAACCATTTTGTAAGCTGTTTTGGGGAGCGTCTTAGCGGAGTGTAGGGGTATCCGAACGAGCCCTCGATCGCGAAAATCGAAGCAGATTGAGGTTCTGGGGAGTTGTGAGCATAAGGGCAAAAAAGCGATAATAGAAACTGACCTAGCTCCACAAGACCTCAACCGTTTTGTAAGCGGTTTGGGGGAGCGTCTTGGCGGAGTGTAGGGGTATCCGAACGAGCCCTTGATCACAAAAATCGGCGCAGATTGAGGTTCTGGGGAGTTGTGAGCATAAGGGCAAAAAAGCGCAAATGGAAACTGACCTAGCTCCCCGCAACCTCAACCGTTTTGTAAACGGTTTTTGGGAGCATCTTCACAGAGTGTGGGGCTATCCAAACGAGCTCAAGATCATGAAAATCGAAGCCGCGTTGACAGAGAACTTTCATTGTGTTTGGACTAGCGAAGACGGCAATGTACCATTCCACCAACAAACTACACACAGCCACATGAGCAAGAGTCAAGACACACATTACAAGTTGACCAGATCCCCACCCAAATGAAATATTGCTGTGAGATGAATATGGTAGACATGTGGCACTCGAATTGTTTGGACTGGCCAAGACAATGACAAGCATGCAAAGGAAACAGACAAGATGTGGTAGATAGATACATTGCACAAATCGTTTGGACTGGCCAAGACAACAAAGAGTGCAAGACAGCAAAGTGTACAGCACACCACCTGCTTTGGATGTGGCATTATGTGTGTTGCGTTTGGATTAACCAAGACGACAACAACACAATGGATGTGGCATCACAGAATGCTCTGTATCACGTTTGGATTGACCAAGATGATGACAACAGGGTTTGTACTTAGCAAGCAGAAGTTGACGTTGAGTCTTCGGAAGCATCCGAAAATGACGTACTTCCCTTGCGGGCTACCTTTGATTTTGAAGGTAGCCCGCAAGGGAAGTACGTCATTTTCGGAGATTTCCGATGCTTACAAATCAAGCCTATACACATTATATTAGCTGTAAAGGGCTTGCTGCTTGCAATGATGAGCTTAGGGTGTTGCTCACTGTTGGTGGCGACGTCGGGGGTCGTTTTCAGGGTCCAGGGCGCATTTCTAAATAAGGAAATGTGCGCATTTTCAGATGTAAAATAGCAATAAAATAGCAGAAAAATCACCAAAATCACAAAAAATTGAGGGTAGTCTGGTAATGATGTTGGAGGTTGTTTTCAGGGTTCAGGGCACATTTCTAAATAAGGAAATGTGTGCATTTTCAGATGTAAAATAGCAATAAAATAGCAGAAAAATCAGAAAAAAATTGAGGGTGCTGCTTACTGCTGGTAATGATGTTGGAGGTTGTTTTCAGGGTCCAGGGTATATTTCCAAATATGGTAATATAGCCAACAATAGCCAGAAAATCAGAAAAAAAAATGGAGGATAGTGGTGATAACCTTGGGTAATGTTGTCAAGGTTCAGAGGCTATTCTCATCATGGTAATATAACCAGAGATAGCTAGAAAATAGCCAGAAAATCAGAAAGAAATGAGGGATGGTGCTTATTGCCAGTGATAACCTTGGGTAACATTGTCAGAGTCCAGAGTCTAGTTCCAAATAGAGTAATATAGACCCAAAAATAGCCAGAAAATAGCTAGAAAATCAGAAAAAAATGGGGGATGGTGCCCACTGCAGTGATAACATTGGGTAATCTTGTCAGGGTCTAGTTCTATATATGGTAATATATCCAAAAAAAAGCCAGAAAACTGTTATAAAATCAGAAAGAAATGGAGGATGGTGCTTAGATATCATTGGGTAACATTGTCAGGGTCCAGAGTCTAGTTCCAAATATGGTAATATAACAAAGAATAGCCAGAAAATGGGCAAAAAATCAGAAAAAAATGGTGGATGGTGCTCATTGCTGCGATAATGTTTGGTAATGTTGTCAGGGTCAAGGGTCCAGCTCCAAATATGGTAATAGATCCAAAAATTGCTGGAATATAGTGGAAAAATTGAAAAGAAAAAAAAGTTTGAATGGTATGTAGAATGTCAGGCACTACCTTCAGAGTCCATACCAAAAAAGAAAATATCATCTACTTTGACCAAAAACTGGAGAAAACCAAGCAAATAATAACTTTGTCTATTACGGCCTATTGGTAATGGGATGATGGGATGATTGTCACATGATCAGTTACCAAAAATAGTCAACAAATGGAAGTTGTAGCCCTACACTGAAAGTGCTCCTGTTGTAGAGATAATCTAACTTTGTAGTCTATGTCTGACATCTGCAGTCTTTTATTGTATATTAGTAAACTTTGTAGTATAAGTTTGCTAAAGTGTTCAGGGTATAGAGCAGACATCCAAATATGGTAATCCATTAAAAATAGTCATAAAATCTGTGAAAATTGAAGGATGGTGCTTATTGTTAGTAATGATGTTGCGTAACAGTTTCAGGCTCTAGGGTAGATTTCCAAATATGGTAATCTACCTGCATATAATGAGAAAATAAGAAAAAAATAAGAAAATCATAGAAATGTTTTTTATTGATGGTGATGATGCTGGGGTAATTTGTTTAGAATCCAGAAGAAGACTTATATAGGAAGATTTACTGGTTTGTGATAAAAATGTACCCAGAAAGACAGAAAAAAAGGAGAAAAAGTAGAAATTGGTTTCTATTGCCTTTGCAAAAAAAGGAGGACTCGTTTCTGCCATGCTTGCAATGGCCTCTAACACAAGTAGAATTAGTAACCAGGAGGGAACTAAATTTAAAAAGACCCTTAAACTGTATTGCCCAGAAGGCCATTGGAGTGAGAAGTTAAGAGTGCCCATATAGTTTAGTGGACTTTTGCCAATAGAATGTTGGTAAACAGCATCTTACTATCTAGATCCATGTTACAAGACATAGTATGAGATGGGTTATGCACCAAGATTAGACTGTTGACCCACAACTACGTTTTGCACCATGGATGAGTTCTATAACCAAGAAGAAGCAAGCAAGTGTTGCACTTCCACACTGTTTTCTTATGCTGACTGGTTCTCAATAGGGGATCTATTGGAAACAATAACTCAGGCCCGTTCATCTAGAGGACCCAAAGTGGTGCAATTGGCACATTTCAGTGATGTACGTGACTGAGAAGAATATATGTTGTGACTTACTAAATGTGATACCGTAGTAACATCTACCTTCTCTTGCGTGACATGGTATCATCGTATTTACCCTTATTTGTATCTTGTTATAATGCTTTACGATAGACAAATAAAGCACTTGCAAACTTCCACCTAAACTTATATGTGGAGCGAGTCATCATCATCTAACACGGTTAGGCGACCTCGAGCCTCCCCTCCGGGATACCAGAGCCCCGAGCTGGGTGACAGCTCCCCTGTTCCAGGGTTACAGGGAAACCAACTCGAGGCTCCGCTAGTCGGAGCCGCTAACCGTACTCTCATTCGGCAACCACGTTGGCTCTCCTCCATGGTTACGCGACGGCGGACTCATCGAGAAGTCCTTAACGATCGGCAAGTTTCACAATGGTGGGGGCACCGCGGACTTCATCAACATGAAGTCCCGGAGTGCCTAACTACGGAGGAAACACAACAGGTGAGCGCCACCAACTCTATCTGTCTTCTAACGACAGTTTCTAGGCTTTCCATCTCTCTAAATTCTCGAACGGATGGAACGTCAACCAAGGACCCTATGAAACCCTCGTTAGCGCGCCTCCCCGCAGCTCTCGAGGGTAACAATGCAACGAACGTCCCTATCGAACCTCCGTTAGCGCGTTCACCCGCTGCTCTCGAAGGTAGCGACGCGGACGACGAAACTTCATCATCCGTGACTCTAGCGTCGTTCACCCAACCAACGAGTAGTTCAGTCAACCCCTACAAATCCGACGATTCGACAATCGCTTCTATTAATTCACCTCTCCCAAATTACACGAGCTATGCCCTACGACCTTTACTACTTTTGAACTACTCGGTCAAAGAGGAGCCTCCCCCAAAAGAAGGAAATTCCCGCGTGTGGACGACCCTAACTCCAAACCTGTCTGGGAAATTCTTACCCTGTCCATACCCTGATCATCAGCCAACCCTACTTAAACAGGGCGCTTGCCAGCGAACTCCCTCATCCTATTCCTCCATGAGTTCAACAACCCCCTCCGGCGGAGACGAAGCTCTAAGGAATAAGCCGCGTAATACCAACAACTCAGCCAGCCGCGAAATCGTAACGCCGTTGACGACCAAAAAGAAGGGAAAAGGCGTGGCCATGACTGAGGAACCAGACCCCGAAGCAACCACCCCCACGGACGGCAGCCATATGCCATCTTCGGGTCCAGTGCTCACTGGACCCCACCTACCTGGCAAAGTCGGTCCAGGGGAACCCTCTTCGCTCCCCGCTGCTTCCCAAAGCGCGAAACGCGTTCCCATAGCGAATAGAAACGCGAGCACACAACCCGCTGCTAATAAAAGCGCGAGTGCAATCCCCGCTGCTCCCAGAAGCGCGAATAACTCGAATAAAGCTACTCGAAAGCCCTCGACCTCAGGCGCGAATCAATTCGCAGCCTTCAGTCAGATAGCGCAAACTGCACCATCGGACGCAGCCTTGGCTCTTAGAGACGAGCTATTGAACCTCCAAACCGCTGTCCGAAAAGAGACCATCGACGACGAAGCGCATACGTCCGCCTCTAGTCATACCGAAGGTAGAGGAACACGGCGTGCTGCTTCCACGGCAACTTCTACGGAGCTCGAGGAGACCGAGTACAAAACGATCTTCTGGGACATAGAGGGAGTCAGGAACTTGCCCATATGGGCAGAACCTATCATCCGGTCGTCGGAGCGAATGTTCGGCGTGTTCGACCCATCCGCGGATGAGGACGCCCTCGTACCTCTCGGCGCCATCGATGGGATAATCCCGGGCAGGACGAAGCTCGACTGCGATCGGCTGAGATGTGCCATCGAGTTAGTCTATACTACCCCCAGGGACTGTCGATGGGAGAATCTAGGTACCGCAGTCCGAAAGTTCGCCGAATACGAAGTCAGTAGAAACGATCTAGTGAAGTACACCGGACTAGACGTCACCTACGGAATTGAACGTACTCTACTCTTGGAAGCCTCGCAAGTTGTTGTAACCGTTGACCAAGTGTTACAAGTCCTGGCGGACTTCTTCCGCAAGCGCGAGAGAGAACGCTTCGTTCTTGATCAGCAGTTCGCGTTCTTAAGACTCATAGCCTCTAGCAAGAGTAGAACCGAAATCCTGGCTACGTATCGGATTCTGCAACATCGAACCACCATAGCCTCAAAACACTTGGTGCTGCAAATCAACGCCCTCACGAAAATGTATAGATCGGGTTCTGATCAGATGTCTATTAGTTCTTATGAATCGACTAGACCGTCCCTACGATCCGCGTTCGGCAGCGAGTCTGCTAGGAAGGAGGTCGGCAAGTTGCTTGCAAGACCAGACTACTTCAGCAAGATGCCCCAGGACCTAGCGGAGATCGCTGCATATTTGCGCGATCGAGCCTATAAAGATAGGCCTGTCCCCAAAGAATTCACCATCCATCGGACTCGTAACGCCCTTCCGTCGCTAAGAACCGGATCCTCTATCTCAAGCGAGCCCACCACCCATACTACTGGACCTGAATCTGCGCGAAACCCCGCTGCAAGTGAAGGCCAGAGCGTCAGGTTCGTTACTGAACCGCCTATCCCTGGATCTATATCGGTTCTTCTTTCTAAAAAGCACCCTGTAACACGACTACCTGGGATAGGAGCGGTTGGCGTGTCCGCAGTAGGAACTTCCTCTGTAAAAACTACGACCACCAATAACGCTCCAGCGACCGTGATCTCCGACATTAACAATGACAACCTTAGGGCACCTGCAGCGTTTACTTCGCGCATACCCAGCCCTAAGTCATGGACCAGCTACACGTTCAGACAGAGGAGCAACCCTACGGGAGTCCAATCACCGTCTGAAGCGAACGGCGACGGCAAAAACCACCGTGTAATCTCTACCGCTCGTAATGACGGTCCCCCCCCAGGAGGATCGCCTCCTTCCAGCAACAACGACGACCATGGAAGACGACCTAACCCGGATCCTAACAGATCGAACCCCCCAGCCTCCTGGTACGTTCCCCCTAGGGGTAATGGAGGAGGAGGCGGCGGAGGAGGCGGTGGAGGAGGCGGTGGAGGAGGCGGTGGAAGAGGCGGTGGAGGAAGTGGTGGAGGGGGAGACGACGGGAACCCGTCCTCTCAAGAACCACCACCCTGGTGGCGAACTCCAGAGGAATGGCAAATTAATCATAAGTTGAACTCGACTGTCCTACCTGAATGGAACGGTGCTGGAGATACTGCTATCGACTACTTGAGTGCGATGGGATTCCTATCCGGCTTGGGCCCTAAGATGAAGGAGGGTATAGCACAGCTAGCACCCTTTAAGTGGACCTCCTACGCCAAGAGCTGGTGGGAAACTCTACCCGCTCCCGATCAAGCTTACTTTTCAATCAACTGGGATAACATGATGGTTGGCATCCAATCGCATTTCTTGGACGAAGAATGGGTGCGCGAGCGAACTTTCGAATTTGACGAAATGACATTCAGGAACAAGGGGCACGAACAGGAAAGTCCACTGGAATATATACAGCGACGGATCCGTCATCACCTCTTCCTACACCCGGACGAAGTCGACGGACCCACCGCGGTTGCACGAATTCTCAGACGCCAACCAGTGGAATGGACTCATTACCTGAACGAGACTCTCTGTCCTTCTATCCTAGCCACCCAGTCGACGGCTAAAAAGATGAATAATAGTCTTATGGCATCTTGGCAGCAGGCTGAGCGTAATCGCAAGCCAGCGCCGTTTTACCGGAACCACCGTCCGCGCGCTGCGCACGCAGCGGGGGTGGAACCGCATCATCATGATATCGCCTTGGAGCCAAGCTCTTGCGACGAAGGGGATGACGAAGAGAAAAGTGTAAACTTCGTCAATAACTCAAACCGGAAGTTTAAGTCTAGACCTCCCCGTACTGGGGGGCCTAAGGACTCGACTAAGCCGGATTTCCCTCACGGGAAGACAAGGAATGGGGTGACTTTCGAACGGGACGATTCTAAAGTCAGCGCGAAGGAGCCTCACGGTGATTGCTACATCTGCACCAGTCCCAAACATTTCCATAGAGACTGCCCCCATTATGGTAAATGGAACGTCCTTAGGAATGCGCATCAGATACATGTAGACTGGGATTCCGGCGAGGAAGAGGAAGCGGACAGATTGTACTTAGCTATGTTGGCCGAAACTAAGACCACTATTTCCGCTTGCGAGAGTGAGAGCATGCTCAGACAATACGCCTTAGATATCCATAGCTCCCAAGGCGGGTTCAAGGAAGCACACGCTGCTACGAAGCGCGAAATGCTCGCTGCAAATGTGCGCGAAAAAGAACCTCATAAGGATAGATTGCCCAACGCGAATCTTCATAAAGTATACCCATTGCACCGTAACGAACAAAAAGTCAAGGGGAAACTAAAGGAATCCTTACGATGTCCCACGCCTCCTAAACGAGTCTCTGCTAAAACTACTACTCGAATCTATGAACCTGGAAAGGTGTTTCCCGCCGTCAAGGGTCGATCCCTGCCAGAAGGAATGGGTTCGCTAGGATCAAAGGCTCTCCATATGCGCGCTAAGATTGATAATCTAGAGTCCGATTGCGTCAAGGCGCGACTTGACTCAGGTGCAGACATTACTCTTATTTCCGAAGAATTCTGGCAGTCCATGACAAATTCTCCCCGTCTACGAGAAGGAATGAGGATGAAATTATATCATCTCACTGGAGGGGCCAAGGTCTTAGGCTATATAAAGACGGAGCTCTTCGTAGTAGCTCAAGACGAGTCCATCGTTAGCTTTGAACTGGAAGCTTACGTTGTAAGGAACATGAACGTTCCTCTTCTATTAGGAGAAGATTTCCAGACCACGTACGAACTAAGCGTCATCAGGCATGCCACGGGGCTTTGTGAAGTACTGGTCGGGAAGTCTGGGCGCGTGCTACCCGCCGCCTCGGCTCACAATATAGACTTAGGCTTCGAAATCAGAGTGGCGCATGTCACTCAGTCCTTTATTCGTAGAAAAGCTGTAACTCGTGGTAAACCAAAGGGTGGTGTGAAGAAACTGACGGAAGTAACGGCTTCTGAGGATGCGCTTATTCAACCCTATCACGTCCGAAACGTCGAGGTAAACGCCGCCTTCGAGGGACGAGAAGATTGGATAGTTGAAAAGATCATCATCGGGACCGACGACCAAAATGTGATGGCTGCGCCGACTACTTGGATAAATGCCTCCTGCCCCTACCTACCGATCGCTAACACTAGTCCGCATCCGCGTTACGTTAGGATGGGAGAGGTAGTGGGATACTTGATCGACCCCGACTCTTCTTTGGACAAACCCAAGGATGAGGAACACCTCGCCAAAATGGTGGCTTCTACAGAAGCGTTGAAGAAAACGATAATGGGAACTTTAAAGGCTCAAGACTTAGCCTCAGCTGAAAATCTAAAGGCGGATACTCCTGGGCATGACGATCGTTTCGAAAATGACACCTCGTGGGGACCTAAAACGACGGCGGTGCCTGAGGATCCCTTAGAGGGCAAGGTAGAAGAATTAGTCAACCTAGGACCAGATATACCTGAGGAATACCGCGAAAGACTGTCCGAAGTGTTGCGCAGGAATGCTGCAGCCTTCGGAGTGGACGGACGATTGGGACATGTGGATGCGCGAGTACGAATTCCGCTGCAACCCGACACGCTACCCATCTCAGAACCCATGTACGGCACCTCTCCCGCGAAAAGAGAAGTTATAGATCAACAAATAAAGACATGGTTCGAAGCTGGAGTCATCGAACCATCGACTAGCCCTTGGGGTTTCCCGGCTCTTGTCGTCTATCGTAACGGCAAACCTCGCCTAGTTATCGACTATCGGAAATTGAATGCTAAAACCATCCCGGACGAATTCCCCATACCACGTCAATCCGAAATCATACAAGCCTTGTCTGGAGCCCAAGTTTTGTCGTCCTTCGATGCCCTCGCCGGTTTCACTCAACTCGAAATGGCAGACGACGACAAGGAAAAAACCGCATTCCGATGTCATTTAGGTCTATGGCAATTTAAGAGAATGCCTTTCGGTTTGAGGAATGGACCCTCAATATTCCAAAGGGTTATGCAGGGAGTACTATCTCCCTTCCTGTGGCTATTCGCTCTGGTCTATATCGACGACATCGTAATATACTCCAAGAACTGGGAAGACCACCTTCTCCATCTCGACCGTGTATTGAGCGCTATAGCCGTCTCCGGAATAACTCTATCTCCCGCCAAGTGTTTCGTGGGATTCTCGTCCATACTATTACTAGGGCAAAAAGTTTCTCGACTAGGCTTATCTACTCACAAGGAGAAAGTCCAAGCTATAATGGAGCTCGCACGGCCCACGTCCTTATCAGACCTCCAGAAGTTTCTGGGAATGGTCGTCTATTTCTCTACCTACATCCCTTTCTATTCGATGATCGCTGCGCCGCTGTTCGACCTCCTTAAGAAGGGAGTCAAATGGCGATGGCGCGCGGAACAAGAAGCCGCGTTCGAACAAGCTAAGGAGGCCCTTGCAAACGCCCCCGTTCTGGGTCACCCTATAATCAATAGAGCCTATAGACTGTACACGGACGCGTCGGACTTAGCTTTAGGCGCCAGCCTTCAGCAAGTCCAGACCATTTTAGTAAAAGACCTGAAGGGGACCCCTTGTTATGCTAGACTCGAAGCCGCGTGGAAGGAGGGCAAGGAAATACCTCAACTAATAGCTAGACTACATAAGGAGAAGCATGAAGTCGAACAGCCAGACGTATGGGGAACTTCACTCGACGAAACCACGGTGCATGTCGAAAGAGTCATCGCCTACTGGAGTCGAACTTTCAAATCCGCCGAAAGGAACTATAGTGCGACGGAGAGAGAAGCGCTGGCAGCTAAGGAAGCACTCGTCAAATTTCAGCCCTTCATAGAGGGGGAAGATATCACCTTAATCACGGATCACGCTGCCTTGGTGTGGGCGCGAGTCTATGAGAACGCTAACCGCCGTTTAGCAGCCTGGGGGGCTGTATTCGCGGCTTACCCTGGACTTAGGATAGTACATCGAGCGGGAAGAGTCCATTCCAATGTCGATCCTCTTTCGCGATTAATAAGAATACCGCCACACGATTCGCCGCTCGGCGATGACATCGTCCCTATAGAACAAGATCCCGTCAAACGCAACATCGCTCAGAAGGCTGAAGATAGGATATTCAGAGCGGCTGCTCCTAAGGCCGCCTTCTGCGTGATGTGGTGGGAGGACGTCATTGACCGACAGGCTTCCGCGGTTCGAACCAGACGACAGCTCGCTGCCGATGAAGAGCGCGACATTCCGAATAAAACTAAGTTCGCCGTCAATGAAGAGCGCGAAAATCTGAACAAACCCAAAGATAACGAGCGACACGAATCGACAAGGGAAGAGGAGGGGGATGAGCAAGGAGAAGCTCTACCTTTTTCCAAGTCTGACCATTGGACCTATCCGACTGACAGTAAACCTTCGGAGCTGCCTCCGGACGAAGAATGGACGAAACGAACCCAACTACTTATAGCAGTCGATCCTCAGATCTGCAAAGAATTCGCGGATGGCTACGAGAGGGACAAGTTCTTCGCCCCACGCTATATTCAAATTCAACCTAATGAACGAACTGTAATATCTGCAAGTCACTTTCAGAGAGGACAAGACGGACTACTCTACTTTACGGACGCCGCCTGGAAAACACGATTATGTGTACCCAATTCCAAAATCAATTACGTACTACGATGGATACACGAGTCCCCTTACGAGAGCGCCCATGCTGGACCCCGCCGCTTCTTAGCGCGACTCCAGGAGCTATTCTACTGGCCAACCATGAACAAGGACGCCGAAGCTTATGCTACTACTTGCGACGTTTGCCAAAAGATCAAAACGGACCATCGTGCTAAGATGGGCGCGCTCAGGCCCGCGCACATACCGTCTAGGCCATTCTCCACGGTCTCCATGGATATGATAACAGGATTACCACCCTCAGGAGATCAAAAATATACCGCTATACTAGTAATTGTGGACAAGCTTACTAAATTTGCCATTATAATCCCTACCCACTCAACTCTGACTCAGGAAGGGTTTGCTAAGCTATTCGTCGAAAGGGTTGTCAACGTCTATGGTCTACCTGAAGTCATAATCTCGGATCGAGATAAACGTTGGGCCACCATCTTTTGGAGATCGGTGGTTTCCAACTACGGAAGCGTTATGGCTCTTTCGTCCGCCCACCACCCGCAGACGGATGGACAAACCGAAATCCTCAATGCTACCATTGAACAAATGCTTCGCGCTTTTGTCTCCTCTGATAAGGAGAGTTGGTCGAACTGGCTTAGTGTCTTAGCCTATTCGTACAACAGCAGCGTGCATTCTTCTACTAAATACTCTCCTAATTTCCTGCTCATGGGATATAACCCGAGAACTTCAGTAAGCGCGATAATACCGGAAATCGACCCCGCGCGTCGCCCCTTTCTTCCCAGCCAATCAGCCGAAGACTTTGTCGAAGCTTTGGAAGTTCATCGTAACTTCGCTAAGGATGCTATCGCCCTAGCCCAAGACCGACAGGCTAAAGCCTATGACAAGAAAAGGCGACCGGTACAAGAGCTGAAAATCGGAGATTACGCCTTAGTGAATCCGCACTCTCTCGAGTTAGTGGATGTCGAAGGGACTGGTAAGAAACTCATTCAACGAATGATTGGGCCCTTCGAAGTTGTTGAAAAAATCAACCCCATGGTGTATCGTCTACGACTACCGGACACTTATTCAATGCACCCCGTATTTAATTTGGAACATTTAAAGAAATACGAAGTTTCGCCCGAACGTTTCGGGGAGCGCACCGAACTGCCCTCGACTCGTGAACTACGAGCCTCTGAAGAATACGAAGTGGAATCAATCCTAGGACATCGTTACGTCGGCAGAAAGAAGGCGAACCGAAGGATGTTCCTAGTCAGATGGAAAGGCTATGGCCCTGCGGATGATTCCTGGGTCTCAGAATACGACTTACGCAATTCTGCTCAACTCAAGAGAAGCTACTTGGACTCCAAGGGACTAGTTATCTGAAGCTTCCAAACTGGGCCCTCTCCGTTACATTAGAGACTTCGAACCCTAACCTTTTTGAGGATCATTAGTAATACTGTATATAACATTTGAGTTCCGAAAACTCCGCACTCTCCACGTATATAGTGATTTGAACCATTCTTTTCTTTAAACATTCCAGACGTGGTATCCCGCTGCTTTCGAGCGCGACTACCCTCGAGTCCGATACCCATGGCTGGGAGACTCGGCCACGTCTTCGGGAAGAACGACCATGATACCAGGCGATACTTTCCTAGGCGGAATCCTAGCTTTGCGGGCTACGACCAAATCCCTCGCATTCCACCCCCGCCGCCTTACGACCTCCCTATTTCAGTTCACCGTAGACTAGTCGGCATCGAGAATCGTCTCTGGGAAGTAACTTCGCCCAACTCCCTTCAAAACGCCTTTTGCCCAGGAATACGTCCCGACAACCTCAACCTTCGAGTTAATTTCTTCGATGAACAACACCGTCGATACGATGGCCACATGGGGCCTTTCGACCCTACAAGGAACCCTCAACTACACCTACCGGGCAAGGAATGGCGAGCTTTGATTATAGGACCCGCTGCGGGCAGTCCGCGCGAAAATCCCGAATACGAAGTTGCTACCAACTGCTGGAAGAGTGACGATGCCCCTGCCTTCGACACGGGACGTATTCACGACAGCTACATCGACAAACTCATCAGACTCAATCAGGAGGTGGACCGGAGAATGGAGGTTCTACACAAGGAATATGTCGACCATCACTTTCTGGAACCCTCGCACCGAGCATTGTGGAGTACCGCCGTCCGACCAGCCATCCCCACATCAGAGAACCTCGACTCACTCAGGATGATCAGACGATTCCCTTTAGCGGTCGATTGGATTATGGAAGCCCAGCGAGGGTTGAAGGACAAACGAGCCTTCGTGGATTATGTTTCCAGACTTCAGGCCGCCCCGTTCTGGATGCCAGATGCGGATGCTGAAATAGCCATGGCCGATGACCGCTACCTGGGAGTCTGGTTGAATGGGATGGATGAAAGGCAAGCGCGTTGGTATATGAAGGAAAGAATACCGTGTTTCATAGCACGAGAAGTTTCGTCCATTGAGCGCGTTTTACTCGCTGCTCGAGAACGAATGGTGGACTTCGCGGCTGGGACTAGTGCTGCATCCATCCATTGGAGTGTTAACGAATACGATTCAAGGGCTATTACTCATGGAGACCTCTCCCTGTCCGATACAACTACCTTCCATGACCCTGGTTGGGTATGGTCTCAAGTTATCGAAGTTGAACCCCAATCCCCTACATCAGAGCCTACGACGGAACCCGCGTCTAAATACGAACCCCCTCCTTTGGATGTCGTCACGATCGCGAACGATCGCGTACCTTGGATCAGGCCACCTCCTGTCAAAAAAGCTGCTACAAGTCGCCCCAATGCGCCGGCCCATGAGCGCAAAAGGTGGATAAAATTCGTGGAGAACCACCAACCCGAAGGATCTTTCAGGGAGGTCGGTGCGAGAGCAGTCCAAGACCACAGAACCCACTCCATGTTTGATCGGGATAAACGCTGGCAGATTTTCTTCCTCCGACCCCCTAAAGCACCGGAAGGTTGTGTATCCGACCCCGCGGTGTTTGGTCAACCCTGCCCAAAGGGGACTTACAAGGGCATAAACAAGAAGCGATTCGTTCGACCATCTTGGATTTATCAGACATTGGACCCTTTGCCTACGGATGTGGGAAGGAAAGCTCCAGTACCAAGACCGGAAGACTTGCCGCCTCTGAATAAAACCCTCCGCCTCGCTCCTGACGACGATAGCGATAGTGACGATGATTATTACCCTGACTTGGGTGATCAAGCCCCTGTGGTGCGGAATACGGCTGCGGCCACCACCGACTCGTCTATGAGCGCGACTTCTATGCCCGCTGCTCAGATTACGGAGATTGAACCTGCTACGCAGGATACTGAGGCCCAACCCGCTGCCTTAGGCGCGACCTCGAGGACAGAGGTGACCAGAATTCCGTCTGTCCCCATTGCCTCAGCCTTACCTCTCCCTGTGACGAGTCGAGCGCGTGAGGAGGACGAGATTTCCTGGGGAGATGACGAATCAGACCATGGAACCATGGGCCCTCAGATTCCCCCACTATCCTTCACCGTGGAATCGGAGATCGCTTCGGAAATCGCTCCCCCAGTAGATCCCTTGGAATTCGCCTCCTCATTCCTAATGCTATATGGATTATCCTCTGCGGAAGAATTCTCTACGGTCCAGAAGATGATTACGTCGATCGCCGCTCGTCTTCACTTGACGGTCAGACAAATATTCAGAGTCAACGCCGACCGCAACCAAAGTTACTGGTTCGAGATGGAATCCGTGGACCAAGCACGGCAGATGAGGACTCACATGCACCACAGACAGGAAAACGGGATCGAATTACTAGTTACTTACGCGGACTACGAAAACTATGTGGGAGCTCTCGCTCGTTCCTCCCATATATGGCCGGATCCAGTCCCCAGCGTCGATAGCCAAATTGTGACCCCTTTCCTGCCAGAGACGTCCGCCACGAGTTCTTCATCTCGACGTCAAACCAGCAAGGAGCGGTATCAGATTCGTGATTTTCGTCGAAGGTCGCCCTCACCGGATCGCTACCGAACTTACAGGAGATCTTCCCCATTACCCCGTCAACGATCCCCTCCCCGTTCGACCTACCAACGGAGGAGGTATCTGCGTTCTCCATCTCCTCGTTCTCGTTCTCGCACTCCCTATCGTCGTTCCAGGTCCCCTGAGCTAAGAGGATATCGTTCGTCCAAGGAGTCAACGGTTACACGGCCCCCGAAGAAACAAGTCCCCCTGAATCCCTCAATGGCTCGGACCTCTGATGAAGAAGCAATGATGCAGGTTCCCCCCTTACCCATTCTCCCTAGCATGCCAGCCTTCACCGGATTGCCACACAACGCCCCGCTGCCCTTTGGCGCGAACGTTGCCTTTATGTGGTCCCCCTCTGGTAACACCTTTAGTCCGGTCCTCCTACAAGGGAATACTACTGTATTACCCTATCCGCTGCCACCCGCGGGACCGACTCCCAGTGCTTTGCTACCATGGCCTGTAGCCGCTGCTCTGCCTAGTTCAAATGCGCAGGTATCCCCGCGTCCGCAGGATGTCTCGAGGAACTCGCTCGTCACGCCGTTAGCCTCTAGGATCTCGACTTCGCTGGGACCCCAGCCTAACTCCCCGCCTCCCACTCCGTCACAACCTACCCTTATGTCTCGAATGACGGATCACCTGTCGGCGAGGCTTAGCGATCCAGAGGTCCCAGCTCCACTGGCCGCGAGATTGACAGACCCTACTAGACGGACGTTAGTTGATCGTTTAGAGAGCGCGGACCTTATGGCGGTCGACCAACCTGCGCAATCTTCCTTCCTCAGCGACAACTCATTCGCTCCGTCTGGTGGGAGTCCCCCTTATACTCAGGAGCCCATGGACGAAGATCCCGCCGATCACGAGGACGAAGGGGTGAGCGACTACAAAAGAACGAAAAGAGGACGGCGAAGTGGACAGAAAATCCAATGGTATAGGAAGCGTGACGAGGAACGCGAGGAACGAAAACGTCGACGCCGTCGTTGAAGGGGATTTCTCATTTTTTTTTTTTTTGAACGATGCTCCAATCTCACGGGGGGGCTTTGTGATACCGTAGTAACATCTACCTTCTCTTGCGTGACATGGTATCATCGTATTTACCCTTATTTGTATCTTGTTATAATGCTTTACGATAGACAAATAAAGCACTTGCAAACTTCCACCTAAACTTATATGTGGAGCGAGTCATCATCATCTAACACGGTTAGGCGACCTCGAGCCTCCCCTCCGGGATACCAGAGCCCCGAGCTGGGTGACAGCTCCCCTGTTCCAGGGTTACAGGGAAACCAACTCGAGGCTCCGCTAGTCGGAGCCGCTAACCGTACTCTCATTCGGCAACCACGTTGGCTCTCCTCCATGGTTACGCGACGGCGGACTCATCGAGAAGTCCTTAACGATCGGCAAGTTTCACACTAAAATTGCCACAGGATTGTGGAATGGCCCAGCATTGCACTGTAGCAAGTGTTGATCTACCAAAAAGCTGGAAGCTAAGCTGCACAAATTCTTCAAATGAGAAAGAGGAGGTGGTGCTTTGCATCCAAGGCATTGTATGCGACAAGAATCTACCACCTATCAAGCGACCTCTTAGAGTGTAAGTTATATGATAGATGTAAGAAGAGTTATGCTTACTTACTAAACAGAGAGCCTCGTCAAAGGAAGTTTCTCAAGCAATCAATTATGCTCACAGGGCTTGGTGGACGTTATTTTGCTGAATGCATTGAAAACATTCACAAGATTCATGAAATTCTTGCTCATGACTTCCCACAGGATGCAATGGAAGACTGGACACCTAGTCGATTTGGGCAGTTTGATGCTGTGGACATGTCTAATCGATACTTTACTTGTGTAAGAGGCCATTGCAAGCATGGCAGAAATGAGTCCTCCTTTTTTGCAAAGGCAATAGAAACCAATTTCTACTTTTTCTCCTTCTTTCTGTTTTTCTGGGTACATTTTTATCACAAACCAGTAAATTTTCCTATATAAGTCTTCTTCTGGATTCTAAACAAATTACCCCAGCATCATCACCATCAATAAAAAACATTTCTATGTTTTTCTCATTTTTTTCTTATTTTCTGATTATAAGCAGGTAGATTACCATATTTGGAAATCTACCATAGAGCCTGAAACTGTTACCCAACATCATTACTAACAATAAGCACCATCCTTCTATTTTCACTGACTTTTTTGACATTTTATCACTATTTTTAATGGATTACCATATTTGGATGTCTGCTCTGTATCCTAAACACTTTAGCAAACTTATACTACAAAGTTTACTGATATACAATAAAAGACTGCAGATGTCAGACATAGACTAGAGTTAGATTATCTCTACAACAGGAGCACTTTCAGTGTAGGGCTACAACTTCCATTTGTTGACTATTTTTAGTAACTGGTCATGTGACCATCATCCCATCATCCCATTACCAATAGGCCCTAATAGACAAAGTTATTCTTTGCTTGGTTTTCTCCAGTTTTTGGTCAAAGTAGATGATATTTTCTTTTTGGTATGGACTCTGAAGGCAGTGCCTGACATTCTACATGCCATTCAAACTTTTTTTTCTTTCAAATTTTCCACTATATTCCAGCAATTTTTGGATCTATTACCATATTTGGAGCTGGACCCTTGACCCTGACAACATTACCAAACATTATCACAGCAATGAGCACCATCCACCATGTTTTTCTGATTTTTTGCCTATTTTCTGGCTATTCTTTGTTATATTACCATATTTGGAACTAGACTCTGGACCCTGACAATGTTACCCAATGATATCTAAGCACCATCCCCCATTTTTTCCTATTCTTGAACATATTACTCTATTTGGAACTAGAATCTGGACTCTAACAATGTTACTCAATGTTATCACTAACAATAAGCACCATCCTCCATTTCTTTCTGATTTTATAACAGTTTTCTGGCTTTTTTTGGATATATTACTATATTCAGAACTAGACCCTGACAACATTACCCAATGTTATCACTGCAATGGGCACCATCCCCCATTTTTTTTTTGATTTTCTAGCTATTTTTGGGTCTATATTACTCTATTTGGAACTAGACTCTGGACTCTGACAATGTTACCCAAGGTTATCACTGGCAATAAGCACCATCCCTCATTTCTTTCTGATTTTCTGGCTATTTTCTAGCTATCTCTGGTTATATTACCATATTGAGACTAGCCTCTGAACCCTGACAACATTACCTAAGGTTATCACCACTATCCTCCATTTTTTCTTCTGATTTTCTGGCTATTTTCTGGCTATTGTTGGCTATATTACCATATTTGGAAATGTACCCTGGACCCTGAAAACAACCTCCAACATCATTACCAGCAGTAAGCACCACCCTCAATTTTTTTCTGATTTTTCTGCTGGTTTATTGCTATTTTACATCTGAAAATGCGCACATTTCCTTATTTAGAAATGTGCTCTGAACCCTGAAAACAACCTCTAACATCATTACCAGCAGTAAGCACCACCCTCAATTTTTTGTGATTTTTGTGATTTTTCTGCTATTTTATGGCTATTTTACATCTGAAAAAGCGCACATTTCCTTATTTAGAAATGCACCCTGGACCCTGAAAACAACCTCCAACATCATTACCAGCAGTAAGCACCACCCTCAATTTTTTGTGATTTTTGTGATTTTTCTGCTATTTTATGGCCATTTTACATCTGAAAAAGCGCACATTTCCTTATTTAGAAATGTGCCCTGGACCCTGAAACCCACCCCTGATGTCGCCACCAACAGTGAGCAACACCCTAAGCTCATCATTGCAAGCAGCAAGCCCTTTACAGCTAATATAATGTGTATAGGCTTGATTTGTAAGCATCGGAAATCTCCGAAAATGACGTACTTCCCTTGCAGGCTACCTTTGATTTTGAAGGTAAGGTAGCGGACAGCCATACCTCGCTAACGTCACGTGAGGTGACATTTTGGTGACATTTCAGTCCTAAACGGGTGAACTTGAATGAAAACATGGATATTAAGACAACGGAATCCAAAGCTGTAAAAGCAAGAAGAACATTTTGTTCATATTAGTATCGATAGTGTATATACAAGTTTCTGGAATAAAATAACAAGATCTGAGAGAGGAGTTCCAAATATACAGCTGTATGCTATGCTGGTCATCAAGAAAGCTGCCAGGAGATAGATTAAGTCAGTAATATGATAGTTACCAAGAATGAGGGAAGGATCAAGTGATTTTTGCCTTCTCAAGGTCATCCATTAGGCTATCAGGAAGCACTCGGTGACCCTTGTACTTCCTGGCTGCCCATGCTGCTTGTCGGCCGTTGAGACCTTTAACATAGGCATCCATAAATTTTTGAGAGCGATTAGAGAAGCTATAAGATTTTATTGTTAGGTAATTTTTTTTCGAAGGGAAATAAGACAAACCGTCGCATTTGTGCAAGAGAAATTGAATCAAGCGCAGCTAGCGCGTACTTTTCAAGAACTTCTTCCTTCGAGGAAGGTGGGTTTAAGCAATAAATCCTCTTGGCGTAGCCCCAGCACTGCTCAATAAAATTTAATTCACAGTGAAATTTCGGAAGATATATCAACCTGAATCCACGAGCGTTGCAGGCGTTTTCGAGAATGGTGGGAACGTGCGTGAAATCGGGTTGATTGTACAGAACCCGGCGACAACAACAATCAATAGCCGGTGGAGCGCATTTGAAGTTCTTGCATTCCGCACGGAGTTTCGACTCCTTAACAAGTCCACGCTCCTCCAAGATGTACGCCATTCCCTTGAACACGCTGGCGCGAGGATGACCTTCTGAGAAATACAGCGCTTGGGGAGTCCCATCAGCAAAGCGCGCATTACCCATTTTGATTTTCTCCTTGGCAGTTGTTCCGTCAGGTAGGTGAACCGGATTTCCTGTATTGTCACGCTTTGTAACTTCAACCCCCCAGTTATGTCCTTCCTTTGGGATATTCTTTGGCATCCGACGAGCCGAAAGCGAGCCATCCGGTCTTTTCAGATGCGTGGGCGCGTTGTCATAAATGAAAACGTGCTCATACTCAGGGTACCACTCCGTGAGTATGTCCATTGCACGGTTGGCTTGGTTAACGATGTCATCTGCCGTCATATATCCATCACAGTTCTTCCCTGGCTTCATGATTATGCGAGCGCTTTGTTTCCCATCTGGCGACTGGAGCCAACCAAATTTGGCTGACACAAACTCGCCAATCATCAACGACGTGCCCTCTCCTTTTGTGTATGGTTTTGCCGGGGAATCCTTGTGGTACCACCCACGCGGCGTACGATCGTTTGCATAGAATATGCACTCGTCGTTGAACCAAGATATGACTGTTTTTCCATCAGGTCGAGGACCATGTTCCTTCTCATTCTCTTTGCTCCAGTTTTCCATTCGAGCTTCAAGCGCTTTCCATTGTGGTAAGAAAGTGTGGTCCTGGTAATAAACGACGTCCTCGCGCTCATGACCATCTGCATATTGACCTTTCTTTGCAGTGCGGAATCGGTAACCCAGTGCATTCAGATATCGACGCGCCGTCCGTTCAGAAATCGCTTTCGTAATGCCATGTTTCTGTTTCACCTCTTCCCGAGCAAGAAAACTGACCACCTTTTTTGCCGAGACATCCTTTCCGATTTCCTGGAGATACAAATTGATGTCCAGGGATAAATCCTCATCAATGAGCATCGATTGGTTCCAATCTCCATAGGGATTAACCGGAAGAAAGGTACGATCATCCAGGAATTTCCGCACCAGCGCGGTAAGTTGACGCGCGCAATAACGACCTCTCCCCATAGAGACAGTAGCTTGGAGGGCAGATGCACCCCATTTTCCGTATGTATGTGAGTGGGGGATTGTGTAAAAATTCAGCATGCTGACCATGCCTTGCACCTTTTTTCGAACGAAGAGATCCAGGCCGGGATCTTTGTGTCCAGCACCTGTTTTTCGTGGGGGATCAAGAATCTCTTTCAAATCTTTCAGGGCAGCCCTGGCTTGGTCTAATGTAGGGGCTTGGCGTTGCTTCCCATCTCGAATTTCTTTCATTTCTGGGAGGTCTTCATGAAACAATATGTGAGTGATTTCAAATTTTTCCAATAGCTCGAAGATCTATTTTACCTGCATCTTCACCTATTTCTTCATCCTCTACATCCAGGGAATGGGCCTCTTCCTTGTCGGCATCCTGATCCTTTTCATCCCAGGGGTAGGTACCTGTGAAAAACTCTGACACAGGTTTCTCGATCTGGAATGATTGATATCTGGGTGCCAAAAGGTCTGCTGTATGCGGTACAGGGATCTGGCATTGAAAGGAACCAAGGAACATGTCAATGCAATCCTGTTGACTTTGACCCTGGTTCATCACAGAAGACGGCCGTAATGTGGGGTCCGACCCTGACGCGTCAATGTTCTGTTTCCGTGCAGCCAACGCGTTTTCTGACGCGTTTTTTGAAGGTTTATCTGTCGTAACACCATTCTAAACAGCTTAAATACGACAGAACACATTTAAGATGGATCTCTAGCCTCACCTTTTTACCACCTGTGAGCTTTTTTCTCTTCACCGAATTCTCATCCTTTTCCCATGGATTTGTTCTCTTTCCAGGGCCCTTCCCCATACTTGCAAGTCGTGCAACAAGTGCCTTCCGTAGTGGTGGCATGTGTGTTGAGGTTAGGACAGATAACGGAGGGCGCGCGGACGTATTGCCAATATTGACGCGACGCGACACGCCGTTTTTGGATCTACTTCTCGAGATTTTGCTTTTGCGCCAAAAATTTACCCACAAATATAAATTGACACTAATATCTACAATACGTTCTGGCCCGATTAGCTACAAACCGTGTGCTAACTAGATTAAAGAGCAATCTGTAAAAAATTGACCGTTTTGGAGGCTGTCACGCTCGGCACGTGACGTTAGCGAGGTATGGCTGTCCGCTACCTTAGCCCACAAGGGAAGTACATCATTTTCGGCTATTTCCAACACTTAGGAAAGTGACTTGATTAGTCATCATTTTTGCGAAAATACAGATTTCTATGTAGCTCTGCCAATTCTGGTCCAAATGACACGGTTTTTTTTGCAGTATGCACTCCTTATTTCTAGGATTATTGTTCATTGAGAATAGTTGTAGGTAAATATAGATAAATAGTCTGAAATTAAATTTTATACTCTACAGCAGACTTTGGTTTCTGTATGCTGAAGTTGAACCCACATGATATCACATGGTTTGAAACAAATACAAACAGTTTCATACACAACACGCATATGTACTTTCACATTCACAACATGTATCCTCACCATACAACCTTATCCAATCCACTGCAAATAGTGTTTGGCAAGTTGCACCTGTATATGTGTCCTGTTAACTGTTGCCTTCATTGTGGTCTTGGCCAGTCCAAACCCAATGAACCAGAATGTGTATTCTGTAGAGGCTATGTCAGTGTGGTCTTGGCTAGTCCAAACCCAATAATGACATTTGCAGATAACATTGTCACTTGCATTTTGCACATGCAACACCCTTGTTCTGACTCTCTAGCTACCATCATCTTGGCCAGTCCAAATGTGGTTGCAAGTTACCATATAATAATAAACAAGTCTCTTTCTAAACTCAGAGGACTCATAACAACACACTCAAAGTGTTTGGACTGGCCAAGATGACAATGAGCGGATGGAAAAAATAGAAGGGAGAGTCTTTGCAGAAGAGGACACATGAAACGTGACAATTCGGAAGTATCCGAAAATGACGTACTTCCCTTGCGGGCTACCTTCAAAACCAACCATAGCCCGCAAGGGAAGTACGTCATTTTCGGATGCTTCCGAAGACTCAACGTCAACTTCTGCTTGCTAAGTACAAACCCTGTTGTCATCGTCTTGGTCAATCCAAACGTGACACAGAGCATTCTGTGATGCCACATCCATTGTGTTGTTGTTGTCTTGGTTAATCCAAATGCAACACACATAATGCCACATCCAAAGCAGGTGGTGTGCTGTACACTTTGCTGTCTTGCACTCTTTGTTGTCTTGGCCAGTCCAAACGATTTGTGCAATGTATCTATCTACCACATCTTGTCTGTTTCCTTTGCATGCTTGTCATTGTCTTGGCCAGTCCAAACGATTCAAGTGCCACATGTCTACCATATTCATCTCACAGCAATATTTTATTTGGGTGGGGATCTGGTCAACTTATAACATGCGTCTTGACTCTTGCTCATGTGGCTGTGTGTAGTTTGTTGGTGGAATGGTACATTGCTGTCTTGGCTAGTCCAAACACAATGAAAGTTCTCTGTCAATATCCCTTCAATTTTCATGATCTTAAACTCGTTCGGATAGCCCCACACTCCGTGAAGATGCTCCCCCAAACCGTTTACGAAACAGTTGAGGTCTCGTGGAGCTAGGTCAGTTTCCATTTTCGCTCTTTTGCCCTTGTGCTCACAACTCCCCAGGACCTTAATCTGCTCCGTTTCCTGTGGTTGAGGGCTCGTTCGGATACCCCCACGCTCCGTGAAGACGCTCCTTGAAACCGTTTACAAAACGGTCAAGGTCTCGTGGAGCTAGGTGAGTTCGCATTTTCGTTCTTTTGCCCTTATGCTCACAACTCCCCTGGACCTTAATTTTGTCTGTTTTCTGTGGTTAAGGGCTCGTTTGGATACCCCCACGCTCCGTGAAGACGCTCCCCAAAACCGTTTCCAAAACGGTCAAGGTCTTGTGGAGCTAGGTGAGTTTGTATTTTCGCTCTTTTGCCCTTATGCTCACAACTCCCCAGGACCTTAATCTGCTCCGTTTTCTGTGGTCAAGGGCTCGTTCGCATACCCCCACACTCCGTGAAGATGCTCCCTAAAACCGTTTACAAAACGGTCGAGGTCTCCTGGAGCTAGGTGAGTTCGCATTTTCGCTCTTTTGCCCTTGTGCTCACAACTCCCCAGAACCTTAATCTGCTCCGTTTCCTGTGGTTGAGGGCTCGTTCGGATACCCCCACGCTCTGTGAAGATGCTCCCCAAAACCGTTTACGAAACGGTTGAGGTCTTGTGGAGCTAGGTGAGTTTGTATTTTCGCTTTTTTGCACTTATGCTCACAACTCCCCAGGACCTTAATTTTCTCTGTTTTCTGTGGTCAAGGGCTCGTTTGGATACCCCCACGCTCTGTGAAGACGCTCCCCAAAACCGTTTCCAAAACGGTCGAGGTCTTGTGGAGCTAGGTGAGTTTGTATTTTCGCTCTTTTGCCCTTATGCTCACAACTCCCCAGGACCTTAATCTGCTCCGTTTTCTGTGATCAAGGGCTCGTTCGCATACCCCCACACTCCGTGAAGACGCTCCCTAAAACCGTTTACAAAACGGTCGAGGTCCCATGGAACTAGGTGAGTTTGCATTTTCGTTCTTTTGCCCTTATGCTCACAACTCCCCAGGACCTCATTCTGCTCCGTTTTCTGTGGTCAAGGGCTCATTCACATAGCCCCACACTCCATAAAGATGCTCCCCAAAACCGCTTATAAAACGGTTAAGGTCTCGTGGAGCTACTCCTGCCCAAAAAAAGTAATGGGCAACATTGAAATAGCTTGTTCTCACTCAAATCAGCACCAAATGACTCCAAATAAGTTGTAGACATAGAAATTAGGTCCACCAGGTCTTGAATCTGAGGGCAGAAAATTACCAAATAAGGAAATATCGTAGATATTGTCTCTACAGTAGATGTTGCAGAACACAAGCATGCTAGGAGATTTTTTGTAGCAAAATTTATGTACACCACTCAAAAGGGGTTGAAAAATAGAGTAGAATCCATCTTTGGTTCATGCAATTTGGTCAAGATTTGAGCTTACAATTGTCTCCTCAAACCTGTGGAAATTAGGGAAAATTGCCTGAAATCACCAAAATTGCCTTCAGAGCCCCACTTTCAAGAGGCAATTGTGAGCTCAAATCTTGACCAAATTGCATGAACCAAAGATGGATTCTACTCTATTTTTCAACCCCTTTTGAGTGGTGTACATAAATTTTGCTACAAAAAATCTCCTAGCATGCTTGTGTTCTGCAACATCTACTGTAGAGACAATATCTATGATATTTCCTTATTTGGTAATTTTCTGCCCTCAGATTCAAGACCTGGTGGACCTAATTTCTATGTCTACAACTTATTTGGAGTCATTTGGTGCTGATTTGAGTGAGAACAAGCTATTTCAATGTTGCCCATTACTTTTTTTGGGCAGGAGTATATGATGTGGTTGCAAAGTGAGTATATTTGTTGCAGGAGCAACATTATACAAAGTGTAGATAAACACATGTAAATATGATGATTCTAGATCACACAAGAAGTAGGCATATGCTACTATGCCGTTACAAAGCCCCCCTGTGAGGTTGGAGCATCGTTCCCCTCTTCTGTCTTCTTGTAGCTTTCTGTCCTCGGAGTGCCTATTAGGTTATTAAGTCATGGTCCGTCATCATCCATTCAGCAATTTCTAGTCATAAGGTGGGTCGGTTAGCCTGGAAGTCAAGGATAAATGGGATTAGGTTGTTCAATCTTGCTGTTAGAAGGCTTGATATTCATGATAACTTGTGTAAGAGGCCATTGCAAGCATGGCAGAAACGAGTCCTCTTTTGCAAGGGCAATAGTAATCTATTTCTATTATCTTCTGCTGGTTTCTGTATTTCTCACAAACAAGTACCACTTTCTATTTGAATCTTGCAGTACCCCAGCATCATTACCAGCAATAAAAAACAATGTTACACTTGGAAAAGTCTTCTACATATGTCTTGACAATGGAAGCAGTTCAGAATATAGCTCACATAGACTCAAGAAGCTACAGTGTATGGCTACAACTTTCATTTTCACCATTTTTTGTAATTCATCATGTGACCATCATCCCAAGATCCCATTACATGGACCCTGATAGATGAAATCATTCTTCTCTTGGTTTTCTTCACTTTTTGGTCAAACAAGGTGATATTTTCTTTCTGGAATGGACTCTGAAGGCAGTGTCTGATGTTCTATACATCATTCAAATATCTTTCTCATTTTTCTGCTATTTTCTACCTACTTTTGGATATATTACCATATTTGGAATTAGACCCTGAACCCTAACAACATTACCTGATGTTATCACCAACAATAAGCACTATCTCCCATTTTTTCCTGATTTTTTGGCTATTTTTTGGCCATCTTTAGGTATATTACCATATTTAGAACTGGACCCTGGACTCTGACAACATTACTCAACATTATTACTAGCAATGGGCACCATCCCCCAGCTTTTCTTATTTTTTTATAGCTTTTTCAGGCTATTTCTGCTATGTTACCATATTTGGGCATGCACCCTGGACCCTGAAAACAACCCCCAATGTCATCACCAATAGTGAGCACCACCCTCCATTTTTTCTGATTATTCGGTTATTTTGTGGTTATTTTGGCTAAATTACCATATTTGGAAATGTGCCCTGGACCCTGAAAACAACCTCCAACATCATCACCAACAGTGAGCACCTCCCCCAATTTTTCTGAATTTTCTGCTATTTTATTGTCATTTTACATCTGAAAAAGCGTACATTTCCTAATTTAGACATGCCCCCTGGACCCTGAAAACAACCTCCAACATCATCATCAACAGTGAGCACCACCTCTGATTTTGCCTGATTTTTCTGCTATTTTAGTGCTATTTTTCATTTAAAAATGATATCTTGTAGATTCAAGTTCAGTATACAGAAACCAACATTTCCTGAGGATACATATGTCATTTCAGACTATTTATTTGTATTTACCTACATTTATCCTCATTTCAAAATAATCCCAAAGACAAGGATTGGATACTGCAAAAAAAACTGTGTCATTTGGATCTAAAGTGGCAGAGCTACATAGAAACCTTGGTTTCTGCCAGCAGAGATTACTAAGCATTCAACATATACAAACAGAACTACCGTGTGCGCGGTAAAACTATTTGTCTTTGTTGTGAACCATGTGATATCACATGGGTTCAACTTCAGTATACAGAAACCAAAGTTTACTGATATACTATAAAATTTAGTTTCAGACTATGTATTTGTATTTACCTACATTTATCTTCATTTCAAAACAATACCACAGGCAAGGAGTGCAAAGTGCAAAAAAAAACGTGTCATTTGGACCAGAATTGGCAGAGATACATATACATCTTCATTTTCGCAAAAATGATGACTAAGCGATGACGTGCGTGTAAGCTCGTCTGAGCCCTAGCTGGGGTTCAGACAAGCTTACATGCACGTCATTGCTTATGTCATCGTTGCAGGTCATATTCACAATTCTGAAAGAAAATACTGTAACTCTATAAGATTTACTCCAAATTACATAAAATAAAATGGAGAAAAAAGGTAAAATTCCCTGCAGTCTGATTACATAAAATGTAGCAATATATATTACATAATTGGTGTCCCATCACCCAGGTTCTACCAGTGATTCTGAAAGAAAATACTGCAACTCTGCCATATCTACTCCAAATTACATGAAATAAAATGCAAAAATGTTTTAAATTTGCTGGCAATTTCATTACATGAACTGTAGTACAATGTATTACATAATCAGTTCTCAAAATACTACCAATGTATTCACCATAAAAGCTGCAATTTACTAGATGCCATCTATACAAAACTACAATATTGAGTGAGAGTTCACACCATCACCAGATACTATCAACTACAGAAATGATGGCAGAAGCCTATAAATAGCCAGAGTGCCTGAAACCCTGAAACCCTGAACATAGAAGACTACAAAAGGCTAGAGACCCTGAAACCCTGAACATGGGAAACCATCAATTTTCGTGGGAGCAAGGCAAAGTTCAGTGTTAGAACGCTGAAAAATTCCTTGAGATCAAGGGTAATAAACGAGTCTCTTCGTAAACTCAGAGGACTCATAATTTCTTTGAGCCAACTCCTCCTGTCTTTTCTGATCAACAGATGCTTTCCATTTAGAACTAGACTGTAATATATCAGGTTGAATTGGTTCCTTGTCAACTTCATCTATTCCATTTGGGGATTCATCCATCCAGCCAGCTTCTTTTATTGCAATTTTTGTAGCATTCATTTGCTCTTGGTTTGCCCTTCCGTATTTTCCAAGTGCTGTATATTTATTTTGAGTATTCTCTTCATCATTTTCATCATATTCTGCATCCCCAAAGTGAGCACCATTATATGCATTTAATTCATCAAGATCCAACATTGTCTCATTTGACATCCACTGGGGAAATATTCCTTCTGAATCTCCCTTTTTTTGTTGAGCAGAAAAATCATCTCTAGCATCATTACACTCATATCTAATATTAAAGTTCTGGATATATTGCTTCTGTTGAGCTGTGAATTCATGGTCATTGAAGGTTTCATCCCAAGTGTCTTCCTCAGATTTCAGATCATGACCAGTTCTCCAAGGCTTGAACAAAGCAAGCATGGTAGCACAATAATACTCTCTGTCTCCTCTGTCACATCTTGGCAGTGAGCCTCCAACAAAGTTGGGGACAACATTACTTTTTTTCTCATTATATTGAGCTTGATGTGTTTTATAGAGAGGATGATCTCTAAGAAATGGGTAGGTTACTCTATTTTCACTGACAAGTTCATCATCACTATCATCAGCTTCAATACTGGTTGAGTGTTTATTTATATTGAGCTCATCTCCATCAGTATCATAATCATCAGAATCATCAACAAGTTGTGGTAGTACATCAGTACTGACTTGCTCAATTTTTTCTAACAAGTCAAGTTCATCATCTGAATCCGTAATTTCATCATGGTCTTGGGAGCTATTGGCTACTTTGCATCTAGTATACATTTGAACCCATTCATACAGAGTCTTATCTTTAAATATTTTTGGTCTATAGATGTAATCATGAACTGATGAAAAGCCCACATATTCACCTTTGCCTTTTTGAAGCACAAGTTTTTCAGGTAACTCCTCTTCCAAGTCTTCTTCTGATCTGAAGGGTTTTAGAGCTTCCCTCACAAAGTTTTTCCAGTAGACCACTACAAATTTGTGACTAGTATAATGATCAGGATTTCCCAAAAGATATAGAGCAGCCATAGGCCCTCCAATCTCCATTCTAGCTGTTAAACAATTGCTAGCTTGTGTTACAATTTTTCTTGCCTTTTCTTTTCTTTTCTTTCTAAAGACCCTCCCAACATTTCAGAGTTTCTGTCATATACACTCCTAATAGCATCAAATATTGCATAAGTTTTTAACCCAGGCTTGGTCACATAATCTGAGATATATGCCACTATAGCTTTGATGGCTGTTCCAGATAGAAGGCTTGTTACATCTGAGTTACATCTGAGCAGATAAGTGACTGGAGGAGATAAAGTATTAATCCATTCCTCTCCTTTCTTAACATTCAAGGCCCCAGTGTTTGAATCCACCTCTGTCTGATCATACAATGTTCTGGGAAATCTAGCTTTACATTTTCCCTGTTTATTCATACATGCAGGTCTATCCTTCTTTGCAGCTTTTTCACCAGCTGATTTGTTCCTTCCACAATCATGTACATTAGACCTGAGAATCAGATCATCTACTGTCTTTGCATATTCTTGCCACCAAGTGCTAAGATTTTCACAATTTTCACAATTATTGCAGTCACAAAATGGAGGAGGTGCTTCAGGTAATGTCTGAGTTGGATCCTTATAATTTGTGTTTTGATTTTTCTCTATCTCTACCTCATGTTTCACCTTATCCATTGACCCTGTCATAAATTCACCAATGTGAACAGCCTCCAAATATTCAACTATTTTCCTTTGAAAGTCTGAGAAAGGATCCATGATTTTGTCTCTGATTTCCTGAGGAGTTAAAGCTCCTTTGATCCAAAGTAGCATATGCAAATGTAAAGTCAATCTTCCCTGTTGTTCCACTGTTGCATAAAATGCCTCTGTATCTCCATACAGTCCTCTATGTTTTTCACCCACACCAAGAACATGCTTGATGAACATCTCAGTTATAAAGTGGAAAAATCTAGCACCAGCTACAGAATTATTTGCAATTAATTTGTATCTTTCATCATATTCTCTCAATGATGGACTAAATGTTTGGTGTCTTCCCCAATGCCCAGGCCGATGACGGTGCAGATTATTGGTCGATACTGTCAAAACGATGTCATATCACTTGGGAGACTGGATTTGCATGGTACGTACATGCTTTATGACTCTCTAGGTAGTAATTTGCTAATAGCACCATATCGTCCCCTTGTACCCAATTCACACATGCAGAGGATATGCCCTCCGAGTCGTTGCCACCCTCCGCGCCATAGCAGTCAAAGTCGCCTTGGTTACATGCAAGCTCTTCACAGCCGCAGCCATCACCACAACTCTTCACACACCACCACCACCAATGGTGAGCAACTTCACCTCTTGTCAATGCCCATTGAGAAGGTATGCTGAGTGTCATTGCCATGATCATCCTGATTCATCTCCTCAAGATGCATATACTGGTGGTTTCCATGGTAAGCGGCTACATTGCAGGAGTAGCCTTAATCAGCCAAGAGAGTGACATGAGGAGCAAAGGGTTTCAACTGGTGACGACGATGGCTCACCTCACATGCCTCTGTCGTCTAAGCAGAAGATGAGCAGCATGACATTGAAGAGAACAATAACTGCCAACATTTACTCAAGGTGTTTTCATTCGCTTTTCTTCGACTCTACACTGGCTCATTGATCAATCTTCCAGACTACTGTTTTCTATGTCACCCACTTGCTCACAGTCTTCCACATGTATGTATCGCTTTCTTTTTTTTCTCCATCCTTCCAATCTTTCTCTTGCTGCCTGCCATTCTTGTGTCATTTTCAGACTTTGTATTAGATGCTACAAGAAATACATGTTTTATTTCGCTGTATTTCATATGAAGTGATCAGAATTTAGAATAAGAATTCAAGATCTAGCTAAGATTGTATGGAAACGGCTTGCTAGGATGGCCTAGTATGGCCTCGCATGGTGTCAGGAGCCATGCAAGAAACTGGTGCCATGCAAGGCCTATCACCAGGGATGTAAGCCGAGGTTCCAACCTTGGCCATAGAAGGGGGCTAACCTTTCATGGCCTATTGGTGCCTCTCATGGCCATTTATGGCCTTATGTGGAACCCGAACTTTTGCTGATGGCTCACAACTCCCCAGGACCTCATTCTGCTCTGTTCTCTGTGGTCAAGGGCTCGTTCACATAGCCCCACACTCCATGAAGACGCTCCCCAAAACTGCTTATAAAACGGTTAAGGTCTCGTGGAGCTAGGTAAGTTTGTATTTTTGCTCTTGTGCCCTCATGCTCATAACTCCTTAGTACCTCAATCTCGTCTGTTTTCTGTGGTCCCAGGCTTGTTCGGATACCCCCATACTCCACAAATATGCCACTCAAAGCCGTTTAAAAAACTGTTGAGGTCTTGTGAAGCTATGTGAGTTTATATTTTTCACTCCTTTGCTGTGATATAGGATTGGAAGGGAATGCCCAGAGGCCATAGTCAAACAGTGGTATATAGCTAGATTTGGATATCTTACATAATATATTGATCTTTTGTCTTGAACCACCACCTTGTCAGCAGTCTTGCCATCCTCTTGCACTACATGTAGTGCTTTGTATAACTGTACTTCCTACAGTATGCATAATCATGTTGGGCCAGCTGAGTATCTTGTAACTGCTCATTGCTCACTCATGGGTGTTGATCCCAGATCCACCCATTCTTGCCTCCTCCTTCCCTCTTGGCTTCAGCTATGCAAGAAGTTCAGAGTGAACGCTTCACAATGGTGGGGGCACCGCGGACTTCACCAAAGCATGGTTGAAGTCTGCATTTCTTGGTAGAGGGAGAGCTGGAGAGTTGTGGGAATGCGCCAGCTCATCACAGGAGGAACCTTAGCATGGATGGTAGCTGCTGCTCGCGCTCTTCGCGGCGGGCTTACTACTTCATGTGAAAGGGCTCATCCATCCTTCAGTTGGATGAACCATTGACTTTAGCTTGTGCTTGCACAGCAGGTTGAGGTTTGTTCGATTGGGGTGCTGTGCTGACTCTGAGCAGCTGGGCTTTGGGATTTCGCGACTACGCGGCCTGAAGTCTACTGTGAGGAGAGTTCCTCTCACCTATGTCTGGATTTCGCGACTACGCGGCCATTGACTTGGTGAGGAGGTTGCCCACAACCAGTGTTGCCTGCTGCTTTGCGCTGCTTCACTGTCTCTCAGACTCCACCTGTTCCTCAACCATTTCCCTTGTCTTTTAGCATCTAGGCCTCTCAAGAACAGCCAGATGTTCATTGACATCCCTCCAGTTCAGTCTGCTGCTCTGGAAATTATGTGCTATGCCCTACTATGCTTCTCTCCCAATCTTTCCTGTTTTCTTGCTTGAGGAATGAGTATTCTCATCCTCCTTACTTCTCTATGAACTCCCTGGAATGGCTCCTCTTGGTTTCTGAATGGTTAGAAGGGTTTGGAGTGGTTTTGGGTTGGATGGGGTTGATGGGACATCAACATGGGACTTATTCACATCATATCTCGCCAACCGACGCCCCGATTGCTCTCGTCTCTTTTGCGCTGGGAAGCCCTCATTCATACCTTTCTTTGGACTCCCTGAACTCGCCAAACGGTCGCGTATTGGCTGCGCTTCACCTACTTCAGCCTGGTATGACCAAAATGAACATATCTCGTCCGTTCTCGGCGAGATCCTCGTCGTTCCTTTTGTTCTTTGGCTCGCTTTGAAGCCACGGTCAATGCGCTTCTGGGAAGCCCTCATACGCGTCAAACGGACGAGCGGTTCCTGTGTTACAGCACCATCCCTCCAACAACCACTTACATGTGACTTGTTCATGTCATATCTCGCCAACCGATGCCCCGATTGCGCTCATCCTTTTTGCGTTGGAAAGCCCTCATTCACACCTTTCTGTGGACTCCCTGAACTCGCCAAACGGTCACCTATTGGCGGTGCTTCGCCTAGTTCAGCCTGGTATGACCAAGATGAGCATGTTTCATCCATTCTCGGCGAGATCTTCGTCGTCCCTTTCGTTCTTTGGTTCGTTTTAAAGCTACGGTCAATGCGCTTCTGGGAAGCCCTCATACGCGTCAAACGGACGAGCGGTTCTCGTGTCACAGCACCATCCCTCCAACAACCATTTGCATGTGACTTGTTCATGTCATATCTCGCCAACCAACACCCCGATTGCTCTCGTCTCTTTTGCGCTGGGAAGCTCTCGTTCATACCTTTCTTTGGACCCCCTGAACTCGCCAAACGGTCACATATTGGCTGCGCTTCGCCTAGTTCAGCCTGGCATGGCCAAAATGAACATATTTCGTCCGTTCTCGACGAGATCCTCGTCGTTCCTTATGTTCTTTGGCTTGTTTTGACGCCACGGTCAATGCGCTTCTGGGAAGCCCTTATACGCGCCAAACGGACGAGCGGTCCTTGTGTTACAGTGCCATCTCTTCAACAACCATTTCCCCATTCCTATTGTCATAACCTGCTCGCATCAGACGCTCTATAGCCCGTTTGAAACGCCTGAATCGTACCTTTCCGACGCACCTATTCACGTCGATAACGGACAACAGCCTGGTCTGCAGTATGCATTTACTCCAGAACTGCAGTTTCTGGGTATTACCTCTCTATCTCGACAACCACGGCTCGTCACGATACGCGAATTATACCGTTGGAAAGGCGTCGTTCGTAGCTTTCGAACGGGTATTTGATCGCCAGGAATGGGCCAGAAATCACTACGCTATGCTCAAACACATTTTTGGCTACCTCAGGATCTCCCCTCTATTTGGGGTGTTAAGACTTGATTGGAGGACTCTTATGGGCTGGGGAGACACCTCAACTGGTTGAGAGTTGCTGCTCGCGCATTACGCGGCGGACTCTTCTTCAGTCATGGTAACCTTCTCTCAGAAGGCTGATTGCTGCTCGCGTGTTGCGCGGCAGATCAGTGTGGAGGAGTTGCAGCTCGCGCATTACGCGGCGGACTCTTCTTCAATCATGGTAACCTTCTGAGTCCCTCAGAAGTACTGATTGCTGCTCGCGTGTTTCGCGGCGGATCAGTGTTGAGGAGTTGCTGCTCGCGCATTACGCGGCGGACTCTTCTTCAATCATGGTAACCTTCTGGCTCCTGATTGCAGCTCGCATGTTTTGCGGCAGATCAGTCTTGAGGAGTTGCTGCTCGCGTGTTGCGCGGCGGACTCTTCTTCAATCATGGTAGCCTTACAGATTGCTGCATGTGTGTTGCATGGCCTGTGTCCACTCTGGGGGGCAAGTTTTATGACAACTTTTTTTTTTTTTTCTTCCCCTTTCTTTCCTCTCATCATTCCTACCCAACTGGCACCACCTCTACCTACTCTGACACCAACTTACGATCACGGCTTGTAATTTTCCACTGCACGATCTCTTCGCCTCTATCCTCCCTGGCTTGATTCTTGAGATTCGCACACTGGAAAAGTGGGGGGCTGTAGGGGAGTATAGGTGGAAGATGGGAGGAGAGGCGCAAGCCTCTATCCCATTACACACTCCCCACGTCCAGATGACACACCACAATGGAAGCAAGCTACATCATCTTGATGGGTAAAGGGAGTTGAGTTGGGATCAACGATCTGAGTGGAGAGGCGCAAGCCTCTATCACACTATACATGTCTTATACCCAGACCACAAGTATGATGGAAGCATGCTACACCATCTTGATGGGGAAAGGCAATGGAGTTGGGATGGATGACCTGGAAGCCATCCACTTGCATGGTTTCCCAGTACTCATGGTTATACATCACTGAAGAGAGAATGGGAGGATCATACGGGTATTTCTGGGTTAAGCTGGGAGCTTACAGTGACCAGCTTTCCAGATAGCAAATTATTTGGGGCCAAATTTTTTCTTTCTTTTATTCATCTTCTTTGCTTTGCTACCTTTTGGTCTCATTTTATCCTGACATTCACTCTGGGGGGCAAGAGGATTTCTATTCTATTATTCTTCCCCACCATTGTTTTCCTTACATGCCCTCTGGACATTGGGGGGCTTTGTGATATAGGATTGGAAGGGAATGCCCAGAGGCCATAGTCAAACAGTGGTATATAGCTAGATTTGGATATCTTACATAATATATTGATCTTTTGTCTTGAACCACCACCTTGTCAGCAGTCTTGCCATCCTCTTGCACTACATGTAGTGCTTTGTATAACTGTACTTCCTACAGTATGCATAATCATGTTGGGCCAGCTGAGTATCTTGTAACTGCTCATTGCTCACTCATGGGTGTTGATCCCAGATCCACCCATTCTTGCCTCCTCCTTCCCTCTTGGCTTCAGCTATGCAAGAAGTTCAGAGTGAACGCTTCACATTTGCCCTTGTGCTCACAACTCCTCAGCACCTGATTCTGCTTCATTTTCTGGTTCTGGACTCATTTGGATACCTCCACACACCCTGAAGATGCTCCCCAAAACTGCCTATGAACTAGTTAAGCACTCTTGAAGGTATGTTACATTCTATTTTTGTCTTTTTTGCATTCATACTCACCAACTGCCCAGGACCTTCTCATGGCTCATTTTGCATGGCCCTGGGCTCATTAGGATACCCACACACTCCCTAAAAATATGCCACCAAAGTTGTCATGACCTCAATCATTATATCTTTAATGTAGGGGAGTATAGTTACACAAATGTGAAAATGGAGGCAATATATTCATATGTTAGAGTCTGACAGCCAAGTAGAGCAATACATTAGCTACCACCTACATCAATGACAACATGGATAGGACTAAAAGCAAGTGATAACTAAGAAATAGTAGAGTAGACTGGCAAAGTTGTCAATGCTGAGCAGGCAGCTGATCATGGGAAGAAATCACTTTCGTGGGAGAAAGTCAAATTTCAGTGTTACCACACTGAAAAAAGTCTCAAGATCCTGGGGAATAAACAAGTCTCTTCGTAAACTCAGAGGACTTGTAACTTAGGCAAATTTTTCATTCATTCATTCACCTTTCATCACTGCAGGAATCTTTTCCCTTAAACAGAAAAGCAGCCATAAAATCAGAAGAAATGGCAAGAAAAATGGCAAAAAATATGCAAAAAATCAGAATATTGCTTAGTAAGGTGGGGAGGCTGTGTTCAGGGTTCAGGGTCAATATCTAAATATAGAAACCACCTAAAAGTTGCCAGAAAATCAGAAAAAAATACCCAAAAATTAAGAGCCATCTTCTCTGTCACCATGGTGTTGAAGGGGCTGTGTTCAGAGTTCAGGGTCCATATCTAAATATAGAACAAAGAAAGAAAAATGGCTGGCAAATCAGAAAAAAATGAGTAAAAATAAAAATCATACTTTTTCGTTGCTATGATGTATGAGGGGCTGTGTCCAGTGTTCAGGGTCCATATCCAAATATGGAAAATGAAGATGACTATGTAAAAATATTATCATATTATGCAATGGGACTATATATATCATCAGACCAGCCATCTTGCTCTTTGAGATATTGGTCAAAAATGCATGACAATTTCCAAAAAGTGTCCAATTTTTTCAGTATTTTGGGTTTTTCTCAATGAGGAATGGTCTGCATGACATTATTTGTATATATTTGTAAAGGTAAGGACAGGGGCTACAATTCTTGTTAGTGGAGGTAAGTGAGAGGCTGTGTTTCTGATACTGTGGGAATTTTAACCCAAAAAGGAAATTCATCACAGATATATAGAGCATGCTATTATAGGTTACAAAATATAGCTAACCATATTCTTTCTTGAGATATATGCAACCAGGACTGTGGGAATATTTTACCATAAATATAAAAATAATTATAAAATTGGGAAAAATTGCTATAAAATCAAAAAAAAAAAAGAGGAAAAATAAGAATAGTACACATTGTTGCTATGATATTGATGGCTAGGCTCAGGGTCTATTTGCAAAGATAGAACAAAACTCAAAAAATTATAAAGTGATTACATGTCATTGCAGCTGATGGGATGTCAGGATGGTGGTCACATGACCAATTTCCTAAAATTAAATTTAGAGTCCACAGGAAGGACTCATACATGCCATGCACAGCACTGGCCCACACCCACAAGTAGGATTGGAAGGGAATGCCCAGAGGCCATAGTCAAACAGTGGTATATAGCTAGATTTGGATATCTTACATAATATATTGATCTTTTGTCTTGAACCACCACCTTGTCAGCAGTCTTGCCATCCTCTTGCACTACATGTAGTGCTTTGTATAACTGTACTTCCTACAGTATGCATAATTATGTTGGGCCAGCTGAGTATCTTGTAACTGCTCATTGCTCACTCATGGGTGTTGATCCCAGATCCACCCATTCTTGCCTCCTCCTTCCCTCTTGGCTTCAGCTATGTGAGAAGTTCAGAGTGAATGCTTCACAGTTCCCATACTGTATCATATATAGGATGCACTGGCTGAGAATATAACTTCTCAGTTATTCTGCCTTTTGGCTTAGGTGGTTCTTTGTGCATTCTAGGGACTGCTTACAGCTCACAGCTCACCTGTTACAATTACCCAGTTCTCACTGGTTGTGGACTAACCAGGTTGGATGCAGCTAAGGTTTTACCCCTGGTTCTCCTGGTGTGCCAGAGAGGATGTACATGGTCCACTAATCTATTACAGTGCATAGTACACCCAAAACTGTAGTTCAGCCTTATAGAGGCCAGAATAAATTCCAAAAATATTTGAGTGCAGACTGTAGCATTGTGAGTACATGATGCCAAGTTTTTGAGGCAAGTGTGAAAGTCAACCTATTCTAGGTTGAACTTCATGCCATTTTCCTGACCATATTGTAAGGCTGATTATCAACCTTACACTGGTTGAATTCTTACATTGGTGATCAACCTAAAAAACAGGTTGAATTTTTTCAGTCTAAATTTTGCCTGACCTTTGTTAAAAGGTGAAATTCAACCTAACATTTGTTGAGAAACAACCAAAGACACCTTCACAGTGAAAGTTTAGATCCACTCAGCCCAAAATCATGTTTGTCACACTCAGCAGACAAAAAATCAAAAATCATTGAACTGTAAGTGAAGTTCTTCATATTTCTGCTCAATTTTTTGTATCTGAAGTCATCTCCTTTACTAATATATGCCTGTAGATTTTTAGAACGCCTAATGCAAAGGATCAGTTTGGATCTTAGTAAACATTTGTGTATCATGCCTGGTTATATGACCAGGTTACATTATGTGAGCACTGGCAACCCTCCCTATTGGCATGCACTGTCACCTCCATCATGCGGCTGGTAACCTCTCTCCAGCAGTCTGTATTCACAGAGTCGTCAATAGCATAGATAGTGTCACACCAATAAATCTGTTTTTTCTGCTCTCTCCCTGTTCCCCTCTGATCCCTCTCCTCTTGGGATCACTGGTCTGCTCTCACCCTCAGGCATCCCTGAGCTCCCAACTGGGTTGTCTGGACCTCAGCCCCCCTCTCCATTCAGTCCCTGTGGCAACCCCCTCATCTGTTCAAGCAAGGTGATCCTGATTAAGGAAATTGCGCATCCCAAACAGTGCATAAAAAAGGTATTCTGTGATCAAGGAAACCTCCCTAGATGTACAACTTGTGGGTGTGGGCCAGTGCTGTGCATGGCATGTATGAGTCCTTTCTGTGAACTCTAAATTTGATTTTAGGAAATTGGTCATGTGACCACCCTCCTGACATCCCATCAGCTGCAATGACATGTAATCACTTTATGATTTTCTGAGTTTTGTTCTATATTTGCAAATAGACCCTGAGCCTAGCCATCAATATTATAGCAACAATGTGTACTATTCTTATTTTACCTTTTTTTTTTTTGAATTTTTCCCAATTTTATAACTATTTTTCTGTTTATGGTAAAATATTCCCACAGTCCTGTTTGCATATATCTTAAGAAAGAAGATGGTTAGCTATATTTTGTGGCCTATAATAACATACTCTATATAACTGTGATAAATTTCCTTTTTGGGTTAAAATTCCCATGGTATCAGAAACACAGCCTCTCACTTATCTCCATTAACAAAAATTGTAGCACCTTTCCTTACCTTTACAAATATATACAAATAATGTCATGCAGACCATTCCTCATTGAGAAAACACAAAATACTGAAAAAATTGGACACTTTTTGGAAATTGTCATGCATTTTTGACCAATATCTCAAAGAGTAAGATGGCTGGTTTGATGATATATATAGTCACATTGCATAATATGATAATATTTTTACATAGTCACCTTAATTTTCCATATTTGGATATGGACCCTGAACACTGGACACAGCCTCTCATACATCATGGCAACAAAAATGTATCATTTTTATTTTTACTCATTCTTTTCTGATTTGCTAGCCATTTTTCTTCCTTTGTTCTATATTTAGATATGGACCCTGAACCCTGAACACAGCCCCTTCAACACCATGGCGACAGAGAAGATGGCTCTTAATTTTTGGGTATTTTTTTCTGATTTTCTGGCAACTTTTAGCTGGTTTCTATTTAGATATTGACCCTGAACCCTGAACACAGCCTCCTCAACTTAATTAGCAATATTCTAATTTTTTAAATATTTTTTGCTGATTTCTTTTGCTATTTTTCCTGATTTTATGGATGCTTTTCTGTTTGAGGGAAAAGGTTCCTGCAGTGATGAAAGGTAAATCAATGAATGAATGAAAATTTTGCCTAAGTCCTCAGTTGATAAAGAATGAGTCTTACTCATAAACTCATAAGGATTCATAAAATAAACTACATTTAAAGAGTAAAAGACAAAGTTTTGGAAGCCACGTCTATTGCAACATTCATTAGAAATCAGATAATGCACAGCTAAAATATAAATGAAGTTCTTTGCTGGAATTTGGTCTAAACTACTGGCTGCAAAATAACTGTTGCCATTTTTCCAGGAGGACTCATTGAAAAATGCAGTTCTTGAGCCTCTATCTTAATAAATTCTCCTGTGCTTCCAAAAGCATACTTTGAAGAGGTGATAGAATTAAATTCAATCATTTCAATTCAGTGAGTGAAGGAGCACACTCCATGCAACACTTCAACACAGGTTGCAAAAATATTGATAGTGGCCTTGAGAGCCACTCCTTCCATATCTGGCTAAACATGCTAGAGGGACAATGTAGATATATGTGGACTAATATAAAACAATGCTGGTATATGAGGGACATGGCAATATGTGCCAAGATTTTAGATATGCAGACTGGTAATGTTACCAGAGTGTAACATTTGTCTATGATATATCTTGTATACATCACTCATTTTGATGATGGACCAAAATGCTGGGCTTGTCAGACTCAGTTGTTGGACTAAGTATGACTCTCAGCAATATGAATATCAACTTTTCTTTGTGCAGATAAACATCCTAGAAACCCTGTGTCACACAATCACTGTGGGCAGCACTTGCACTCAGATGCAGTGCTTAGTCACTGATTTTGACTTTTTGGCACTCATGTGTGGTGTCCATCCTTGGGTGCTTTTCTCTACACTCAAACAGAGTGTGCACTCTTAGACACTTGACTTGAGTGCTTTCTCCAATTTCAATCTTAGCTTCAATAAGAGATGCCCACCTGAAGAAATGTCCTGAATTTGAGTATCAGAGGCTTTCTGTCACTTAGTTGGTGACTTTTTCATGCTCATTTGATTGAGTGTCATAGCCAGACCATCAATCAAATTTGGACAACCCTTGACAGGTGCTTAGGAGACAATATGTATGTTGATAAAGCTGAACTTCCTAGGGCAAGGCTCATAACATGCAGCATTGAGAAAACATGTTATGAGTCCTTATGAGTTTATGAGTAAGACTCATTCTTTATCAACTGAGGACTTATCACTAAAGTCAAGTGATCTGCCATGCTATGTTCACAATGGATTGAGTGGGTACGGAAAACCAAGAGACAATCATTTAATGACAAAAACATGCATGCAATGCCATCCTCTGGGTTCTAGAATGAGCAGGTAGGCAAGGTGGCCAGGTTGGCTGAATGTTCCTAGTGCGACATGTCTTTTTATGTATATTTTGTATGCAGTCTGTCAGAGTTTGAAATTCATCTTGTCCTTATGCCACAACCACCTATGACCACTCTGGTGTCATTTTGTCTCTCTGCCACTTTCCAACTGTTGTCTGACATTTGGAAGTGTTATCTACAGAGGCTAGTTGTGATTTTATGGCTTCTGATGCATGCTCAGAGGTGCCTGCACTCATTCAAGGGTTTCCACAGACTCCCAAGATCGAGGATCAATGTGTGCTGAGTCCTTATATGTGTGGTATGACTTCTTTCATCCCACACCAAGTGTATATCCTCAATAGATTTGCATATATTGTTCTCAGGAGCTATGTATGAAATATGTCAGACTTAGCATGTTGGTAAGTCACCCTTCACACACTATTTCATGTTTTTTTGTAACATGAACCATGTCCTTAGGTGAACTTTTCACATAATTTGGCACTTAGAATGTGAGTGGGGGAGAAATGGCTAGAACTTGAGAGGGTGATAAGGTATGTTGATGCTAAATGCAGCCTCTTGTGCATCTTCAAGATGAAGACTTACAAAAACAAGGGTATATAGACATGGGCAATGACTTGAAAGAACCATCAGACATATGTTCAAACAATGGGCTCAGAGAATTTTGTTGGCAAATCCACTTGCTTCCATGGACCAACAGCCTCACAATGATGCTGTTCAATCACCACTTGGGCCCAACAAGAGGATGATTAGGTGTGTTGATGGTTCTCACATGTTTTGAACAATGGGGCTGATGTACTCCTTTGTTTTCAGTTACATACTTGGATTGACAATGTCTAGTGACATTCTTTGTCCTCCCTAATTTGCATCAATGTCAGAGCTGATCCGTCCACAAGGAAATCCCCTCTGCTGACATTGATGACTTCAGTGACACCACGCATCACCCACTCTACCCCATACTGAGCACATCTTCTGAATTTTTGCATGTATCTAACCTCAATCATTTTATGGGTGGTCAGTAAGTAATTGTGCTAAGGCTCTCACACATGCTCTAACATGTTTTAGCACTCTAGTGTGTTGCCAAAGGTACATCTTTGGCCCTTTCTCGAGAACAACATAAATATCTTGTCTGCCAACGAAGGGAGGTTCATGTGGTGAGTGAAATTTCAAGCCACTGCTATAATCTAGTAGGTAGGGGAATGTAGTGATATTGTAAATATATGCTTTTATGCCTTATTTGTTACAGACTCTTTTTCAATAATAAACATGCACAGACAATTACATATTCTTAAGACATATCTAGACCATACTGGACGGTTCTAGATATGCATCCCAGTCAGATTTCTTTTATATGATTCATACTTACTTAGATAGATTCATATGACTCTTTCATAGTCATACGATTCGTATAGACTTACAAGGACTTAGTATGATTCATATGACTCTACACAAGTCATATGAACTCATGCTTCTGACTTGTACCTGACTTGTATTTGACTCATACCCTTAGTATATAAGTAGGGTACTTTCATTTGTATTCGGTAGCTTGAACCTAAGCAATACAAGCTTAGTTCAACCCAATGTCAGACCCTCAGATCTTAGTTGCCCTTGAACTCTATAGTCTTTTGACTTAGAGTCTCTATTGAAACCCTGAACCGATAAGTCTTCAACGTCGAAGACTTAAGAATTAGAACGTCATCAGCATACAACATAAGAACAGACACTGAATCTCTATACAACGGTCCTTTGGGCATAGAGCATTGCAGAACCCTATACTGTTGTTATTAAGGGCATAACAAAGTGATAGCGAAAGACTACGTCATCTCATAGAATTAAGGGAACATAGCAGACAGATTAACGAACGAACTCAAAGCTTAATAACAGCCCGTTACGCTTAACAACCATAACATTATTTGTGTGATTCTGGTGGTGGTAATTAGTGACCAGGACAGCACTCAATATAAGTGCTTTTCACTGTATCCAAGTGCTTTGACAGTGATTCCATGGTGCAGTTTGGGGCTGATCAGTGTTTGAAACACCATAGATGAGTGATTTAAAATTAGTGCAACACTTGAAATGGGTGTGACAAACACTTCAGCCAAGTGACTACGCACTTGTATCGAGCGTATCAAAGCACTTGAGTGGGGTGCAATCATTTCCCACAGTGAATATTGATCAAACTCGCTGAAAACACAGGATACAATACCCTGGTTGTATAGCCAACAAAGGAAAGTTGAAAGACCAGCGGCGCCAAAACCGGAAAGCCGGCGCAACGAGTGATTGGTACCACTTGAGTTTGTGGGGTGACACGTGTGGACGGAACCAGGGAGTTGGCACGAACCTTGAAGCTCAGTTCGGAGGAAGCCTATTGCCAACGACGTCGCAAACTAAGGCCCAATATTACAAAATGCATACTTATCTCCACCACAACACAGACGATCCAAGCGACACCCCAATCTTCACAGGGACCAGCGCGATGACTGAACATTATGCCTATGACAGAGACCGACTGTAAGTTCATTTCCTTGTTCCGAGTCCTTGGTTGTGGTTCCCGTCGTGCTGTCTCCGCTTCTTATTCCAATGATCATAACAACCAGCTCTCCTTTTCTCCTTTTTCTCTCCGATGCATATCACCTTTTCTCAATTTCACAAATGCTCCCTCCACTACAACCCTCAATTTAGGATATACGAGCTCGTCGTTCGCCAGGAACCCAAGCAGGCCAGGATGTGTGGTGTCGGCGGCAAAGGTGGGCATGTCTTCGCTACATAGACTAAAATTCCTGGTGGCTAATGGCCCTATAGCAGACAGACGTCCTATCGACCCTCCACCTATAGTTCAGCTCCGCGTCATCGATCCTTCCGCACCATCTCAGGCCGCCAATGCTAGTGCCACGCCCAGCCAGCGCCGTAGAAACAGCAGTGCGACTACGCCTCCAGGATCCCCCTCTCCGAGTGCCAGTTCACGACACCTCCCAGAGGCCCAGGACTCTGATGCTGGCTATGGACAATCCTTTCTTCAAAATCCATACTATTTCATGTTTGCCAGCCTTGCAAAACCGGATGACGATGCGGAGTTACACTGGCTGAAGGTGAAAAATCTCTCTTTTTCAGTATATTTCTTTCCAAGATCCATTATTTTCTTCTCTTTTCTCCTCCGTTTCTTGTACGAGTATGACACTTATTCTGATAGGATGGTCGGACGCGGTGTACGACAGGATCAGTGGTTTCATCACTCTACCACCTCAAAGACCCTCAACATAATAATGAAGGTTGTTCTTTCCCCATTCAATTTACCCGCCGCAACAGTTGACTTGTTTCTTATCTCATCAGATGCAGGCTTTTTTGTTTTTCCTGATCTGAGCGTACGCACCGAAGGCAGCTATCGCCTCAAATTAAGTTTATTCGAGGTTGTTGGGTGAGTGCCATTTTTCTGTTGTCCCATTCACCTCGAAGCATATGAATTACGAGGGTACGCGAGGAATGGATGCTCTTCCATAGCCCAAGCCGCAGTTAGTCAAATGACCATCACACTGGAATGCAGGAATCTGCATTCCACCTTATGTTTGATGGGGTTTGCTTCTTTGACGACATTCACTTTCGACATACCACTCTCATTTGTCGGCAATTTGTCGGCAATTTGATAGATCAACTCTATTTCTTGTGTCCTCCAAGTCTTTCTCACAACGACTAATCATCACCTATTACCAGCAACAATGTTCGGCACTGTAAATCGATATACTCAGCGCCTTTTTATGTCTATACGGCAAAAAAGTTCCCTGGGATGGAAGGTATGCAATATTCTCGTCATTGGATGTCCTGGCTCCTTCATGACAATAAAAAATGCCTACTTGCAGAGTCCACGCCCCTCTCATGCTCTCTAGCAGACCAAGGAATCAAAATTCGCATTCGCAAAGACATCCGAGTTCGCAAACGCCCTGTTCACGCATTGGAACACCCTCTGCCAATGCCGCTTGATGATTCTTGCAATGAAAATGGCGACGACCACCATCAACATCACTCGAGACGCCGTAATTCAAAACGAAGCAGGACAGACGATGGGCTTGATATATCAGAGGGAAGCAATACGGGTTCTGCACCTACCACGGTGCCTACACCGCAGCAGCAGGGGCCGTGGCCACCTGTCGCTCCTCTCGACCCTTCTTTGGGCGCAACCATCCCACCACCTCCTGGTGCAACAGTTATTCCGCCTCCACCGCCACTAGGGCAGGAGCAAACTCAAGGTGGCGTCGCGATGGGTGTGAATATAACGCCTGGCGTGGTCCTTGGAGGGCCATCCGTTTATGATGGTCGTGGCGGAGGAGGAGGATACCATCCATGCGATCAAAATCTCCCTCCTTCGGCTTCGTCGAGCCAAAATCAACCTCACACCCAATATCGCGATCCAAATCAAATACAGCTTGCACCCCCTCAGCAACCATACGCCCCACAACAACCGCAGCAGCAACAGCAACATCCACCTCAACATGTTCCTCCCGCACCTCCTCACATCCCACCTCCCCCACATGGACACATACCCCATCATTCTACTGCCCATCCGCCACTTCCACTACACCAAAGCTACGCCCCCTACCCCCAAACTTGGGGAGCTCCCCCTCCCCAACCACAACCTGTATACGACTATTATCACCATCAGCAACATGCGCCTCCCGTCCCCCAACATCACCCACATCCCCATTATCCCACCTACCCGCCCCAGCCATCGCACGTTCAGCCTCCTCCGCGATATGATTATTCAGGGCAGATATACGCTCAGCAGCTGCCTCCCCATCCTCAAGCACAATATGGGTACTACGAGCAGCCCCATCACCATCACCAGCAGATCCCACCACAACATCAACAAGTCTCCCCTCCGCAACAGCCTCCACATGCGCAGCAACCTCAATACATTTCTGCAACCGTAGCGGCGGCCCCTGCTCCCACGACTGGAACCGCTACTGCGTCACCAAGCGTCATCCCCCCTCCTCCACATTCAAGCACACCAGGCTATGATTATTCATCGCCTTATCGACCCACCGAATCCCCTCAACCAGGTAGGGCGTATCATCCTCCCCCCCACCACATACAAGCCCCCCCACCTCAGACGCCATATTCCACTTACCATTTTCCACAACAGCACCACCACCATCAGCCGCCTCCACTACCCCACCACATAGCGCAGAGGTATGGACATCCACCCCCACCGCCATATTCCTACGGAGGATATGGCAATCAAGCACCGGAGTGGGGAACACCAGCACAAAACGGATTTCCACCAGGATGGGGCGACGGGTACACGCAACCGCAACCTCAGTTGATGCATCAACAGGCAGCATTACCATCGTCATCCTCTGTCCTCGTTGGCGCGGTGAGTAGTCCTGGGGATAGGATTCAGCTTGCCCCTCTCAGAGCTGGTGCTGGTTCGGGGCCGTCCGGGACAGGAAATGGGGAGAGTCCAGTGCCCATCATACCGCTCTCTCTGCCGCCGTCTGCGTCCCCCTCGTCTGGGTCTTCAAATGGAAACCACCAGCATCAGACGAATGCGTACCCAATCATGGGCAGTAGTCAAAGCGGATACCCGTCATCAAGGGAGAGAGAGCGCGACCACGACAGAGATGTGGGCAAGGATAAGGAGGGTGAAAGGAAGAAGACTAATCCATTAAGTATCGGAAGTATCATTTCGGATGATGGAAGGTGAAAAGCGCTACCTCATCTCCTTTATTCTTGTCTGTTTCGTATGCGTCTTTCGCTATCATCCTATTTCTTGCACATGATTCTCCATTTTACGTATTTGACTTCACAAACATCATCACACCTGAAATCCGAATTGCATAAATTGTCACTTGTAATAATTATGAGGCCTATGCTCCAGTCGAGATACATACTCTGTACTTGTCAATGTCCATCATGTATTCCTCTTGCTAGGAGCTTTCCGTAACATTGTTTCCAACATGCACATCTATGTTCATTCTCTCACTCTTTCATGAGGCTCTTGCCAGGGTACTCCCAAAATATTGAATATCTCTTCCTCAGTCTCAGAAGCAACCAACTTGCCTAGAAAATGTTATAACCTTGAGCGCTACCTCAGACAAAAATACTGGAAAGCAGACCAGCATTCATTTTGATGCGACGGTCGTGAGGATCACGAATTACGTTGCCGAATAAACCTCTTTGGTTCAGTGAGTACCCTAAAGCATTGGCCTTCAGACGCATTGCACGATTAAACTAGAAGTGAAAGGGTTGACGACCATGTCACGAATGAAGAGCGTTCAACGCACGATATCATCTCCCTGAAGAGAGATATTGAGCCGTTGTGCTTGCGCTTGTTTTGACAGAAGGCAACTCACCGTATAGTACAATAACGCAGCTCCCCTTGATTGCCATGGTACCGTCAAGAAATCTATACGGCGATATTTTGACCCCTTCACGTCGGGTAGACAACAAAGCCCTCGATATGTAGCTTCAAGACCATCCGAGTCTTCTGGAAGAGCGAGATCTTCAACGATTATGCCAGCCCCGCGAAGAGCCTTTAAAAGCCGAGGTAGGATGCCTAAACAGATAATATTGAACCAAAATCTTCACAACGTAAGTCAAACCTGCCTGCATGAGTTTTACCATCCTTGGTCGAACGCGTTAATAATATATCAATGTCCCCACAATCCATCTTTCCCCTAAAATTAAAAAGTTGTTAAAAAAAGTTCACTACTACCATGAAAATCTCGTTGACCTGCGATAGCTTCCCATTATTTCGAAAAAAAGTTGAGGGTCAATAGAGAGTGCTGCAAAGTAATGAGGCTCGCCAAAAAATTGACGACATGAAGAGGTTTAAACCTATGGGCTTGATTAGGTCAAAAATGGCTTTCGCCTCGATTCGAGGCATGCGATCATTGATGTCTGTTTGTAAGATAAGCGTAGTATGAGGTGTAAAGTTGGCATTGGCACCATCATAGAAGCGAATGCCGATTTCTTGAGCGCGCGATAGTGAAACACCAAATTTACCAGCCGATATGTCATCAAGGGTGCGACAGCCAGCTGCATACCACTTGAAAGCAGTTGAGCGGCCTATGAAACGAGAGACGAATTTACGCCTTCTTTCGCGAACTTGATAAAAATGACGCACCAACGCCGTAAATACCCTGAAATAGGCGTGTTGATTTCACTTCGTCTGTCCTCTCATATCGTATGCGACGGAGTTCTCCTGTCTCTAATATCTCTTCGATCTACGGCAAAAAAATCTCAGTAGATTGACGATGGGATATCGATGGGTGTGGCAACCTTCCGGGCCGTTCTTTCTCCAACCCCGCGGATGTTGCGAGCTTCAGCGTAGGAGTTGAGTCGTTTTGGATAATTTCGCAATGCGCGGATAGCTTGGGATTATGTTGAGGATAAGTTGACTAAACAGGAGCAGATTCCAATACATTTATTATAGCTGAATGCTCTCCAGCGATCTTCGTCGCCCATCTTTGCCTCGTGGAGTTCCATAAGCTCTGTCAACTAAGCGTGCCTGTAAGCGCTTAAAAAACTGCTCAGGCGCCAACTCGACTCAACCTTGTCAATGATGTTTTGGTTTACTACAGTTGTTTTTTGCACTTCCTTGTTATCGCATGTCCATCCCTAGACTCTAGAAGAATTTAGGGATTTTTCTAAAGCGTCCGAGAAGAACTTGCCCGTTTTGGTGCCGGGCCCCCATAAACGACCTTTTCATCTTTTTCTTCTCCTTCGGAGAAGTTCTCCCCTTCGCCAGACGACAGGCACTGATGGTTATTAGCATCCAACACTCACTGCAAATCAAAAGAGTTTACAGCATCATCTCGTTCTGCTCTGGCTGAGGCATAAAATTCAGCAAGAGGGTCCTCCCATTGAAGTCTTTGGTCACTGTGCCCGATTTTGTCATTGCTTTCCGTTAAAGCCGTTTCTGTCGCCCATGCTTCTGCTGGCATTCCCTGTGTTCTAGAAGACCCTTCATCAACAAAAGTCAAAAGGGGTATCAAATTGTAGTTCACGAATTCCGACTCATATCGGTCCTTTGATGTTTCTCTTCGATTTTATCATTCTGCGCAGAAGAGTTGTAGAGGTTTGGACCAGCCTCGATCCGATCACTGAATGCTGCGTGAATCCACAGATCCGAATGCATTCTCTCCTCAAGCTCATTCTTGTCCAAAACTTTGGCACGGCTGATGGCTGACACCATCCAAGGCCAAGCGACAGTCGGAATATGATCAGGGATTTGTCGAAGATGCTTCAACGCCATCGCTCGCAGGGTAGGACGTGTTTGTGCGTCAGTAATGACAACTGTCACGACGCTTGGGTCATAAACGGGCACCAAGTTTCCTCCATGCCGCACGATCTAATTTAGCAAGATGCTCAAAATAGATTTGAAGTTGAAGTTGTCAGAACGCACCAAATCCATCCTTCCCCGTGTTGTCTTCGAAGCGTAATTCATGTCTCCACCAGTATAGAAGACGTGCTTTCCTGACAAAAACCTCACATACTTCTTTTCAGCATTAGCAAATGGACTCTTGGCTATTTGTTCGTTCAAGCTCTGTGCGTACTCCATGGGCGTTAAAAGCCGCGGTTTTGCCTTCTTTCCCATAACAACCTTTGTTTGAGTTTTTGCAATGGACTTGTTTACCTCCGTCACTGAAATATCCTGGGGAACAAGATTCGGAGAGCTCGCACGGGTTGATGGAGATGAGGACACATAGATGATCGAAGACTTATCGGCCAGCGGCGCAGCTACTTTCCCCATTTTTGTTGGCTTCAAATCAAGTTTGACGACTTTGTCGCGTCTCTTTATAGTTGTGTGATGGGCTACACGCTTCTTCACCTCCAGGAAGAGTGTACTGGCTTCAGAAACTTGATCACTAAGATGGAAACTGAATGTCAAACTTGGATCTTCAATAGGAGAAGTGGGAGGATCTTGGTTTTGGGAGTTGGATCTGCATTCGGCTATACATTTTTCCCCTTCAGCAGCATCTGTACTCTTATTCGCAGGTCGGGAAAATAAGCCTTCATTCAACGGATGAAAATTGAGCTTTGTTTTCTTCAAGACGATAGATGGATCAATACTTTCGGGGGATACTGATCTTTTTATTGACCCTTTTGAAAAAACCAGTATTCTAACACACGTCAGGCGGCAGTAATTATTGCAGAAGTGAACTCACGGGCTCGCAGGTTCAGAGGGTAGGGTCAAATTTGCTTCAGAGCTGCGCACTGTTGTCAACATGGGTTTCTGTTCCAGAAAAAGATTTTCTGAAGGCATATTGAAGCCATCGTCATCCGATACAAATTGCCTTGACTCCAAATGATGAACTGATGGTGGGGAAACGCTCTGAGAGTCTACCGTTGCCACATTGAAGAGACTGAGTGGGTCATTTGGAGATAATTTCATTGAAGAAATTGACATCTCTTTATCAGTCAAAGAGATTGTCCTATGTTGAGATTTCGATACTTTCGAAAGTCTCCTGCGTTTTAGTGCAGACCCAAGTTCGGAGGGGTTACGCTTGACGCGGAGTCGGTGACTAACGTCGCACGGGTTTTCTGAAACAATGGATGGTGAACTGAAATCTGTGGTAGTGTTCCCAGAGACTATGACTGCGAGATGAGAAGCGCGTCCCCGGCGTTTGGCGCTGAAGATGACGGAAGTCAGATGCTATGTTTGTCTTGATCATGAACCACGACGCACCTTGCAATTTTGGAGATGCGATTGAGATAATTGTGGATATCTTCATCTGGTAGGTTAATTCGGCTCTCTTGCTCGGCAAAAAATTGCTCAAGATCATCCATATAATGGTTCAAGGTCAGGAGTTGAAATTTCGATTATTAAGCCAGCCGCTCGCTGACGAGCGCTGATGGCAGTGCTTTTCCATCCCTACCAATACTACCAACATGGACGAGCTCGTCAACCCCAAATCCCCTCTCTCAGCGACGTCGGTGACGCCAGAGTCAGTCACGGGTACCGACTTGTCCTTTTCTCAAGCTCTTCACCAGACCGCGGATGCAGCAGAGGTGAGCAGTTCTCAATTCAATATTTAAGTTTGAGTACCTTGACGATGCTGATGACGGCCACCAGACAAATATCTTCGTAGCTGCTCAGCGAGGAGACCTTGGTCTCATAAAGCAGCTCATAGAATCTGGAAAGGCTAGTGCCACCGACCGCGATGACCAGAGCATTACCCCGCTCCATTGGGCGGCAATAAACGCCCATGTGGCTGCGTGTCGTTATCTGCTCGAGCAAGGTGCGGAGGTAGACGCCCAGGGTGGAGATCTTGTCGCCACGCCGATGCAATGGGCCGCGCGCAACGGATACCTTTATGTCATCCACCTGCTCATAAATCATAATGCTGACCCCACCATCACCGACTCCCAAGGGTACAACTCGCTGCACCTTGTCACTCATTCCTCTTCCATCATGCCCCTTCTATATCTTTTACATCAACCCATTAACGTCGACTCTCGTGACTCTCAAGGACACACATCCTTGATGTGGGCTGCATACCAAGGAGATGCTCTTTCTGTTGACTTGCTCCTCCGTCACGGCGCCAACCCTAATCTGAAGGACGATGCAGGGCTATCGCCGTTACATTGGGCTGTTGTACGCGGAAATAGAGTGTGCATACGAAGGTTGGTCGAGAAAGGTGCAGACTTGACGGCCAAAGACGGTGAGGACCGAACGCCGAGAGATATGGCTGTGGAGTTGAAGAGCCTGGGGGCGTGGAAGCGGGCTTTAGAGGAGGGTGGAATGGATGAATATGGCGTCAAACGAGATAAACCTCTCAGCGATGTATGTCCATTTGCAAGCCTGTCCCTTATTTCCCTTAACACGCCGAATCACAGCGAAACACGAAAATTATGATATTTCTATTGCCGACAATATTCTTTTACCTTATGTTCATGACATTGACGATCTTACCTTGGTATACCGGAATTCTTCTTGCTATGGCAGAGTTCTTTGGAATGCACCACGTACGTCACGTCTTTGCAATCTTTTTGTCATTAGCCGACTGCATTGATACCAGATTGTTACCCGCGTTCTCCTTAACAAGTCTACTTATACTGACACCGTCAGCCAAACACCATATTTTGCTGGAATAATTTTCGGATCCATAATTTGGGTCATGTATTGTTGGTTAACACGGCTTGTGCAACGTCGGTCAATTCCTGCTTTCATCTGTCACTATTCTGATGTTCTCTCATAGAGGCCCAATCCCACTCCATATCACATCTAATGTTTGCGTTGACAGTCGGGCTTTGCGCATATAACTTCTTTCGGGCCGTTACTCTTGATCCTGGCACTTGTCCCAAACCAACAAGTGACGAAGAGTTAAAATCTGTTGGTTCTTGGTTAGAATTTTTGTGACCAATTTTGCTTATGCTTCATAGATCATCGAGGATCTTGCATCTGAAGGCCGTCTCAATGGTCAAACATTTTGCATCCAGTGCATGGCCCGTAAACCTTTAAGGTCAAAACATTGCCGTGTATGCGACAAGTGCGTCGCGAGAAGTGATCAGTATGTGTATCTCCCGTCCTGAGGCCGTCCACACATCTAAAAATGATTGATCAACAGTCATTGTCCTTGGGTGTGGAACTGTGGTAAGTTGTTGCCCGATGTTGAGTCTGTACCCTATTGAACCGCGTTAGTGGGATCAAATAACCATCGTCAATTCCTTCTTTTCGTGTCAACATTGGTCATTGGGATCGTCATTTTCGATTACCTCACCTATGCTTGTAAGTTGTTCTGATTAGCTCATTGTCTAGTTCATCCATGATGACACTACTGCAGTTTTCTCCAGTGCTCCTGTACCTACCCATCCATCCGATATCTCACCCTCTTGCCCACTGCCGGCCAATCTCTGCGCCATCAGTGCTTATGACTCCTTCCTCATTTCTGTCGCCGCCTGGGCCACTCTCCAGCTCTCCTGGACAGTCGTTCTCCTTGCCTCCCAGCTCTGGCAAGTCGCCCGACAAATGACCACTCTGGAAGTATCCAATCTCGGACGATATGGTTTCATGGGTGGGCGTGGCGGTGCCAGCCTCAGTGGGCAAATGGGCCACCGGCACCATCACCGGGGTTCTGTCATGGGTGTCCCCGGGCTGGACACAGAAGACACTGCTCTGGTCGGTAGCGACATGAGCTCCGCTTCTTCTGGTGCCGTTCATCGACATTCTGGAATGTGTGCGGGGTGTGGGAGTGGGTTCTTGATGAATCTGTTGGGATTTGATCGGTTCACAAAAGGGAAGGCAGTAGATGGGCTTGCGATGGCGGGTAAAGCTAGCAATCCGTTCGATCTCGGGGTGGTTGGAAATTGCAAAGACTTCTGGACGGCAGGGAGAGAACTAGGTGTTGAATATGAGAAGCTGTATGATGTACCACTTGAGGGTTTCCGGGAGGCAAAGAGGAGGAGGGAGAGAGAAGAAGACGATGAAGGTGGAAGAAAGCCGATGAGGAAAGGTTTGTTTATGGGCTTATCCTTAGGGAGGTCAGGCAGTAGTCGTAGTGGGTATGAGCCTGTTAGCCAAGTTTAACCGTTAACGGTGATGTGCCAAGTTATTGACACGCATCGGCTCTTCACTGGCGCAGAAGGAAGTGAACATGCTGGAAAGAACATTCTCTTAAATTATCCCTCAGATCTTAGCGTTGACTTCAGCGTTCGAAAATTATCCGTAATGATGACTTGAACAAAAACCAGGGAAAGCTATGATTCTTTATCTAACCATCCTCACATGGAGACCGAGGCATAGCCAAAACTAGAACCCTCCAAGCCCCTGGCGATAAGAGTAAATTGTTGTGCCGCCTCTCTTATCCGCTTAAGTGATCGTGAACTACGCAGTTAAGTGTCAATCGTAGCTTCAAAAAAAAAAAAAAAAGTTTTGGTACATACCCAGCAACTGCTTTGATGAACTTTTCCTTGACCTCAGGACCTGCTTTGCTAGGTACAAAATCGGGCTACTCCGGTTTTTTCATCGGCAACGTGCGATGGGTGACGAGGCAAAGAGTGCAACATACCGAGAATAAAATCTCTCGCATCCATTCCCCAGCTGTTCCAGACCCGCCGTCTACCCCGCTTGAACGATTAATGAGTGTTCCCAGCATCTCAATAAGGTTTGGGACGGCACTTCTGGGTGCCACACCTGCAAATCCTTGTAGGACGGCTCGCATCAAGGCACGGCCATGCTTAGCCATCAGTAATGATTTAGGCCCTGAGAGCTCATCGACTACCGAGCTGCGGTGAATAAGCGTTGACTATAGCCGTAAGACCTGTGAGATAACGCCTGCGCAACGTGAACCAGGAACGACGCACGAGAAAGTTGCATGCAGCCACAAGAGAGTATCGTTCTTGCAAAGAGAGCGATGTTGTAGCACATTGCATTAAAGCGTCAAGCAAACCTGGAGATATCGCGTAGAAGGCACCTATGAAATCTTGTCCGACCTAAGCGGGTGAGGGAAAAGAAACATGAGTTGATACGATGTATTACTGGGCTTCACCCACCCTATCCATACAAGCGAAAAATTCCTGAACAATATCCGGATTCTAGATCAACTCATAAATCAGTGGAATGGAAGAAGCTCGAGACACATCAACTGACGAGTTCCATGGCCCCTGCGGCCCCTAGCAGCCCCAGGCCGCACTGGAGAAGCATTGGTAATGCACTTGCAACAACTGTCTCTGCCTCCGGACTGGGTCTCGCCTTGAGAGTCAACACGAACACAGGAGGGTTGAGTTGCGCGATGAGAATAGCTGCAAGAGACAGCCATGCTGCGGTGAGCTGTCTTTCCGCTGCGATGCAGACTAACTCAAGAAGAGGTCCTGCAGGAAGAGAGATGAGAGTGACGTCACTCGGGAGGCAGGTGATAGACTTGAAGAGGTCGCTTAACGCCTATTTGGGAGCATTCAGATGATAGCTAGTTGGTATGAAGGTGCTCAAACTCACATGATTGATTCCCGCATCTGTCGACCACAAGTCAACTACACTTCGGATACAAGAAAAAATATTCTCCCGGAGTTTGAGGGCCCTTGGATCTTCTCGAGCAATGTTAATTTTTTCTGCCTCAATTTTGGCGGCATGGTCGTCATCAATTTCTAGGATGCCATCTGTAGTTCGAGTTAAACCCTTGGCTACACCGGAAAGAACTTCAAGTTGGAGAATTGTGAGGTTTCGGGCTTCCTCAGGTAGCTACAAGGCGGAGAGAAACGTGATATTGAAGTGCGGAAGACAGAAGGGAAAACATACCGTGCTGGAGAGCTGCAAGGCACTACCCAGTTTTTGGATGATGGGGTGGACAATCGCCTGGAACACCACAAACATCAACGCTGTAGGTTTCAGTAGACGTGTGTATTACCTCAATTGGAGAAATTCCATCGACAGGCGGCAATGCCTGAATGACACTCGCAATGGATTGTAATACTTTGCTCTTCTCCGAATCCTAGAACCCCCTTTGAGCTAAAGCGATTTAGGGGAAGCCTGACAACTTACCGTTATCTGTTCTAAACCATCATGCAGCCGTCCAAAGGCAACGATGTGCGGAGCCAACGCTTTCCGGTTCGCATCACATAAGTTCCGCAAAGCGGTTGCAGCTTGAAGGGATAGTGATGCATCCGGGAGAGCAGCAACAACATAGTTGAGGACAGTCAACAATAGATTTGGTTCTGGAGATGTTCGAAGCTGGGTCGGTTGTGTAGCGAACCAGGATGAGTAGGCACCTGAGCGTAAGATAAAAGCAGGTAAAAAAGGTATTGAGAAACAAAGCAATCTCACCAATGAGGTACAAGGTTGTACGTCGGATGCGGTTATGACCCTCTGACGGTAGTCTACCAAGTATTTCTGGACTGAACAGTCGCGATAGGTGGGATGCTTTCTCTAGATCGAGTGCTTCCTGTATCGACATGATGCAGTGAAGTGTGGCCTCAATCTCCTATTCAACACCGAAGTAAGCTTAGTCGCATCATAAGCATCTGGGATTACTTGCATTCCAATCTTGATTTGTGGCAAGTCGGTCAGAGATATCATTCACGTAGAAACGGAGCATATCATCTCGCAGCACGTAATATCTGACAGGGTGTGTGAGTCAAATCGGTGGCATGAGCGAGAAGCGACGTACGCATTGATAAGTGTATCACCAACATCCCTTCGATAGCTGAAAATAAGTTAGTTGTTTTACTGTCCCTTATCAAATGGCAACGAGGAGTGTTGCCTACACTTGAAATTTCTCAATCTGATCTATTTGGCGAAAAGGTCAGCTCTGGCAGACCAGCAAGAAGACAACAACACGTACCCTTCGACCATCCACTTTTCAAGGGCGGAAAGGCTACTTTTCGCCGCAAAACCTGTACGAGCTCGATGTATACAGTCTTTGCCATCACAATGTGAGCGGCATCCTTCCTGGCGGGAGGCGGAGTATTGCCATCACCATCACTTTCGCACTCCGGGAAGTAGAAATCCGTACTCCACAAGGCTTCTTGAAACAGATACCAAAACCCGAGTGTCATCTCACTCTCTTCCTCGTCGACGCCATAGTATCCGGAAAGTCCTGTATACGCTAGAAGCAGTCGTAGAAAGGTCTGTGTGAGATGCCCTTTAGTTCTTGGTGGGTTTTGGCCCACGACCCCCACAGAAGATATGTGAGCGGCAATGAAAGAGGTTGAATGATCACCAAGCGCTACCAGAAGTTTGCAGAGCGAATGGGAGACTTCGGTAACCTCTCCAGTCAGCAGCATTGACTCTACAATGTCGCCACCCACTGAGTCGAGCCAGAGCAACAAGGGTTCCGTAAAGGTCGTATCGCAAGACCCATCCGAAAAGGCCGATTTTGAAGCAATTTCTTGAAGGGCATCGGAGGAAGCTACAAAAATGGTGCAATCACCGGCAGGATTGAGAAGGGCAAGGAGCATTGCAATCATGGGTGCGAGGTCACTGCGGTCTCAAGATGGGTAAATTGTGGAAGGCATAGTGTGATAGATGGCTGCTAACTTTGAGCGAAGGATTACCATCCACGCTTGAAGGCAACGGAGAGCAGACTGGACTTGCCGAGGAGGTGTTACTCCAGGAACTGGGTTGATCGACACCGTGATTGCTTGCATCACCATCGGGGTTACGTCTGTCAATGATTGTTGCATCTGAATTCTGCATGTTTGTTATGATTGGTGTGATAAGTTTAGCAGGAGAGGGAAATGACTCACTTACTCGATCCTATGAGATCTGCATTTCCCACTTCTTCCGCGACGATGGACAGAAAATTATGTATATGCTCCATAGGTGCCCCATGACTGGAGAACGATGAAACACAGGCCATGATCCAATCAGGCCAGCGAGTGGGGTGTCCTGGTACGAGTTTGAGAGCCAGAGAAGTGAGCTGGATGGGGTCGATGAGCAATGCGATGTATGCGGATACGAGTGCGTACAGCGACGAAAAGCTTTCGAAGAATGAAGGCGCTATAGCCACTGGAAATCGAATGGGCCGTTAATTGCACCATGACGTCTCGAAGGGCCTCTGCGTGTTCCGGTGGAAAGAAATCCCTTTGAAGGTACGGATTAATGTGCGTTTGGGGAGATCTCTTAAGGACTCACCAATCTCTTGCTATCTTCACCTGCGCCGTATGGGCTCCAAAGAATTGTACATTCTGGTCTTCGTGTTCTAACAACGGTATAACAAGCCCCCAAGCTTCTGGGCGTTTCTGTATCTCAAAAAGCTCGTGTTGTAAATGCTTTAGGTCGTCCGGTGTCGTCTTGGGCGTCGGTGGCGCGTAGGCGTGTTGTATTAGCTGTTTCTAACGTTGAAGGTTTCGACCACTGAAATTGGCGCGCAACGACGAACCTGGGAAGCCCGCTCAACGTCCTGGATAGGCAGGGTAGGAAGGAAGCTTGTGTCTACGGTCATCGATGGTTGTGAATGACCAGAGTTACGATGGAATGGTGATGGGCGAGAGTAAAGGCAATGTCACGACATAGAGTTGTTGAGATTGTATAATGACTGTGTAATACTGTGATATAATGTAAGGGTCCGACGCAGGGTGAAAAATAGGCGAGACCTGAAGAAAAAAGATTTCTTCCAAGGGGATAAATAAGTTATAAGTAAAGCAAGACAGCCGGGGTGATTGCATCGTAGAATGACTAGGTTTCGTTCTCCATGTTCTCCTTCTCGTACTTTTTCTTCATCACGCTCACTAATGTAAAAGTTAGCCTTAGTTTCGTTGTATTTACAGAGGGTGATGTACCGTCTCTTGATATTTGGCCTGATGACATCCAACCCTCAGGAAATGCAGCTACGATCTGGCACATAAATCATGTAAGTATTCCAAAAGGAAAATCAATGGCCAAACCTTTTGGTAAAGAACCTTCCTCAAACCTTGCTCGCTAACCTGGATCATTGAGCCCTCGTATGTGCTATGACAAGCATCGGTCAGTTGGTATCACGGTTCACCGAAACACTCACTTCTTTTCATTCTCCAGTCGGCAACACTCGTTACTCAGTAGAACCAAATTCCATACAATATTCTTCATCGTCTCAGTCATGCGGAACCGTTTCGCGGGAGGGTGTTGACCATGATCTTTACCCTCCTTGCCACCCTCACCGTCCCCGTCAGTACCTGGCGCGCCTGTGCCCCCCACAGTTTGCTGTTGTTGATCGACATCCATTTCCTCTGTAGGATGCCGTGTGGGTCCGGAAGAGGTCGTTCCAGCACCCGTGCCCGCAGCGGTGCCGTTCGCTGCTTCGGCTGCTTCTGCACGGAGCTTCTCTTGCCGGCGATCTGCATAAGCAAGAAGGTGAGTAGGCGTAGACAGTAGAGAGAGGGGAAACATACCCCATGCTACAACACTTCGCTCCCATTCTTCTTCCGCCTTTGCGAAGCCAAGACGTGCCAATTCGGCCAGTTCGTTGAGAAGTATTTCTTGTCTCTCGACGAGGAGTGCGACGTGGTCCGTGTATACAGTCCGTTTTATAAGTTTCTAAGGAAGGTTGGCAGTGGTGGGTAGAAGCGAAAGGAGGCACTCACGGTCATGGTAAATTTGTTATATGGGAATAATGTGGGCATGAGGTTGAAAAAGTGGTCGTCGTATTCATCTAGCTTTATGGCTAGTAAAGCAAGTTGTGCAAGCTGAGGCTTGAGAGCTGGTGGAAATTTGCCCTTCTGTGCCCACGACTCTGGTAGATGTGGGTTGGAAAGGTAGGCTGAGAAAGGGAATAAAACTGACCTTGAGCGATGGCCTGCTTGATGCTTTCGATACCGACTTGTAAATCTGGATGGAATGAATGAATGTTAACAATTTTCCTCTTCTTCCCACCCTCTACAACAGTAATATACCGCTTCCTCTTCTGACCAGCATGCTCGTCACCTGCCTCGAGATCCTCAACTGCAGGCAGCTCCTTCTTAACCTCTGAGTCTGAGACGGTAGGGACGGGGCTGTTGCGAATGCCTTCTGTAAGGGTGGGAGGGTTCAGGGCGGTCGCGAGCGAGGGCTTCTTGGACTTTGGCTTCTTGGGAGACTTGTCCTTGACAAGGGCGACCTCACCGCTGGAGACATAGAAACCCTGTTGTTTAGTCTGGCCGAACCATTTGCGCTGGTCGACAGCAAGTTCTGAGTCATCGATGAATGGGTCGGAGGTGTCGTATTCCTCATGAGTTATCTTCTTTTTCTTTTGCATGGAGATAAGCGCAACGACGAGGTTATTTGTAAAATGAAAAGGAGTACCTTTTTGCTTTTCGGCTTTGTACCATCTTTGGTCTTATCCTCCTCTTCGCTTTCACTAGATTCGATCTTCTTGATATCTATGGGAATGGGAGTGGGAGTTGGGGGGCGCTGGCCGGTCTCTCTAGCTTGCCTGGCGATGTCAACCTCGTAATTGCTCGGGCCGCCAAGACAAATCTTGAGGCGGATGGTCTGAAGCTGAGGCGGTGGTGGTGGAGGAGGCGGGGATCGGGACGGGGAGCGGGGTTTGGGTTTGGCGGACTTTGGTTTCAGAGTGGGTGTAGCAGCGGGGTCAGGTGGTGGTTCGAGGATGCCTGGTGAAATACTGTTGTGTACAAGAACGGGAACGGAGATGGGTCCGCTGGGTGAGCTGGTCGCGCTGTTTCTAATTGAGATGATGCCGTCGTGATCATCGTCGACGCCATCGTCGTCAATGCCATGATCGTCAATGACATGGTCGTCGTCGTCATCATCAGCCGAGTTTACATCTTCTTCAAGGTCGTCATGATTGATTATAACGGCGAGCGACGAGCGGCTACTGGCTGGAGTCGAGGAAGAAGATGCTTTCAACTCGTTCATCTCAACGTCGGAGGCCATTTCGAGAGAGACAAATATTTACATACCCACACTTCACCAAATGTCACCGTCACGTGTTCAATTCACACCTGTCACAGCACCATGGCGGACGACGACGACTTGGCTAGGTTGCTTGATTCTGTTCTGAATTCTGATGAGTCTTAATTAGTTCCAACAGCGCCATCGCCCTCAGCTTGCAAGAATCGAACCTGAACACCAGGGCTCCGATAATGGTCGAAAGTGGCGACGAGGACGACGAGGAATTACAGTTCCAAGCTGACCTCAAACGAGCGCTAGAAGCATCAAAATCTGAATTGTTGCGTGAGGCCAGGTCACAGTCCAATTCAGAATCCTCAACAAATTTGTCGCGAGTGACTGCAGAGGTTGGGGGATCCACTAGCTCCAACGCGTTCACCTTGGCAGATAGAGCTCAAATGGAGAAGGAAAGGCAGGAGCGGCAACGTCGCCTTTTGAAGCAACAAGGGAAAATGACCGCTCATCACGAAGAGGACAACAATGACTCTGATGTTGAAGAACCATGTGCTAAACGACCACGTCTTACTGCGTCCCACTCCATCAACTCCTCTGGCAGAAATTCAAGAGCCTCTCCTTCATCTACTTCAGGTACTGATTCCATTTTTTGGAATGGGGAGTTCAGACAGACAGCCACTCGTCATGCTGATCCCAGGAAGGATAACATGGCGACATTCCGGTTAACAGAGGTCCTTGGACAGGTTGCGTAATCTTATTATGTTCGATGACATGACTTTTAAGCCTTGGTTCTCAGAAAAAAGACATAGCATTTGCAATCCTATCATCATATTCGTTGGATTGGATGTGGGCATACCAGTTTTTCGATCCCGCCACCCCAGTGATCATGGTTGCCCAACCCGATCAAACTGGTCGAGCTATCATCAAGAATGTCCTTCCGCACTGGATTAAGACAACTCCATACCTACGCGGCGGCCATGGCTGCCAACACATGAAGGTGACTTTTTTCTATTTTCTCAACGTTGTCGTAACTTACGTCGCAATCTTTAGTTCATGTTGGTGCGTGCGGCGTTAGGTTGGTTCGACTGTACCCATTACCCAGCTTTTTCCTAGCTTTTTTATAGGAACGGACGCCTTCGTGTCGTGGTTTCGACGGCCAACTTGATTGAGTACGATTGGCGTGACATGGAAAACGTAATATTCTAGACTCCGGAATTGAATGCATCTCTCATGCATTGATAGTCTGTATGGCTTCAAGATGTGCCCTTGCGTTCTTCTCCCATTCCTCACGACCCAAAAGCGACCAATGACTTTCCTTCAATTATTCAACGTGTGCTTAACTCCCTCAATGTCAAACCAGCGCTCGTAGCCATGATCAATGATAATGTCATTCACATATTATCCTCATTCCTTTATGCCTCTTAATAGCCCTATACGCAGCACCCGAACTTGGCCCTTAAAATCATAGAGGACTTACGATGCCGCTGGGATTGGTCCAAGGTCAAGGTTCATTTGGTACCCTCTATTGCTGGTAAGCACGAAGGATGGCCAGCTGTCATCAAGTTCGTGCATACCATACGCCACACAGGTTGACTTTGATATTGATCGTTTTCGTTGAAGGACTGGCCACCCCAGGCTTATGATGGCCGTCCGTGAAATGGCTATGCGAACAGGTAAAGGAAAGGCCAAGGAGCTCATCCTTGAATGTCAGGTGGGTTTTCCTCTTTGCTTACGTGTTTTCAATAATGTCGTCTTGGATAGGGATCAAGCCTAGGCATATATACAACTCAATGGATGAACGAGTTTCACTGGTCTGCACGCGGTGAATCGGCCGAGGATTGGCTTGATGAGCCCAAGAAACGACGCGAGAAGCTTCCGTACCCGCCTATCAAAATCATCTTTCCTTCCAAGCGAACTGTTCAAGAAAGTGCCCTCGGCGAGAAGGTATTTCCCCTTCTGATGATTTATCAGAAATCAGCTGATGCCCGCGCATGGACTTAGGGTGGAGGTACGATTTTTTGTAGGCGGAAACAGTGGAGCACAAAAAACTTCCCGAGGGATCACTTCTATGATTCAAAAAGCAAAGGCGGATCTGTTCTCATGCACTCGAAGGTACCTCTGTTTCCCGGTGGTGCCTTTTTTGCCTGACGCTACTTATAGATGATTATTGCCACACACCAAGAAACGACGCGGAAAGTATTACAAGCCGCCGATTCGAGTTCGGAGGAAGACAACGACATCGAAGTGGTTGACCCACCTCTTGGCTGGTCATACCTGGGATCGCACAATTTTACGCCTTCCGCATGGGGCAACTTGTCGGGTTCCTCGTTTAACCCGATTCTTAATGTAGGTCTGCTTGAATCTCCGTCGATTATGATGTGACACTTTCTCACAAGATCGCGAACTACGAGCTTGGGATAGTTTTTCCTGTGAAAGACGCTGCTGAAGCCGATAAAGTCGCTTGCTGGCAACGCCCACCGAGAAAGTATACAACGACAGACGAACCCTGGGTAGGTCGACCTCAAGTTTTTCTCACTCGACCCACTCTTACGAAGCAAAAAAATTTGCAGATGCAAGAGGAATCTGTGTATCACCAATCATGAGCGCGCTGCTGAACGCATGGAGCTTCTGTCGTTCTAGAGTGGTATCGCTTAAAAACTCATTATTTTCAATTACCTGCTGCAAGGGATAATTGCTTGATTGAGCGGAGCGGGTGAAAGATCAGATGACTATTTGATTCCCCATCTTAAATTTGACAACCTTTTTGGTGGGCAAGTTTGAGATTTTGAATACAACAAGCACTTGAAGCGTCATTTGGCAATGACTTGGTCAGCCTTGCAGACAACGAAGAGGAATGTTATATATTTTACAGGATCCGTCACACACTTCGCTCGCTTGCTGTATGGATCGCCCTTGTTTGAGGTGAGTGTTCATTATTCTCATTGATCAAATATCGAAAAATTGGAACTGATGTTGCTGAATCCACAGCCAATGTGAGTACCAAGATGAACTGGCCAATTGTAATATTGGAGCAAATGTTACTGTTATACATCGATAATGCAGGCGATAGCAGAAAGAATACGGCTACAATGAGTAATTACGATGGAATGTAAAGTATCTGATAAGTTAATAAATCAAGATCGCGTTGCAATGATATCTATACTATGTGGATGTCTGTAAAAATATTTGGTCTAGTTTCGTCTTGAAAGCTTCTTCGACAGCCTTCCTCCGGATGTTCCCCTTGGTCGCCGTTCGAGGGAGCGTTTGCCGCGGGACAACAACAATCATGTTGACAGACGTGATGCGTTCATGGAGGTAGCGCCTCGAATGAAAGTGGCGAGTCTTCCGAATGATTTCCTTCTTGAGTTTATTGTGATCCATTTCGACGGAAGGCTCAACGAACATGACAGGAGAGGGCCGTCCAGATCCTACCACAATGCATTCCGCGATGAGGTTTCCACACGTCCGTCGCGCGTTATCTTCGATGGCTTTCGTATCGCATCGCAAGCTATTTTCTGACTTGATCCAGTCATCATCTCGACCACGCGAGATATACCAGCCTGGGACAACCTCTTGAAACAGGTCGCCGGTGTGGAAGTTGCCATCTGCGTGCCTCAGTGATGCATGGGGGCAGTCAGGTGAGTCGGCGAGGATGACAAGCTCGTATAGAGCTGATGTTGATTGATGGACCACATCGGTTTGCGTTGGTCCAGTGGGGACAAAGGCGTATGACGTATTTTCCAACGGGCGAAGCAATGCCGGATTTTTTTCGTGTCCTCCAGACAAAAGCATTCCACCGATTTCTGTACTGCCGAACAGATTCTAGAAAAGACATGAGTAAGTAACCGGCTGTCAAAAGATTAAACGCACTTTAAGATTGATGCCATTTTTAAATGCCCATTGCTCGTCCTCATCAGACAGGGGAACTCCGGTATAAACAACCTCATCAAGGCTAGTCAAAAATGACAGGAGTTTGGGGTCTTGTCGGGAAATTTGGAAGTGTTTGCCAAGAAAAGAGCCGAACTGATTCAGGCGGTTGAGGTCGCATCGGAGCATCATGTCGATAAGCTCCTCCGATGAAAAGTTTAAAATTGTCGGTTGGACAACGCAGGATCCATGCTGGAGGGTGCCGATAAACACTGAACACAAGACAATCAGCTGCGGCAAACGAAATCGAGAAAAGCGAAACTTACTGAATGTCTGCGCAATGTGGCACATGCTTCCACTAGAAAGTATGGTTTAATTAGAACACGATGAAGTAAAAAATGTTTGTTCACTCACATAAACACTGTAACATCCTGGCGGCTGGTGGAACGCGGTTGGCTGATGATATATGACTTATTGATTACAGTCTGCATCCAGCGGTAGCTGCAATGCACCAGTTTCGGGCTTCCAGAAGTTGAGCCGCTGGTGTGGAAAATGAATGCAATCTCGTCGTCATCATGTATTGATGCAAGGTTAATAATCGGTTCGTCCACGAAATCAATGTTCTCTGAGGATAGAGCGCGGTGGATGGGTAGAGGACAGTTTCCAATTATCGACTCGAACGAGGGATCGTAGACCAGCACGCTGGCTCCAGCCTTGTGCAGCAGTTCGTAAACCACTGTGGGGTTCGGGAGACGTATACTAAAGAGCTGGGGAATGTATCCAGCCCGCGAAATTCCATAAATATGAAGAACGTCCACATAGGTGAAGCCGCTTAACCTAAATGGACTATTAGTTTGTTTGCTTTTCCTTCCCTGAGGTAGATGTTACTTACCACAGTCCTACTACCGACCGAGATGGCACACCATCGTTGCGAAACGTTCGAGTCCAATGACGAGCAAAAAGTTCGACATCACGATGGAACTGGCGATATGTGATGGTGCGCCAAGTATCAACGCCACCCGATGAGTTTAATTGAGGTGTCCTGAAGAGGGGAGAGTGCGCGTATGTCGACGCGCTCAGTTCCAAAATGTCGAGGTGTGAACTGATCATTGCCAGAAAGGTAAGGATAGGGATGAACGGGACAGAGTTGATCGGCTATACCTTAAATACTAAAACGACTGGCTCAGTGGAAGGGAGTCAGATGCGGAAGCCCAAATAGTGGGTGATCTCTGCCAACGGATAGTTGTCAAGTCTGGGATGATTGAATAGCCTCCTTCCAGAAACGTATCTTGAAACTTGGGTGCCGTGGCAGGTAAGACGCGCCCGTAGAGTGATAATGGATTGCGGACGCGATCTGACTCAGTCCGAGCGTCGGGTTACGCGTTCACTGTGCTGGAAGTTGAGTCAGCATCTCCTTGGAAATCAAATTGTACCTCAGGCCAAGGGGGTGGAGATGTTGAAACGAGTCAAGATCAGAGATGAGTAACAGCCATTGAGGGTGACTTGCAACACCAGTATAACTTGCTTTCACAGCAGTATAGAATTAATCACCGCATATCTATCTGTCAGTCTCACCCATATGCTTGAGCGCTTGACTGCGCTTGAAAAAATCTCGAGCGCATCTTTCAGCCACAGCCCCTCCCTACACGTGATGAACTCTATAACGAATATATGGCAGACCAGGTTTGATCTCAACCGGAGGCTGTTCATTGCCGACCGAGGGAGTCCATGTTTGACGGAAAACTGGGGGCGACGAGCAAGGGGCTGGATGGAGATGTGCAAGGAGGCAGTGGAACAAAGTCACAAGGGATTCAACATTTTCAATAGAGCAAAAGTTAGTCACGTGTACTACAACAAGCCAAGTTGTTAGACGGCTGATGGTCCAGCCAACTTTGTTGAACTGATACTCGAGTTACTTCCACTAAATCTGTCCAGCGGGTCCGGGGAGTCAACCTGCTTTTCAGAATGGGTGGTAATTTTGACACTAGCGACTTGTCGCCCATTTCGAATTGAACCTTGCGCCGCCTGAGTCTCAGCATCGGAGACCTTGGTTGGAAAATCATGAGTGCGAGTGACAATTGCACAAAATATAATCCCCTAGTCATGAAATCCATGAGTAATCGCCGTAATACACTGGAAGCTGAACCTTACTATGATTGGATTGGTCTAGAAAATATGACGTTAAATCAGATCTATTGACTAGAGCAAATGGAGAAGCTCACAGCACCGACAGTGATAAGCACTAGATTGGAACTTGCGATGTACGTCGCCAAAGACAGAATAAGACAGAAACTTTTTTCGCCGCTTCGCTGAGAAATGTCATACGAAACTTGACGAGTTGACCTACCTATACATTGCCGCACTCTGAACAAGAATTTCCATGATTTTCTAGAAAAGTAAGACCTGTTGACTCTTTTAAAAGGGTTTATGAGCTGAATGATACATACATTGAACCCAATTCTTTGTGTGTGTAACCGTGCCAGGCGGCGATTCGAGAGGTAGATCTTAAAAGCGATAAGCGCTAGCAGAAATGGAAGGAGCTTCAGCGGCTGTCGTGAAAATAAAAATCTTCAGACTCACACGTAGAATACAAGTTGCATCTTTCAGTTATCATGTTGCTAGGAGCGTACGGCTGATGAATGATTCACACTTACATGAGCGTCAGGGTGAAGGAGGCTGTAATCCAGGCCCCAGCCGTCGCGAAGATAGGTGCTTCCGCGGACCTAGAGAACAGGTAAGTGACCATGCTCCCCGTGACTAGTCGATATCAGTGCCGATTTGCTGTGCTCTGACATTAAAGGCTAAACTTTACCTGCCAACGACATAGACATAAGCGCAGGCGGGATGATGATATACTTATTTCGGGCCCACACAATGTAGAGACGGTAAATCTTTGCAAAATGTGAAATTTCGCATCGTGGTCGCTGGAGGGAGCTTACCATAAATCCATCTCCGAGAAGGGTACTAACAACGTACAGAGCAGAGTTTGCAACGTTCCATGGGTTTTCTAAAGTAAGATAGGCGATTTCGGCATGGGATAACCCACTATTGTTTGAGCAGGACGGATTGGAAGGTAAAATGAAGGCATCGTAAGCTTCTTTCAACTCGGTGAGCCAGTTCTGGTGTAATAAGGTCAACTCAGTACATGAAAAAAGACACAAAACATACCCCTGTGATGGTCAAGGACAAAACCAACGCCGTGAGTAGCATTGGTGAGAACAGTGTGCTCTGACGTTGTTTGGCACGGTACGCCAGCGCTTGTACAGTTTGCAGCAGAAGAGAACAGAAAAAGCCTATGCATAGAGACTTGAACATACTAATATCGGCAAACACTCTGATAATGCTTACCTAGAAAAGCTGTCTCCACAATAAGAGCCAAAAAATGGGAAACGTCAAGGCGAGGCCATTGGTCTATGGGCGACATTCCAAAAGCAGGGTTGAAACGTAGAAGTTGCGCAGAAGGGTGACGGCGATACTTGCGTTGAACTTCGTGGGTCCGTTCTCTGTGAGAAATTGATAACGCGGACGAATTGCCCCCATAGCAGTGTTATAAAGGGTCATGATGAGGGCCTTGTTGGCTGAGACCTCCATTGGACGAAAAGGGCATACGCGTTGTTGACGCGTATTTATGGCGTAAAATGGTGCCTTGAAGGCCCTACAAGTTGGTGCACTGACGACTGAGTTGGAACTCTTTTACGGTGAGACATGGCACTGCTTATAATACTGTAACGTATAAGAATCCTGGTAAGACATCTCACAGAGCCAGCAACACCAACAAAGTCGTCTTCAGTCTCCTACGAGATGTTTTCGGGAGAAGTTTGGTAAGGTCCTAAGCATAAGCTCCAAATAAGCTCCAAAAAACATCGATGTCCACAACAAGCTCAGGGTATCGGGTGAGACCAACTACGAAGGGAATACGCTGCCCGAGAGGGGTGATGTTTTTGTTCTTGCCAATGTCTGACTCATGTGCTTTATCAACGTAGAATATACATTCGAAGCAGGCTGATATACTTTATAATGGCCACCAAAATGTGTTCACCTGAAGCTACTCATGGGCGGGGTGCAACAAATGACTCCTCAGAATAATGTGGAATGTGCATGTGGCAAGTACCCCTCAGTAAAAACGGTTCGTCAGCTATTGGTCATGTGGTAGTCCACCTATGGTCTTACATGACTAAAAGCAGTGATTTTTACACGATTTTGACTTTGAGTCGACTAGCCAACATTCATCCAAGTCCCATCGTAGTCAACTTACCGTCACATTTTGGTATGTTTACATGACTATATTGATGTGGAGCTGACTAACACGACTTATGGATGACTGGTGCTTGAAGTTGCTTGACTTTCGTTTTTACTGAGAGTACCCGTCGAAAGGGAATCGAAAATATACAGATGGTATCTAGGCTCCAGCGAGAGAAATTTCCTCTCTTGTAGGGAGAGCAAAATATCCGTTTCCGATCATTCCTGTTCTCTACCGCGCAAACCCTTTCATGGCAACAAACGCTCCCAGTACTGCTGAAAGCAACACTGTCGCACCTGGAAGCAGAGATTTCATTCCAGATGTACCGGAAACCGATCCATGAGTTGTACTCCCCAAAGATCCCCTGATGTCCGCAGAATGCCCATTTGATGTTGCTAGCACCGTTGGATCAACAGTTACCGTGTTGACAGTCCTGGTGCGCGCAGTCGTTGCGAAGGTTTTCTGCGCTTGGCTTTCAGCGATCATCGGGTCAGCTGAATTCATGAAGACCAGTGCGAAACCTGGAGAAGGGACAGGAATACGGCAAACATTGGCAGTCTGGTCGCAATTAACCGTGGTAACGTTCAAAGTTCCCTTGAACCGGCCATCAACCTGGAATTTACCACCGAAATACTACTCCGCGAAAGAGTTAGCAGGAGGAGATAAGAGGTGTAATCATGTACCTGGCCTGCCCATGCGATGTTAGCTTTGGTGGATACAGAGTCGGATGTAAGGTATCTAGATAAAATATCAGCCAAAGCCTCTTACAACATATAGTCACCTACTTCACTCGAACACTAGCAGGCACGCCGCCAGTATCAACAGAAACAGAGACGAGGAGACTGCTGGCTCCACTGGCATCGCTGACATAATTGATTAATGCGACCTTTGATAACGTTCCCTGTTCATAAATGGCATATGCTGGTGTGTAGGGGCTAGCGGCATTGGCTTGAAGGTCAATGACCTGGGAGGTATTGGTTTTACCGAAAGCTTCCGCAAGAACGAGGGTGGAATAATAGACTGCACCAAGCGTCCACTCGTTGAACGTAGATTGATTAGTAGGAGGCGCTGTGGAGGTAAATTAGAGGAGATGGAGATGCTGGCGGCCGTTAAGATGTTACCTGTGAAAGGCTAACAGGACGATTAGCTTTTTGGTGAGATGAAGCCAGACGCAACGTACGTTATAAAATGCATTCTGCCCACCAAAATGCAGCAATGCATTAGTGAAATTTCCAAATGCCAGCTGGAATCCATAATCTATCGCCCACAACGACGCTCCATAGCTGTCCGAGATCCCAGCAAAACCGCCACATGAAGCTGTGTTGGTCTCAAACATGATGAAGGGCTTTCCCGCAGCCGTCGCCAGATTTGCAGAGTTGATGTATGGGTTAACAAGATTTTGAACGCCACCGTGATTGAGGTAGTCGGGAAAGATAGTTTCGGGGTCAATGATGGGTTGTCCAGTATTAAAATTCGCTGCGCAATTGTTATTCGGATAACTGGGCAAAAATCAGTAAGAGAAGGACATAAAAATGAAAACGCACTGTTCCACTGAGAAGCAATACATGTTGGCTTTGTAGGCATCGATATAACCCGTGGCCCATACCTGTTCCGGAGTCCAAGGTCCTGTGGCGACACTGGGACCAATGAGCATGTTCTTGTTGGGAATTTTGGGGTTGCCCTCAATGGTCTGGATCAAGGTAGCTATTTCACCGAAATAGTCTTGGGGTTGATAGGATTCGTTGCGTCGACCAAACCTTTCAGGAGTGATGAGTCGGCGAAAAAAAACTGCACTGTCAGACAATGTGCATACGTTGCGTAGAAATCGGGTTCATTTCCCGCTTGAAGCCCAAGAAGGTTGTCACCGAGAATTTGCTGACCATATTCAGCTATTTCGAGGCGCCAATTTGTATCATTGAATGGGATGCCTACGAAGAGAATCATGATTAACGAAGGAAGCGCAGTGACCATGTTCAACGTGTACCCAAAAACCATTTCACATTCAACATCGACGAGATATTGCTCGCCATGTAAAACATATCAAGGGTATACAGAACTGCAGGTGTTTTGGTCTAAGAAAGGTCAGTGACAGGAGGAAATTAAAAGCTGCGACGATCTACCGTTTGCGTTGAGCCAGAGTCGACCTTTGCAAAGGTGTGACCACCATCAATGTGGTCCACCAGTGCCGCGAACTCTTGTGTATTCCCCCCCAATCGGATGAGGACGCCGCCAGAGCGTTCTTGCAAGTTCGATATGAGATTTAGCATAGGGACTCCAAGGAGGGATCTAATGTGCTATGAGGACGGTGGTGGCCAACAACTCAAATATCACAAACGAATTTTTGCCAACTAAGAATGGTAAGGCCAGATAATGAAAGATACAGGGCATTCACTCACGGACTTGACTGATAACGGACATTTCAATGGAAAAGCCGAAAAAAGACCCCCCGACATGGGGTATGGAAAGGTTGGCAACCGACGTGGAAGCTTTCAGGAGTGGGAGGTTATAGTTGGTGGTCGGTGGGGGGCTAGGGACAGGCGGAGGAGTGAGGACGGTATCGTTATAGGCATTGGGAGAAGCTGTTGGGGTGGCTGCTGAAGCTGTTTGCCACAACGGTGCTTGGCCGTAAACGGTGACCTGAGCAACAGCAACAGCGGCGAGGTATAGCGGAGCGACCGCAGCAAGCAGCATATTAATAAGAGTAATAAGTAGAGAGCGACGTTGAGATGATTGGAAACTTGAATTCAGCTCTTGATGAAGTTTGTATGATTACAGAGAGGAGACTAAGTATGGTTACGCCAAGCCATCGCCAAGGCTACTAAATTTACTCTTACAATTCTTGAACCAGTCTCTTCCTGCTTCAAACACAACCTTGCTAGCCTCAACTCCATCCAGCGGATGGCTTTCTCCCTCGAACACAAGCATTTCTACTGCCCCCTCACTTCCAAAATGCGACTTCAGCGCGTGATAGTATTCGATGCCTTGCGTCGGCGCCACTCTCCGATCACAATTCCCAATGAGTAGCAAGACTGGAACCGTAACGTTATTAATGTGAGCAATCGGCGATGCCGCTCGAAGCTTGGAAAACGTTTCAGCTGGCATCAACGGTATGGGACCAGAGTCAGAAAGATGGGAGAAAGGAGCCGTGGAAACGGGATAATAATCAAAACCAAACTCTGAATAGTACCAGTCCGGGATATCGGACGTAGATATTTCCCCAGACGAAATAACTGGGTTACGCATTACAGCTGCACTGAAGATGCTTGGGTATTGGCCAATTACTGAACGGAAGAGTAAGACGCCAGTCAGGAGCTGAGTGCCACCATTGCTTACGATGGGCTGTCAAGAAACCCCCATGACTGCCACCCATCACAAATTGTTTGCCAGGTCCATGCTCTGCAACGCCGAGGTCGATGAGGTGGTTTATAGATGTGACGCAATCTTGAACGTCCAGAGCGCCGCAATTCCCAATCAACGCTTGAACCGAACTCTCACCAAATCCAAGGGATCCAGTGTAATTAGGCAACGAAAGGGTGTCTGATAAGTCAGTTCTCCAGAGTCTCCGTCATAAGAAAAAAGAAGAGTCAACATACATCCTTCGAGAACCATCGCCGTTGTTGCGGCGGCAAAAGCAGTTGTGGTTGTCCCGTGAGGTCCACCATGAGGAACTGTAATGCATGGAGCTAGGCATGAAGCTCCTGAGTTGATAGATTGCACGACGATGGTCTCTGTTGGGTATCTTCCTGGTATTTCAACAATGGAAGTCCGTATCGTGGACAATTTGTTTGAAACTATAATTGAGAAAACTGAGTCGGAGGTTGTGTCTGCGAGAAGTCTGCAGTTCAACTGACCTTGTTCAGCTAACATCGGTCTGTCGAGAACTTTCCAAGCAACATCCCCGTCATCATTCAAAGTGCCAAGAATAACCTCATATGGAATAGATGGCGAACTTCGAGAGCAGATAAAGCGACAAGAACCATCAGCTGCGAGGATCGACCAGCTGAAAAGTTCTTCGCTGACCGGCGTCAAATCGCGCACAGATCTATCCTTGACGGACACGAGGAGAATAGTAAAGCGGGAACCCCAAGCAGAAGAAATCAAAATGTGGTTCTGAGATTGTAATTTTACGACGGGGGAATAAGGCATGTTGTAACTCGGGTATAGACCTGGGAATCTGTTTCTGATCGGATTCATCACGACGTCGACAATCGGGTCGACCGTCGCTTCTATGGCGGCGGGGTCGATCGGAGACTTATCTGAAGTGATATCGAGGGCGTGTAGGGTCGATGTGGAAATATGTGCACCCCCAGTTTTACAAGAAAGCCAGAGCAAGGTAGACGATCCAGCAGAAGATATTGATCGAGGAGATCGGCAGGACAAGTGAGAAGGCGTCAGTTTTTGCGAGGTGCATGTTATTGATTCTGTTGAATCATTCTTGATGATAACTTGCCAAATACCAGTGGGGCGATTGTAGCAACCCTTTAGGCCAAGCATTCGGCCATCCCGCGAGTACTCGTACCCTGTACCGTAAATGATGTTTTCAGAGTTTGGGGAAAATATAGCCTGTCCAAGGCAGATGTGTGAGGGAATCGAGAGAGGGAGAAGAGCGATCACAGGCGTATCGTTTCGATCGTTTTCAAGAGTCGATGGCTTCCAGCGTAGAACAAAAGTTGTAGGACGTTTCTTTCCGTCTAAGCCTTCACCAAAATCGGGCTGAAATCGAAATCGATGATACGGATAGTTAGACTTTGGCTGGTTACTTTCAGCTGTGTAGACGATGGCCAACTCGGATGGAGAGAACGCCAGAGATGATAGGTACTCTAAAGAAAAGAAAAATCAGTTCGACAATGACATGGACCTGTGGGCTAACTCGCCGTCTGCGTAAAAGGCGCCATGCCTCTCCGATACATCGACAGACGCTTCCAATAGATCGTCGCACCAAATCTCGACGAAGCGACTCCCTTGAGCTGCGCCACTCTTGACTTCCCGTAGAACGGCGCGACGCTTCCCAGAGGGGGATACGACAGAAGCGACTAAGTCGAAATCAAGTAGCGGCGAGAGAGAGGGACCGTCACTGGCGAGTAAGCCAGTGATCGTCTTGATCAGTGTCGTATTCACATTTCGAACGTGGTTTCGGACAGAATATCTGACCTGGGCAGCTACAAAAAACAATCAAATTGCATTCTTCCCAAGAGGAAAGATAATTACTGTCTTTCCCAAGAAACTGCGCGGATGTTGGAACTGGTATTTCTGCGAGTGTGGTATAGTGCATGAAGAGCCGGCCCGAATCGGAGCGGTCCGCTGAGCATCAAGTCAGGTTTGCGGTGGTTTGCAATTGCGAACAGCGCTCCTGGAGGCCTCGAGGCTTCTGGGTGCAGAGCCGCTTTTCCTCCCCGTCACGATAGTTATGTCAAGTGCTACGGACAATGTGCAACACTCAGTAGCAGGTGCCTTCTTTGGCTTTACCATTGGTGCAGTGTGCGTTATGGCACAATAACTACCTGTTTCTGGCCGTGCTGATAATCGTCTTGTAGATTGTTTGGAATCACCATTTTGCAAACCTATCTATATTTTACGACCTATCCCAATGATTCTAAATGGCAGAAAGCAACGGTTTGTGAACTTCACAATTGGGATGCCACTGCGTTGACAGATATCTCCAGATTTCTACAGTCTGGCACGCAACCCGTTCCTCGCTTCCTTGTTATCCAGCTGAGGCTCTGTAATGCTCAGCCTTTTGGACGCTTTGCATCTTGCCTTCAGCATCGATATGATGTATGCGTTCGTCCTTCAACGTTTTGGCGATGTTAGGTCTGGTTCGCAGGCACTTTGGTGAGCACTTGCGGTGACCTTCCTCATTCAACTAAAACTGGGGCGCTTTGCAGGAGCCTCAAGGCAGGTGAAATTTTTGAGTTCGGTGTCCTTCACTGACATTCAGTTATTGTTCAGGCTCTAGGCACAACCCAGGTGTGTTGGAGACATTCATTCACAACGAACAATGACCCTGACGAGATTGTTGTAGGTGTTTTTTATTGTCTTTGTTCAATGGTGCGGTTCATACCTCTGGTGCTTCCGTCTCATCCATTGACTGTGGATACCTAGCTTGTATCTCTATCAAATTTGGAAATGTGATTGAACCATGCACTTTGTCTCTGTTTCAACGGTTGAATGTCACTATTAGTATCTCAAAATCTTCTCTTGAAACGAAGAACCACACGGGCCCTCCAAGTGCGTTATATACTCATGCACCGTATTGCCAATGTAACATCCTTGGAGTAGGTGTTTGTAGTTTTCGTCGCTCTATCTGCCTTTGGTTCGTTTCCGATTTTGCTACTTTGGGAAGATAAAGACTTATGCACCGGCTCCAACAAGCTGTCGGAGTTGGTAGGGTTTGAGCCCTGTATCCCATTGACGTACTTACACAACATCTCATTTCTCAGTCTTCCTTGTGGAGTTGTATGTGCTACATGTCTGTGTGACTAGTCAACGTTTTGATTGAGCACGATCATTAGACAACGAATCACGGTGATTCTTGGTTTCGACGAAAATTTCCAGGTGTGCCTCCCTGAGTTTACTATTATCACTCGCTTCTGAAATTATTTTAGTACGCGATCTATCTAGGATTCGGGGCGACCGCCTTGATCGACATAGCCATTGCATGTGCTATGTGTTTCTTGTTGTACAAAAGTAATATCGGAACACGGTAAGCTTCACTGTGGTGCATATCCGTGGCTATCGTAGTTATGATATCTTGTGAGGGCTGATGATGTGCTTGCATCTCTGATCGATTATTTCATTGGGTCTGGCTTGACAACTAGGTACATCTTTTTCCTCCATCAAGCGGTACGCTGATCTGACTCGCCTTTTGAGTTTCTTTGCAATTATGTGCATTGTCTTGGTGCGCAAGCCGTAGCAGTGTTCCTCTACATGCTTACCCCTCCTTTTGTAGTATGTGGCGAAACCAGATTCTTTACTATACCTAGGAATAGAATTTTCAACGCCAAGGAGTGAGTGCTAAATCATTATCTAATAGAAGAATCGCTTATCCTTTTCAAGTTTACGCGAACTCCGTGCTGGCCATGTGAGTCGCTTTTTCAGAAACAATGGAATTCACACAAAACAGGCACAGGTACAACTCGCGGGGTCGGCTACGCGAACGGTTGAACGCTACGATTGACCTTGGGCTCGGGTCTTCGCGCCTGTGTTTTCAAGAGCCCCAGCATATCAATCTGGCTCTAGTGCCGACTGCGTCGATCTCGGAAGACACGGAGTCGATGTACCCTTCTCCTGATAAAACGTATGGCGAACATTCTTGTGAATGCGCAAGCCTAAGAGGTGTGTATCTGTCCACTGTGTCGATATGATGCTGATAGTAGAAGGTCGCAAGGATAGAGACGGGTGGAATACGCGTGGGTTTACGGTGTAGTAGAAGGCTAGATGGCTTGTCGTCATTATGTCAGATTGTATTTGTGGGTTACCTCTCGAAAAGAACCTGGCACAATCCATTGTCTGAAATACGCGAGAAGCGTCGATCTAGAACCAGAGATATCGGCGCGTTTTCCGAACATTGATCTAGTCGGTATCCGCCCCATAGGGGTAAAGATCCGTAAATTTACCGTCAGAGAAATGACATGCAAGGTGTAAGTACCTCAGGTCTTAGAGGCCTCGCCGAATTTACTCCGAAATAGGTGTTCACCAGAGGGTTGGTTCCATTGTTGTTGGTAGAACCGCGCTAGTGACACCCTACGGCAGAAAAATTACCTGCCAGTGGGACTCATCAAGTTGGCAGCAGGGTGAAGCTTGCATAAGTTTTTGGGGTCTTCTGTGCGGCGTTAGGTTTGTTGACATGTCGCTTCGCCACTAGCGCGGTTAACCTTTGCCATGATCAACTACTTCCTGAATTCTAAAGCAACCAATCAGCCGTGTCGACATCCATCCGCTCTACCTACCAGAAGTTCTCTTAGAGAAATTTTTTTGGGCTTGGTAAGTTCATGAAGGAATCGTTGAGACGCTGCACACCTTCAAGTTGTCAAGTTGATCTTTAAAATAAACGCGTGCGTATCTTTGACATACCGACGTAAGGCTTGCCAGGGCTGCTGCAGTACATATTTTCCTTTCGACAAGTGCAGCTCGAAAAGACCTTGCTGAAAGCCCGCAGTTGCAACGACTATCTTGATCCTGAGGTATTATTACTCAGTGGAACTTGAGCGCCCAGAACTTGTAAACAAAGAGAAGAATGTAAGAAAAAAGATATGTTTGTTATTTATGAACCTAGTTGATCCCTTTGCGGCTTTGCCACCATCATCCGATCATTATTCCGTCTTGATTCCGTCCCTTCCCCGCATTATCATGAACGGCACCGAACGTGTTCCTCCGATTACGGGACACTAAAGGATGATCAGCAAGGAATTTCATCCATCGATAAGAGGTCTGCTTAGTGCGGGGTAGTAAATCGTTGGTGGTTAGGTGGTTCTTCTGACGCACTAGTAGTATTCGTCACCATCACCAGTCGCCCCTATTTTGTTGCATGAAGACGATGTGACGAGGGGATGCAGACGGTCACCCTCCCGTAAGCACTTACGGCAGTGGGCACTCCCGGACCTAAACTCAAAATGCTAAAATTCTCGGCCTGTCAGCTGCTCAGGGATAACCTGGGATAACCCGTCCACGTTCATTTTCATCTCCTTGAACCATGGCCTCGACTGCACTTGCGTTCTCCGTTTAAGCAAGGTGAGCCAATTTAGACATATTCATATGGCCTATGTTCATCTTTCACTCGAGATTTCTATGGGCACATATTTGATAGGTGACGGCTAGCTTTGCACTGACTGTCCGCCTGAAAGACCACAGCAAGCTTCCCTCGAGGCTGAGGTCCTGCCGAATTCAAAGTTTAAAATATCACATTTCCGAGGCTACGCGCGCGTCAATCGTTTCAATTGCTTACAATCACGCTACTGCATTGTTTATGAGCGCTTCTCCGTCTCCAGGCGTATGCTTTTCCTTTCGGATTTTGACCCCCGCACTTGGCTAAGGCATGGGTTCTTTCCGAGAGATCCCTGCAGCAGCTGATGAAATGAAATTCCATATGCGAAAAAATCCGACTCATCGCCACTGTCTACCTTTCTGATTTCTCGCCTTGTGAGGCTTGAACTCGTCATCTCACGTGTTTCCTTTCTGCGCTTATCGATGGCTGGGTCTTATCGATCTGCTATTTTGGATTTCTTTTGATGAGAAACACATCCTTTGAACGAAATGGGCAGGCAGCGCTACCACCACGCCTCACCTCGTTGTTTTGCTATTGAGCTACCCAACTGGTGTTGGATAGGCGAACACACTTGATACCGGATCTTGGCACGCGTCCTCCCGCTGGCTTGTTTCCCTCCTACTTCAGTCTCTTTTGGGCTCAGCTGCCAGACTGTACAAACGTTCTATGTATTGGCATGATATTGTATGCGGTAGGACATGTCAATTTGCGAAGGTACATCGGTCGGAATGAACACTTCCTAGACGTCCCCCTGCCATCTAATCTCCATGTTGGGCGCGTACTAGCGGCGTTGCCCAAGGAACGTTTATGACCAACGAAGTAGAACTCCCTGGGAGGTTTCACAGCCTTGGTGATGGGCGATTGCATCAAGCGCTGTCAAACGACATGCACTCGCCGTACGTATAACATCTAGATTCGAATTCCTCACACCGTTATCAGCGAAGCCAGTCATCGCCTTGCAAGTACATCGCGTGATGCGTCTTCGGTATTTTTTGAAATTGTGCACCTCGACAGTGACATATACCTTCCGGATTTGCGTATCAAGGCACCTGAAGATTCCGCCACTAGGGTTGTGGGCAAGTTGTGGGGAAAGTATTGGGACTGCGACATTGTGAGTTGTTCTGTGGAGAATGATCTATCTAACGAAATGAATTCGATTCAATTGACGGCGTCGGAAAGCAGTTGTAGATTGAGATGTAAGACGTATTCTGCTACCCTGGCAGAACAGGATCACTACCGCAGCGCTGCTTCTGCTAAGATCAACATTGGAAGGCCTCGTGTAGTCAACTACATGTGCGGTGGGTAGGGGCCATTGACAATGTGCTATACTGACAGGAGAAGGCAGGGTCAAAAGGGGAAAGTGGCACATAGATCGTTGGATGTCCGAGTATTTCCTTCGGTGGTGATATGTGTGCTACACGTGTGAAGAGGAGTTCAAATGTTGCTGAGTATATATTTCTATGATCATGATCATTGGTTCGGGGAATCGGCTCGAGTCAGATGTGTCGTCCCAATTTGGACCGTAATTGCAAATTTGCGCGAAATTTATCTTGATGGCACCTGGCTTTCCTTTTTAGATTATTTTTTCATAAAAACTTGAGTAAAATTTGTGTAAAACGCTCTCCCTTTTGAGAGCCCTTTTTCTTGTTGCCCTTGCCTCTGATCCCCTCATCCCTAAATGCCCTCTATCCTCAATCTCAAGTTCAAGGTGTGTATTGTCGCTCTCATCGTCGTCATTTTGACCGAGCTACTGCAGGGAAACAAGTCTTTTGTCGCGTTCAGCAACCTCAACGACACTGAGTCTTTGACGAAGACTTGGAAGGTCCCTGTTCATCCCTGGTTTCAATTTCAATCAACATCCTAATATTTCTTATCAGGTCTGCACAAAGGTTGCCAGCTATCTTGAACAAGGGCAAAGGCTCGAGAACTTGAGTTGGAGGTTATGGCACCTCCAGAACCTTATGGTCGACACCGACAATGCAAAGTCCAAGCGTGAATTCAAGAAACTCTCCAAGTGCATGGGCGACAAACTGGACAAGGAGAAAGGACGGTTCGTTGCACCATTCCCTTTTCTTTCTTTTCCTACAACTCTTGTTTCCCAGGAGCATTGAGGAGCTCGAGGCTCCCGACTTCAAACGAAACCACTCCACCGATATGATACGACAACGTGCTGTAGAAAAGGAGCGCAACCGGGAAGCCAGCCAGAACGCAAAGCCTGGTACCATCAAGCGCATGCAGTTTACCTTTAGCGTCGACCAGCTTGGCCCTGCCTCTAACATCCCTGTCAAGAAACCCGACACAAAGCCATCCTTAGATCTGAGCAAGCGCACAAGGGCTACCGCTCGTGCTCAACCTGACAACAATCACGAGAACATTATAATGGCGGACGACGAGGGCATTGAGAAGGAGCCTCCTATCACTCAGCGCGGGCGCAAAGACGGCAGGAGCGCCATCTCCCAGCCTTCTTCCACTTCCCTTCGTTTCCCTTCCTTGTTCAGTAACGATTTTGGTCCCTCCGCATTATTGAACCCCTCTCCCACTTTTACGACACACATGAACTACGGCGAAGGGCTTAACGCCTCAGGCAATAACGATTCTTTCTGCGTCTCGCGCCCCACTATCGAGCTTCCCCTCGACGAGCTACTTCATGGAGTCGATTCTGCCGATAGCCCTGACCTCTGGTCGACCAACACCACCACACTGCATTTCCAAGAAGTTTATTCCAATATCTCATCTTCGTCTTCTTCCTCGTCCTATTCTCAAGATGTCGTCATGTCCGCCATCCCTGCACCCACGGTCTCCCAACGGTCGACGAAAAACACTGCTTTGAGCGACGACGAAGATAGTGGCAACTCCAGTGACGATGAGTATCATAGCCAGCGACGTCACACCACGCGCAGGACAAGCAATCTTCAGAACAGTAACAACAACACTCAGAACCATAACAACAGTCACTCCTTGAAGAACATCCCACCCTTGTCACAGGCAGTCAAGGAGATCCTTCCTGAGACAGTCTCACCATCAAAGGTGAACCCTCTTTACGGGACGCGGGCCAACACGCCTACAGGCAGGCCGACGTTGACCGTCAGGACGCAGGCGACACCCACTACACGCTCCTCTGGCCCAGGAGCGACCGCAACCAGCCTCAATCCAGCTGTGCTCCGCAGCATGACGGGTGGCGCAGCTGGCTCCAATTCCGCACCTGGTGGTGTGAAGGCGGAGTGCTCGAACTGTGGTGCTACTCACACCCCCCTCTGGAGGCGGGGGCTCAACGATGAGCTCAACTGCAATGCTTGTGGTCTCTATTGCAAGTTGGTAGGTCATTCATTCTTCTTCCCATGGGAAGGGATATATCTTCGATTTTTATAGCACAAACGCCCTCGTCCCAAAAGTATGCGCAACACGCACGGTGAAGGTCGAGCTCAAGCAGCTCCTCGTCAGGAGACGGTCGATGTTATGAGTTCGTTCATTCGTCTTTTCATTGGAGTCTTGACGTACTGACTTTTATTTTAGCAGCTGCTCAGTGCTACAACTGTCACACTACGGCTACCCCCCTTTGGAGGAAAGATGATGAGGGTAAAACCGTTTGTAACGCGTGTGTATCTCTTCACTTCTGACTCTAATTCGCCTGATGAGAAATATCAGGTGTGGGCTCTACTACAAGCTCCATGGCTCTGCGAGACCCATTTCTATGAAGTCCGATGTTATTCGTAAACGTTCAAGGCACGATGCACGTCGTAGCGGACAGGCCATGGAGGATACCCCATCTGCAAGTCCAGGTGTTAGCCGTCGCGCTTCCCCAGCTCTCGATGCCTCCCCGACCCTCGCTCCTGACTCCACAACACAAATGACATACGAGTACTCAGAGGAGATGGATTATCGCTCTACCCAATCCGAGCTCATCGGCGCGCTTGGAAATGACCACAATACGAACGCCCTATTCCAGAACGCGTTTCAGCTCCAGTTCCCCGGTCCCTACCACCCGGACTATCTCTCGCAACTCTACAACGTGCCCGCAGACACTCTGCCATTCTCCTCCGTTGAGTCGTCGTCCTCCGAGGTCGACCCTAGCATGAGCCCGAGGAGCAACAAACGCCGTAGAATGAGCACAGATTCGGCCTCTGAACCGCCCTCTTCGGCTACATCATATAGCTCATACAACGACGGCTACTCGTCTGCGTCATCGGCGACCTCTCACTCTCAACGGTCTTCCATGGAGTTTCCATTTAGCAACTTCAACTCGGGGAGTACTTTTAACAATGGGCCGGCCCTCCGGGGGTCTGGTAATACCTTCTGGCACCCACCTATGATGCCCCAGGGCGATAGTTCCCCTCACATCTTCCATCCACCCATGCTACCCCCGGCGGGGTCAGAAGAGTCCCCAATGGACTACCTCCACCCACCAATGGTCCCCCAGGACGACGAGAGTCTTTTCTCGACATATCTTCATCCACCAATGGTCGTTCCTGAGGAGGGAAACAACCACCTGACGGGTGTGCAGAGTCAAAATATCTATGGCGATTATTCGCATGGACATGACTACTACGACGCCGGTATGCAAGTGTACTAAGCTATGCAATCCCGTCATTTTTGGTGGGGTGTTCGTCGACAATCTCATCGTCCTTTTGTCGTTGGGGCAGATAGCTGTTTTTTGTTGTCTTATTTCTTCATTTTTTGTGGACATTCCTCGCTCTTGCATGACTATATATCTCGGCGGCACTCTCTGCTCACGGCCCATCACGAATTTATCACACTCTAGGTTAAATTAGACAGGCATTTCGCTCTTTGCAGCATGGTCCTTTCCATTATCATCATCGTCCTCTTCCTCATCACATTGCTTTCGAGCTCTCGTCGCATGCCAGATCTCTCTATCATCATCGTCTCCAGCATTTCCTGCATCATCCATCCTCTCATTGGTTATGGTCAATATCAGGTCCGCATCGCCATGGCTAGCCGTCCCTCCATTGGTTCTTGCCCTTCTTTCTCTGTACCAAACTCTGAATGCTCTTCCTCTTCACGACATACAATTCAACATCGAACGCACTACCATTCAACATGCTTGCATTTGATCCTGCTCAACACCACTCTTGCAATTACGGTACCCCCGTTCTTCACATCTCTCGCTTTCTCTGTTGTATATCGCCGCGAAGGACTTGCGCGCTTCCAAGCCCCCAAAAGAAACAAATTATATAAATATTTTTGGCTGTACATCTTGGCTTTTGACGTAGTATTAAATATACTGCATAACACTGTAAATTATGCAAAGCCACCCCAAAAAGATATCCTTGTCTACACATGAGACGGACGTATTCCGTCTCGGACTTTCTGGTTCGACAGGAGTGCACTTTCCGGCGCAGGAATTGATGGAAAGAAGGAAGGTCAACGTTGGTATCGAAGGCTCTGATACGCCACATCCGAGTCATGGAGTCACCTGAACAATAGACGTCGACCGATGTCGACCGAGTTCGCATGCTCCACAATGCGAGGTTCGAATCAATGTCGTCAATTGTCAGGGCAAGTTTGTAGGAGTTCGTGGGCCAGTGTAGCAGGGTGTATGATATTGGTCGCTCTGCGCGACACACTTAGAATTCTAGGAAGACGATCAGGTCAATCCGACGTCTTCGGCGAATGAATTCCGAGGTCCGCAGATCGACCAGTTACGCCGAACTCACACAATATGCAAAAATACTTACAGTAACTTTGAATCGACTTACGCTGAATGCAAAACAAAACTTACGGAGAGTCAGGATAGATTGCAGGTAATTCTAGAGGGGCCTTATGATTATGAGCAAGTAAGTCATTGACTCCGCCTACATCTTTACTACGTACACTAGGTATGAATTTAAAAGGAAAGTACGCGTGTTCAATCATCTGTATATGTCTGCAACTGAAGCACAAGTGAAGCAGAAATTGATACAGTACAAAGCCAAAGACTGGTCAGGGCATCAAAAAGCGGTGGTGATCGGCGCCCTGCCATTTGGGACTGACCTGACGATCCTAGAATTGAGCATGTCTAATTGTTTCTTCGTCGGGCATCCGTCACAAGGGGTTAAAAACAAACGCCAAGGGCCATAAGTATCACATTCAACTTGGCAAAACTAATCCATGGCCAGTCGAAGAACACATTGTACTTTCAAAAAGCTCTATCAACTCAACGTTGACCGGTGACCGGTGAACCAGAGACGTCCAAGTCGGCGGAGAGTCGAGACAGTAAAGACTTAAAGTATGTAAATTTGTAGGGCTGTTGGCTTATAGTTGTCGACATCACGTGCCCGCTGCCGAGTATTAGGCTAAGCAAGTCAAGTTCCAGTCGAGACCTTGCTTTTCCTGTCCACCACCATCACCCCACATCACCATGAAGGTACATACAAATAAGCCTGGGTACTATGGCGAGGGCTCTGTCGAAGTCGCAGCACCAGCAGGTCCAGGGGAAGGGCCAATACGTCGGTGCACGCTTTCGAAGGACGGCCTCGTCACCCAACCGTTCGAGGGCATAGACACGGTGTACGACATCGTCGCGTACGCAGCCCGCACCCATGGTTCACGGAAGGCATTGGGATGGCGTGACGTTGTCAACGTTATTGAGGAAGAAAAGGAGGTCACGAAGGTCATCGACGGTCAGGAGGTCAAGGAGAAGAAGAAGTGGAAATTCTTCGAGTTGAGCGACTACAAGTATCTCAGTTTCATTGAGGTCAAAGAAGCCGTATCAGAAATTGCTCGGGCTCTCATTCACCTCGGAGTGACTTCGGACGACGTGATCAACGTCTATTCTCAGACCAGGTGCGCTTAGTCTACCTAAGGAGACCTTACAATAACTACAACCATTTTCGCAGCGTGAATTGGCAACTCATGTCCCATGCGTGTGCGTCGATCTCAACGACCATCGCCACCGCGTACGACACCCTTGGGGAGGAGGGTCTCACACATTCACTCAACGAGCCTAACTGTGCTGGACTCTTCACGAATGCGGAGCTACTTCCCACGTTGCTCAAAGTTCTTGCCAACACCCCCACAGTGAAATACGTCATCTTTGATGGCGAACCTGGAAACGATATTGTTGACAAGCTTCAAGCGGTCCGAGAGACTATCCAGGTCTTCAGCCTCGATAAGCTTCGCGAAACTGGAAGGGCTTTGCCCAAAGATTCCCTAGCAGCGCGTCTTCCCAAGCCCGACTCTACTGCACTGATCATGTACACTAGCGGCAGTACTGGAGCACCCAAAGGTGTTTGCATCACGCACAGCAATCTCATTGCTTCTGTTGGCGCAGTGTACGTGCTTCTTGGCCACCATCTAACATATGAAGATAGCTATCTCGCGTATCTTCCTCTTGCACACGTCCTTGAATTCATTGTCGAGATGTGTATGCTCTTTGTGGGTATGCCGTCCGGCTTTGGCCGCGTTAAGACCCTCACAGACGCCTCTGTCCGAAAATGCAAAGGGGATATTGGAGCCTTCCGTCCCTCGATCATGGTCGGCGTCCCAGCGGTTTGGGAAACCATCAGGAAGGGCATCCTCACTAAGGTCAACTCAAGTGGCACAATCAAGAAGGGCATGTTCAACGGTGCTATGGCTGCAAAGAAAAACAACGTCCCGATTCTTGCTGCTCTCGCAGATAGTGTTGTACTGTCGGGTGTTAGGGCCGCCACTGGCGGCAGGCTCAGAATTGCGCTCAGCGGAGGTGCCGCTATCAGTCGTGAAACTCAAGAATTCTTGACTACAGCACTTGTCATCGTTCTTCAAGGTTACGGCATGACGGAGTCGTGTGGGATGTGTGCTATCCTTCCTCCTGAGCTGATGCGGTACGGCTCCGTCGGCCTCCCCGTGCCTTGCATTGAAGTCAAATTCCTTGACGTCCCCGATGCTGGATACCTTTCAACCAACAATCCCCCTCAGGGTGAAGTGTGCATTCGTGGACCCTCTGTCGTCAAAGGTTATTTCAAGCGCCCTGATTTGAACAGCGACGAAACGATCTTTACAAAAGATGGATGGCTGAGAACAGGCGATGTTGGACAGTGGAATCCGGATGGCACTCTCTCTCTCATTGATAGGTATGCTTTACCTGTTTTTTTCTCGTCCCATTATTCACCTTTCCATGACTAGGTTAAAGAACCTTATAAAGCTGGCCAGTGGAGAGGTTCGTTGGCCTCCTACTCGACATGTTTCCTATGCTGACCTTCCTTTCTGTGCAGTACATCGCCCTGGAGCGTCTCGAGTCCATCTACAAAGCATGCAATCTTGTCGGCAACATCTGCGTCCACGCTACACAGGAAGCCAAGCAGCCTATGGCCGTCATTATTCCCCATGAAGCTCACCTCCGTCAGTTCCTCGACGGCAAAGGAATTAACTCTTCTCAACAGCTTGATACCCTCTGTCATGACCCCAAGGTCAAAGAAATTGTACTAAAGGAGTGCAATGCTGTCGGGAAGAAAAACGGGTTCAAGCCCACGGAGCTGTTGCAGGCTGTAATCCTGACTGCTGAAGAGTGGACTCCAGAGAATGGCCTCGTGACGGCTGCGCAGAAGATCCAGAGAGCGAAGATTGCAAAGTTATTCAGAGACGACATTGAGGTGGGTTTCTTTACTGATGCCGTCTCTGTGGTTGACTTAACGTGCTTGGATCTACAGCAAGTCTACAGGAATCAGTGATGAGCTTGCATCACTTGGGTTTACCGATTCTTTGCACGGATTCTTCATTCGTTGTCGCCTTGATTTTTTTCCCGTCTCTGTGAACCACCATCGTTCCTTGATTCAATTACTTAGGCTCATACGCCTCTTGACTCCTATTGATGCTGTATAAATTTACGTATGTTCACGTAGTACTAGTCCACGGCTAGTTTACCCGATCCCCTTAGTCTTCTTATCTTGCTGCCTCGTATAAATCATTCCGCGTTGTTTTCTATGTAAGAATAATGCAATGACTTGGTCACACAGTACTCGGGCCAATGTCGGTTCTCTTCATCCCCGACCCGGAGTTCATGTTACCCCTGAATTGGACAGTTTGGACTTAACTGGGTATCGCCTCCCGTTTCGCTTTGGATATACGACCACCATAATGTTTGCTCACGACGTTAATGAACAGACCGGAATGGACATGCTGAAAGCAAGGCGGAGTACCACACTTGCGCTCGATACCATTCGTAGCTTCATCCACAGTATGTTGACAGGGTCTTTGAGGAGTTATTGACTGACAATCACCAATTTAGACGGTGAAGACCAATGGGAAACAAGGCGTAAGGTAACACGGATCCTGGAACGTGACGCGGTATTCGACAAGGCCGGGAGGTGATTTACTCGCTCGCCGCCACTTAAAGTTGATCTCTGGATCTCAAAATAACCTTACCAATAGAGAATTCATGTCAAGAACGGAAAGGTATACCCGAGGCATTGCCCTAACAAACCGTGTGTACGAGCTGCAAGAGCTCCACAATTGGACCCAACATGAGACGAGCATAGCAATTGCGACACTGGATGAGCAACTTCCTATCAGTCTGCATAACGTTGGTTTGTCGGTTTCCTTGCCCATAACCTGCATCAGCTTTTCTGAGAGAACTTCAGCCTTCCAACCCGTCTTTATGCTTCAAGCATCCCCACCTCTATTGGCGAAATATTCTGATCTTATTGCCACGAAAGGCATTTTGGGATGCTATATGCAGACTGAACTCGGGCATGGTACCAATGTATCGAGTTTGGAAACAACAGCTACGTTCATTCCGGAGACGCAAGAGATCGAGATCCACTCTCCAACCACCACAAGCAGCAAGTGGTGGATTGGAGGCTTGGGGAAAACGGCCACACATGGTGTTGTACAAGCAAAGTTGGTATTACCTGGTGGGAAAGACTTTGGGCCACATCTTTTTTTTGTCCAACTGAGATCAATGCGTGAGTTTTTTCTCCTCAGCGATTCCTGGCACATCTACTTCCTGATTTTGCGAAGATGACCACAAGGTGCTTCCTGGTATTAAAATTGGCGATATTGGTAATGTTTTTTCTCCGTCCTGGAATATACCCGGCTAATTATCTGTTCTCTAGGTCCGAAGGCGCTTGGTGGTTTCTCCCCAACGGACAACGGCTTTGCGGTTTTCGATCATGTTCGAATACCCAAAGAACATATGCTCTCAAAGTTTGCTCAAGTGACCAATGCTGGTGAATACGTAAAGCCTCCTCATGCAAAACTTAGCTATGGTGGAATGCTTTACATTCGTGCCAAGTACGGTCTTCACTGCTTCTCATATTCATGTCGGACATTGACATAGATCTATAGCATGGTAACAAGTGGCGGCTGGTTAATGGCAAAGGGTAAATTCCAGTCAATGCCCACGATTATAGATCTCCCTTATGTTTAACTAGCTTTGCTCAGCTGCGACGGTGGCCATCCGTTATGCGACCGTTCGTCGTCAAGGCGAAATAGGACCGGACGGACTTGAACGTCAGATCATGACATATCCTTCAGTGTACTACCGTATTCTCCCAATTCTCTCTCATGCTTACGTGTTTATCCGACTTGGAAAGACCTTAGTACGTTCCCTGCGCCACTAAGTGACAATGTTTTATATTTCTATTTCCAGACTAAGGCCTTCGATACCCTTGCAGGCAACCTTTCCAGGGGGGACACTTCATTGCTGGCAGAGATGCATGCCGTCACGAGTGGGCTGAAAGTTATGGTATCAAGCACAGGAGTTCAAGACCTCGAAATAGCACGTCGTTCTATGGGCGGACATGGGTATAGCGCGTTTGCTGGCTTGGGCAGACTCTATGCCGATTACCTTCCAAGCGTAACGTCAGCACCCTGCCCAACTATCATTCCTGTTATATGCTGAACTTTTCACAGTTACGAAGGGGACAACTTCGTGCTAGACCAACAAGTTGTGCGCGCCGCACTGAAGTCTTACAGATCATTGTTCTCCGAAAGCAAAGAGTCAACCACGCAGTCTCATCTGCCCTCATCGCGCTATCTTCGTCTCTTGATTTCCCCCACTAGGTCATTTCCATCATTTATTGAAGATGATTTCAGGTCTCCCACCACGTCTATCCTGCTCCTTGAGTGGCGCGCAGCACTAATCGTGGAAGAGCATGCACGTACCTTACATGATTCTGACGCTAGCATCAACCAACGCGTAGCCAAGGCCGTCACAGAGGCTTTTATTGCTACGCAAATTGGGGAAGTTATCAATAGTCTTGAATCTACGGAGATGAAAGAGAGTGAGCAGATCATTGTAGGAAAAGTATACCTTCTCGTAAGTTTCATCTCATCCCTTACCATTTTTGCAATGCTGACCATATGTAGTACCTTGTCACAACAGTCGAGGCTGGGCTTGTAGATTTTCTTTCCTTTAACATCCTCAACAGCAGCGGTGGCTCTCAAGACCCAACGCGCTCGGTGCGAATGACTATTAAGAAACTTTGCACTGAGCTGCTACCGGAAGCTATTGGTCTAAGTGACGCCTTTGGTTTCACTGACTGGGAGCTTGACAGGTGCCAATTTGCATGACTTTGGTCCATGATCTCTTGATCTTACACATTTTTGAACAGCGCACTCGGCGTTTATGATGGGAAGGTGTATGAAGCGCTCTGGAAATGTGTTCAATCCGAGCCTTTAAATCAGACAGAGGTACCGACTGCTTATGAGGTATTTTCTCGTTGGTTTCGTATCATGGGAATTGAATAATTGTGTTATGCAGGAATCCATCAAGCCTATGCTGTTCCGTGGTCAACGACAGGCTCGACCGAAGCTATAATGCCGGTCATGTTGCATCTTTTGGTCATTTATTGTTGTGGAAGATGGGTATAGAGATTGATCTACAAAGTGAGCGTTACATACAATCTTGGTACAATTAGTCGAGAATAAGAGGCGAGACTATGGCTAAAGGTATTAAGCACAACAAATAGCAAAGCGTAAAAGAGGAAATTGAACCCAGAAAGTCACGTTAAGTTATGCGGACAATTTTGGGAGTACTTTCACCATCTGGTCAATGTTGATGAATTGTACCCAAGACTCTAGTTGTTTGGGAGTATCATGCCAAATAAAGGTGGACTCTGGACTTCCTCGGAAGAATGCGCAGACGCACTCGTACTGTTCTTGTACCAGCTTTGTTCCTCGCGCCACTCCGAGGTTTGCGGTGAAAACTCGGAACTCCCAGCCTCCGAGAATATGACCGTCGCCGAAAGCTCGCTTATTCCCAACATCGAATTCTAGACGAGAATAGTCAAAGCCTACAGGCTGGCCAATAGCTTTGATGTAGGCGTCCTTCATGGCCAGGGTGATGCAAAGGCGGCGGAGTTTTGTCGCATCCTCTTGCCCCGAAATATGGGACAATTCTAGGGCCGTCAGCTTTTGAGATAAACAAGTAAGTAAGCTGGATGGCGGGAACGGTAAAAACAGGGACGAACTTTGTGCTGAAGTGATTGAACATAAGCGTCAACTGAGGCACCTTTCGGATGGACTGCATATTGCTTAATGCCCAGACCTATGTTGACGACTCTCCGCTTGGTGCCTTGGGTCATCGCCATTCCACAAAGCGAGTTATCGACGGTGAGGTGGTATCCGATCATGGAATGTATAAATTTTTCCGGAGACATGTCATCGGGCGTCTTCCATGCCGGATTAGCGGAGAGCGCCACATAAGATATGAACCGGATTTCGAACCTGTTCAATCCAATGTTTCCCAGCACTAGAAACCTTGTCGGTCCATTTGGCGCGAGGTATGCGTCGATGTCGCATCATGAGGAGGGGAAGCATTCCGAGCATGAGTTTGCCTGCGAAGAATGAGGTTCAGGATGGCTGATGGATGATGAATACCATACGAAAGCTATCTGGATTGTTAGGATCGTAGGATATTGTTAAGTGGGGAAGGCACTCGATGACGACTTGGTGACACGCATCATATTCCTAGTGTTGCATTAGAATAGAAAGGAGAGTTGCTGAAAATGCTTGCCTGTTTTGTGTATTCCCTATTCAAAGCAAGCATCCAGACTAGAATTGGGCAATCTGTCAGGGTTGTTGATTGCTGGGGCTGGGCAGATGTGGATGAATTGAATAAATCCCGTTGAGCATTACTTGAATCGCGTTGGTTATTGGAATCCATTGCGGACATTCATGGTTCGAATCTGACACTATTTATAACAGACTTTAAAAACAACACCACACGTGATCATATCAACAGCAACCTTGTACTACTACTAGTACTACAGTGTATTGTACAGCTAGAACTCAGGTAGTAAACTTGAATGTAACACTACCATTTCCCTTCTCTTCCTTCCGGTCTTCCTCCTCCCTTCGCTCAGCCTCCGTCATAACTTCTAATTTTCTAGCCCTAACACCGTTGCGATACCTGTACATGTACTTGTGCACAATCCATAAAACAACTGCTGTCCCAGCGAACATGATGTTGATTAGGTTCCCTCGCTTGAAATCTTTTCGCAAGAGTATGAGTGACAGCTAAAAGAAGACTTGAAATTAATCGCACCAGGAGCATCATCTGCGCGGTAAATCTGGGCGTCAAACGCTCAATAACCGCCCAAAATTGGAAGACTTAAGTGAGCCTTACCTGCGATCCCCATACTCCGTATATATTTGCTATACATGTATGTAAGGGTCTCGACCAAACGAAGAAACTCTAACTCGCTTACAAGCACCGATCACCAAACCCGAAGCCACAGTCCTCTTCCCGATACTCCTAACAAAAAGTGATTATTAAAAACAAAAGCAAAAAAAGAAAAAAGGCGCCCACCCTGTATTTTCAGACATCCAGGCAACATTGAGTGGATGAGTGTACGGCCACGATGCAAGGAATGTTGCGGCAAGATATTTGATGCCTCTTCCAGCACCCTCTGGCAGAGCCCATAGAAAAATCCACCCCAAAAGCTGCCAACTTGCTGCATAAAAACGCTTAACTCCAGACTGAGAGTCATGACATTGACGACCATACCTCCAAAAGCACCATGATACCCTCGCTCTCTCGTTTTATCAGAGTGATGAACAAACATGATCATAATAATGCCATGCAAGAGGTAAGGCGGTGCGGTTAACGCGTTGGCGACGAAAACGTTGAAGTTGAAGGATTTAATGACGCTTGGTAGGTCTGAAGAAATGCATCATTGGAAAACGCTGCAATGACTTCGCGAAATTGCCCCTCACATGTTTGGAGTGGTGTGAGAGGAGTCAAGCCAATCGATGTGATGAGGAGGTGTCCCACAATACCGACATCAGTCAGCGTATCTTTGATATCCGACCATTGGACTCGTTTGCTGAAAATCGTAGATTAATCAGAAAGCAAACAAATTTCAACCGAAACGACGCACTCGTAAACCCGTTTCGAAATGTCGTCGCGGATTACCCGCGTCACGGCGATCCTCAGCTGCCTATCAGTCAGCCAAGCTTTGCGCCCGCCAAAACCAGCCCTCGTTTGTATGAGATCTCGGGGAAGATAGAACCTGAGATAAAACATGAAAAACGTCCAACAACGTAATTTGAAAAAGCATACCAAGTAAATATCGCGACCGCAACGGTGATTAGCCCATCAACAATGAACATCCATTTCCACCCTTCCAAACCCCAAAGACCACGAAGCTGTAATAGACCACTGGCCATTAGGCCGCTGAAAGCGCTCGCCACGCTTTGTACACCCCAAAAATAGGCCAGACGTGTGGCCAACTCCGTTCCTTTGTAAAATCCTCCTAGATAGACCAGTGTGGCAGGGATCACACCTACTACACGTTAAACACACTGCCAGGATGCCATTGCAACTTTCTCACCTCCTTCAGTGATTGCGATCCCTGAAAAGATTTAGTTGGATCAAGCGACAGACATGGAGACGGACGCACAGCATCGCACTATCAATCAGATAGTTAAATTCAATTCAAGGTCTCAAAACACCAACACCCACCGGTTATATAACCGAATTTATCCTTGATCAACGCATGTGCAAGGGTAACCAGTCCCCACGCGAACATAAGAATAGGGATCCCTAAAACGACATGAACAATCGCTAAATACGGAAAAGCTAACAAATCGAGCACTTACAACGTGAAGGCCCAGCAATCTTGGCCACGACAGCGCCAGATAAACAAAACACAGAGAACAAGACAGAGTATATCGCTGTAGCGGTGTTTACGGTATCAATGGTAAAACCTAAATCTTGAGGTAGGTTATCTGAGATGGCGTTTGAGTTGTTGGTACGATCCATGTTGAGGACGAATGTCGTCAAGAGAATGCATGGTAAAAGGCGCCTATCCAGGATCCTAATCACTTGGCTCTCCTCGCCAGGGGTGTACTGGATTTCGTCGTCATAAAAATCCTCCTCAAGCTGGGTGGATAATATCTTCGACGTAGGCGTGTCTAGAAGAAAAGTAGTTTCGGTAGCCTGAGAAGTGCTTTTCTCGAGCCCCAGCCGATCCATTTGTGCAAACGTGTGGGCTGTTCTGTTCCATGCTCAGAGTTTATAAACCATTCCGAATTCCGTGTGAGGTTCACGATTGCGCCATGATAGGCCAAGTTGCGTCAGAACCGCCACATCGATACGCAAAGAGGTTGATCCCTTGAATGAACCGATTCTGGTATGTACAGCAGGTTGCTGGTTGAGAGGATATGGCTTTGTGCGTTTGATCCGCAATCGTGCCGCTATAGCCAGGGTGTGTTGCGGGTTAAAATCGATAAGTAGATCTTTCAATGATGCATTACTATATTATTGACATTGTTAACGATGCTAACTGATGATACCAATGATGTTTAATGAAGAGATTGTGATGTGGGGGAGGAAGCTCCATTTCGTTGCATGCAATAAGAAATGAATTTAAGACCAACTCAAAAGATGATGAGCACTGGCAGGTGACGATTGGACGAGAGCAATAAAATGGAAAAGGATGATGATGTCGTTGGTTAGCACATTCTTATGAAATGTATTGAATGAATAATTCGGTGCAAAGAAAAAAAGACAATTCCTGAAGAGTGAAAGCTTCCCCTCAATTGCCACTCGTATGTTGAGTCGCCGTTGCCGTTGAAGGATTATGGCTAACCATATACGCAGCAGGAGAATGAGGAGGAAAGAACGTCCCAGGTGGGTGCCATTCGCTGTTACTAGGGGGCGGAGGCGTACCCCACAAGTTTCCAATGGGCACCTGCTGTTGCTGGTGTATGTGCCCGCGACCAAACCCAGGCGGAGGACCCCAGGGTGCGCCCCCACCACCTCTCAATGGTATTTGCTCTCCCATGCCGAGTGCAGTTCTCGGACTTGCAGGTCCCCATCCTTGTCCAACAGCTCCAACACCCAAGCCAAGTCCAATCCCAATCCCAATCGGTGCTGTGGACCTACGAGTAGTAGCAGGCGATACCACCTCATCATCATCGGCGGCCAATGCTGACGATCCCAAAAGCATGCCCTTTGGACTAGGGCTTCGGCGAATGGGAGAACCTGAACCTGAACTAGTAGTTCCAGGCGCGTTGTTTGTTAGAGAAGAACCGGAAGCTCCTTCTCCTGTGCCTGGACGAGCGATTGGTGCAATAATAGGTCGCGTAATGGGTCCCGGTCCTGACGGTCCTCCTATGTCTCCAGAAGGTCCTCCAAGAATGGGTACGGAGCCTCTCCTTCCCTGACCAGGAGCAAGCAGCATAGAGGATCCAGGAGCGGATAGTGATGGCGGTACGCTTAGTGGTAGGGGTGTTTTTGTCTTTGGAGGGGGACCGATAGGTGATGGTGCTGACTGCGGCGGTGGGGGTTGTATTGGAGGCGGCTGGTGCTGAGGAAGAACACCAAGAGGCATACCACGAGGATAAGGGTGATCGAACGGCGTTGTTGGATGCGGTCCTCCGTTAAACCCTCGCTGCTGATGTTGCATATTCTGAGCACCAAAGGGATAGGGAACTGGTGGAGCGAAAGAGCCGGGACGTGGTGATATGGCTAAAGGTGGGATCATACTGCCTAGACTTCCTTGGGCGAACATCATCCCTGGGGCACTTTGCGGTGGAGGAGGTAAGAGGGTGGTATTGATTGGAGTTGGAGCCATGGAAAGAGATTGAGGCTGATTCTGGTGCTGCTGGTGCTGTTGCTGCTGAACGCGAGACGCATGCTGCTGCTGTTGGCGAGGTGCAGCAGCAAGATTGCTGGGAGTGCTAACAGAGGGTGTAACAACGGGGGCAGTCTTATTGACGGCCTTCTTGGATGATGAGGGACCGTTTGAGCTACCACTCGCACCGTGGCCACTGGTGTTTGGAGATCGTTGGAGAGGAGGGGCGGAACCAGACGCTGCTGCATTACCCTTCACAGGTGTCGATAGGGAAGAGATTGACGACGATGAGGAAGAAGCAGCATTCATGCGTGAAGCGCCTTTGCCGTTGGGTGACGTAGCCGCAGCCTTCTGCATCGCAGCAGCCTGCTTTTCCCTGGCCTCCTTCTGCGCGCGTTCCTCCTCCTTCTGCTTAGCAGCCCGTTTTTCCTTCTCCTCCTTCTTTTGTCTCTCCACCCGCTCCCGCTCTTCCTTCTCCTTTGCGATCCGCGCCATCTTCTCTTTCTCTTCGCGCTCCTTGCGCTCAGCACGAGTCCGCTCCTCCTTTTCCTTCTTCTTGCGCTCGCGTTCTTGTTCACGCTCGCGTTCCTCTGCAGCTCGTTTCCGTTTCTCCTCCTCTCTACGGACTTTCTCTTCCTCTGCAGCTTTCCGGGACGCCTCACGCTTTACGCGTTCCTCGTCTCGTTTCTTGCGATTCTCCTCCTCTTGAGCGACTTGAAGACGTTTGGCAGCAGCCTCTTCCGCGGCCTTCTCTGCAGCCTTGGCTGCGCGTTCTTCCTCCTTGGCCTGTTTTTGTTGCCTGACAAACGTGTGAGCAAGGATAATCACACGACAAGAAAACACCAACTTTTTCTTGTCTTTTTTCTTTTGATTCTGAGTTTGCTTCTTCGCCTCGCGCTCCTTGCTCAACTTGTCCTCGTCCTCGAGCTCGCGAAGAAGCTGAAGCTGACGTTCTTGAGCGACCTTTTCACGGTACGCCTGCAGAACCCGCTGCTCAAACATCCGTGCTGCGAAGATGGAGAACATCTTTTTCCCCTCCTCCATCTTCTGCTCTTCCGTCATCACCTAACCCGCGAACAGTGTCAGCACGATGGAGAAGGAGGAAAAGATGATTAGTGGAAACAAAGACAGACCTCCTCATCCTCATCCTCTTCGTCGTCTTCTTCATCGCTCACTCCATCCTCGTCGTCTTCCTCATCGCTTTCTTCATTTGGATCTCGATCGCTCTCCTCCTCGCTGTCGTCCTCAACGTCAGCTGCTGCCTCTTCCTCTCTCTGCATTCGTCGCTCAGCAAGCTGTTCCATCATCTCAAGAAACTTTTGACCGTCATTCTTGAGGAGATCATCAGCCACAGTCAATATGTTTCCGGGGCCTAGACAACGTGAGCAACAGATCACACGATAGAGCAAAAAAAAGGCGTTACCTGTGGCGGTAAGGCTGCTACCTATGTTAAACAGCCCATCGCGTCCGGCTTTGTTTGGGACAGTTCCATTGGGAGACGGAGCATTTGGTGGAGTAGGTTTCTGTTGAGTGGGTGGTACACGCCTTGCCGCAGCCACCGGTTTACGTCCGTTGGCTGCTCGCCTTTGAGGTTGTTGCTGTTCCTGCTCCTCTTCATCTTCCTCCTCTTCCTCTTCTTCTTCTTCCTCCTCCTCTTCTTCTTCATATTCTTCCTCTTCCTCGTACTCCTCCTCCTCGGGATCCTCATCTTCAAACTCACCCTCTCTGGGAGGCGGAGGCGGATGTGTGTGTGGAGGCTTTCGCCCGTTGAGGACTGGAGGTATGGCAGACTTCTTGGAACGCTGCTTTGGAGATGAGTGTACGACGGCACCGTTCTTATCGAGTTCGACACTGCCTGGAAAAGGACCTGGACCGGGAGGTGGCGGAATGGTGCCGCCAGAGGAAACATAACGCTGCTGGTAGTTCGCGTACTGTTCTAGCTCTTCGTAATAAGCATCGTACAGTACCTCGAGTTCTTCTTCAATGGCATTGCTACTAAAAATTTAGTACAAAGAAGTGGGAGAAAAAAAGTAGCAAAAGCCGAGATGGTACACACCGTTTCCTTCCACAAACGGCGCAACTACAGCTATGCTTCTGCTGCTCCTTCATTTTCCTAAGGACAGTATCTTTCTCGATCTTGACGAGGTTCCTCCGCTCCTCCTCGCCAAGGCCAAGCCAAAAATCCTTGATGCGCTCACGCTCTTCTGTGGTGCTCGTACTCCAAATTTTATTTGGAGAAGGCTTTCCCTTTGAGGTCGGCGATGGGTTGCGATGTTGCTGCTGCTGCTGCTGGTGTTGGTAAGGCAAAGGAGCCTTTGAGGCGGCTCTAGCACTTCTAGGTTGTTGTTGCTGCTGCTGCTGTTGAGCAGGATAAGCCATTGGTTTTTTACCAATTGATACTGAAGACGGAGTCTGTGCTTGCGGCATGGCAAAGAAGTGAAAGAACCTGAAAACTATTTCTACAAAGGTTTCAAATAATCACAAATAAACCTCCCTTCCTGCAAATACACAATCCACAACACTCACTCCACCAACTCCAGATCCAATAATTGCAAAAACATTATCACCTTTCATCTCCTTCATTCGTGTTAAATGCCCAGGTGTAGGCGTAGGTATTCTTCCTTCATGGTGTTGCCAATAAACAGGTCTTGGCGGTCGTCGACCAAGATGTATCTCCATTTCATCCAATATCCCCGGAACAGTCCACTCACCCCTGCCGTACGGCCCACCGAGCATAACCGTCACCTTGGTATATTCCGACTTGTGGTAATAGTCTTCCACATTGGGTTCATCCTGTTCGTGGAGGGAGCACGAATCAAACACCACTCCCAGGATCCTAGAACCGGCATAGCCTGTCGGAGGCCGGGGAATGAGATACCCAAATCCTTCCGGGTGGATTTCCGATGGCGGTGCTCGGAAGACAAGGTTGACCACGTCTACCGTCGACATAGGGTTTGCCGTCAAGTGCGGAATAGGAATAGAACTAATTGATTGAAGCGCCGCGAGCGGAAGCGCCGAAACGACATGACTTGAGCTAAGCTCTCCAGACGACGTCGACAACTGTTCAAATTAGTCAACGTTTTGTATAGAGTACCAATATACCTTGCATGTATCGCCAGTCTTCTCTAGCAAAGAAACATTCGTTTCCCGAAGAATTCTGACATTGTCGCGAGTCGCCAGATAGCCTTCCAATGCATTCGTCAGGGTTTGAATGCCATCCCGGAACGAGTAGACAGAGACATCTTTCATCACGTCCAGCATATTTCCCAACTCGTAGTTGTCTTCCACAGATACTTTTTTGCGAAGGAATCCACGGACAACGCTTCCCCCTCCCCTTTCCTCCGCTTCCCACAGCGAAGGAAAAGCTGCTCGCGTGCTAAGCTGCCTCGAATCAGCAGCATAGATTCCATGCACGAGCGCACTCCCAAATATTCGCGCAAAGGACTCTCCAAACCGACGAGTGAGAAACGAGTCAACGCTCTCGTCCAGTACGTCCGGCGGTCTGTTTCTCCTCCCAAAAAACTCGCCAACGACAGCCCGGAGAAGGGTAGGAAACAGAGGTGATCCCAAGAGAGACACGACGGACGAAGGGAGCGTCTGCATGCCTTGTATCTTCTCGCCATACGTTTTTGGAACGTACAAAAATCGAGCTTTCGCAGCCGTTGCTGACTTTGGAACAGTAATGACCTCGTTGCGTAGATTCAATAGATGAATCTACACAAGTCAGTTTGCAGTAGTCTGTTGAGCACCTTTGTCACCTACCAGCTCAAGAACGGACTTTCCATGGGGTCGAAGAGTCCGAGGGCCTGCTTCCAGAAGGACTGAGGAGGTGGTGCCAGGCAAAACAACGCGTTCACTGCGTACCCAGCCACCCAGACGTTTCTGACGTTCAATAAGAGTTATTTGCGTAAACGGGTACCTGCGTGAAAGATGGAAAGCCGACGAGAGTCCCGTGAGGCCTCCTCCTAGAACTGCAACGTGTTGAGGTGGCATGACAGGCGTGACGACGAGCCGCAATGATGTCCGCTACGCTCAGCTACGACCTCCTCCTCCGCATCCTCAATCACTTCCGCGATGACTACCCCACCCTCTACTCATATTCCCTCGTCAACTGGGAATTCAACCGCGCAGCCTCGAAAATACTCTACTCTCGCGCTGTCCTGTCTCCGCCATTCCAACGCGTGCTCGATCTGAGAAATACTGGAATACCTGTTCAAGTCTTCCGCACCTCCTCGCAGTCAGAGCCCTAACTTCAGTCTCTCTCAGCCTTCCTCGAACTTCCCTTCTGCGTCTTTACCCCGGAACGCCCTCCATGTTCTCGAGCTCGAAATTAGCGGTATGTTCAGGCAATCAGGTGAACATTCATGGTCATGAATGACACCGTCCTCGTTAGGGTTCATATCTGCACGTCCGTCGTCGAGGAACGCACTAGGATCGACTCTCGTCAATGCCATCCAAACTTTCAAGAACTTGCGCACCATCAAATTTACACCGCAGACTTACCACGATGATCTCCTGACAGAGAGCCTCAACGCCCTACACCAATTATCCTCCCTTCAGGAGCTCTCAGTCAACACGTCATGCATGGACGAAACCAAATCCCACCTGTTATGTGAAATCTCAGGACTCACGCATTTGACGCTTTATAACCCTTCTCGCGCGGTTTTACAAGTGCTGCCAGATTGGTTGGCAAAACTCTCTCATACGCTCTCTGAACTTCACTTGAAAGTGAGCAAACCCGACTTGCACCCGCATGTCTACTCAGGGTGACCAACAGGACAATTGCGGCTCCGTAACCCCAGGCGTTCTAAAGTCCTTTTTACCACATGTTCAGGATCGTCTTCGGTCCTTCTCCCTAGGCCTATCCTACTCCATCACAAACCATGACTTCTTTACATTTATAGGCCAACTCCAGAAACTAGAGCACGTTCGACTGCGATATTATTGGGCACGTCTCGCACGATCACTTCATTTCCGCAGATCACTTACGCAGTAACACCAACAGCAACTCAAGCCTCCCCCGCAACAACCATCCCTCACCCACCTGCGCCACTTCACTGTAGATCACGCACGCGTACAAACTCGATACGAAGTCCGGAGCTTTTGCAAATGGGTCCGAACGGCCATCGCTACGTCACCCATCGAAGCCCTATCTCTCGTTTCGGATGAGGACGGGGAGTATCTCGGTGCAAATCTATCTTTTGGCAGCCTCATCGACCACATGACCAAGAAGCACGCCTCGACACTCCGTTTCCTTGACTTTAGATCGGCATTCGTCGGCATAGACGCACTGGAAATGTTATTCCGGTGTTGTACATCTCTAGAAGAGTTCTATATCTCAGCCGGTCCAACCGCACTTGTCAGCCCTGATCGATCTCTTCTTTTTCAAACTTCTTGACGAATCATTTGACAGACAATATTCCGAGAACATTTGCCCGGGTTACGCTATCTCCACTCTGCTTCCTTCCAAGTGTGCAACGTCAAGCGGAACAAGTTTCGATTATCACACGAAGAAGCCACCTCCATGATTCAGGGAGGCTCTCCGACGTTTAGGAGATTGGCTATTAATGGCACCAAATGGGAGGTTGTGTTTTTTATATATACTCTGCTTCGCTCTGCAATCGGTTGACTCAATCTCCTTAGGGCCATTGGGTTTCCACGGACGGGGGCGAAGTCATTTTTGTCGTTGAAGAAATTCACAAGAAAAAAACATTGGTATAATTTTCTTCCATCTTATCTCTACCTGGATAAGCTCTACATTCAATGTGATTCCGTATTTGCGGTCTTCTCGGACAACACTGCTTCCTGCTGCAATTTCCTTTCCTCATTCGCAAGACGAATCCTGTGGTAATTAGCAGGCATTCGCATCTGAAAAAAACTCGCAAACGCATTTACTTGTTTCGGGTGGCAAGCACCCTCAAAGTCCTCTCCTGCTCTATATCAGACATTTCCCCCCAATTAGCGATCCGCGAGAGAGTCTGGAGTTTATCTCCATATCAGAACACAGTGGGCCAAAGAGCTCATTAAATCAAGAACACATACACCATCACTGTTCACCACCATTGGGCCCAGTCGATCGAGCTTGATCGTTGGGGTGCCAGGGGTGACATCAAGCTGCGTTCCATTGCTGTCAGCCGACTCGGAGTGCGGCTTTGAATCGAGCTGCGCCGGAGAGGACTTTAGTGCGGGTTCGACTTCTTCCATGCTGGACATTGGTGGCCAATATGTAGTGGTACGAATGAGCCAAATCTAAGTGATGGAGTGTGGGTTACGGAACGGGCGGAGCTGTCCGGGCCGCCGCTTTGCCTCACCCTCTTCTAAACGGTCTTTTCTGAATGCAACCGTCCAGCAGAGGAACCTCAACCCCTTACTCCTTCCAAAATTCAAATCCGAAATATTTGAACAAGGATTAATAGCGAGGCCCCTATGCGGCAGCCTCCATTGGCCTACAAATGTTGATTATTTAAAGTGCAAAGCCACGCCGGTTTGAGAATTAGGTATGATCAAGGTATAAGGGCTTACGCTTACGAGAAAAAAAATGGAAAGGCATAGAGTGCAACAGAAAACGAAAAGGAAATCTGCTCAATTGAGTTCAGAGACACTATAGGTCTGCCCTTGCTTGGCTAATGAGGTCCCGCAGCTTCTCTGTTCGGGGCTTGATAGAGCATTCGAAAGGTTTGGGATGTCTGGAAGGAGATGGACGCATTCGGAGAGGGTTCAATTTAAGTGCTCATATGACGCACCTTACAAAACCAGTGCAAAATTCAACCTTAGGAGTCATTTCATGACCTTTCTCGTCCAAAGCTTTCGAAATGTTGAAAGCAGCCACTAGGTTTGCCATGACAGACCACGCGCTTGTGTCCGCGAGGTGTCTGCCAGGGCAAATCCTACCTCCGTCCTCTGTCAGCGCCTCAAATTCGAATCCAGGTAGGCAGCTCACCGTCTGCCGAAGCCAAATATGACGGTGAAGGGATCAAGGAGAGTTGGGTCGTCCAGATATCGCTCAGGCCAGAATATGTCTGGCTGAGGACAGTCTTGCAAAATAGCACTAGATAAGAAATTAGGTACCGTTTTCAGAGAGGGGCGAGATAACCAGACAAAATATTTGCGAGGACGGTTGCTCCTGTTGGAATGAAGAAGTTTCGATAATGATCATCCTCCATCAGTCGATGAGGCAGTCCCAAGGGTACTAAGGGGTTCCAGCTAGTCCGGCAAATCAGACATTTCAAGATAGCCACAGGGACATCGAAATCACCAACCGAAGCACCTCCTTGATAACATATTCGAGGTACGGAAGTGTGGGTCGATCGTTAATGGTGGGTAATCGCTGACTGCCTGTTACCCGATCCATCTCCTCTTGGGCCTTTTTGAATATTTCTGGATGGAGGACCATTGCAAGCAAGAAGCTATGCATGAACGCGACTGTCTATATGGGACATACGTCAACGAGGGTTCAAGTAACGCAGGATTGTTTTGTTACCGTATCCTCTGCCGCTACAGGGGCTTGTTTAAAGTATGCAAAAGGATTCGAAAAGGAAATGCATCACCCGTTAAGAGCGTTCCAGCGGAACCTTTGATATCCTCCTCATCTTCGAAGCTTACAGTTCCATCTTGAGCATTGCCTTGCGCTTCGAGCAGGTTGGAGGTATAACAGGGCACGGCAACCCCTTTCCTCTGAAAAGGTTCAATCTCTATAGGGCGCCAGAACTCGAACAAGTCAAACCATGTTAGCCTTGACCAGCTCATAGGGTATATCCATCATATCATCGACCACTTTCCGTGTTTCAAGTGCCCTTCTTTTGAACGAGGCGAACGGCACCCAAGAGGGGATATGCCTTGGAAAAAATGGGAAAAGCATATGATGTGACGTCAGTTCAACTCACCTCATGACCGGAAAGAAGTCGACCAAGGTTGCAGCTGGCGAGCCTGCCCCTTGAACGGTCAATGTCCCAGCGCGTTCCGCTGAAAAAGTAGGGGTCACTAACTTATCACATCTCTTGCTAAATGAACGACATACCTAGGCGAACAAGGCGATCATCTACGGAATGGACATCGTATCCATACGTTATTTTCAAAATAAGAGCGGCTGCATATCTGGAGGAAACAGCGCGGCTCCGTTTATGTCTTGAAAATATGGAGCGCGAGAGTTACCTTTTAAAATGATCGATGTAGGCAGTCGGTGAGTTCAATAATCCGTCAAGAAGAGTCAAGGTCTCCTTTTCTTGTAGAGGTTGAAATTGAGCTGTTGCACGTTGATTAAAGACGTCGTTCACGAGACGACGATGCTTGCGGAATCGAGGACCGCTTCGAAGTAACGGCATGAGCGCCACACAACAAGCAACGTCTTCTACTCACTATCTCAGATGTGTGCTAGCGTTCCTCCAGCCCATCCTGGTAGTCCCTCAAGATTAAAGATCTGACGAAACGAGCGCAACATAAAAACTCACAGTTCCGACATTAACACGAAGCGAGGTCGATCAGAGTATATCGAGCTTCGTTTGTCCAGAAGTTCGCGAGCCGCTTGCAAGCTGTTCAAGATGACCATCGGGTGTCCAAATACATGTACATGCAACACATCGCCTGTACACGCATTAAATAAGTGCCATATAACAATAAGGGGGGTACGACGAACCATATTTGAGTCCCCAATCCATAAAAGTCTCCGCCTGATGTTCCGTAGGTAACTGATGTACATTTCCGATGAGAGGAAGTGGTCTGGGACCAGGTGGAAAGTCAATCCGAGAGGCAGCCAGTGTCCATAAGGCATATAGTACCACAAGAAGAATGATGCATAGGAGGGCCCAACCTGTAGCCAACGAGGAGGCAAATAGCAAGAAGGTCATCGGAAAATCACCGTCAAAAGGACGGGGAACTCTGAGACGATTTATATGCAACTTTATACGAAATACGCGGAGGGGCTGACAGGTCGGAAGGGTCCCGTCAAATCATGGACGTTTGGGTGGTGTCGGCTCGATCGTCTAATGGCCATCGCCGAAAGGAGTCCAAAAACTGAGTGGCTAATGAAGGATTTTCATGATATCTCGCAGGAAATGAACATGGCCCAGAGTAGATGAGACGATCCACGGTGCAGGGTCGTGTCTAGCTTATTGTCTAGTTGTCGTCGGCAACGATGAGATATTGAAGCTAGGCGCCGTTCGATATAATCTCGTGCCCTGGCTCGTAGTATGTCAAGTCAGCGCGAGAAGCATGGTCATTTCGAAGCAATCTAAATTGCATTCTGCCGCTGATTACTTGATATAACTTTTAAAGTTGAGAGAAGGTTAAGGTGGAAGTCCCCGGGCCGGTCCCATTAGTCCAGTACCGGTTAGGTGTCGAGGTGAAGATCATAAGTAGCGCTCATCTCCGATGCCTTTTGTTTTATGAAAGAAGAACATCAATTGTCTTTCGATTTCGGGTGCACAATGACGATGTCGACGAGGATTGACGGCTCAGTGGCTCACGTTAGAGGAGTCGACTGCTCTCGACTGGCAAGTTCATAAAACCATTTAGCTCACGTTCTTACCAAGTTCTTACTCCAGCTAATGTCTTCCTAGAAGGTTTAGGTCATCAGGAAATTGTCTAGATTGTGTTTTCCTGTACTTACCTGGCAGGTTAGTGTCCATTCCTTGGCAATTGAATTGAATTGAAGGATCTGTCCTCAATATCTGTCAGATACACAAACAATAAGTGAAAATGATTCATTCATCCTAGGGTGTGTCTTGTGGTTTGCTCAGGTGCCCGATACATCCTTGTTTCAGGTGTAGGTTGGAAAGTGTGTGAATCAATCCTAGGGAGTCAAAGGGCTTGAACAATTGGTCGTCCGAAACGCCTCTGCGCCAATCAGCTACCTGGTGAACATGAATTTTATTGAACAAAAACGAATCAACTCTCAATAATTGAGTCAGGACGGTAGAGGAAAAGAACCCCGCAGTTCATTTGTTAAAATAGAGGGTTTGCTGGGCGGCCTCTGTTTTGGCATACATGACCTCCCCCTCCCTGCCCGTTAAAGCCGTTCCCGTTGCGGCTAATGGCTGGTCAGTCCCCGCATTGACTGCAGGTTTGAGGGTCACTTACAGTACCAAGAAAGTGTTGTTACTCCAACAGGGAATGTGTATATCGCCTGCAGAAGTGGTGAGGGTCTGCCCATGAACAATAGCAATATGCATTTATAACTCGCCTGTTTTCCTCGGAAGTGGATCGTCGCTTGTATAGATGCCGGCTGGCAGGCCGCCACATTGTTGTTCCCTTGGCGGAGGGTCAATGGCTGCAAAGCGATACGATGTTGGTGTGCATGCTTACAATTCAAAACCACGATAGAATACCGAAAGGGGTCAGAGGGTTTCGCTCGGCCAGTAACATATGCCCCAGCGACAAGGGCCCAATTCATGTTGCCGCCTATGGTTACCCCAATCCGCTTCGCACTGGGACCACCAACATCAAGTGCGATGATAGCCTTGGAAGCGTGAGCCATAGCGTAGACTGTAAGGTTGGTTGACATAGCTTCAAAATGGCCTTGGATGCAACTCACACTCCTGATTTACTTTGTAGGTTCCATCTGAATTGATTTGCACGATACCCCTGCAGCCGGACGCTCCACAGTTGTTCGTTCCCGGAAGCTTGGGAGATCCTGTACCATCCAAAGCAAGATTCCACATGAGCGCTGCTTGTGCATTACGTGTTACGGAGCCTTGCACCCATATAAGCGTCAAGACGAAGAATAGAAGGAAGTTATCCACCTATAAAACTAGATATCCGGGATCGTGAGCAAGCCAATGAAAGTACGTTTAGTCTGATCCCCTACATGTTGTTCATATACCACTATTGAGGTTGTTACGATCAGCAGGCAATGATAATAATAATTTGCAAAAAACCTTCAGGTCACCCCACCAGTTCGTCCCAATTGTGCCCGTGCACTCTAATCAAACTGGTTTGGCACAGAGTCAACTTTGCACGAATATATCTTACGCGTCATATAGATTTCCTATAGAAACGAAAGTAAGCAATGCTCTACGAAAGACTGGTGAGCGAACATTACTTTATTTGGAAACAATTTGTTAAACGTGCCCTGTTGATCTACAGATCCCTAGCGCATAGTAGTCAGTGGGTCAGTGTACATTTACGCCGCAATTATTTTGACTTACCCCATAACAATGAAAAGCCACCCCATCAAAAGCAGCACCAGCCGCTTGCATCAATTGGACTGGGTAAGTAGATGCCGTGTCCCAGTTGTGCTCGAAGCCTAACAAAAATGAGCGAGAATAACATACGATAGACACCTGACTGACCAATCAACTTGGTTTTGGGGAAACCATTGCTATTCATCAACGTCCTCAGCTTCGTGCCAATTTGTCCCTCCATCACAGGCGTTAGCTTTGCTGTAGGGAAAGTTGGGTTGACGTTTTGAGGCTCATTTTGGACAGAAATTGCGTATGCAGTGATGCCTTTGCTTTTAAACCCTTGAAGGCATTTGAGGAGATACGTTGCATCTGTTCATTGATAAATAACAGCCTTCGAGTGATGTACGGTGTTCCTCACAGACATCCACCAAACTCGATTGAAGTGATCCGCCGTTTAGTGTTCCACCATCTTTCATCCACGCAGGCTGCTCCAATGTTAGAGAGACAACCGATTAGCAGCCAGGTACTCACAGGTGACCATGGCAAGACGTGAACTCGAATCACTGTCATTGAAAAAAAAAAAAAAAAAGGTAACCAGCAGGGCATGGTCAAATAATACGAAAACTCACTACTATTAACGGTCTGGATGTCGTTGAGGGTAGAGAAAAGATAGGCGGGGGCGTTGTTGATATCAAAATTCCACAAACAAGTATCATTAACGGACTCGTCAAAGGTATAGGCTACAAAAGATGATAAAACATCAATGCTCCACAGTCATGTCCGACAGATCACATACCTTTGGCAGAAAAGTCAGTGGCTCCCAGTGGTACACGAAGGTAGCTCAATCCAGCGCCACTGATCGGGGAGAACAAATAGTTGAGCAGGTTCCAGTAGCTTGCAGAGTTCTTTATCTAAACACAGTCCATCAGAACGCAGGGTGACTCGCCAGAAGAAACGAGCGTCCCCACCTTTAGGTCGTTCAAAAGTGATGCAGAGGAGTCCGCTACACCGAATTCACGTCACGTTAATGATTTTGCTACATCAAAAAAAAAAAAAAAAAAAAGGACGAGAGAAGTAGCGTACTGAGAGAACCTCCGAATCCCAACACCGGCTGATACACCTTGGTATCATCAATAGTAATATTCGCGCTGCCAACAAGGATTGGTGTAGCAAAATTGATTGGGGAGCTTGGTTTCACGGATTTCAACAAACTAGACTGGTCCCATGAGGTTTGCCACTGTAAAGAAAACGTCAGATTCAATAGAACCGCCAACAACTTTGGCAGTACGTACGATATCCGCGAGCTGTTGTGCGTGGCTAGACCAAACGAGCGCGAGAGAAATGACGAAAGTCACTGGGTGATACATGCTGTCAAACGGCCAAGCAATACGTTCATTTTCCTGTTCTTATCTTAAAGCGTTCGTGCAGCAAGCAGACGGCTATTCATGTTTGGGCAGGTGCTAGCAATGTCGTCTTATTTTCGCATACATTCATGTGAGGTCCATCATTCATCTGGTCTCTCTGCATGAATTTAGCACTCCTAACTCCTCTAGTAAAAGACACTCACAACTATACAGAGGTCAAGTATTCTTGACGCTGAACCGTAAAAGTCATGATATGAAAGTTGACGCTCAGGCGCAGAGTTTAGTGGCCAACTTCAAAATCAAGCATGGAAAAGGCCAGGCACCAACACCCACCCACACATTCAACAATTAGCATGCAGATACAAGCGCAATCCCCGCGGTATCATCCCATATGAACGCTTACCCAGGCACAAATTAGAACTAACACATTAATATCCCTGAGACAGAAAAAAGAGTGTATCTTAGCAATGGGCCAGCAGGATATTCTAAAACAAGCCAAGAAGATCGTCCTGAGGCTGATGTTGTTGTTGGATTGCTGGTGTCGCTGGTGCTGGCGACATGGGCTGTCCAAATCCAAATCCTCCTCGTCCTGGTATCGCAGATCCCGGACCAAAGGGTACGGCGGACGTTGGCCCTAGCCCGCCACCGGAACCGAAAATCGACACGAGGTCGTCTAGGGGGTTGCTCGATGTTCCCGCAAGTAGGTTGGCAGCGGCCGGCGTTTGCGACAGCACCTCTGTTGCTGCGAGACCCTTGGGTTGCCCATCAAGAGCTGGAGCATCATCAAAGTCGCTAAAAAAGCCGGACATTCGTTGCAGGATTATGACTGAAGGAAGTAGAATTGTGCTCACAGTAAATTTTCTGCCTGTTGACCAGCAACCACAGTTTGTAACGCCTTTTGGGTAGAAAATTGGTCGTCTGCCTCCCTAGGATGGCACATCAAACCTTACGGGAAAAAAAAAACAGAAACGTTTGAATGCTTACTCTGTCCCTTTCCGCACAGAGTCTGCGCCAACTCGTCCCCGTCCAACAAACGTTTCTGCAGGTTTGTGATATACACTAGCGAGACTCGAAACTTCCCCGAGGAGCTCTTCCAAAAGGGCAGGAGCCACCGTCGTCCGGGGAATGGAGATTGGCGGACGGTGAGCCAACACCACAGCCTACGGAAAAACAAGGATAATAAGCGTTTCGGAAACAATGCGAAACTTGGCCAACAGCTTACTTTCGCTGCCGCCGGATCCATTGAGAGAAGCCGCCAATAAATATATGCGCGGTCTCTGACATCCGGCGAGTCGCAGTCTTTCGTGGCGGTGTTAAGGACCCTCTGAACGATACCTTGTGATGAATCTGGTTTTTTCAGGAAGAGCTTCACCACAGCTGTTAGAGTTTGAAGTTGTACCTGGCCACGACATAGTCAAAAAGTCATCTTGAAGTCAGAGAATTGACTTACAGAGTAAGATTCTTCTGTGAAAGTATCAACAAAGATGCTAAGCAGCTCATCAGCGTTGTCGATCTTCTTTGCGTATTCTCCAATGATCCAGATGAGTGAGGCCTTGGCTTCAGGTTCATCAAGTTCATCAAGGTTAGCGCATAGTATTGGAATGATGCCCTCATAAGTTTCTGGATATTTGCGGAAGATATCCTAACACGACATTGAGACAATGATTTGGAAACGGCGATGTACACACCTTCATGACAACAACAGCTTCCTGGACAACATAGCTCACTCGCGTGGCGATTAATTCCAACAGCACGTTCACACATCGTTCTGCAGCTTCGTCGATTTTGACCGCCGTTTGCCCAATCGCCTTTATACTCTTCCGGACAAAGTCGACATCCACCTCTGAAGCATACCTTGGCTGCTATCAGCACCGCAATCAATCAACAGCAAAAAAAAATCCAACCCACTCTTTGAGCTCACTCAAAAGAGCATCCACATTTTTCTCCGTAGCCAGCCGAACCATTATGTCAAGTTTCTCCACCTTGACGTAGAGAGGGTCGTTGTACTTGCAGAAAAACACCCGCATCTCATTAGAAAGAATATCTGGTCTTTTCTGTAGGAGGAGATTGATATTCCGGAGAGCAACCCATTGGACCTCCGGGGGTGACGAGAGAAGCGTTACAAGCGGTGGGGCCATTTTGCGCACGAGTTGCTTGATGAGGTCCTCCCTATGCACGCCGCGCATGTGGATCATGATGACCTTGACTGCAGCCAGAACGACACTCCCATTGACGTGTTGAAACTGCGGCACCACCCGTTCGCAAATATGCTCGCTCTCCTTCTCGTCTTGGGCCCCATAACGCGCCAGCGCGTTCAAGATGGCCACTCTTCCCCACTCGGAGCATTCGTTCAGCGCGATCAACAGTTTGTTCAGGATATTGGTGGTAATAACGAAGATGGCGGGATCAGACGAGGACGTGGACGGTTGAGATGTAGCGGCGATATGAATGTCTGTCAGAGCCGCGACGGTGTTGGCGACAACCTGCGGACAACTCGTTAGACAATCACTTTCAGAGGACATTTGAGATACTCTGAGAAAGATCGGCGGTGTAACATACCATAGGATTACTGTCCGAAATCATCTCCTGCAACTGCTCCAAGAAACCATTATCAATCACTAGCTCTGGTTTGAGATCGTACAGCTTCGCCACGCAAAGCGCCGCCGTCTTGCGAACGTACGGGTTTTCGTCACGAAGACACTTCTGCAAAGGGTCGCAGAGGTAGTCGATGATCTTCTCTGCGCGTAAACAGCCCATGGTACGTATAGCCAGAGCGCGGACGAGTGGGTTTGGGTCATCGGTGTCCTTGACGAAGGTATTGACCGCGAGAATGACGAGCTCCGGCTGAGTTTTAGCATAATTCATGAGATAAAGATATACGAGCTTCTTCTGCTCGAGATCGTCTGTCTGCATATTCTTGAGAACATCTGGGAAGAGGCCGCTGACATCTTGTTCGACGCTCAGCCGACCCCTTGTTTGATAGGACCAGGATTTGCTCACCTTTGCCCACTGTCATGGAGGCGATGGTGCGCTTGATGGCATCTTTGCGTTTCTCCCGGTACTCGCTGTTTAGATCGACACTGAGCTCATAGTTTTCACCTTTACGGGGGGCGCGTATGCTCATTGTGAAGAGAAGGGGGGAAAGCAACCAGTGACGATCACGTGACAACGCTTGAATTGATTCAAGTTTGCCTGATTTCTCTTTGACGCGCCACTAACGTTTTATAATGCGTGTAACTGCTACTTTGATTATATGGTGTCAACAAATTGTTTCGGAAGAGCATGCATACAAGGTATCATTATATCAGATTTGCGAATCCGAAAAGCATTATCAGAACAGGTGGTACCAAAAAAAAGGCGAGGGTCATCTGAATAAAAGCATCACAGGACGAGGAATACGCAGGCAGGGGGATATAGATCTATGAAAAGGATTTCCTAAATCCGTAAAAGAATCATGACTATGTCCAAGATAAGATGTCGCATTGGGTAAATGGATAGGGGTGATAACTGTTCAAGCCTTGTTTTTTCTGCGCCAGAAGGGACCAGTCTTGGCTCTCGGGGTGCGTGTACTCGTGCTGGCGCCTGACATGCGGTCCCTGCGACGTCCAAAGCAAACGGTGCATCCTGCCAGGAGGAGGAGAATGAGGGATGCGAATGTCAACCAGAAACCTGTTAAGGAAAGTGGTCAGGTACGACGGAGTAAAACTCCAGCCACCACTAACCTGGACCAGTGATGGTGTGGGCACCGATGAGCAGGTTGCCCATTTCATGACGGACAAAAACGAGGAGTGCAATGTCGATAGCGAAGGCAATGAGGGTGAGCAGGGCAGCGAGGAACGCCACCAAGGAAGCTATTAACGTCACGGTAATGTGTGTCGACAGCGAAAGGATAAGCGCAATGAAGGTCACGGCAGTGGCTGTGTAGAACGTGTTTGTGAGCACACGAAGAAGAAGAAAAGCAGGAATATGGTACGCATGGACTTACCAACTGGGTGTACGGCAAGACCACGAGTCCAAGATGATCCAATGTTGACACTACGAGTCTTTGCTTGATTAGTGATTGGAACCGAATAACCGTGACCTGTTGAGGGTTTTAACTCAAACTTTGACGAGGAAAGGGGGGGAGATACGGACGTGTTGGGAGACATGTGCGATCGCCATGGGTATCATCGTAGCACGCGGTCCTAAATGTGGAGGTTAATATGATAAGACGGTATGTGAAGCGCTTTGTTACCAAACACCAAACTAGACAAGAAAGAAGATCAGGAGCTCTGTTATTGATAGGTGGAGAATGAGACGTACGCGGAGCTCTTGTATACCTTGTGCACTGCCGCCGTCTTGCAAAGCGCCAGATGCAAAGTGAACGCGCACGATGTCAAGGGCTGGCAGATAAGGAAGGGAGATTGACACGAGGAAACTCAAGACAAGAGCACAGACTAGAAAAAGAATGCCAGGAATGCAAAAAACGCGGGACATTGTGTTGCACGGATGGCTTGAACGTGGTGGTACGATGCAAGAGATATGAACAGGAGAAATGAAGTCAAATGTAAATGACGACCACGTGACGCCCGCCCTGACGACAATTTGGTGCCAGCCTCATCATTGGAGTATGTATGGAGCACTCCATTACTTTATGTATAAATGGAGTGATATTCACGAAAATGCCTGATAAATACTTGCAAGTCTCTGTGGAATGACAGCATTGGTGGCAAATTGGTGGAGCAAAGCTGTCGTCATTCGTGCCTGTCAAAGTACGTAACTTTGCACTGAAGGACGGTCACACCAGGAGCTCACATCAACTCTAATTTTTACTCACCAACTCCTGACTCCTCCCAGTAACGTTATGGCGTTGATTGATTGACATAGGGGCGTAACCAGCTCACTGTTACTGTTGTGCATTTTTGCGAGCAGTCAGTTGTCTAGGTGGTATTCGGTGGAATATATTCAAAAAATCCGTTATATCTTCCGCTAATGCCAACGATATATGGAAGCAGAAATATCAATCCACTCAGCATCCTCTGGTCATGAGAAGGTTAAGAACTTGGCCAATTCCAGCCGATGAAAACACATAATCGTGGGGTTTATGAACAATGATAAGACTTCGGGGACGGTCTAGCTTGAGTTTGCAGGTGAATGAAATTTGCTAAACGTGTATAAGTACTCTTGGGGAAACAATGCTCCTTGGAGAGTCTCTGAGTAGCCCCGTTTGTCAATCACAAGAAGTTGCACGCAAGTATGCACTGATAACTGTGTGCACTGATTACTGAAAACCATCATGATCAACGACCATGAAACGTACCGGAAATCACCTGCAACTCAGCCACCAATGGCTTTAACTTTCCGCATTCCTCCTCCGTATCCGTGTAGCCCTTGTGGTCGGGGGTACTCACTACCGCACTGGACTTTTTGCTCGGGTTTAGAGAAGTCGGCCCGAAACCAACCTGGCGAACAGGCTGCGGACAGCATTGACATTTCTGCAGGCTCAGCAACGTTGCCAGTTCCACGGATCACGTTGAGGTTGGGTCAGGTCCTCGACACCAGAAAAGATTTGAACCCTGGCTGAGGGTACAGGGCGGGAACGGAAATGAGATCCTTTAGGGAATGGACCTTGATTTTGACGGTCAAATATCGGCCGCGTGCCTGTAGCAATATACCACGTGGGAATGACGCAGGTACCCAACCTTCCTCCTTGTGTGCATCTCAAACATAAAATTTGCAATTATATTGCAATTCACATCATGCCTCCTTCCCTGCTTCTTCCCAAGAGCTCATATAAATCTGTTGCAGTGAATGCGTCCTGACCAGCGACCCATTTTCCTCCCACTGCCTTACGCACAGCTAGCTGTTTGCTTTCGATATGTGCAAACACGAAATGTACTTTGATTCCTTTTGTCAACACTAACGGAACGCTGACAGTCTTTTTCCAGAATCGGCGATTACTACAGGGGCTGCGGGGTACGTTTGCTTCTACGCACCATTTTTCTTTCAGTTACTAAAGTCTTGAAACCAGCACTTCCATGGCAAATACTACACAGGCGAAACTATGGACTGCGGCTCAGATTGCTGTAAAAGCAGCAATTCACACAAGCACAAAACAGCAAACAAATGCGCCTGTCCAGAGGTTCGTTCCAACTGCTTTATCAATCAAGTCATTGTTTTTGAACGCGATACAGATTATCATAGAGGACCGACGCATTCAAAATCTCTTTCAGACGCATCATGCTGATTGTCAGCGCACTTCGCGCGGCTGATCTTTGGGAATCCAACCCAACCTCGCGACTGGACTTTGGTCGTGATCCACCCCCTCTTCGTTCTGGCACATTAATTTATTTGGCCTATCATTACTTACTCTACCTTCGGACTTCTTATAATACTTGAGCACTACCTTGCTCTCAGGACTAGCTACATAGTTGTATTACTTTCGCTATAATTGTATCGGACACGTGATTATATTGATTTCTGTGATTGCACGATCATCTTGACATCTTCTTACTCTTCAACATGCCTTCATGTGAGTGAAAACATCAAAACTAATTTACAACTTTACCCTAATTTCATCGAACAGTTGCGGATCTGAAAGCCAAAGCCGCCAGTGCAACTAATAGCGGCGTTGAAAAGTTACAGAATGTTCGCGATCGAAATACCAGGCATGCACAGCCAGCTTCTACTCTTTTCGTTTGAATTCACACAAACATCTCCAGCGTCCCCATGAAAAAAACCAATTGGGATCCTTACAGTGGAAATCCACCTCCACCCCCTCCACCACCGAGAATCAATCAGAAATCAAGGCCAGCCGAACTCGCACCATTGCCACCTCCCCCGAGTCGTACAGGTTCAACCGGACCATCCTCAATATCTTCAAGTAGATCCACTGGGCCAACGGCACCGCCTTTGCCAGCACGAGGACCGGTATCTTCTCCGCCTTTACCTCCACGAGGACCAGTGTCCTCTCCGCCTTTGCCTCCACGAGGACCGGCGTCCACTCCTCCGCTGCCTCCCCGAGGGTCATCAGCAACTCCGTCCCCGGTCCCACCTACCCGCAACTTCCTACCCACAGCTCCCTCAGCGGCTGGACCTCCTCCTCCCATAGTTCGTGCGACTCGTCCTCCCATAATTGGGTTCTCGACCTCCCAAGAACCAACGATAGACTGGACTAACATATCTGCACAAAACAAAGAGATATTCTTTGCGTGGTTGGATGAATACTTTTCCAAGCTCCTTGGGATACAAGTTCCGTCCAACACCAACAGTTCAGTTGGTCACCTGTCGCCTTTACGGGGTCCTGTAAGTTCTATACCCCCACTTTTTCCAATTCGGATAGCTTATTTTGTCGTACCAGACTAAACCGGTGTCTTGGAGGCCCTCCTTTGGTGGAATGTGACTTGGTTTTGCACCATCGACGACGCCAAGACCCCAGTTTCTCCTATCTGCTAGCATTTTAATATCCGCCTAACCTGCTTTCCCTGTGGCACTGCTGTAGCCCTCGTCAGGAACCCTGACATGAGCTCCTCTCCGAACTTGCCATCCTTGTGGTGGTGGTGCTAAATCTATGACCGCCAACGTGATATTCAACATCAATTCTGGCGTCCTGCGTAGCGGAGGCTTCTGAAACTTATGGAGAGTCAGTCACCTTGCTATAGGGACTTTCTTTGGGAACGGGCAACACTATCTTCAGTTTTGTGCCCTCGTGTTGAACTTTTTTGGATTTCAATTCATCTACGTATATTCTATGAGCAATGACCGCCACTTTCTTCACCCCTTCAATGTGAATTTAGACATAAGGCCGAACGCGAGGGAAGGAGACATTGTTGGGCGGAGGAAGGTTCGATTGAGGGAGCTGAATACAGGTGGATGCAGCGTTCTAGGGACCTACGCTAGTGCTATTGTTCTTAGGCACCCGGCGGAAGCACCTTATAACCAAAAAGGCAGGATGGTAGTTGAAAGATGCTTTTTGCACTGATTCCACGAGGGGTGCAGGGATTGTAGACTCTGAACGAGACGCCGTCTTGATTTATGTTTTTGTTACTACTTACGTGTCGTTGAGATGAGGGGGCGGAAATGAGGACTATATGAACATCAGACTCGTCCTTCTACTACAGGGATAGGCTGTCTGGCCATGGCAGAAGAAGTATCATACAACATGTCAATGTCTAGACATGGATCGATTACGTTGAAATCCATCACGTCGTTCTACAGGATCGTCGAAATCGGAAAGTGACACGTATGATGCACGTTGTTGTTACATGTCGCCTGAAGTGAGAAGGTGTAGGATGACAGGCTGTCGAGTCGTTCCAAACCAGATACAGGGCAAAAGCCTAGAGTTGCTGGCATCACCAGGCGGCCAGTCCAGGCTACGAAAAGTGGATGCCCACGTCATGGAAAGCGGAGAGTAACCTGTCAGGTATCATGACACAGCGAGCTGGAAGATAAAGGGAAATTGCGCACTTTAGGAGGTCATCGACGTCCATCTTGGATGCTCTACTCTCCGTGTATCCCCCATCTTCCAAAACCTTATCCAAAAGAGTATTGATCGATGTTGCGTCGTCAACAGGCTTTCAATATTACCATAAGCCTAACGAACGTAAAGCGAAAAGAAGGATCACATACCATGTCCTGCATTGCGAGCCATGTTCTCCGATTTTGCTCCAGCATCTTCATAACACCCTTTGCCTGGAAGTTGCCGCGAACGGTCTTGTTTGGACGAGAAAAAATGATACGGTTCAGCCCGTCGAATTCCTCAAACTTGACTGGCGGCGGAGGGTCGATTGGGACGAGTCGTATGACTGATGATTCAACTTGTGGAGGTGGTCTGAAGTCGTTCCGAGATACATTGATGATGTTGTCTACTTTGGCGTAGAGCTACGGACGCTGGCTGTTAGATGTATAAGATGGGTGACCAATTGATTACTCGCCTGCACATTGGCAGACAGCCTCGACCAAAGCGCTGTCCCCGGTCTAGCGACCAGACGCATCGCAAACTCACGTTGGAACATGAGAATCGCGACGCGGAAAAGAGGTCGGTGTGAGAGGAGTCGGAAGACGAGGGGTGAGGAGATTTGATAGGGTGTATTTGAGATGCAAACTTCAAAGTAAGGCATGTCGACCTTGACGAAATCACCAATGATGACTTCCAGCTTCCGCTGCTCTGGCCTTTTGAAACTAGTAAATACTACAAGTCATATGAAAGAGATCGGACTCACGTTCCTTGCACCCGTTTTATGACTTCGGCAGCCATGCGTGGATCCATTTCCACAGCCGTTACGTGCTTGGCCTTTTCCAAGATTTTCACCGTCAAGTTTCCTGTACCTGGTCCAACCTCCATCACTTTATCCGTTGGCTTTAGATTGGCCTATGGAACTAGTCAATCACGAGAGACATGGACTATCTCTGCACATACCGCATCTACAATTCTACCTCATGATTTTAGTTGTGAAGTATTAGATCGAAAGATAAAACCGACTTTTGAGCTGTTGCAGGATTTTTGAGGATGTGCTGGCCAAATCTTTGAGTGTTGAAGATGGGGTTTGTCATTGACCCATTGTTGTCTTTTTTCTTTGGAGCTGGCTGATGTGCTCTTGAAAACTTTTCTGTCGTTGCTCGAGGCATTGCGATCAAAGTAAATTGTTGCGCATGTGATCTTTGTTTATTGCACAGGAATGTGAGAACTAGACAACCAATCGTCAACAAGCCTTTCTTTGGAACCACCACCATCCAACGCCACTTTCGCGTTCACTTTTGTGTGCGTCCCCGTTTCTCTTTACAAATCGGATATTTACTGACTTTCGTCGCGAAAGTCATCCATTGGAGCGCGATCTACAGTCGTTCGTATAGAATCTCCTTTTTATGCAGCGTCTCACATACTAATTATTTTTAGAGCGCGTATCCGCATAATCTATCGCTTTCAACATGCCTCCTGCTCAAAAATCTGGCGGAAAGTCCAAGACGGGCGCCACAGGAACACCAGCGCAACAGCGGACGATTCAGACGAGAAGTCAAAGGGCAGGACTTCAGGTACGTCCCGTTAAATCTTGCGATGGGAAGTTAAAATAAGTGTGCGACTTATCAGTTCCCTGTCGGACGTATTCATCGTTATCTCAAACAACGAACACAACACAACGTTCGCATCGGTGCAAAAGCTGCCGTATACACCTCTGCCATTCTCGAATATCTCACTGCCGAAGTTCTGGAGTTGGCCGGTAATCCCAGTTCCATAATCATTAATAATCAACATGCTAAGAACTGTCTCAGGCAATGCATCAAAGGATCTTCGTGTAAAGCGAATAACTCCTCGTCATTTACAACTTGCGATTCGTGGCGACGAAGAACTCGATACCCTCGTGCGAGCTACAATTGCGGGAGGAGGTGTATTGCCTTTCATCCACAAAAGCCTAACGACAACAATGAAGGCACCAGCAGGCAAGAAGCCCGAAGCATGATTTTTCTTTCAGGCGGTCGTGGATGAGAATGACTATACAGAGAGTGTTCTCTGGGATATCCATTCACTGTGGTTCGAGGATCCCAGACGATAATATGTATGCTATTTCATGAGCTTTTTTTGTACGGTTATGATGATTTGAACGATGTACTCGAGTACGTATTATTATGCCTGCTGGGATATTTATATCTTTACGCGATCTCGTCACACTGTCACGGAGTCAGCCGCAAACGAGCATTTCGCACCTTTTCCATTTACTACCACATCGCCTAATTGTACCTCTCATTCAGTGAGTTTTATTTTGCCCTTACAAAATTTCTCTCATCAATGAACAGCCTATAATATTCTATATACCCTGGACTAATTTCATGTCTCCTGAACGAAACTCTATCTACTCTTCACCTGAAGCTGCACCGAAGCCGTATACGAAGGCCCTAACGCCCATCACGCTACCAACCCTATCTTGGCCAGTCACTACCACGACCTCTGAGTTTCCTACGCGCGCCCAATATCAGGAAATCGAATCCAACTACCTCACATGTCTTAGCCCAAGGCGACAGGGAAAAGCTCTGATATCTCAATCCATTTTCGATAGGATCTGGGACGTCCTTCACAATTCAAACTCTCAAGCTGAGAATCCCCAATTCAGATTCTGGGCGAGGAAAATGTTCACCCTGTCGAATGCTCACGGCTTTGCAACGACCGGTACACCGCAAGAGGTCCTACTCCACGACGGCTTGCTAGTTGCAGTTCAAGAACAGATTTACGATTTGCTTTGTTATTGTCACGCCAGCACTAATCATGGAGGACGAGATAAGACCTGCGCATTGATAAGGAAATATTATACTTGGGTTCCGAAGGATCTGGTGGCTAGCTTCGTAAAGGCTTGTCCGACGTGTCTCAACAAGAAAGGTGGAAGTATAAGCAAGGAGAAGAAACTCGCTACTACACAAGGAAAATACTCCTCGCCTGTCAAGACCGAAGACGAGGAAACTCGGCTGCCTCAATTGCACGATCCTTTCCAGTCCACTGTTTTAGCTGCTCCTCGCCCCCTGCCTATCAGCCCACGGCACTCCTTACTCTCGCCCCTTCAAGATCATGAAGAATCGAAAGCCTCTTCTTCAATCATTTCTCCTTGCGCTCTTTCTCGTTCAATGGTTCGCGAATGTACATTATACAAAGGGCTTCCTAATGGCTGGCAAACACGACACAAAGACTACGCCTCTGCTCATGCAGAGTTTATGGAATTGAAGAACAGTACCGATCCGTCTTTCCCCCCAGACCCACGCAGAAAGAGAATACCAAGCATCGCACCACTTTGGGGCCCCGATCGGTTCCCTGCACCGGAAGAAGCGTCTGGAATGGAATCATTGACGAACATATCCCTGCCCTCCATAACAGACGATGACGGAATTGACCCACTCGATTCGAGCTTGCCAGAAGCACTTTTGCCGCTGCTCATCACGCGTCGCGAGGTCAATTTGGAACACTCACCCGAAAATGTTTGGAAGAAGCTTTACTTTCAAGGGAAGGGGAAAGCCAGCGGTTTCTCTCACTCTCACGATTCCAAGCACAGAGGCATATTGGTCAATGGTCCCTCCCGCCCTTCGCTTCCTCCTTTGTCAATGAAAACCTCACCGTCCATTCCACGTCCACGCCTGAGCTTGGACACAGAGATGATCACCGAAATGTCGTTTCAGAAGTTCCTAAACTATCGTGACAACCCGGCCTCAAGCGATGGCGACAGCCCTACAGAGCTTCAGGTGCACCCGACATACCCATCTTTGCTGTCTGAATCTGGCAGCGGCGGCTACGCGATGTCTACGACCTCCAGCCTCTCCCCTGCAAGTACTGCTCTCCCAACCCCACTCGATGAATGCTTCCCTGGGAAGGGCTTCTGCGAGACCTTTCTGACGGGCAAGTACGACGGTAAAAGAGAGGATAATCTGTCTGGGGTGACTTTGGGCCTCGAAAGTGCTTTGATGGTGCGTGGACAATGAGTAGAAAGGGGTGATTGACATTTAACACTTCAAAAATTCTTACACGCTCTTTATACATAGTATATATCCTATCCAAATTCTTCACACATGTGTCTATCCTACAAGTTGACGAGCGAAATGAGGAATGATTGATGTTAGATATTGAGTACATGTCGAGTCTCGTTCCAATCGCGTTGTGATACTTATCACACAAAGCTCGTCTTATTTTCGTTGATATTCTCCCATACATTCAGGCTAAATGTCTTTGATATCGTCTTCAACACCCAGCGCGTCAACCAAAGTTGTTTCGCATGGCCCTAAAAACAGAAAATCAGCCTCATCATCGCCAGTTGAGCGATTGAGATTAAAGACGGCAACTTTTCCGCCGTTGGCTTTGACCTGAGTGGCGAAACTGGACGCCGGCAACACCTGCGTCAAGGTAAACTCGTTAAAAACTAGTTGATCATGGTGTTCTGCAACTCACTGTTGACGATGTTCCTACAACCAGCAGTAGATCACACTGGCTCATTTTACGAGAAATCTCCCCCATAAGAGGAGGCATTTCACCGAACCATACCACCTCTGGCCGCAGCAGACCACCGCAGTTGCCGTAACGATTTGACCCAGCCCAGCTATCCCCGCCACATTTGGGTAGTTGATTGATGGGGATATCGCCGCCTTCATCTCCATCGAGAGCAGACGCAAGGGAGGGCGCGTAGCTACGCGTAACCTTCTGGCAAGAAGTACATTTCGTGACAAAAATAGAGCCATGCATTTCTATGAGGCCTTCAGCTGCCTCTGGAGAAAGAGATTCGAGAAGACGGAGGGAAAGTGAGTCGACGTTTTGCGTGATATGTAATGGTCGCGACACGGAGCAAGGCGCGATGCGGGAAAGTGCTGATGGGACTGCAAGGGTGGCTAATGCCCGATGAGCATTATTAGGCTTAGCCTTCAAATATCTACGGTAGAAGGGATTAAACAAGTTGGGCATGATGCATGATTTCCTGGCTTACTCCTTGCGTCGATCATGATACCACCTCCACACACCGCTCAGGTTTTTGGCGAATGCTTGTGGAGTGGCGTAGGCAGTTGGATCCTACAATGATGATTAGCGCATAGTTCCGAGGCTGCGATTCGCCTGAAGCTCACAAAGTTATTCCACAGCGATTCATCTGCGCTACGATATGTAGGTATACCTGTTGTTATCTTGAAACGGGTGGTATGCACCGAGGAGAAAACGACCGTACCAGATGCAGCCGATAAACCCGCTCCAGAGAGAATAAGGATATTCTTGGACGAAGCAAGTGCCTCCTCAAACGACCGTAAATCAGAGGACGAAGGCATAACGATAGGTTGAAAATCGATAGTAGAGTTCAACCAAAGTTCATCAAAGTCAAGTTTGCCATTGTCCACACGAGTCACAATATTGCACAAAGGCACCGAGCAAGGGTCCATGTAGGTCCATGTCCTTCTACCTCCTCTACCGTTTTGTCACCAAATTCCCGTATTTGGAGCCGCATGAATGTTACGTCGTGCCGGGGAAAACTTGATTGGACAGATCAGCTCGTCTGCAACTTATTAGTTGAAGTTGAATATTAATTCAGATATAAATGCGTACTGGACGATGGTGTCGTAGATGAATTTGTAGCTCCTAAGATTTCCTTTCAATCGCCTGATATCGAGGCAGATGCAATCGAGGCCCGTGAGCTTCGTCAGCTGCACGGAGAACACAATCTCGTCTCCAGGATCCTCCGCGTCATCCTTTCCAAACAATACCTTACCTGGTGTTGGAGCGTCTTGAAGCGTGTCATCTGAGCTATCTGAGTCCTAGAGGGTACGATGAAGTCAAGGCTTGCATTTTTGGGTTTGTCGACCTACATTTCCATCACTGGCGGATGAGGAGGCCTCAGGGTCCTCTCTGCCTTCTACACTTGAAAAGGAGTCCGCAGATGTAGAGCCCTCCGATGAATTCACTCGGCCCTCCTTTGCTCGACGAACACAGCGGTAGTTGTAGTTGCCTATCTTTTGAATTTCGATACCCGTTTCCAGCAGGATCCGCTTCACCAATGGCATCACACGAGTGGGGCATTGCGATGTGACGGTCGTTTTGTCAATTGCTCCGCGATGAATGTCCAGTGAGTCCACAGCAAGTTTGGTTGGGTCCTGGAGCGCGAAAGGCATGAGTTTTTGCGTAAATTGAAGTGGAGAGTTGAATGGATTGAGGAAGAAAGCTTGTTTGTAGGCTTCAGATTATATATGATGATGATGAAAGGAAAGTCGCAATCTATTAATTACATTACACGAGAGCACTGCCAGGCTTCCAACACCCAAAGTATGATAGATTTCAATCCATCAGTCATATATACGTTGATTTGAGTGGGTCTGAAGAGTAGATGAGTGTACCGATTCTTATGAGAGGTGGTGCTAGGAGGGGGGGGAACAAGATACCGATCGGAGGTGAGTGAATTGCAACTGTGCTGATAAGGAAAAGTTCGAGAAATGTAGGGGAGACTGGAAGAGGCACATGGGTGAGGACGCCGGCTGGAGGTTTGATAATGGAGGTGTAGTGAGAGGAAAGAGGAAGACGAGGAATGGGGGACGAGTGTAGAAGTGATTATGGTATGCTGTAAGTAGACAAATAATACGCAGGATATAAACAGGGTGGATATCAAGTGAACCAACAGAAGTAGCAGGGGGAACAAAGGGAAGAGCACATAATGAAACAGAAAAGAAGCGGAAAGAGTTGAGCCAGGTCCAGGAATATGAGGGTAGGGAGGAGTGGGAAAACATTGGTTGTGGTGATGTGAATGGAGGATATAATCATCTATCGTTGTAGATCCGCGCGCCTAGACATATTCAGTAAAACGATCCAAGAAAGAAATTAAAAGAGCGAACTCACTCCCTAAGGGTATCATACAAAAACTTATAACTTCTGAGGTTGCCCTTCAACCGTCTGATATCCAAGCTGAAAGTGTCGTTCAACCGGTCCAATCGAGTTAGCTCGACCGAGAATCTGACTTCATCGCCCGCGTCTTGCGAAGGATCCCCATAGGCCGCTTCAGGCAGGATAAGGGGCTCACTGACCACGACGGAACCTTCGTCATCAAAAGGTAAAGAAGGCTGGGAGGCAGATCCCACGCCCGTGGCTGAAACTTGCGATGATTGTCGACGCATAAGCAAGCCACGGAGCATACCCCCCGTACCAGAGAAAGCAGATGGCGATGGAAGGGGCAAGCCACGCTTGTCGACCTAAAAAAAAGTCAGTACACAGGTAATTAAAAGGTGAAATGGACGTACGCCATTGGAAGCGGCACTGCCGACCATAGTTACGGCAGCCAAACCACCAGGACCCACACTCCCTCCAACGGCCGCACCCACACCAAGGCCCATAGTCCCCCTCCTCTTCTTCGCCCGAATACATCTATACTTATATTCACTCTCAAGCTGGATCTCTACACCCATTCCCTCGAGCACCTCCCTTACGTGGCCCATTACTTCTGGGGGCGGCCGTGTTGTAATGGTAGTCTGATCAACTGCCCCATGGTGAACCCTCAGCTGACTATGCGGATGTGCTTTTCCTGACAATGATGGAGCTTGTGAATTCGACGGTCCACCAACAGTGACCGAGTTTCTGAACCGCTTTCCCCACCCTGGGGTCATAGACGAATCGGTCGCCGAGCTCGCAGAACGCTGAGGATGACCGAGCATGGGTGAAGCCGCAGATCGGGATACAGCTGACGTTGGAGTTGTGACCACAACATGAACTGGGATCATGCCCCTTTCCTTCAGCCCAGTTGACATTGATGTCTGGTTCACAGTGCTGCTTGAAGCTGAATACCCTTTCTTGTAACGGCCAGAAGTGGCGCCCTCCTTCTCCTTAGAACCACCATCATCCTCATCTTCCGGTGCCCCACCTCCAGGGCTAACCGAATCCCGGCCCTTCGACTTAGTGCGGAACCACTGCATTACCTTCTTCGCCTTATTTGTGGACGCTTGCATCCCCAACAAGCTATCTGGACCACCGAGCTCGACGGCACCATCGCCCACGACTGGGGCAGGTAATGCTGTATCCGTGGAGGACACAACAGCATTTTGTGGTTGTTGAGGAGGAACATGCGACTTCGTTTTGCTTCCCGCATTGGCCGCGCTTGCTCCATCAGCTGTCAGTGGCGTACTTGTCATCCTCCCCTTAGCTCTGTTCCGAACAGACCGAGTGAAAGGCTCCACCATGACGGTCAAAGTGTTCCGCCTTGATTTCCTGCCTGAAGAACCATCTTTATCTCCGGGAGGGCTGAGGATTACAGATGTTGCACTGCTGTGGCCGTCTGAAGGGACCCGTGCGCTGTTCCCACTTGTGTGACTCTGTGCACTACTGCTCGCCTCTCCATTCGCGCCCGAGGAAACTTGCCCTGCGTTTGAAAAACCTGCGCCGCTGAAGATTTTGCCCAACCCCAGCTTATCAATGCTTGACTTGCCTTTCTTGTGCCCCTTCTTCACGGAAGACACGGAGGTCTGGCTGCTGGTTTCTTTGTCTTTATAAACCGGTGCTTCAGAAGCGGTAACGGCATGCATGGCGTGAATTGGGGTTGCGGGTGGTGAGGAAATGCTGATGTTGGGGTTGTCCATTGAGAGAGCATTGTTATGGCTTGGGCCATTTTTAGTCGGCGTGACACTATTAGAGAAAGGAACCGAGGACGATTTGGGTGTGGTAGGACTCGTTGAGTTGTGATAAGACGAGGGAGTTTTGGAAGTAGGGGTGTTAGGGTTGGGTGGCAGAGGTTTTGGGGTGCCGCTCTGCGATGGCCGCCTCTCCTTCGAAGTCTGTGGGTATTGTCCATTCTGCAAGTGAGTTGATGCAGTACTGTTGTTATTTGTCTGCCCCTGGCTACCGCTCCGCTCCCGTTTCTTGTCCTGACTCTTCCTGCCAGCTTTGCTTGAAGGTTCATCATACTCAACCTGAATTGTATGCCTGAATCCGCCACCACCTCCGCTTCCGTTTGATTTGTGGCTTTTTGAAGGAGATTGAGCCTTGGGGTCGTTGGGAGCAAGAGAGGCATTGGCGCGAGCACCTTCCTCTGAAGTCCGCTGAGCTGAGCTGCTGGTGGTAGTGGTGGTTGTGGTCGTGATGACAACAGGGCCCGAATTAATGCTAGATGTGCCAGGGGCAGCAAACGGATCGTCGTCACTTAACCCAAGTGCTGCTGGGCTGTCATAGTTTTTCCGCGGTATTCCGTTGGATGTCGGTGTTGTATTAACACCTGACAGGGGGGAAACCATGGACTGATCAGCCGAGGAATCGTACAGGTACTCTGGTTGAGTAGAACGGCTTCGGGCTGAACTGGAAGGGGCTGTTGTTCCATGATCAGGCCGATGGGTCTGACTTTGGCTGCGGGACGTTGGGGAAAGAGCATTGGAAGTCAATGCGTTTGCCTTCATTTGCCTCTGGTAAGCTTGGCGCTTCAGCTGGTGTTGTTCCATAGCTGCCTGTTCAAGGTCGTCGACTGTCTTGCCAAAGGCTGCTGGCACCCCATCAGTGCGGGAAGCAGCGTATGCCGCCAACCAAGGATGACGCATAACGCCCTCGAGACTCGAACGACGAGTAGGGTCAGGAACAAGCATCATACCAAGCAAATCGCGTGCTTCGGCGGAAATGTAGTCAGGGAAGGATAACGGCGTGTTGACGATGTACTTGTACAAGAGATTGATGTTGTCACCGTCAGGGTTTGCTGGGTCATCGTCAAACGGGAGATAGCCTGCGAGCATGGCGTATAGGATAACACCACAGCTCCAAATGTCGACGGCGCTCCCAACGTACAAACCCTCGCTGATGACGAGTTCTGGGGCTGCATAACAGGGGCTGCCACATGAAGTCTGCATCAGGTCGTCTGATCTGTGTTCAAATCGATTAGCGAATCCAAAATCAGTGATAATCACGTTGCGGTGACGGTCAAGTAAGAGATTTTCAAGCTTGAGGTCGCGATGCACAATTTTCTTTTGATGAATGTACCAGACTCCTGAAATAAGCTGGGAGAAAAGTTTGGCAGCATCCCGCTCGCGCAGGTAACGATGGGCGAGAATGTGGTCAAAGAGTTCCCCTCCTGACGCATATTCGAGAATAATGCCAATATATTTATCGGTCTCGATCACATCGTAAAGGCGGACGATGTTTGGATGTTTGAGCGTCTGAAACGGTGCTCAGAACTAAGAAAAACTCCACGAGATGAAAAAAAGAATACCTTGAGGACCTCAATCTCCCGTTCAACTTTTGACATTCTTACGGTTGTATCCACGTTGCCCCGTCGAATGAGCTTTACGGCAACCTCTTCACCCCATTGATGGTGCAATCCAAGTTTGACCTTACCAAACTCTCCTTCACCAAGTGTCTGAAGAAGAAGGTATGGTCCGAATTTGGGTATTGTGCGCCGTGGATGGGCAGATGCGTAGGCAACCGCTGCGGGGTGAGAATAAACATCGACATGTGGTTGGGTATCGTCATGCGAGGCAGAATGTAAAGTAGAGGGTTGGGGTTGAGAATTGGAAGTGGGGGACACGACAGTGTGAGATGCGCGCTGTCGGCGTGAAGCTGAATGGTTTGCCGACCCTGGGCTCGTAGGATGTACAGCAACAGAAACTGGGCGAGATGCAGCGACCGCGGCGACCTGCGCAGACGGGCTTTGCTGGTTATAATGACGAGAAGACCCAGGGTTGGAGTCTACTGAGGGGATCTGGAGACTGGTAGATGCGTGCATTGATGTTGACGGAGACCTCAGAAGTGCTGCCTCCGACGATAAATTGTCAGAATCTGGAGGTAATGAGAATGGTAATTTGCTACATGTATTAGAGCGTGCTCACCGTCTACGACGAGTAGCAAGTCGCGGGTGACGTGGGGGAGGTGTTGAACGACGTGCTCTGAAAAAGCTGGGTGAGAGTTTGAATCAACAAAGAGAAACACAGAACCGTGGGAGTTTTGTTATTGTCGATTCCACATGAAAAGTAAAGTGGGTACCTCGACGACCGTCGCAATATGTCGTTGGAGCACCTGAAGGTTTTTTATTATTGCTTTTTCTCGACTAGCCCTGATTATCTTTGACAGTTTGTTATAGGATTTACACGTCATGTACTTGGTACCATGCACCAAAACAACTCCATGATATAAGACGCGACTTAGGCTTCGCCCCGATAGACCCAAGTTTGACCCCCAAAAAAGACGCAACTTGAAGACTGTTCAAATTCAACATCTTACTAAATATCGCCTTCCCTGCCAAGTATCTTGGTTCCATGACTGCGGGGCAGTTCCTCAAAAGTTCACTCGAATCGCCAATGACTTACAGTCTTCCGATTGACCCGAGGATCATTTTTCACTTGTCACTTCAAAGTTTAAAGCATGAGAAAAATCACTAGTGAATCTGAACCGGGCAAAACTTACCCCATGAGACGTTCTTGGGCTTACTGCATCCAACAAACTTGCCTCTCTACCGCCGAAGTGACAAAACTATATCATGAGCTGCTAGTCCAAGGCTTCATCATTCCCACAACAACTGAGGGACCTCGAACGCATGGAACAGTTCTTCAAACGCATCCTGGTGTTGGAAGCTTGTGGTGCGATTGTAAGTATCGGTTCCCGTATCTCTCGAATGTCGGCTCATTCTAGCGTAGGCGACGCATTTATGGCTTCAACGCTCAGAACCATCGTCCTTGCTCCTGGTGTGCTCCGTACTTGCTTTGGTTCCATTTTTTCCTTTCCTCGTCTTCTCTCCAAGTCTTGCCTCACCGATATCCGGGATGTTTTTGTCTTACTCAGTATACAGCGTGACGCTGGCTACCTCTGTCATTGCCTACCGCATTTCTCCCTTTCATCCACTTTCGCAGCATCCAGGCCCTCTCATGTGCAAGATTACCAAGTTATGGGGTGTCTGGGTTGCCTTAAAAGGGGACACACACTTGTATCATAAAAGGCTCCATGATAAATATGGTCCGACCGTCAGAATAGGTACGTTCTTTTACTCAGGTATTTCTGAAGATGAATATCACTTTTTCAAGGCCCCAATGAATTGTCCACTATAGACAAGGATCTCATCCCCTTCGTTCTGGGAAGCCAAGGCATGCCGAAAGGACAATGTAAGTGTTAAAATTCCGACCTGTTCCTTTTCACCTCCCGACCTCTGTTTTCAAATAGTATGGGATGGAAGACGCTTTGCTCAAGCGAAGAACGGAAATGAGTACGACAGCCTGATTGATGTACGAGATCTTCAAATACATGCCCAACTCCGGAAGGCATGGAACAAGGCATTCGCCCCGAGCTCGATGCACGATTACGAGGAATTCCTCGACCCCCGCGTTGCCCAATTGGGAGACCATTTGGCACATGCTTGTAAAGATGGGAGCGGCCATCTCATGCATGTGGATCTTGCGAAATGGATCAGCTTCTTCGCGTGCGATTCTATCTCAATTGTAAAGTCTACGCCTTCGTTGACAGCTGTCTTTAGGTTTGACTTGATGGGCGATATTGCGTTAGATGCCTTTCGTTAACCCCTTTTACTTGTGCTGACAAACCATTTCTCCAGCTTCGGAGGTTGTTTTGAACTCATGCGTGATGGCGACAAGGAAGGCTTATGGAAAAATATGGAATCCGGCCTTTAGTAAGGAAAATAATTCACTAAATCACAGCAATTCTCTAATCGCCATAACCAGCCTACCGAGCATCACCCAGCATGTTCCTTGGATCGCTGTGGCGTTACGATCTCTCCCATTTTTCGGTTCAGGAATGCAAGCCCTTACACAGTTTGGCGTTTTCCATGCGAAACGACGCGCAGCCTTGGAAATGAAAAATAAGGATTTGTTTTACCATCTTGTGCGTCACACCCTTTGTCAAGCGCAAATCTAGCGAATTTCACCTCGTGCATCATTTAGCTCGAAGCGTCAAACACTTCTTCAACCTCTGTTGAAGAACAGTTTCCGATAATCGTCGGCAACGCTATTCTAACGATCGTAGCAGGCTCAGACACGACGGCTTCTGTCATGAGTGGCATCATCTGCTACCTCCTTAGTCATCCCGACGTGTATAAGCGCTTGCGAGACGAGCTTGATCATGCTTTCCCGTATGTTGATGCTGACGGTGTGCCTGTCATCGAAACCGAGAAGCTGTCGAGTTTGAACCTGTTAAACGCTGTTATGTGGGTACTGTTTCTATCCATTCGTTTCACTGTGTTGACAGCATGCACCTTCCGTTCAGCAACGAGACGTTGCGCCTCCTCCCCGCAATACCAACATCATTGCAGAGAGCTCCAGCAAGAGGCAGCGGTGGCAAGATGCTCGGTAACAGCTTGTCGGTGAAATCGATCGTTCCCATTGAATATCGCTGACTTTGTAGCACAGTTTTATTCCCGAAGGCACTGGCATACAAGTCCCCCCATATGTCCTTCACCGTGACCCCCGATATTTTTTACCCAACCCCGATGAATTCATCCCCGATAGATGGCTTGCACCCTCGAAGGACGGGAAAGATAACCAGGTTCCTGAATTCATAACCACGAGAGATGCTTTCATTCCATTTTCATATGGCCCAGCAAATTGTGCAGGAAAATCTTTGGCTCTGACGGAGATGAGAGCTGTCGTAGCTCTTTTGCTGAAGAGATTTGACCTGGGCTTCGAAAGCAAAGACAGCTTAGAAGTACAACGCGTAAAGTGGGAGAGTCAGATGAAGGACCGATTTGTCTTCGCGAAGGGTAAGTTACCAATTTGGCTGAAGGAGAGGAGGTTGTGAAGACTTCAGAATGTAATTGTAACAAAGTGCTTCGCCATGATCTCTATGCTATAATCTCTCTTCACTAGATAGCTCTCCAGGGAACCGTAAGCGGTAAATAAACTAAATAATCATCCCAGTCACCAAATTGCCGAAAATCATAAAACTAGTTCAGATGTTGCCTAGACCATGGCAACCATAATGCCAGCAACGACACCCAAGGCCAACCCTCCATTCACGTTATCGACCGCGGCATTCGACGTACTCGTAGGATTGAGAGCCGAGCTGATTACTGATGACGCAGATGCGACAGCAGAGCTTAGAGACGGATGAGCACTCGTCACAGATTGAATGACGGAGCTGCGGCTGGAAATCTCGGAGCTGATAGAGGAAATTATAGACGATGCCTGGGATTGAGCTGATGATTGAAGAGACGAGAGGGCGGAAGACAATTCTGATGTTCTGGATCAATAACTAGTGAGCTTCGGTGAAACGAGAAAAGTATAAGACACTAACGCTAATGAGGTTGTAACGGTAGTTGTACCCTGAGAAGCAGCGGATGCGGCAACGAGTGCGACGATGGCAGCAGGCTGTATAAATTTCATGGTGGGGGTTATTCTTGTAAAGACGAATTTTTAGACAAGACAAGACCGAACAAGACTTTATAGCTGTTCGATAGGGGGACGAGACAGACGGTCACCAATTTTGAGAATGACGTCGTCATAGGAGAAGAATTTAGTGCCCTATTTTTAGAGACTCCTCCACCAACGACGATGAATAGGAGCACTGCGCAATGCACAGCAGATCGAGCAGCGAAGTCACTTCAGTCTTGGCAATCCGCCGGTGCAAAGGGTCCTAGTTTTATGTGAAAAGCGTTTAGTCAACCAACGAAATAAGGGAATGCTCAACTGCACCTTCAATTGTAAACGCTCAAACAATCGGTCTCAAGTCTCCGACATCTGCGATTTTGTATGTACCCGATTGTTCACAAGGTGGTGTACTTGGAACAAGCGTAGGCCAAATTTTGGAATCTGAGGAGGGAGCCCTATGTAATTGGCCATCACCCACTTTCCGACGATTAGCAACCAGAGAAATTTGATCACTTCGCTATCGCCATTCTACCCTGCATATCTTCGCTTGTACTCTGCTGGAGTCTCAGCCGACTTCCCGTGCTTCCAAATCCCTCGCCTTGCGGCCCTTTCCAAAATGATGAGCAAAAGGCTATTTATAATTTTAGTCACAAACTTGGCTTCAGCTTCAATGCGAATATATTCGTCTTTCCTCCCTTTTGCATATTCAGCGCCAGCCTGTAATGATGACAGAAGATTTAGACTTCATTCAACTTGGCACTTGAAAGCTCACCTGCTCATATATAGTGCCCCACCCCGCCTTTAACAGTTCCAGGGACACATTCCTCCCCCGAAAGAGTGAACCAGGAAGTATTCGAGGACGGAGGTGGACATGTGCAACCTTGGTTAGGTTGAAAATCAAGCCCGAGACCGTGATAGAGGCTACTCACGATACGCGAATACTGATCGCGTCGAATTAGCTGACAATAGACCTTTTTGCCTAGAAGTGTCTCCCGCAGCCATGCTAAACTCTCAGTAGCATATGGCTGGGCTGGTTTACCAAAATGGGCTGCCTGAAGGATGTAAGTCCATCCGCAGAGATTCTTCGGAAGTAGGACGCGCACCTCCGGGGCATCAACTCCCGCCAAACGAATATGAAGGGTTTGGTCCTTTAAATCTGCACAAGGAGTTGGATCAATCAAGTACTTTGCCTTCTGACTCTGCTCTAACCTTTTGATAGACTGGGTATCCTCCTGAACTTGAACGGCCAGGTATAACCACCCAGGGCGGGCGTGTGGTATAATCGAAAATTATCAGCATCTCCTACACTTTATGGGGGTAATGGCGGCTTAAGGGGACGTGGCTCTAAGGGGAAACAAGCTGGATAGACTCACGAAGTCACAACGCCCTTAATCCAACTATTCCTACCAAGGAAGTCGGGCGTAATCCATTCGCCATTCTTCAGACGCCTCCCGTAGCGTACATGGAACGTTGTGATGAATACTGCTGTTACTGCACCAGTCGCAAACGATGCAAGGGCAATGGCAGATGTAGGTAACGAGTCTAAACGCGTCTTTAAATCTTGGAAAAGGTCATTATTGGGGTCTTTGTCGTGGTTGGTGCTGTTCTTGTCGCGGTTGAGATCGTTTATCCCTGGGAGCCATACCATTTCAGACGCGAATTGTGGACGGGTATACTTGTCAATGTAAGGTGTGATGTGATACTTATTTGGCTTTGCCACCATAACTTTGATTTTGTTATCTGATAAATGTATGGAGTCCCACAGTGGTGACTTCGATGATTCGCGGAAACTCCTCATCCTCTTCGCCACTGAAACAGGCAACGCACAAGATTGCGCAGATTACATAGCACGACAATGTCGACGAATTGCATTCAACTGTCGCGTCGTGAGCATGGACGCCTATCCACCAGTAAGCCAGGTTCATGCCTATCATTTACCTTTTGTCGATCCCGGTTTTTAGCACGATCTCATCTCGGAGGACCTTGTGGTATTTGTGGCATCTACAACCGGATCTGGTGTAGAGCCACGCTCAATGACAGAACTGTGGACCATGCTACTTCGCTCCGAACTCCCTAATGACTTATTTGAAGATCTTCCGTTCGCCGTCTTTGGTCTGGGCGACACCTCGTACGAGAAATTTTGTTGGGCTGCAAAAAAGCTTTCAAGAAGGATGGAAAATCTGGGAGGGTTTGAGATATGCGAGAGAGGTGATGGCGATGAACAACATCGCTTTGGGTGAGCCCACCCCTTCGTTGCTCAGTCACTTAAATAATTGACAAATCGCCAGGATCGATGAGGTTCTGCACCCTTGGACAGAGAAGCTGTTGAAAGCGTTACTAGAGTTGTTCCCACTGCCAGCAGGTGCTAAGGTGGGTTCCGGAGATGTCGTCCCGCCGCCTCGAGTCATAATTCGGCATGAACCCATGTACAATGACGAACAAGTCACAGATCCGTTGGACGAAGATGAAAAGTACCACACCGTCACCGTGAGGATAAATGATAGGATAACTGCTGCAGACTGGTATCAAGACGTTCGACACATAGAGCTGGACCTCGGGGACGAGAGCCTAGTGTAAGTTCCAAAAACCTGATGCCCTAACCTCTTTTGACTTGATTTGTGTAAGGTACAATCCGGGAGATGTAGCTATCATACACCCAATTTCCTCGAATCTAGAGGTAGAATCCTTTCTCACCATGATGGGCTGGGGGAACATAGCCGACCAGGGCATTACTATCGAAAGGAGCCAGCTTGACCAATCCCTGCCAGACCACCTCCCCTCAAGATCGACTTTACGTACAATATTTACGCGGTATCTAGATTTCAATGCGGTTCCTAGGCGATCTTTTTTCCGATATATTCGTCATTTTACTACGGACGACGCGGAAGGGGAAAAACTGGATGAATTTCTATCTCTGGAGGGCGCGGTTGGTAGATTTCCTTCTCATTGATGCGCTCTCCAGCTTTATTTAAGAATCACCTTTAGGATGACCTATACGACTACTGTCATCGCGTGCGAAGGACGATTCAAGAAATCCTTGCTGAATTCCGCCATGTTCGAATTCCCCAGGATTATATCTTCGATGTTTTTCCTCCTTTACGGCCGCGCCACTTTTCAATCGCAAGTTCAATCAAAGTAGGGTTTCCACTCCCCCAGACGATACGAGGCTCAGATGGTTTGGCCGTAGAGACATCCAAAACAACTCCATCTTTGCGTCGCCATTGTAAAATATAGAACCAAACTCAAGATGCCACGAAGGGGGGTTTGCACCTCTTATCTATCTTCACTACAACCAGGTATAAATTACATTACAAACCAGGTTTTAGCTGATCTATCGAGAAAAAAAGGCGAATCCCTTAGAATTGGGATTCTTCAGGGGTTGATCAAACTTCCGCCAGACCATAAAACGCCAATCATCTGTGTCGCGCCAGGGACCGGTCTTGCGCCCATGAGATCCGTTATCGAGGAGCGTATACACCATGGATCACAATGTAAGTCCCAAGACACTTTTTTATCTTCAAATATCCTAATGTCTTCCCCGAAGCCAACACATTATACTTTGGGTGCCGTTCAGCTACTCAGGATCAGCACTATGGCACGGAATGGACTTCATACGCTTCGAGTCGTGATATAGTGTATCGGACCGCATTTTCACGCGACCAGCCAGAGGGAACTAAACGGATTTATGTACAAGACAGAATCCGCGAGGATGCAGAGCGCATATGGAGGATCATTGGCGAGGAAAAGGGGTGGGTGTATATCTCTGGGTAAGATTTTGATTATTCCCCTTCGTTTCCAGATTTTTGAGGTGTGACTGTGTCAGGTCTTCCAACAAGATGCCGCTGGCTGTTAAAGAGGCAATCGCATATTCCATTGAGCTACACGGGGGGTACTCCTCGGAGGAAGCAAAACACTATGTCGACGCTATGGTGAAGGATGGAAGGCTCATAGAAGAGTGCTGGAGCTGACTTGAGAAGCCATAAAAAGTCGAGAGAGCATACTCTACCTCTGGGTGAGTATCAATTATAATGAATAGCGGCAAAAATGTGCATACGATCCTCAGCTCTGATTCATTTCTAGATTCACCTTTACTCGAGACCAAACCACCCCTCTGCTTGTTCTGATTCACCGACGAGTCACTCCGTTTTGTGGTCGACAAGGAGATTTCGAACTCTGCCGAGTATATCTACAAGAACAGGGACTTGTCGAGGATAAGATTGAAGGGGGAGCAGCTTAGGGAGATGCCTGTGTGGGATCCTGTAACATCAGGGTTAGAAATTCAAGTATCTGGCTTCGGCAAAAATTGCTGCGTTGTCGTTGAAAAAGCTGTTGATTTTTTTTTCACAAAGAAAACATAAGCCGAAAGGCCTTAAAATAACTTGCAACTGAGAGCCAAGGATAGGATGGAAGGCAAATAAATAGATTCAATCAAACATGTCTACATTTATGTGAACGAAGGGCACAAAAAGTCCAGCAATACATACCCCAACCGGTAACACAACAACAGGAATGGGAGAGTGGAAGAGTCCGAGTCCGGGGGGCTAAGCAGGGACGACGAGGTTGAGCAAATACTAGGTAAGTTAAGGATGGTACAAGTGAGTGAGAATGAGTGGCAAGATCGAGGAGATGACTTCTGTTTCGTTTTTGTTCTTCTTCTACGTCTACATCACAATACAAGACTTGGCTTGGGGCTCTGCTTGGCTTGGGGCTGTTCGCTTCTCTATCTCCTGTAGGCAGAGCTCGAACACTTTGCCTGTAATCAACGGTACTCAGCACCAGCAGAACGAGGCAAGGATTTATGTCGGTACTTACTAACGTTCGTGCCATCCTTTGCACTGGTTTCCACCCAGGCACATTTGTTCTCCTTCGCCAGCTTCTCCCCCTCTGAAGGGTCAACTTGGCGACTACTGCGATAAGAACAAAGTATGAGCGTGGCGTCAGAGAACGCAAATGGCGACAGCACCTTTGACTGAGATCGCACTTCGATCCAACAATGACACAAGGGATGTCGCTTACGCCACAAAAGTCCACGATCTTATCATACACGATTTGTATCATGCTGAACGAGTTCCTGGATGCGATAGAGTAGACTAGTACGTAGCCGTGTATCCCTATTGCATATTGTGAGTTGATCGGAGAGTACTCGTCCTACGGAAGCACATGAACAATATTCTTTTGGCAGTGAAAGCAGAGGCTCACCTGTCCAGCCGTGTCGATGATGTGGCAATCATATTCAACCCCTTTGTACACAACGCTCTTCGCAAACGTCGATTCGATGGTGGGGTAATACTGGTCCACGAAGTGGTTCTAGAATACGATGAGCATCGTGTAAGGGATACGGTGTGGCGGGTATCTACCTCAATAAACTGCTTCACCAACGACGATTTGCCTGGCTCACATTGAGCGCAGGACAACACTCTGACGTTGAAGTTGGCTTACCGACCGAACGCGAGCCCAGAACAGCAATCTTGCGTTTCTTCAGCGATGAGGCCATTGAAGACAGAGAGGAGAGACAATCATAACCAAACATCTAAGCTATATAAAGTACATACATTCATTAGTACTTACGTCCAACTCTAAGATCCCTCTCTATCATACATTTTAATCGTGAAACTCAAGACAATTGCTGCACATCCCCTTGGGCTTGAAGGGATTTTGTCTAAACTTCCCACAACCCGAATCCTCGGACGCACTCTCAAATGGCGACGTATCGTAACCGTGACCGCTTATTGAAGACGCCGTTGACGTTGTCGTTACTGACGTTTTGCTCGCGAAAGGGGGAGGTAATCGACGCTCGGGAATCGGGGGGCCTACAGATGACACTGCATTCGTCGTGTGTCTCCGTGGTGGGGGTGGTGGTGGCGCCTTCTTTATATTAGGCGCCTGAGTGACGTTGAACAAGGTTCTCCCAGATGTTGTATCAGGAGGCGCCTCCGATATCGAGCGGTTGATAAGAGGTTGCTGTGCTGTATCCAGGGAATGTAGGATGCTCTTTGATTTTGGCTTGGGTGCGTAGTAGTCTTCGTCCTCCAACACAGTTGGAGCCTGCGTCTGCTGCGGGGCAGGAGGGGGCTTATCGAATTGAGGCGGCTGTTCTTCCTCTTCAGCCTGGCTGCTCGTGACGCTCAACGCGTCGTTAAAGCCACCATAAAATGGGCTCCGCTGGGCCATCATTGGTTGAACTCCAAATTCGTCATCCATGTCGCTGGGGTACTCCTCCTCACCGCCGGAGCCAGGCCCAAAAGCACTGGACAGAACAAGCAGACTGAGTCCATTGTTATTCTTGCTGGTTATTGTCGCTGCACGCTGTGCTGCAGACGCAGAATTCGAGAGTGGCTCGACATAGGTTGTTGGGAACAACCCACTTCGGCCCTCTAACTCACCTAGCCACCAATCGTCCAAAACTTCATTGAGCACCAAAATTTCACTCCCAGCTTTGAAGCTCAACTCGTCCGAACTACCCGAAAAGTCGTACAGCGCCCTCACCACCTTTCTGTCCTGCGTCGATGGTGGCCTTAAGATCCGTGGGGTAACCTTTGGCGAAACACTGGGTACGTTCTCAATCGATTTGTTCCTTGACGGTGGTCGTAGACCAAGAGAGTGAAAACTGCTTGACTTTCTCAATGATGAGCTTTCCCCAAGAGATCCAGTGGAGGGTTCGTCGTCGCCCAAAGCCGAAAAAGCCTCTGTGTCTTTGCTCTTCTTGCCTCTGCTTGTGACACTCTCAACGGCACTCGACGCCCACCCGGCCATACTCATCCGTCTGTTTTTCTCTTTTGCCTTGTCTGCAGAGGAGTCGGGCTTGGCAGAATCCTTCTGAAGGTCAGGGGTCATCATCGTCGACGCGGCGGTACTGTTGGTCCTCTTCCTCGACAGACGGGATGCGGGCCTGGAATTGGATGGTGTCTTGCTCGTCGTCGAGCCTGATCGCCGACGTTTTCCGTATTGTTCATCGTCAGATGATAAATCGGGGGACACCTTGACTGATTGGCGGTTCAATCGTGATAGCGAGGGATTGATATCCCGAACTGAACGGGACGGCCGAAGGTATGAAGTAGAGATCCTAGGTGTAGTGAGATTAAGGTGGCAACAGGATGTTACAAAGCTGACTTTTCTGGCCATTCAGATTTCACCTCCCGGAGTACGTCGAAGTATTGCTGCACAAAGTTGATTTCCAGATCAAGGAACGAGCCCAGATCTTTGAGTTGGCTAGACTCGTTTTCCTGGATCGCGTGCATGTGCGCACGGAGATCTTCTGCGGTTTCTTCACTAGAGTAGACATGAGTAAGGGAATAGACATAAATCCAGTACGCACTAGCGTTGTTTGGCTCTGTCCATTTCATCCTCTGCTTCCCTCTTCTCCTTCTCTTTCCTATTGTGCTTGGACACCTTCTCGAGCTTGGAAACAGCAGCATCATAGCTCAACCTATGAAACGACCCGTAAATTTCCTCTCGCCAACATCATCAGCACACACACTGACCTCCGACTATCAAGTTTCTTCCTGAGAACTTCATATTCCTTGATCTCCTCTTTAAACCTCTCTATTGATGCCAAAAACGTGTCTTTGAAAGTTAGTGCAAACGCTTCTTGCAATGTAGCCACTTTACAATGGGCCCGGCCCAATTTAACAAGAGACGCGCCTACCCAGGCAACGCGTCAGCCGGGCTGCTATACGCAAAAAGGTTGACGCTTACCATAGGGCGACTCCTCCCCAAAATCCTCCCCATGAAGAATCATTATAATGCCCAATGTGTCGACCGGAAGCAGCTTCTCTGCCTCCCCAAGGGCTTCGTTGGCTTTCTTCTTCGATAAATAGTGGTGATATGCTTCCGAAGCCACAGTTAGCCTAGGTAGTCAAATGCTTTGAGTAAAGCTACCCCATGACGGAAAGAGAAAAGGCACCTATGCATACCGTCCTTGCGCAAAACAATATCCCTTTCCAGTTCACGGAACTCTTCGGTAACGGTGGTCTTCTCCTTCGCGGATATGACTTCTCCAGCCCACTGTATATGATATTAATTAGTGACGCGATCAGCAAGCGTAAGCGAAGCGCAGACTTGACGAAATTTCCCTAGCTGTAGCAATATGAGAAGGGCGACGATGTTTGCAACGAGGAGCTCACCTGTTTACTGGCCATTGTGTTCAAGTTAGTTACTATTCAACATTTACAACAATGGCGCGACAAAATGCTCTCCTGAGCGGGGAAAGCCGAGTCCCGAAATAGATTCGATCGATCATTAATATTATACATAGTCACATGATAGGTACAGTACGGTCACGTGGTAGGCACTTATGCCATGCCCTTTGCAGCCAATCGCATGCCCTCCTGAATGGCAACAGCCTACAAAGAACATAAACCAAATAATTCTCCGAGAAATAATAATAAACGTACCTCTTCCACCCACGGCAGTTGGAAGAACTCGCTCCTCTTGAGTTCTTCCTGCCTGATCGTCAGTCCTTCTGTTGGCCCACTGCCAATTATGTTCTCCAAATCTCGCGACTGAGATTCCAGCCACGTCTGAATGAACAGCGCTGGATCCTCCGCAAAAGATTGAAGAAATGTCCGCTTGACGTGTGAATTATGCAACGACTGAGCTAGCATGGCGCACTTCGAACATGCATCAGATCAGACCCAGCGTCAATGAAATCACAAGTCCATACCTCCTCATCCAATTTCGACAGAGCCTGTGAGCTCTCCTTATTCGATTGCACCATAACAGCCATTCGGCTCCTCAACGCCTTGTCCTCCATCTTCACTTCAACGTCGTATGCTGACGGCCTGTCTGGGGGCGGCAATGACGGATTCACCATATAATGCAGAATGATGGGGTCAGGAGCAACCAGGTATCAGTTGACGAGGTCTGGAATCTTTTGAAAAGGTATGGTATCCGTGCCGAATATCTTCACATGTCATCCTCATCGGTGAGTGCGCAGGTACAAGTAGCAAGACAAACGCACCTGTCGAAGCTTGTCGTCCGCTCGAACCAGTCTCCTATCCACTTTATCTTGTAAACCTTGAAGCTTGATATAATTCCAGAACGTCTGAATAACACCTATCCTGCTATCTTCATTGATCCCCAGAATGTTACCTGTGCACACTCAATTACTATAGAACATCATAGTGATGGAGAAACTTACCCAACTCTGGCACCACCTTGTACTGTTCTGGAAAATGCTCCAGATACATCACTACGCGAATCTTGGTTGGCTGGTCCCCCGTCCGTCGAATCGTGAAGCCGTCCATGGCAGGATGCTCTGGGCCACTGTCATCGAAAACTCTGAACTGCGCGTACAAAATAAAGGTAAAAAGACGCGTTCAGAGGGACGCCCATAGCAATTGTCATTCCAAGTCGAAACTCACCTCTAACACCCTTCCTTCAATCTTAAACGCCCAGGCTGGAATCCCCTCTCCCGTTTCAAAGTTTGCCAATGGAGTCTCGTCCGCTCCCCCACCTCCAGTCTGCCACAGTTGCCCAGAAACCGTATGACTGAGGAAGAGTCTCAACGTCCGCGTCGTCTAGAACAAACAACCAACGGCGTAGGCGGGTACGCAGCAGGAAACGCAGGGTACCTCCTCCACTCTTCCGCATCTTTCAAATAGTAAGTTGTTCGTGGTATTGAATCTTGCAATATCTTCCGATTTTTTTTTCCCTTTAGGACCGGATGGCAGAGGTGTTAGAGATGGTTTCAGGGGATTGTGGCGAAGAGTAAAACTCTACGACAAACCGGACAAGGTATTTTGGACGTTTCTTGCATTGAACTGTTGTTGAGTTGAAATCAGGGCATTCCTTTTGACACCGATGATGCTATGTTTCATCCTCCGGCATCAGCAAGGCTGTCTCGATGTCGAAAGGCTAGTTGCCTGCGGATGCCATCCCTCCCACACCTCCCCTAGTCAGTCATTGAGAAGATGTCATTTCGGTATTCCTGACATTCCGTCTTAGAATCCTCTACGCAAACGGCGATCATACCACCGGAAGAAGATATGCATCGGCTGCTGGAAGACTGAAAAATTGGTCAAGGGAATGCTGCCCTGCTGGCCGAAGCTCTAATGGTATGCGAGCCTCAAGATTTGAAGAAAAGGGGCAGTGTTATACCAGTGCGTTTCGTCCTCCGCTTCTTGCCTGATTTCTGACGCATCCTCATCAGGAATTCTACGGAAAATCCCAATCCTCTCAAGAGCTTATCTTTGCTCAAATCAAAGGGCTTCTGCCGGCGCTAGGCTTTCGAAGGATCAAGAACGTCAAGCCATGAAGCGTACTTTCTCGACCAAGTCGAATAAGCCTCATCATAACGGCAATGATTTGCCGATTGAGCTGACAATGAAGAAGTTTCTTGCGGCGCTGCTTCAAGCGAATGCAGAGTTGGTAGAGGCTCTGAAGCAATACGAAGACCTCGAAAAGGTTGCTATGGAACGAAAGCCTGAAAGCTGTAGCCGTAAGGAGGCTCAAATGAATCGAAGGGTGAGCAGGGTCTCGTAGGTCTTTTACTGACAGCCCTGTGGAATTGGAGCAAGAAAATAGCGTCGACGAGTCTGTTGGCGGTTCGACGTCTCGGAGCCCCTTCTCATCACCACCATCTTCGGGTTCAACTCACCAATGGGTCCTTGCACAACCTCGACCTCATCTCACCCGCAGAGAATGGTTTTGAGCCAACCCATACGCTCGCTCCACCCCCGCTAGCGCCACATGGACCTCGATCGGCTGGTCAGTTCTCTGGTCAGTTCCGAACACCCTCTCCAGGGACACTCATTCTAGAGCCTTGCATAGCAACTAACGGATATGACCACCATCTGCATGAAGACGTGAATTCACTATATCGCCAGTGCCACTATTCACCAACAGGAAGATATCCTATCACCATCACTACCAATGGGAATCATCAGGTTCGCACGAAGCACATCGACATATGCTATCATTTTATCCGCTTCGTCATCGATAACGGTCTTCTCAAGCTTGCCTATTGCCCCATGGACGATATGACCGTCCATATCCTCACTCAAGGAAGCCCTTCTGAGCCCAAAGGCAAAACACGCTACAGCGGCACTGGACTTTACTTCAAATTGAGTGGAATAAGGTAAGGACATTTCAAAGGTGCAAGTATTCGTTAATTAAATATTGTAAATTTACAATACCGATTGTATGGGGGACCGTATGAAGCTTGAAAAAAGAACAAAACTTGAACCGGTCTTCAGTATCAATCCTCCCTTGTCGCCCAACAAGAGTAATGTCCGTCCTCTCGTGCGGCACCAGGAGTGGCAGATTGCCGAAGTTTCTTGGCTACATCGGAAGGGGTGGCATAGAGCGCCTTCCAACCATAGGATGCCTGCAAGAGCGCTTCCCAAACACCTTTTTCTTTAACGGGGTGCAAAACTTCTGGGGAGAGACCAGCACACCAGATCTCATAGATGATGGCCCGGTAACTTGCTGATGCATTCTTGCGGACAACTTTGAGCGAAGGCTTTTTTGCTGCCAAGGCAAAGACAATCTTTATGATGGGCACAGCCCTATCGTTGTCCTTCAGAATTTTGAGGTCGTAAGGATCCATGACGTCAAACAGTTTCTGCTGTGGTATGTCGCTGTACGCCGAGTCGTTTTTGACTTGAGTGAGAATTAGTCCTGCATTCTCTCTCTCCAATTTCGTACCCTCCTTACTGGTACCCGCCTTCTTCGTACCCTCCTTGCTGGTACCCGCCTTCCTCGTACCCTCCTTGCTGGTACCCACCTTCCTCGTACCCTCCTTCCCAGTACCCTTATCCAGGAAGACATTGATGATGTCAACACCCTTTTGGTTGTTAGCACAAAGAACTCCTGCCCCTCGACCTTTCAATAATAGGAGGGAGGTGAGGTCAATAGCCTTGTGTTCGTGAACCTTCACAAAGTGACTAAAATGAAGCTTTGCGTCAGGAAAATCGCTTGCAAGCTTGTGGAGTGCTTGAGTGGATTCTTGAGTGTGATTAAATAGTTGGGCACACAGGAAATCAGCCAGGCTGAAGAAACGGTCTTTTTTCTCTGGCCGGCCATAAACGTCGGGGGGGCCGACTGCTGCATCTCGTGCAAGAGTCAACAGCAAAAGAGTGAGAAACTCCCCACGATCTCCTTTCGAAATTGCAAAGCCTTCCATCACAGACTTCAGTGCCTGTGCTGCATTGAATGAATGACCTTGCGTCATGAGAAAGTATGCCGCCTCCGACAATATCGGTTCAGAGGACGATGCCGTCGTCATCGTATGGAATGCCCCATCAATTTTGAGGCACACTCGCATGTGCCCTTCCACCTGCAACATCTCTTTTGATTGGTGGAGGTAGTTCGTTGAGTTGAACTCAATCGGAAACCGTTGAGACAGGCACGCCAAACTCTGATCATCAGAGAATTCTTTGACAAATTCTTCTGCCATCAGTTTTGCAGCAGCAAAAACGAGGATTTCACGCCTGACATCCTCTGAACCCTCTCGCCATCGGGTCGCAAATCTATCATAGTTTCATAAGTAACAATTGTTCTAGAGATAAGAGGGATACATACAGGGGCCGACCCATGGAGCAGATATGTTCATCCTGGGTCAATTTCTTGAGATCCCAGTCACCATTCAAGCTGATTTTGTGAGCGAAGGGGTCAAATCCCAGGTCTGTGAGTGGCTGACCAGGAACCAAATCACTGTTGATGATTCGGTTTGAAGGATCCTCCTCAGCCGCTGATGTAAACTGATATATTTTCCCAGTTGTTGACAAAAACAATGAGAATATTGGAAGGTGGCGAAATGATCGGAGAAGCTGCCGCACTTGGTGAAAGACAGACCACTGTTCACCATCAGAACTCTTCTTCCGTTCTGCAATGTTGTGTGCTTCGTCAAATGCGAGAATTAGTACAGGAGCCTCCTTTTCCCGCTTTCCTTCTGGTAGCATGCCCAAAAAATCAGTGAGCAACCTTAGAGCTTGATTGGCAGGAGTAGAAGGTTGGGAGAGGGACGACGTCTCAGTCATCAGTGGGGGCTCTGCAGATGTTGTCTGGGGCTAGCCAAAGTTTGGTCAAGAAAAGTGATGCAGAGTTGTAACTCAGCTGCAACATACCTGTCGTGCCCTTTTTATACGTATATGAGATGCCTCGCGAACCACTTCATCGAAAAATTTGATGTGGTATTGGTTGTGCAATTTCATCGTCTGACCCTCAGACATGCACTTCCTAAACCCACTTGCGACCTGGCTGTAATCCAGGCCTTGACACTCCCGCTGAAGGGTTTGCAAGGTGTGGTTGAATAATGCTTCGAAAAAAGCATCAGCACAATCGAAAGCTTCGTTCTTGGATGCCACCGTCGTTAAATAATCTCTGACTTGGTCGTCTGCAGATGGACAACCTAAACAAAAAGAAAAGATGAATATGCAATACCCCCAAACAAGGACCAAACGTACCAGTTGTTTTCGTTCCACGAAGATTCATGGTAATCACAACGGATGTTTTTGCCAGCTCGTCTACTGTTCGTGATTTCCCCATGCCAGAGGACTGGACGATGGCGGAATAGTTCGCGTACACTCTGAGATCGCTTCGTCGGTTATAATTGGATTTGATATGATCCCAGAGACCGATTGCAGCACTGCCCCGGAACTTGGTCTCCCAAGACCTCTGCGTCGCTGTAGGCCAAGTTAAGTATGTGATATGCTGAACCTCAAAGAACATACCCCATTCTTGTTCTTCCCGGTTACCACGAGGACGAGCAACATCCGTCACAGCCTCATGAATCGCCGACTGTAGTAGTGCTTTCATATGCAGCAAAGTGAATGATTAAAGTGTGATATTTTGTAAACAGCACTTACGAGAAGTGATGAGAGGTTGGAGACTGCATGCCTTCCAGGCTGACCGTAGGCAGGTGACCAGCTCAGGATGTGCAGAGACCACATTCTCAAGTTCTTTGCTGTCCCGGAATTTTCGGCTGAAACCTTCACTTCTTTCATCCATGATCGTTTTGAGAATGAATGTCGCATCCTTGTTGTTAAGTTCCCCTATTATTTTAGGCCGGTTGAATAGGGATTGCAGTGACTGAAAATATAAGCCTTCGTCCGAGTCATCGCGCCTGGCAGCGTTACCAGAGGACAGAAGCTGTTTCTTGGGGTGTGGACCATGAGCTTCTGACTCTGAGAGTCGCTTCGACATAGTTCAAGGTCAAGTGCGCTTGTGTTGACTGTGGGTGAGTGAGACTTGTGATCTTCTCTCCTATCCTCGGTGTTTGACCTTGTCCGGTTGGCCTCAGGTTGCCGAGGTTGTGAATATGTGTGCAAATGCTTTTGGGCAGAAGCTATCAGTATCATCCGAGAGAAATTTATATAGCAATATACAAATTTCGTGTGTTTTGATAGACTAGAGGGTGACGGACGAATTCGAACCTGCAGTGCATTGTCCGTCTTGAACTCCATGTTGTTGGTGGCCCCCTCATCGGCGTCCCTAACATCATCATTTCCACCAGCACCTCCATCCAACTGTTCTCTAAACAACTCGAAGTATACGTTGATAAGCTTGAGGGCGACTTGACGACATCCCGGAGGCAGGAAGATCTGGTTGAACGTGATCGTAGCGTAGTGTCGTGCGTGGGCATTCCCTCCCCCTAGCTTCTTGTCGGCACCAGAGCTGGCGGGATTTAGCTTCGTAAATTCCGAATCGTTGAATCAAATGTGTTTGTTTGCTGGCGTTGAAGACGGGACAGCTGCGGGAGGGTCGCAGAGCGAGGGCCGTAGTTTCCTGCACGATGATGGATGGATTTCATGGCCGAGTGCGTTTGCAAGACTTGAAGGTGGTGGGAGGTGCATTTACAAAGAGGCTTGTCAGTATCTCCCTGGAGAAATTCGGTCAGTGGTAAAGGGTGTATGCTTGAGATAAAGTACCAGACTGGATCATCTTCGACACGAAGCTCGCTTCTTAGGCGGAAGAGTTTGACAAGAGGACGTTTGGAGGGTACGGACGTCTGCTCCATGCAGAGACTCAGCTTTGGTCAAAGACGTCAACTGGGCCGACGTTGTGGTCGAAGTGATGGGAAAAGGACTTAGTGCATGCGCCGAGAGGTACCGTTGTGAGCTGGGGGAAAAAACAAAAGGGGGTTGTGGGTGTTCGTGTAGCTGGCCTTGCTGATGTTCATGGTGCGGGTGCTCGTGCAACTGAACTTGCGTGCGAAGCTGCACCTGCGGGAGCTCACGGAGCGGCTCATCCATTTGTGCCTCCGGCTGCTGTATCTGCTGCTGCTGGTATTGTTGCCCCTGCTGCTGCTGCTTGATACGCCCGTTGATAACCCTCCATTTCCCGCTGCTGCTGGCCCATCGATTGTCGCTCCCCCATCTGCACCGATTGCCCCATCTGTTGATCGCCGACGTAAACAACCCCTCCCCATGCAGATGCTGCTGATAATTCTCAACAGCGTGATACCCGCCATAAAACAAAAGGGGCATGTCCAGGCCTTGCATAGGAGATGGGACCCGCCATGGGTGGCTGAATCTGCACAGGCAGTTGGAGAGGCGACGGTACCCTCTGCACGGACGCGGACGACTGTACCCTATGAATAGGAACAGGCGACGGAACCCTCTGCACAGGTGACTGAACCCTCTGCACAGGCGACTGAACCCTCGCAAATCAATTGCGTCCAACGGCGGCGAAAAGCTCGCCAGGGGGTGTACGGTTCGGCGATCCAGCTGCCAGATTCGACGAAGAGGTCGTAGACCCTCTTGCTGGCCCGCGGGCGAGCCAAGCAGAGGAGGACCGGGCCAACGCGGACACTAATGACCGCGTAACGAGGCCGGGGCGAATAAATACTGGTGTTTGCATGGTTATGCTTGTTCATGTTAAGGTAGTGGGTGAGAGTGGGGGATTGGACGTGCGTTGGGGGTTGTTGAATGAATGGATTGGGAGAAGATGGGGTGTGGGTTGGTAATGATGCTGAAGGGTTTCCAGAAGTACTTTGAGGGGTGGAGGTAATGGTAGAGGTAGAGTTAGAGGTACTGGCAGCAGGAGGCGAGGATGAAGATGATGAAGGGTCGCTAGGCAGCGCCATAGCCGCTGCCGACTTTCTTCTCGTGGCGCAGCTGAGGTAGACACTGGCGAGCGCCTTTGGGGCATGTCGACCCGTCGTCCCCGCTCCCTCCTCTTGTCCTTTCGACCTCACCTTCACCTCATTTCCACGGAGTCGGTCCCTGTTTGCCTTACTACCCTCCGCCTCTTTTCTTTCGCATCCAAGCTGTGCTCTCCACCACACTCCTCCCTTTATTGCTCATCGACATCCCTAGCTTTAACTCATCCGCTTTTCACGATCGATCATTAATATTATAGTCACATGATAGGTACGAGTTCATGCCATGCCCTTTGCAGCCAATCGCATACCCTCCTGAATGGCAACAGCCTACGGAGAACATAAACCAAAATTCTAAGAAATAGTGATACACTTACCTCCTCCACCCACGGCAGTTGGAAGAACTCGCTCCTCTTGAGTTCTTCCTGCCTGACCGTCAGTCCCTCTGTTGGCCCACTGCCAATTATGTTCTCTAAATCTCGCGACTGAGATTCCAGCCACGTCTGAATGAACAGCGCTGGGTCCTGCGCGAAAGATTGAAGGAATGTCTGCTTGACGTGTGAATTATGCAACGACTGAGCTAGCATGGCGCACTTCAAACATGCATCAGATCAGACCCGACTTGGATGGGATAACAAGTCCATACCTCCTCATCCAATTTCGACAGAGCCTGTGAGCTCTCCTTATTCGATTGCACCATAACAGCCATTCGGCTCCTCAACGCCGTGTCCTCCATCTTCACTTCAACGTCGTACGCTGACGGCCTGTCTGGGGGCGGCAATGACGGATTTACCATATAATGCAGGATGATGGGGTCAGGAGCAACTAGGTATCGGTTGACGAGGTCTGGGATCTTTTGAAAAGGTATGGTATCCGTGCCGAATATCTTCACATGTCATCCTCATCGGTGAGTGGACGGGTACAAGTAGCAGGACAAACGCACCTGTCGAAGCTTGTCGTCCGCTCGAACCAGTCTCCTATCCACTTTATCTTGTAAACCTTGAAGCTTGATATAATTCCAGAATGTCTGAATAACACCTATCCTGCTATCTTCCTTAATCCCCAGAATGTTACCTATGCGAACTTAATTACTATGAAACATCACAGTGATCAAGAAACTCACCCAACTCTGGCACCACCTTGTACTGTTCTGGGAAATGCTCCAAATACATTACTACGCGAATCTTGGTTGGCTGGTCCCCCGTCCGTCTTATTGTGAAGCCGTCCATGGCAGGATTGTGCGCTCCAGGAGCTCTGGGCCACTATCATCGAAAGGTCTGAACTGCGAGGGGCATACAAAATAAAAATAAAAATATGCACCTCAACAATGTTACCATCTGGGTATAGCGTTGGATCCCGATCAAGCTCGACGACCATGCGTTTTATAAGGGTAGAGAATTTGCGCTGAGGAAAACGGTCCCGGTGTCTTTGATTTGGAACCTTTAAATTATTGATTAGTGAGTTTCAAAGTGTGCGCAATTCAAATAGCAGGACGCGTTTTTCATAAAAAGGAACGTCCATAACATTATCATTCCGAGGCGAAACTCACCTCTAACACCCTTCCTTCAATTTTGAACGCCCAGGCTGGGATCCCTTCCCCCGTTTCAAAGTTTGCCAGTGGGGTCTCGTCCGCTCCCCCACCTCCAGTCTGCCACAGCTGCCCAGAAACCGTATGGCTGAGGAAGAGTCTCAACGTCCGCGTCGTCTACAGCAAATAACAAAATCAATTGCGCATACGTGCATCGTAGAAAAAGAATACATACGGTAGGGTTCCTTGCGAGCGCGTCCTGGACTTCAACCTTCTTCCTCATCATCGTCCAGTCTAGCTTCCGCTCCGTTTCCAGCAAATCCTGGTACATACGCGAATCCTCGGCGAAGTCAGGGTTTTGTAGTATGACATTGGGGATAGCTTTATCTGTAAGCTTTCGTTTTCTATAATAAATGGTTTCAGTTTCGTAGCTGCACAAGATATGTAAGGAAACGGGTACTTTGCAGCTTTTGGGTCCATTGGAGTCGGGATTGTGAGTTGGAATTGTCACGCGGTCACGCTGCTCAATGTTCAACGAATTTTCAATATTATTCTTCAAGAATTATTTATCCCCTCTACTAAATTCAACGCGAGCTCACTGGGGACGGTGAAGAAGGAACTGGGTAGTTGGACACCGAAGATTGTTCAAGAAGGCCAGCACGCTTTTGTAGTTGAATGAAAAACGGGGGGAATAGGCCTGTGTAATTCAGCTTGCGCACCTCAACCCCTCCCCGGACACGTCACATGACCTAACACGTGTAAGATACGGTCACATGTACACATTGATTTTAACTTCTAAGTGCACAAAACAGGCCGCGTACAGTTCATAATGGTATTTATCAATGAAAAGAGATATTCTACACCTTCTGGGAAGCACACAGCTCAAATGAATCTTTCCACCTCGGTCAACATATAAAACCTGTGACAAATCAATGACAAATGCCGCAATGGTAAGCTTTGTAAACAGAGGAACTGGGAAAGAGAAAAAGAGGGGGTTCACATCGGCAGGTCCACTTTTGGCTTGCAAAAAAGTGTCTCAGCCTTCAAATTAGATTCAATTCAAGGCAGGAAGCGTCGCCCACAAGCTCAACGATATTTTATTATGCACATGCACAAACAAATCAAACGCACTGCGTAGTACTAGTACGATCGCTTGTGCATAACCCTCCCCAACTTGCTCTACTCATGTACACACACTAATTCTTCTTACCAAGGTGTATAGGCTTCGTCAAAATGTCGTTTAAGTGTTAAATTCATCTTTAGATAAGATGTTGATATGTCACGTGACGTGTCCGGGGCGGGGTTGAGGTGCGCAAGCTGTGTAATTCTGCAAATGAATTGGAATCGACAATTAATGTTCCAGTTCCATATCATTATCTTCCTCAGTTTTCTTCCTTCGTTACCATCATGTCGGCGGAGAAAGCCCTAAAGGCAAAGGATAAAGGCAACAAGTGCTTCAAGGATGGTCAACTCGAAGAGTAGGTCGCCTGATCTTTGACTCCTGTAACTTTTTTTTTACGCGATGCCAGATCGGTGAAGCATTATGCAGAGGTATGTTGTCCAACTCTATTCGAAAATTCGCGTCTCCTACTATGGGCTACTAGGCGGAAAAACTAGATCCCTCCAACCCTCTATATCCTTCCAACCTCAGCGCTGCCCTATATGAATTAGGGGATTACCGCTCCACTTTGGACGCGATCCTGCGTTCAGCTGCCCTAAGCCCGGACCCTGCATTATCTATCAAACTCTCGACGCGTCTTGCAAAGACCCTGAGCCATGGCGTACGCGATGGCACCATCAGCCCATCGTTGGCACGAGAAATGCAGTCCAATACGAGTAACTTGGAGGAGGTGTCCTTGACCGACTCCTTTCCCCTGGACAATGCCCAAGCTTGGCAGGTCTGGAAAAGCATTCGCGCAACGCTTGACGATAGCGACAGGCTGTCCCATGAGGCAAAGTTGAGGCTGTCTCGGCTGCCTATTTACAAAGGGACACCGTAAGTGCCGCTATATCTCGACTTCGACCGCCAATCTGAAAAGCGGTTTCAAGTGATCCAAGGGTAACTTACTTCGTGGTAAGATAATTTTAATCTAGGTTTCAAGATATCTTTGACGACAGACGACAGTTTGGCACTGACGAGGTCGTCTCGCTCGTCGACGACTGGGGCCCGGTCAAACGTGACCCCATCAAGTTGCGTTCAATGTCAACAGGTCAATTATCCCAACTCGCCTTCCTAATCGCGGGTGTTGGCGATGGTACGTCGTTACTTTGCACCATCCAATGGTTGACCTGATGGGTGTGTAGGCCGCCACGCATTCGGTTCCATCATAGGATTGAGTAAAGCTCACGCAAAAATGGACGCTGTGCGGAAAAAGGAGATGAGAGCTCATATAACCCTCCTTGACGTTCATTTCGCCACCATCGCTAGAGATCTCATTTTTTTTATGCTCATCGACAATTTGGTTGAAGGCGAGATGGTCCAAGTCACTCGTCTTGAAATACGGGCGACCCTCATGTATGTTTCTATCGGCTGGGCCATGCCGGATTACTGTTATACAAGGTACCACAATCCACCTTCGTTGTCTCCTTCTTTGACTGGGCACCGCTAGGTATATGGACACTGTGAAAGATCTCAAGGTTCGCCTCCTCCAAACCCCGCCACGGTTGCCATCCTGGATGCATGTCGACATCAGTTCCATCTCACCCATCCTTCGAGCTTTGGATCACTGGATCTTTGTTAAATTTACCACAACCAGATTCATCTCCGACCTGAATCATGAGACCAGCTCCGAGAAGCTCCAGAAGGTGATGCCTGGGATGTATATGGAGGAGCATGCCAATGCTGCGCGAGCCCTTGATAAGCTCGGTGACAGGGAATTGCGCTCGCTAGTGGGAAACAACGTTCCAGGGGCGAGCACTGCTAAGATTCGGGAGGTGGTGAAAACCAATAAGAAAACGTTAGCGGCAAAGATGGTTAGTCGCAAGTTTGACAACAACGCAGAATGGGGTTTGGAGGAAGAATCCTCGTGGTTCAAGACGACGAAGGTTTACGTACCTCCTACGGGGCTTATTGATAGACATCCTGGCTTTGAAAAGCTGAACGACGAGTGGGCCACAGAGGACCAAGCGAGAGAGGTAGGGTTTGTTGGAACCGGCGGTGTCAAGTTTTAATTCATCTTCACCAACAGGTAGCAAAGATTGTTCTCCAATCATGGAAGCCAAATACGACAATTCTGGTACGTCTCATGTCCTTCTCTGTCTATGGATATTTTTATCCTTACATTCATGAAGGATGGAACACAAGATGGAAACATGTTCATGGAGATAGACGCGTTCCTCGTAGTGCAGCAGATAGCCAGGTTCAACAAGGATCACGGCGTTGTTATCAAAGACACTGCTTCCAAGAAACACTGTCCAGCATTTGCACATATCTCTTCTTTCTTCGACGCGGTGGTGGACGCCATCAAAGTGTTGAAGGAATCAATCCAGGTGGAATTCATTGTTGGAGAGATTAATCAGGAGCTTTCCAAGATTCGACTTGGGACCGACACACGACCTTCGCACTTCACAAAACAGTTCACCCGAATCTGGTTGAGCAACATTCCGTGAGTCGGGCTTCTGTTTCTGTCCGTTTTCCCATGTCCCATTCCTTGCAGCGACTACACACATGGCACCTTGAATACTGCCATCTATGTCCTTCCTGCCCTTCAGCAAAATATGGATGCAGCAGCTACCTCCAACTGTCTTTTCAACTCCCCAATATGGAAGGACGACGACGAATTCTGCTACAAGTATGTTTTCTTGACTAGTTTATGACTTTTGCGTCTTACGATTTTTAAGCTATACATTACTTTTGCCCAAAGATCTTGAACGATATCTTGGAATTCACACTATCAATGCAAAAGCCGTGCATGATATCCTCACGCTCTCTCCAGCGACGCTTCCCAGTCCTTTGTCTTCTCTAGCGAACCGAGACAGTCTTCATAGTTGGCTATCGAGGATTCTACTCTCCATTATCTCCCCAGGCGAGTCAAGGCCGCGTCCCAAATTGATAAAGTTGCCCAACAACCTCGTCGCTTTTGTCAACCTTCTTGTTCAACTTAGAAACATCGGCTACCCTGCACATTGGTTGTCGGATTTTGTCAACAGCATACTAAATAATACACTCAACGCTGATATCGCAACGTACAAAGGCTTCCTCCCTCGGCCGATATCTGATATACGCGCCAAAGTTCCCCTACATCGCTTGCGTCTAGACCCATGGTTTGCTGAGCTCGAAGCCATCCTGGCTCTCTCACACCAAGGGCTACCGTTTGCAGTGCAAATCCCTCCCAACCTTGCCTCGACGCCTGATGCTATTGGCTTGTATGAAGCAAAAGTCGTACCCAATGTACAGCTGTTCCATCTTCCTGGCAACGACGCCGTCACGGCTCTCTTGTTCTATAGATCCATAGAGGTGCTCCGAGAACATACCCCAGAAAATTTTCTTCGCAAATTACCATCCATCATCGATGGTGGCGCGCAAGGCCCGTTGAAAGGATCATTCTATGTTATGACATCGCAGGATCATGTCGACTTTACGAAGCAAGAAGTCAGGTGGTGGATGAGCAAGGCTGTGATGAAGACAATGAGGCAAGAGAGGTGGTTTATGATCGCGTGGCGTATGGATGGGTGGCTGCAAAGTAAGCACTCGTTTCTTACGATACAGGCCGGGGCTAATTATCCGGCTTCATAGCGACTGATCCGTGCCCGGTGAGCGTGTGGAAGGATGTTTCAACCCCAAATTGAGCCTCAACCTCGGGTTCGATTTTAGAGGATGCCCTCAATGCTCCTGATTTGGGGTTATACCCTCGAATGTATCTTACAGTAAATCGATGGGCAACCGGGCCACAACTAGCGTTTTGTCCACCCTAATTACAACCGAGCACTGAAAATGAAAATTCCTTTTTTTGACTCGAACTTTGATGTTCCAACACGGACGATATGTAGCATGTTCTTCACGTTGCATGCATATTGTTGAAAAATTCCAGCGACCCCTCCAACGCGTCGCGCCGCGGCAAAGGCATAGCCATCATCAACACACATTCACAACGAGGCTTGACATATATACATCCCCTGGCGACTAAAGGGCACGACCTAAGCATCTCACCACCCACTTACTTTCCTTCGCTCGCTCACATTTTCATTTTCACAATGCTCGACGCATTCAAGATAAAGCCATTCGATTTGACTCCCATCTTCGCAGAGTGGACAAACGGTCCAATATTCAGCGGAAACCCAAAGAAAGACCTGCCCGTCGACGAGTGGTTGGACCAAATAAAGGCGGGGTGCATCGAGCGAGGGGTACCGGAGGAATACTGGTACAAAGTCGCGCAGCATTTCATGGGTCCAAAAGCGAAAGCCAGGTGGGTCACATTATGTTCCTTGTTCACTTTTGAACTTGCTGATGTGTGGAGGGCGGATAGGCTCCATGAGCTGAAACAGATTATCGTTAAAGTGCATGGGGGGAAATATCGCTGGACATGGAAGAAGTTCAAGGTTGCAATGGAGAATATGGGTTGTGAGTGGTTTTGGATCCTTTACCGTCGTCATTAGAGAGCTCAACGAACCTACCAACCAGGGGGAATTGACAAGGACGCAACGGAGACCATAAAAGTCCAGGGAAAGTCCTCTGGACTTTGGTTCATGAGGAAGAAGGACAAGGAAGACGACAAGACCGCTCCCGCCACCGTTGATGAGTCTCCAGAACGAACACCGCCCACACGATCCAACTCTATGTTTTTTTTCAACAAGAAGCCGGTCGAAGAACCGTGTGGGAGCGAGCAATTCGAGGTGGTTTCCCGCCCTTCAATGCGTGACAGAGCCGCAACAGTAGACGTGTCATCGTCGACATCCTTCTGGCCCGCTCGCCGCCCATCAGTTTCCGGATCAAAGAACGAAACGCCTGAAAGACCTGGACACCAGAAGTCCAAATCCACATCCGCGGTTGTGACAACCACCTCTCATAGCAACATCTCAAGGCCAACCACGCCTCAAAGGTCACAGACAACAGACGAAGTCGGTGAGTCCCCATTCCTGCCATCAAACGATCGTCTTCTGATCGGCCTTCTACAGCCGTCACAACAATCGCCAACGCGCCAGTGTGGCTGTTGAACGCCTGCACAGCGCTGGACTACATCACCAGCGAACATCCCAAAGCAATGAGCGTCTTGAGCGCTATCCTTATCACCGCCGGATCTCTCCCCGCCATTCCCGCCATCAGCGCTGGCGCAGGTGGTGCGGTGTTGGCGTCGGGAGCGGCTCACGCCATTGGTGCCATCGCGGTTGGCCTTGGTCAAGTCCTAGGCGCGTCCATCAAGAATTCACAAGCACAGACGCAGGCCCCAGCAGGTCATTGACGATAGACGACAAGGACAATTATTTATTTGTAGGATAGTTTTTCTTGGCTTGGACTTTCCAAGCGTTGTTTCGATCGTTGTTGGCCTCGTATATAGGTCACGTTTGGGACGTGTGATTTTCCAGGTAACTTATTGCCTTTTTTTGTGTAGGAGTAATCCCGTGTACCCAGCGCCCGTTTACTTCGTCAATAGCATCTTCTTTCGTGGGCTCTCCGTCGATCGCCAGACCGCCTAGAATGTCCGCAGCGCGTAATGGGATCTTGAGGTCCTTACAGAGCTTCAAAAACTCTCGGGGCAGAGGGGCGCGTACAGCGAGACGAAATTGCTTGTGTGGTCCAGAAGACTTATATTTCTGGAACTTTAATCCAGTAAAGTAACAATAGGAAAGAGATTTGAACAAACCAAGAAAGATATTTCCGAGGCATGCAGAAAGATGCGGTCTTCAGGTATCTTAACTACATTGGTGATTGCAGGCGACAAAGGCTTCTTGGAATATTGTGCGTCACCAAGAATTGGGGCTGAAAAAAGCTGAGGGGCGTAGTTTGAAGAAAATTCGAATCTGAACGAACCGTGCAAACATTTCGCCAAGTGGACACGAAGTTGATGTTTGTAACCAGTCAGAAGGTTGAGTTCAAGTAGTGAAACCGGCGCGATTGGCTTCATAGGAAACAAGTCAGCGGAAAATGATGCGAAGACAAGACGACTTGCAGATGAGGCTAAGAGCTTCCAGTCTGTTGCACAAGGTTGGCCCTGGGGACTTAGGTCGACTTCTGGATATCCATCAACTTTACTGAGAGAGGTCCGAATTTCGCCAGATTTCTCTGGAAATGATTTTTCTCCCCCTCGAACTAGAGCCAGGTATGTTTTCTGAACTGTTCTCTTCTGGAATTGCTGAGAGAGTTGACGGGCAGAGGATTCCGTAAGAGCGAGAAGAAAAGCTCCGGTTGTGCCCTAACTTGTTGCAATAACGAATAATGATACGAATACAAGCACACAAACCTTATCGAGTCGATGAACTGGATATGGAAAAGTCTCCAGCGACAAATGAGCCTTCAAGTCTTTACACGCGTCAAATTTCAAGTCAATAATAATAGAAATTCAAGACTGACCTTGCATCATAACATTGAAGTGATTTACCCGACCCTAATGATTGAATGTCAGAATGCATGATGGAAGGGAGTTGTAGGGCGTACAGCGGGCAGTTGGCGATGTATCAACTGACAGACGAGGCCATGAGGTTTTGTGACAACAGCAACGGCGGGGTCGACGTATAATAGTGACTTGACCCATCTTGCAGCATTTCTCGAAAACAATACGCGTCGTAATGGTGGATTGCGGACCCCAGTAGATCGCAGTAGACTCATGAGAGTTGCACACGTGAGGCGGTGTCGCGCAGCTGCGTGATTCGAGTCACGTCTACACTTGTAAATACCATTTGAAATTTGCAGTCCGAACAATGTCTTTTTGCAATTGCCATGTCATATTCTGGTCCTACGGTTCGCTGCGGTACCGCGCACCTGCGCTTTTGCCCTTTCTACGCAGTCATCTTCCCAAGACTTTCATGACTCAGAAAATCATATAAGAGCATGGAATACTTGCGACCAAAAAACATTGTATCAACCAGAAGAACTTTCTTCGAAACAACGCAATCTGCCTCATACCATTCTCGCCATGAACTCGTCTACTACTTCTTTGCTTTCGCATCATAACACCCCCTCTAATGGGAGGAACTACGACGCTGCCCTCAGCAGTCTGATGTCGTCTTACGGCTTTGCCAGTGGTGTCCCCGCAATGCCACAGAAATCGCACAAAACATCGAAAGCTCCCCAACTACACCCCTCTCACCCACCATCCCTCGACTCTTGTGCCAAGAATTACGAAGCTGCGTTCGGCGGTTTGTCTTCGTCCTTCGGTTTCGGTGGTGGTGTACCGGTGCTACCCCGTAAATCTTGAAAGAGATACCCATACAAGTATGTTTCTGTGCCATCATATAATACTCCATTCTGATTTCATCCAGACTTGACATGACCTCTTGTAGAGAGTCGCGTCAAAGGGGACAGATGGAGCTACACTTGACAAGATGGCTTTAGGATATAATTCCTGGCCAACGCACATTGCAGCCACGCCAGGCCTGGTCGACTCGTACCTGCATATTAATGTTGGGAGTTTGTTGAAGAAGAAATTAGCATACAAACACGTTATTTCTTACAATCAATTCTCAACTTTCTACTCAATCGCTACTTCTAATCTCGCAATGCTTGTTTCGCCCAAGACATATTTTATCAGCCTTGCTTCCATTTCTAGTCGAAATGCAAAACGGAAGCAGGAAGCGGTCCATCAGAACCAGTACTAGCTTCGTACCCCCGAGGCAGGGAGTGAATTCATCTCAACTGAGGTCAATCCCAATCAGTCTCTAATGAACCATGTCCCAAATCTTTCAGCGTTTTGGACAAGGTGGAGGTATGACTGATCTACATCCAAATTTAAAGGAATTGCGTTGTTATAATTTTCAAATGCCTTCCGGCTGCTTGAGACCACTCAAGCTCTTCGTTGTCCTTGAAAAGACTCTGTTAGTAAAAATACCGCGACCCGCAATGAAAAAACACTCACTCCACCGGCAACCCAAAGACATCAATACTGTCGATCCTCGTCTCGTCTTGCCCTCCATGATTCGCAGAGACAAAAATCTGAATTCCAATCAATAAACCTTCAGCTTCAGCCAGCGGGGTACAACCAAAAAGTGACAAACGTACATGCAAACTATTCACCGCTTGAAAACGAACATATCTCACATTGATCGGCGTCCCCTGCTGCACGTCCTGCTTCGATATGTCCAAAACCTGCGCTACTTCAGGTTCATCGGCGTCCTCTACGTCGTCGAACCCCAGAGACGGCCTGTTAACGAGGAGCTTGATCGTTTTGGGCGCGTTGTCAATGGACGAAGATTGGATCGCGATGCTGCGAACGCGAACGGATTGGTTGAACTGTGCAAGCGCGATTAGATTGAGTATATATACAATCTGAGGCCTGACGACTCACGGGAATAGTCAAGAGTAACTGCTCATCCGCATCGCTCAATAGATAGTTACCTGATGTGTTCTTCGCCTTGCCTGAAACAATATACTGGAAAGTATGGTTTGGTGATTCGTTCAAACAAGTGAGTTGCGACAGATCAAGGTATTCGAGCAGGGATTTCTAGCATGGAGCAAAGCGCGGGGTCAGCCCAGACGTTCTTTGGGAGGACCTTTAAAACCATTCACAATCGTTCCGGCGTCGTTGTTCGGTCCACTTGCTTCGAGGTGTGATGTTGACATGATCGTTCTCTACACAAATTATATGCACTGCAAGGACGTCACAGCCGATCACACAATAATTCCATCTTTCAACAAATCCATTGCAATGCTCTGGGGCGTGCTATAGCTAGTGTGAAAAGGAACTACATCGCCAAAAGACTATAATACAGGTGCCCAAAAAAGTGAAAGAAATAACTGATCTCGTCAGCCAAGTCTCAAATGTATAATGATATGCCGCCCAGCGATGTGGTCAATTATCGACCAAAATCGTGAAATAAGTGAGTGAGAGCATTAGACGGAGATCGCTGGGATCTACGTCTTTACAGGGAGCTAATAAGCCATTCGCTTTTTCCCGCTTTTCGCGCTAGCGCCTTTGGCTGGGGTTGTAGCAGATGCCGAGGTCGAGCTAGCTGCTGTTGTCGCTGAGCTTGAAGCAGCTTCCGACGCCGAGGTCGAACTAGCTGCTTTTGATGATGAGCCTTTCGCGCTAGCGTCTGTGGCTGGGGTTGTAGCAGCAGCTTCCGACGCCGAGGTCGAGCTAGCTGTTGTTGCCGCTGAGCTTGAAGCAGCATTTGACGCCGAGGTCGAGTTAGGTGCTGTTGTCACCGAGCTTGAAGCAGCAGAGCTAGACAGCGCGGGAGGAACATCAGGAGTGTTGGTGTCACTAGCGAGTTGACGGCCATCAGCTGTGATAGTGAACTAAACAGAGGAGCGGGGTTAATAGCAGCAAGAAGATTTGCAGGGAGAACGTACATAGATCGAATCATCGAGAGAACCATGCTGAGCGACGGGGGCGATGACAGGCTGATGGTTAGAAGCTGTGTTGATAGAAGAGAGCTTATAAAAGCCTGCAGGAAGACCGTTGGTGACATCAGCCGTGAGTTTACCGCCCACAGCGGCAGCATTCAAGCCCTTGAAGAAAGCGAACTTCTTGGGATCGGTGGGAGTGGTTTGATCGAGCGAAGTGAGCTGCTCGATAACGACGTGCGAGTGACCTTGGATTTGACCTTGTCCGTTAAGCTGCTGGGGCGCGGCAAAGTAGTTCGCTTGCGCGTTGACAAAGAAACCGGTTTGCATGTTCTTGATCTGCATCTCGACCGTGAATGCCGTATTGGCTTTCAGAGTCCCAAAGTTCTGAGGGAAAGAGAACTTGGATGAGGGCATGTTGTCGACGGAGGGAATGGCACCGATGGGAGCAGGGTTGCAGGAGCCAGTTGTGATTTGCTTGCCATTGGTGATGGGCAAGTTGGGGACGGTCAGACAAAAGTTGATAAAGTTGTTGCTGGATGTCAAGGACCTCACTTGGCCGGCAGCAGGAACATCTTGGCCGTCATTCTCAAATCCTTTGGCCAGGACTCGAGGGTCGATGGCTATAAACAAATGAGGCGATCAGATCTACTTTATCGTCAGAAGACTACTTGACGTACTCAAGGATGTTTGAGGGTTGCCACCTCCACCTGGTGCCGCACTAGCTGTGGCCGCGGCTGAAGAGCTTTGGGCGGTGGTTGTATTCCCTTTGGCAGTGGTTGTATTCCCTTTCGCGGTGGTTGTATTCCCTTTTGCTGTGGTCGTGGCTTTAGCGGTAGTCGTAGCTTTAGTGGTAGTTGAAGCATTCCCTTTGGCAGTGGTTGTATTCCCTTTGGCAGTGGTTGTATTCCCTTTGGCAGTGGTTGTACTCCCTTTGGCAGTGGTTGTGGCTTTAGCGGTGGTTGCAGCTTTAGCGGTAGTTATAGCTTTACCGGTAGTTGCAGCTTTAGCGGTGGTTGTAGCTTTGGCGGAAGTTGTAGATTTAGCAGAAGTTGTAGCTCCTTTATCAGCAGTGGTAGTCTTCACTACAGCCGCGGAAGAGGACGCTTCAGGTCACACGATTAGATTGCGACAGAAAATTTGCTAGAGCTAGCTCCTCACCTTGGTTTCCCTTTCCGCCGCCATTGTTAACTACAGTGGGTGCGGTTGCACCAGCGGTAACTGTGACAGTTTGAACGACTGTGCTCGCAGACTAGGGTTTGGTTATAAGCAAAGATTCTTGTAGTATCAGGGCTGGGTGGATGCTCACCGGACATTGCTGATTGTGTCCAACTATATGGTGTGGCGCACCATGGGCGACAAAAGACAAGGAAAGAGACAAGAGGGCGACGTAAAAGCTTCTTGAGAACATGGTATAAAACCCGAGAATATGATACAGATGAAATGAATGGGGTGCGTTGAGGGCTTGAGACTGTCAAAGTGCTCCAAAGAGAAAAGGACACCAGTGTCTGTCGGCGATCGTAGAGTTGGAAGCACGCACTAGGCGGCCTGAGCAGAAGCAAAGCAAGGCGGAAAGAGAAAAATGAGAGAGTGGAAAGTAGGAACAATACAGTTGGTTGCCTTATCTTATAAGCAACTGACCACAACGACATCACGCTCCGTTGCATGGCAACTCGCGAGCCACTTTGGCGGCCGCTCTCTCTCAGATCTACATAATAATTCGAAGGGTCGAAAGAGATTTTCTTTCCATTTGGCGCAGTTGACTGGTCACCAACCTCAAACGTCAATTTTCCAGGGTACCAGATAATGCGATTCTCAAGCGCTGAGCAAATTTAACCTGTCTTCTTGTTTTTCTAACCATTCTCTCAAGTCTGAAGGAAAGCGCCCTTATAATTATTCGAGACAGGCACCAGGAACATTCGAGCTTGCTTCGACCTCACGGTTGCCGACCTCTTGGGCAACAGTGAAATCAGAATTCATTGTTCCTTTCAGAGCACTCGAAATTTTATCATGTCTTCCCCGGCGCCGAAAGACCAAAAGATCGCAAAGACATTGTATGCCCGAACCTATTCATCCTGGCCACCCACCGTAACGACGACTCGCATCCATGCGGCAGAGAAAAAACATCAATGTCGGCGCCGCTGACCTCATCATGGTATGTATCTGATGCTGATCCCAGAACGTCGGCTGATCTCGACTGATGCAACCAGGATGCCCACCGTGACGCGTTGCGGACGCGTTCATGAGGGTACTCGTCGGTTGCCGTTACAAAATGGCCAATTTTGTCAAATTGTTTGCTAGAAGCACATGCACACCCAGGGTGAAAGAAATTTCAGCGCGACTTGCCCTGGCTAAAAATATCTGTACGGATTTTCAGAGTACCCTGATCAGCGTCTTGAATTTATACAACGACGTAGCGTGTGTTGTTGCAAAAGCTACCAGCGTGTAATTTGAGGAAGCCGGCGCTCAATTGGCAACAGTGGATGTTGCAGGAGTTGAGATTTCCTCTCACTCATCTTCGTCGTCGTTCGGAACAGGACCGCCCTCGGCTGCTTTCCGTCTCTCATCCCTCCTAAATCCCTTGCCGGTCCTCCATCGCTCGTTCATAACCTCAACCGTATCCAATCTATTCCTCTTCAACAAGGGTGTATAATTATTGCTCCGCTTGAACGTCCCACCACCAAGCGGAATATTCATCGCTTCGCGTGGAAGGAGATTGACATCAGATACAGGAGATACAGATGGTGGTGGTGGGTGGTGTATCGACGCCGCAGCGAGGAAGTGCTGGTTCAATGTGGTGTATATCTGTGATCTGGAGTGAATGGACTGCATCTGGTGATATAGAGTGCCGCCTTGAGCTGGACCATTATCGTCCAGTTTTCCTGTTGTTCTCCAGCTCACTTCCGTTTCGGGGTATCCACATTCCCATAGCATCAGTGGGAGGGCATCTGCCATTTGGTATTCGGGTTTGCGGTCAACCACTTCGTAAGGTGAATCTCCGTCTTTTGTTTGTTCGACTCCTGCTTCCACATTCAGTAGTGAGGACACCACCGATGAAGGTTCGAGGCCTGTCCCGACTAGGAATAGGATTGCCATGATATGGCGGACTTGATGATAGAGAAAAGCAGTCCCGACCAGGTTAAATACATAAACACCCTCTCCGTTCTCAACAAGGGACAGAGGTTCAATCTCGGCCGTAATCACCTTCCTCCGAAAGATCGTAATTTGCTTTTGGGGGTCGAGTTTGCAGAGATTGCGGAAGTCGTGATCTCCGACCAATCGTAAAGCAGCTTGCTGCATGCGAGGTATATCCAGTCCTAGTGGAGAGAAGAAATACTTGTAATGTCGATAAAGGCATGAGAATCTGGCAGAGAATTTAGGAGCAACCGGAGACCATGCCAAAACTCGAATCGTGTCTGGAAGAAGCCGGTTGAGGATAGATAGATAGTCGTGTTCAAAAGTCGGTTTCGAGGTTGTAACCTCGGATGGAGAGGGTATATCAGAGATATCCAATGAACCAAAATCGTCTTCCGCATCCGTGATTTGATACTCTGAGGTCGGGGCTTGGTCTTCCGAAGACGTAGATATAGGCGGCACAGTAGTTTCGACCAACTCTAGGTTGTCATTGTGTTCCGCAGGCAAAGCGCTTCTCACCCACAATGAAACAACCTGACCAGCGGCACTGACGCCCCGATCCGTACGTCCACATTTCTCCCAACCACATCCTTCAAATCCTGCCTCCTGATCGATCAATCGAGCTTTCGCCAGAGCATCAAATAGGACGCCTTCAACCGTGGGCAGAGGTGTAGGTCCCAGCTGAAATGCCAGCCCTCCGTACTCCCAGCCAGAGTAAGAAAATTTAAGGGCAATCTTCCTGCGAGGGTGGCTGGAGAAACTGAACGCTTTGGGTTGTATGACAGGTTGTTTATTCACAGGCGGACGATCCTTCTTGCTCTCTAGCAAAATGATTCTTTCTATCAACTCTTCACGAGACCAACCTTTGTAACCGTTTAACGATGGGCTTGACATTTTATGCGATTTGGGTTTGCCTAAGCGTGGAGATATAGATCGAACGCAATGGTTCATGCAAGAGACAATGACATGACTCGGAAATGAAAGAAAAAGGCACTGGTCACGTGAGAGTAAGTGGTGAATCCGAAATTTTGCAGAAACAAGTGTTGCTGGACAGTAACCAGTTACTGTTTGTTCCCGACCGCGATGATCCCAAGAACAGCCCGTCGACTGGAGACGACTTTATTGTCGTCTCGTCAAGGTCTTCCACGTCCAGCACGCCTGTATTCCTCTCCTACAAAGAAGCTTAACGCTCCAGCCGCTGCGACAGCACATCTTCCTCGTACAGATTTCCCAGCTTTCTTTCCTCCCCCTCAAAATGTCCTACATGATCAGGACTCGGCTGCTTCTTCGTCTTCCCATCTTCTAGAGGATTTTCTCGGTCGAAAGATACCATACACCATCCTCCCAACGCCACTTCCAAGTGATGTCCCTCTGAACGATCGCGAACGCTGGTTCACAGATTCTGCAACTCAAGACCAAGCAGCTGTAATGGACGCATGTTTACATAACCTTTACGATGTCCCACGCGCAAAACTTATATTCGACCGTCTACGCACAAAAAAAGGATCAGCTATTTTGCACGTGAGCATGTACAACCTTGTAATGGAGAGTTACATGGCTATGGCGGAAAAGGATGCGCAGCAGACGGCCTACTGGGTTGACGAACTATGGAAGCTGTACACTGACATGGAGAACGGGAGCGAGCAAATGTCCCCAAATGCTGGCACTTTTGCCCTCATGCTTCAAACCTGGCACAAGTTCGTGACCGCTCTCCTGACCTGTACCCAATATCTAACTGAACGTACTTAGGTACAATTCCAGCTCTTCAAATCCCGTCCAGTCAAAACTTGCTTTACACCCTATCCAACTTCTCGAACATATCTTGAACAAACAGGTTTCCGTCGTCGATGTCGTTGCTGACAGGACCATCGCGTCTTCTGACCTCGCATCGACAATTCTCATGTCTCTGTCCCAGGCGGCAATTTATTTGGATAAAGTTGCAATTGTGACAGAGCTCAGTCGTGCGCAAGCGATTGCGGCCGGGGAGGAATCCACCACTGATGATGAAGTAACACCCGTGTTGCGTCGCAAGGTATCTAAATTTCCATTTCTCATTATAACTCGGTTCCTTATTTTATTCAGGCACTGTCACCCGAAGAAATCGAACAGGGCGTCGAATTACCAGCAGAAATCCCGTTCAACATAAAACTTCTTCGTAACCATCTTGCCCATATCGCATATGCGCGACGTGTTCTTCCTGAAGATGTTGGAGCTCGCCAGAAACACCTTGAAACCTCCGTGTACGAGATTGCCCGTGAAAGGATGAAAGAAGAACATGAATATTTCGAAAGTTTGGGCATTAACGCTGAAAACCGCCTCAAGGATTCAACTTTACAGTCGTGGATGTGGCAGTGGCACCAGAATCTCAAATCACGGCTGGAATCGGAGATCAAGCTCATTGCTGCATTTGAGGCCAAAATGTTAAACAGGCATGACCAGACTACGCAGTTACTCTCCCCTTACCTCGCACTTGTGAAAGCGGACCGGTTGTCTTATATAACGATTCTGGAGTTGATGCGTTTACAAGGTTCTGGGGGTGTCAACCATGGAATGAAAACTACCAGAGCTTTGATTGCCATTGGGAAGGCTGTTGAAATGGAGTACAAGGCACAGATGTGTCGCACCAACGATATTGCGATCCCCACCATGACGGGCCACTCGACCAACTTCTTCTCAGTCCTCGGTTATAGTAATCTACAAAAACGGAGAATGGCAGCTGCAAGGCACATGCAGGATGGCGAGTCCTGGACCACGCCCTGGAGCCAAGCAGTCAGATCCAAGATTGGTGGAATTTTGGTGGAGTGTTTAATGGACGTCGCATATGTTCGACGTCAAAGGGATGACCAAGTTACTGGAAAGAGGTTCGGTGGCTTTTATTTTTCTATGAGATACTTTTGTTGAAATATTCATTTCTTCCGTAGTGTAACAGAAGATCAGCCAGCCTTCTATCACGCCTATGAATACGTACGCGGGACAAAGCTCGGCATCCTTAAGTTGAACCCAGCAGTGGCGGAACGCCTCTCGACAGATAGATTGAGGGAGACTATCCATCCCCGTCACCTACCGATGCTCGTCCCACCCAAGCCATGGATGCATATCAGGCAAGGTGGTTATTTATACAATAAAAGTAAGAAATTTTAATACTTCAATTTTTGAGGCCTTCATGACTTCAATCTAGCATCCGTCATGCGGTTCAAGGAATCTATAGAGCAGGAGACCTATCTCCAAAAAGCCATCGATGATGGGAAAATGGAACTTGTCTTGGCCGGGCTGGACGTTCTGGGTTCCACTCCCTGGAGGATCAACAAAAATGTGTATGAGGTGGTCTTGAAGGTGTGGAATTCTGGTGAACGGATGGGCAAGATCCCCCCCGCTGTATACGACCAGCCGGCTCCCGAAATTCCTGAAAACTATGAGAAAGATCTTCAAGCTAGAAGCGTTCACCTACAACGTCAAAAGTCATACACTCAAGGCAAGGCCAACAACCACTCCGAGCGATGTAACGTCAATTATAAAATTGAGATTGCTCGCGCGGTTAGTCTCGTTTCTATATATTTTGCGCACAGACCGCTGATCCTGATATCCTAGTTTCTTCATGATGAATTGTACATGCCCCACAATCTAGACTTCCGTGGGCGTGCATACCCTATCCCCCCTCATCTTAGTCACATTGGCGATGATCTATGCCGTGGTCTGCTGTTGTTCGCCGACGCGAAACCTCTCGGTGAGAGGGGCCTTTGGTGGCTGAAAATCCATTTGGCCAACTTGTACGGTTATGACAAGGCCAGTTTCCAGGAGCGTGGTGACTGGGTCATGGAGCGTTTGGATGACATCGCTGATAGTGCTACCAACCCCTTGGATGTTTGTCGTCTTTCGTTACGCACACGTCTGGGTAATGCTCACATTTGTTTTATAGGGAAAACGTTGGTGGACAAAAGGTGACGATCCCTGGCAAGTCTTGGCAGCATGTATGGAGCTCCACGCGGCTTTACAGTCTGAGGATCCCCTCTCCTACATGTCGACTCTGCCTGTGCATCAGGATGGTACATGTAATGGTTTGCAACATTATGCAGCCCTTGGAGGCGACGCCGTGGGTGCTAAACAGGTCAATCTCGCTGCTGGTGATCGGCCATCAGACGTGTATTCCTATGTTGGGCGCCTCGTTGATCAGCAGATTGAGGCCGATGCTGCGAATGGTCTTGAAATGGCAAAACTTCTTCAGGGTAAGATTACACGAAAGGTGGTCAAGCAAACTGTGGGTCCCATTTTCTCCCCTTTGGTGCTCGTTTATGCTCATGTGTGGGATAACTAATAGGTTATGACGACTGTGTACGGTGTAACGTTTGTGGGCGCACGTGAACAAATCGAAAAGCAGCTGAAAGACAGACACGACATTCCTGACGAGCTCTGCTGGACTGCTGCTTCCTATCTCGCCAAAAAGGTGCCAAACGTTTTGATCATTACTTTTTGTTCCTCCTATCTCAAGCCTCGCTGTTAGGTCCTTACTTGTATCGGAGACACCTTCACGGGTGCCAAACATATTCAGAACTGGCTGAATCTCTGCGCTCGTCTCATCTCCAAGTCAATTGCGCCTGACCGATTTATCGACGCCATTGCAGCTCCTAAAAAGAAAGGCCGGCCAGCGGTGGCCATGAGCCGATTTAAGAAGGAGCAAATGACATCTGTAGTTTGGACCACGCCTCTGCAACTTCCAATAATTCAGCCATATAGGAAGCACGCAAGGAAACAAGTTATGACCGCTGTTCAGTCAGTGTTTATCTCTGACCCATCATCCCCTGCTGAAGGTGCGTTTATAATTTCGATATTGGTTTTGGGAGGACGCTGACAGATTGTTCACAGTAAACTCGCTGAAGCAAGCTTCAGCGTTTCCGCCAAACTTTATTCATAGTTTGGATGCTACGCATATGATGTTGACTGCGCTCGAGTGCCATGTGCGTATCCAGCTCAGAGTACCTAGGGAATCATGACTGACATTGTTTTTAGAGCCGAGGATTGACTTTTGCTTCCGTTCACGATTCTTACTGGACGCATGCTTCTACCATCGACTCGATGGCTGAAGTTATTCGTGATACTTTCATTTTGCTTCATTCTTCGGATGTTTTGGGTAAACTTCATGAAGAGGTCCGTTTATGTGTTTAACTCTGCGTTAATATAGTATCTGACTTGCCCCAACAGTTCAAAGAAAGATTCAAAGGGTTCAAGTTGCCCCTCATCCACCTTCAAAACAAGGGTGGTAATTTGGTCAAGATGCTTTCAGAATCTGGAGTCCGAATTGTTGTTACACCTGAACAAGCCAAATCCTTGGAATCCATCGCTGCTATCGTCGAGGTGTCGGAGACAGGTAGCTCCGCCATCGGCGAACAACCTATTGGCGCTGAAGGCGATCCCACACTGGATCAAGCATTTTTAGAGCAATTGGACGAGGAAGACGATTCTATTGACGACGAGTGGGAGGGGAAACGCAAGAAGGCTGTCGCGGCGAATATGGCTAGGGAAGCTCAGGCGACGAGAGAATTGTTGGGCAAATTTGTTGACGTCGTGGACCTGCTACCTCCTTTACCTGAGAAGGGCACCTTTAGAGTGCAAGAGATCAAGTCCTCGCCATATTTCTTCTCATAGAACGCTGTTTTCGCTTTTCCCCCCGCATCTTTTCACTATTTATCCTTGCACACTACTTATTCCACCATCCCCACTAGGCATTATGCAATAGCATGAATAATATGTATCTTAGCACTCATACATCCACACCACTCGCGGATTAAGTTGTTTTGACCATGTTGGTGGCGACGCGGATGCACTTGCATTTATTCTACAGCATGAACAAGCGTACTCTAGTGATGGTGTTCAACCTTTGGAAGGTCCTGTTCGAGGAAGGCCAGGTATGCGTCAGCGCCACCCTCTCCAGCGCCCTCCGACGTATCAGCCGCCTTCGTCTCAACCACAACAGTGGGCTCCGTGGCGTCATATGCAGAAAGCTCGGATGCAAGGTCTGCAGGGGGAGCGGGAGCCTTGGGTGTTGGTGGTAGTGAGTACTGCTTCACAACACCGACATGTGCGTCCTTAGGCTAAAATAAATCCCATAAGGGATCTGATAATTTTGAAATCGGTAACTGGCGCTCACAATAGGTGCTGGCTTGTAGGCTTTTATTTCGCGGACATAGAGGTCTTGAATGAGGTCTGCGGGTGTATCCGGAATTCAAGGTTGGTCCTTGACACGAGCTGGTAACATACCCTTGCGAGAGACTGCGGAAGATGCAAAAGAACGGGTTTTGAAGACCTGGCGGGCCTGCCTGAGAGTTAATAAGTGATTTTCAGTAAGCTACAGAGGACATACCACGACCGTCGCCTGTCTGAATAGGCTTGACATAGTTGAGGGAAGAAAACGTTGTGACGTGACAATTCGTGACGTGACACTGTCGGGATTCAAGCGACAGTCAACCTTTGCTCACCTCTACCACCACGATGCTCGCCGCTGCCCGTATCTCTGTTGCTCGTCGCCTTCCTACCGTCTTTGTAGCCCGCTACACGGACGGCCGCGTTGAGGGTACTGTTGCTCAGTCCAAGGGCTTCAGGTCAGTCCCAATCCATACGCATGTTTAGCAGAACGCCCTGACACCTTTCTGTCTTCATAGCAAAAAAGAAAAGGCACATGAAGGTATTCACATATCACTCATCGTATTACATGAATGAACCGTCTGTTAGACGAGTATATTCATCGCCACGAAATGGAGCTCCTCCAAAAGATGAAGAAACAAGTATGTTCATCCCCTGTTTGACCCCCACCTTTGCTGATCTCTGACCCCCATAGATTGAGGCGAGAAAAAAGGAACTGGTCCGTGTTGTGGTCCCCTTCTGTTCTTGCTTTGAATCTTATCCTATTTTTAGGAAGAGCTCCAAGCACAAGCTAACGAGCTGGCTGGCAGTTATAAGAAAGAATAAATTACCAAAGCTATGTAGGAATCACGTATATGTCTGTCTCCTTTTTCCTCCTTCATTCTTCCCTCGTGCTGATCTCTCGATGCAGTTCTACTTTATATTAGGGTTCTGTACCTTGCACATTGCTTTGAATGAACACATCCTTGAAACGCAATATTACTCGTTGCAATGAAACCAATGACGATCACATCAAGAGTATTTTACCTGTCACCGGCAAGGGGAGTAGTATCTAGGGCAATCGTCTTCTTTTGACCGCCGGTGAAGAATACTGCGCGTTGCAGATACTCGAGGCGACAAGAACCGTTCCTTACAGATGGCGCCTCGAACCCGGCCATCCAGCACCTCGAGAAAGCGATGATCTACTGTAGACCTTTTGCAGAAGGGTTACCTGTGGACTGGCAGGACAAGACGTGTGTGCAGCATGAGCCTCGCGAACGTCTCGTTACCCCTGCGTCGATTTCTCGAGTTCGATTCAGAAAGCTTTGTTACCAGTATCGCTGACATGAACCTACAGATATGATTATACCCTTTCTCGTTTCAATGTGTGCCCCAACCGAAGCCAGGTGTTACATCCAAGGAGGTACCGTCTTCTACCAACGATTCGAGCATATTAAAGACCGTACAAGTACACAGAGCCTTGGGTGTTGGAGTTGGTACAAGGGTTGTGTTTAATTTGCAGAGGATGATGCAGGAGGCATCAATTGAATAACAGGATCCTGCTTTTTGAGAACATAAATCTAGTCAAAATCATCTCAATAAAAGGAAAGCCAACCTGATAATTGATGTCATCGCATTCGCAACTATCTTGTGGAATGTCCTTGTGGACTGAAGTCATTTCAATCGAAATGTGATTCGGGCGGGACTACAAAGCAAACGATGAGTTATAACAGCGACGGAGGAAAGATTTGAATAACATGGAGTTGCCTGGCCCCACCAACTCGATGTGTGAGCGAAGTGCGGTGGCTTCTGCTATCTTTTGATGACTGACGTTCATTCAGTCTAGGGTCGCATTAATCAAGGGCATGAGAAAACATCGTAGAAAACATACGCAGAGAGGAAAGAGTTGGAGTACACTTCCCGAAGCAAGTCAATAACACATTCTACGAGATCCTTGCGATAGAACGCACATTTTGCAAGAATTGTATATATGGCAGCCCAAACGTCTGCAAAATAAGCAAGGGGAAACCAATCCACTTCGAGAAGCAGCCTCACATGTTTCCCTCATGGTGAGATACTGTTGAGCAAGTATGAAGTTTAGAAGACCTCGAATATAGGTTAAAAGACTTACACAAACGAGCACAGAGGTTGCCGTAACGCTGGCCATTTTTTCAATTTGCTGGAAGCAAGGTGATGATTATCCCTCACCTGGTAAGAAGGCCAGTTCCTTGAAAACGGATTAATGTCGTATTTGATAACCAGCATTGAAGGTCACATACGAATGGTAAATGCCGTGATTCGCTCAATGAGTTCTGCAGCCCTGTACGGTTAATTTCTTTGATTACTTGGGACGAGGCCAAGGAGAAACAACTACGGCCACACCTGGAGAAAGCCTTTCGCCGTTTTCTCAACAAGAACGATACCAAGGTAATGGCGATGATGATGTCAATCATAGCACCAGCCGACAACAACACTGTGATCAAGACAAAGGAGTGTGTTCTCCACACCCCAACGTCTTGTGTGATGACTCGCTGACTGAATATGAAAGCTGTGACACATCGGAGATTTGCAATCACCATGCAAAAAATACCAATGTAGCTGGATGGCGGAGGAAGTAACTTGTACAGGCGCAAGGCGAAGAAGCTCTATATATTTGACATTAATCTAGTATAATACACTGAATCGACTTTAATCAGGTTAGACGCACCTGCACAACAGCCGTAATCAGCCCTCCAAGAATCACTGCAACTCCGAAACCGACGAAACGGGTTGATTGGGGCCCCATAACCGCCACAACGTACATCTGATAGGAGACGCAGATCGATTGTGCAAGCTCCATAAGCCTGAGTTTTGCGTTAGCGCGTAATGATCACAAGAGTAACACGAAAGGCTTGCCAATCAAAAGCAACCTCCAGGTTAGAGTTGATGAAATGAGCCACCACTGTCACATCATGACATTGAATCTCTCACCAGCACCTTGAAGATAGTCGCATCATCTGGATAATTTTTCAAATACTGATAACATTGCATAGTGACAATCCCGAAGAGCAAAGTAGAGATGGTAATCGCAATTTGAAGAGCGCCGACGGTGTTCTCGACGGTTACTAGCACCATCCCTGCGCTGGAATGAGAGAGTTTCCTTTCAATGTCGATAGGATTTCACAAAAAGGTCATGCATCTTGCAGGAAGATCCACTGTTCAAATCCGAGTTCGTCCGACACTCCGGGTACAGTATCTACTACCGCGCTTACCCTAACGTAACTTGCCATGATAACTCTTTCTGACAAATTGAGTCATTATTAGCAGTATTACAGGGCATACATATCAGTAACACATACATCTGACAGACTATTTGAGAACACCTGTGAAGTGGATTTCAAAATATCGCGTGGCAACGCTACCCGACGACGCGTGGTTGAATTGGAGTGGTCGATCTGCTAGCAAGCGGGTGTATATCCGCCGGCCATAAATAACACTATGTCCAAAGAAGAACAGAAATAGGTATAAGAGGCGAGTCGTATATTAAGAGTGTCGGATATAGAATTGTCGGCGTCACGGCGTTCCGCTGGTCACAACAGAGGAGAAGCGACATAGTGGCGGAATAATATGCAGTGAGTTGTCGCAAGAGCATTGGAACTAAGATTGACGATATCATTGCTCTGCAGAATGACGAGCTATGTAGTAGGCGGAGGTTCGACCATTATTGTATATTTTGGCAAGCTTGACTGGGCTGGGATCCAATCTAAGGAGTAAAGAGCACAGCTAGTGGGAGCAAGGAAAATCCTGCAATGCAAGACAACACAATTTGCGCCTCCTTGGATTCTTGCAACCAGACATATAGCAATACTTGAGTGATGATGGAGATGGTTCCAATCATGTAGGAAACAAACCCTATATTAGAATCAGTTAGCAAGCAGTGAAACCGCGTTGAATTGACGGACTGACAGTGCCATACTAGGAAAGTCCAAAGTTTGCCTACACCGTATCGCTTCAGAAGATCTTCAGAATTGCCAGTGATCGTCCCGCCGCTTGGTAAAATGGATTGACGCTTTGACGCAGCACGGAACGGTAATTCCCCGAGCTTGTCCATTAGGATGAAGGAACTGATTGCTGCACTAGCATTGAAGAATAGAGAGGCATAGCAAATGATTATGAGCGCGCGAAGTGCGCCCTCCGAGTTATCCTGTGTTGTGCTGAAGTGGTTTGGATTTTTGAAGAAAGCCAATAGCTGTGTCGCAGCAATTACGAATAGGGTGGACTGTAAAAAAATATTCAACGCCCTTCCATAAAAAATTCGACAGTGACACCCACAACCATAGTTCCGCTCTGGCATGTGAGTTGCCATCCTCCTTGTAGAGATTGCACAGTAGATGGTAACTGGTCTTCTCACAAATGAACTGTAAGTTACTAATTGTATGAATTTAGGGAAGGCTTACATTCGAGTAACGCCTCTCTGCGCAGCGTAGGCATGAGGTGAAAAGGTGTTGGAGTGAAGGAATCTATTCTGAGCGTTAGAGCTTTTAAGAGTCACGCTCATCATTCATAGGATGGCATGCGAACACGGACATTGGTTAAATCTAATCGCACAGGATTCTGAACTTGCGGCAAACATGAGTCTTGCGATCCAAATTTAGCCAAAGATAAAAAACGAGACGAACGCGTGGAAGGGTATAGTACGGCCAAATTTCGGTTTCCGCACCTGGCCTTCTTTCACAGGTTTTCGACGCGATGATTGATTCTAACCAGGATGGGGGTGCAAGCTGAGCGGAGATAGACCTGAGATCACCATGCGACAACAATGCTGCTGAATGTCAACCAGTCAACTCGCAACCTTCCTATTTCAGAACATCTACCTGCAACCAGCAGTACCGGTGTCGTTCAAGCCTAGACCTCTCGCAAAGGTATTTCACGTCGCGATGTCCTACACGATCCTCACATGCCCTCCTCCAATTTAGCCATGTCAATAAATCAAGGACCAGCCGCTCTTGAGCCCTGCATCGATGGTGAGCATCGAAAGGCAATCAAATATTGAATCTTAGGCTCACGAATACAGAACGTATGTCTGGCAGGGGATCTCAGAATGTTGACGTTGTCACCAAAGAAACTGAGACGTCGAACGACCAAAAATCCGGAGACGAAATTTTCATTGCGTAAGTTCTCCAAAGACTGTGGTTGGTATGTTATTCACGTTGTTGCCACAAAAAGGGTGATGGGGAGGAGCGGGGCAGGAAAATCCTCAGTGAGCACCGAAATTTTGGTAGCAGATGAGACGCTGATTATTCTTCTTCTTCAAGTTCATCAACCTCGCAAGCAACTCATCACTCAAAATCGGGGAAGGACTCGAATCGTGCACAGAGAGGGTCGAGATGTCCGAACCGTTTCAACTCGAGCCCAACGGACGACACATCCGCCTGATTGACACGCCTGGATTCGACGATTCTTCCAAGAGCGATGCGGATATCCTCAACACGATTGCGACCTTCCTTGTAAATGAGTACGTTGTCCGCATACGTGCACGCTACCTGGTGTGATTGTTCCGCAGATACAATAAGAAAAGGAAATTAAGCGGCATCATCTACTTCCACCGTATTTCAGACGTTCGGATGGGTGCCAGCTCCCGGCGCAATTTCGTCATGTTCCAAAAACTGTGTGGCCCAGCGTTCTTGGCCAACGTCGTCCTCGCTACAACCAGGTGGAGCGAGGTCAATCCAGCGGTCGGCGAAGCTCGCGAGAACGAACTGAAAACCAAAGCGGCATTTTTTAAGCCAATTATAGACATGGGAAGTCCACTTATGCGGTATGAGAACAGCTTCGAATCAGCTCGGAACATTTTGGGTCATCTTGTAGGCAAAACTCCTCTGCCGTTGCTCATCCAGAGGGAAATTGCAGACGAGATGAAAACGGTCTCTGAGACTGCAGCGGGCTTGGAATTGCACCGAGAGATACTCGAACAAGCCAAACGTCACGAGGAAGAAATGTGCGTACTGCTAGAGGAGATAGATGAACTCCAGAAGGAGCACGACGAGATTGGAACCAAAAACCTGGACATGGAGGTGAGAGTGTTGCGAGACAGAATGATGCAACTACAGCAGGAAGCACATACGTTGTCCGGAAATGAAGACAGGGAAACCATTTCGCCTGTTGCGCCAGAACCTTTACCTCTGCCTCACAACGTTTCCAACATAGAAAATGCTGTGAGAACCCCGGAGCAACTGCCAGATCGTGAAGAGGAGGATATCACCAAAAATGTCCCGTCTGCTGTAGCTGTCAAAGCATGCCTACCAGAGACCACACCTTGCCTCTTGTCGCCACCAACCACGACGCAGCAACAGGATTCGGCCGCGATTCAAGGTGTTATACTGACATCTGTGTGGTCCTCGCCTCGACAATGCATTAACAACGCTGCTGAAAGCCCACAGCTTTCGACGCGGCTGGCGGAGACAACGAACACCATTGACTATCCTTCAGGAACATCACCCCTTCCCATTGACATCCTCGCACCAGCGTTTATTGGCGATATAGATCCACGAGCTCCACGTCTAAAGAAGAATGCTCATGAGACCCAGTGGTCCTCGCTTCCACCAGTGGCGGAGAGTGTGAATCCTTTTAATCATCCCCCTATGAACGAAACATACGAAAAACCAGCAATTTCTGCTGGACACCACAAAACGCTCCATTCCACCATACCCCCAGCCGTTCATGTCAATCGAGTCCAGGATCAATTAAAAACCCCGGGAAACGAATCAATGATTCCTGCTGGACACCCCAAATCGCTCCATTTGACCATACCCCCAGCCGCTCATGTCATCGGAATCGAGGATCGATTGGAAACCCCGGGAGCCGAGGTTCTGGAATCTTTACGGCGAGAACTCGAAGCGCTTCAGGTTCTTGTTGAACACAGAGACGAAGCACATCAGCGAGAGGTCGAGGCGTTAAAGGACAGAGACGAAGTTCGCCAACGAGAGTTCGAAAAGTTGAATGAGAGGATCAAAGCCATGGAAACGGCTCGAGCTGCATTCCGACCTGGTCTTTCGAAAGTAAATTCGGCATGAGACTTGTGTATGGTCATGTTTGTCAAATAGACTCTAGAGATCTTGTTTGGCCTGTGTTTAGGTTTATATACATACAATGATAGTGTCACTCAATCTCACTGTCCTCCTCCGAAGTCGAGTCGCCTTTTCGAAGCCTCTTCTGAAAAAAAAGCGGATTTTTAAAACTTGAAAATAACGGAATACTCCATTCGGTGACCTACGTTGCGGTGAAAGGCTCGTCTATCCGATGCCAGCTATGGACATCGTTTGTCAAGTTTAGCCATTGATCGAAGAAATACTTTGGAAATCACCTTCTCTATCCTGTCATTTGTATTGACCACGAGCATGTTTGCCCAAAAGGTGTCCTTCTCCGATAACTCATTCAACCAGCCTCTTATATCCCCACTTTTGAGAGTCGGATCAGAACTATTTTCGATTTCTGTAGGTTGTCTTTATAAAAAATAGGGGGAGTTCTGACCTGGCAAAACCATATTTCTTAAAATAGGCTTCGGCCTCACTAGCAGCCTTTCTGAATGCGTCTTCAGCTTGTGGACGGCGCTCGTGTCCAACTTCAGATTTATACGCGCTTTTTAGCGCTTTATTGCACGTCTCTATTGTCCTGATCAAAGTCAACGAAGTTTCTACAATTAATCATTTTTCATTACCTTGAAAAATGTTTACGCCGTGCTTCGGATTCCTCATCCCCCGCTTTCGCTTTCGGCGCCAACGCTCTGCAAACCTTGACCAATCCAATACTTTGTGATTGATAAGCTCGACCAATCAGCAGAATATGCTTTGCACCATTGTAAAGTTCCTCCAATTGAGAATTTACGTCCATGCGCCGTTGATGGGTCCGAAGCAAAGCTTTAAGAATTAAGAATTACCGAAAGGAAGATTGTCCAAGTCGATCACCATTGATCAATTCGCATGTTACGGGAGCCGTGTTAGGTACACTTGGCCTAACCAAACACCGAAACATAGCCTCAACACATCCACAAAAAAGTAAAAAAGTACATATCGCCACAAGGCAATTTATCAGTGTCTCAATTCCTGTTCACCCTATTTCCCCTTAATAAGGAGGTCGTAATGGCCTGGCCTGCCAATTAAAATGTTAGTTGACGGAATATACCCCACATGTAGAAATTTACCGATAGAGTAAGACGAGGGGAACGTTCTCGCTTCCGGAGGCATACCGGAAAGGAATAAAGTCGACAACCCCCTCTTCAGAGCCACCATTGAGATATGCTACATCCACATTTAGTTGGAGGGCAGCACATAGTGCCTGGATCTCGACGTGGTCTAACCCGAGTCCATCAGAAAATAATTGAACAGATAACATGGGTGCACCTTGCCAGCTTCTTTTCCGAGAGGCTCGACGATATTGGCGCAGAAGGCATCCACGCCCATCGGCTCGTGGGTTTCAGGATGTATTAAAAACGCTTCATAATTTTCTCGATGAACACGAATTTCAGCTGACTGTGGCAGTCAAAATGAGATCAATTGCCAAAGATCTGGTCTCACAGTTAAGAACCTCATATACACCACGACGGCGTTTGACACTTGGAACATATGTGAGATTCCAGATATAAAGATGTTGAATAAGACACACTTTCGGGCGACTGAAACGCAAGCAAGAGCCCAGCGGAATCCAGCTTTTTCCCTGCAGAGTTTGGCTGAACGATGGTACCAATGAGGCCTACAAATTCGTCATAGATATCTTCGTAGACGATTTTATCAATCCCTGCTTTGTCGAGGGAATCTCTGGTAGCGGCGAGGGCAGATACACTACTTGCAACGGCAAAATCGGGGTCTGGACTCTGCAATATACGTTCGACATAAGCAAACGCAAGCGCTGGTTATGGTGAGATCAAAATTGTGTGAGTTTTCTTTCTACGAGCACACGACTTACATCTGTAAAAACAGTCACCATCGCCTCGTGTCCTGCGAACATTATCATATCCACGCGCCGTAAGCCAGTCAATTTGGTTTACAAAGGCAGCTGATCCATTTTCATATTCCTCGCGAAGATTTGACATCGGAACGATTTCATCGATAAGCGGACGAGGAGGTACGCTGTCACTAAGCAATTGCTGTTGAGGCCGACAAAGGCTCATTAGTCTTCACCTCGTCGAACCAATTTAAAGAGACGTACCTGGTTAAGGTCGTACAGCTGTGAGGGGGTGTAACTCGAAATATCTGGCATTGACGATGGTGTTTGTCAGATCGAAGTGACAAAAATGGGAATGATGAACCCACCTATCGGTTTTGAGCCAGGACCGCCAAATCCCACAAGACCACCCGCTGCATCAAAGTCCAATGGGTCTGGATCGTTCAACGGATTCTCAACGTTATCACTCTGCCATTGATCTGGGAGATCTTTCGCTTTAAGCTTCACTGAAGATAAGTTTTTACGCGTTCAGCCCATGACCGCGACAAGCGTGTAGTGATGCCCCGATCATACCTGGTGAAGGACACTTAGAAGCTGGAATTAATGTGATGTCTTCGGACATGGCCGGATCAAGAGGAGGTTGGCGAGCGATGAGCGCAATTAGGCGCAGTTGCCCTTAGGTATTTGAGGGTAAGATGTTTACTTTGGGTAAATGTGCTCCTTTTAAAACGGGGGTGAGTGTCTACACAGGAAATTTGAGTGAAGCCATAGGCACCGTTGTTCGTTTAGGACTCTTGTTCGAGTGTTGAGTTGGTTCAAGTTGTCGTGGTCACGATTCAACAAAGGATGGAGCCAATACGGTAGGTATCCTGCGACGACCATCCTCGTGAAATTTAAACTCTTCATGCAAGATCATTGATACCAGAGTTATATAATTACAAACAAGAGTGCTACATTGTTTGATTTAAAAATGAGGAATACAACAGTCAGTCTGAATCGCCCTCAGCCTGTGCCTTTGCCCACTTGTCTAGCTCAGCGAGAATGTTTCGCTGTGCCTCATCAGATTGCCGTGCGCTATGGTATAATCAAGTCTGAATTCTGTCGGCGTTACTGACTGGAGGGCAACTTACAAATCTCTGGCGAAGGTCGCGATATCACTGGGTTTACTGATCATCCCAAGTTGAATAAGGGCTTGCTGTCGGGATGCTAGCCTATTATTTCGCCGTTAGTAGTATAAACGCGAAGCTATGAAGAACATACTGCTCCTCCGGCGTTGGTGGCGGCTTGTGATGCTTTCTCCTTGGAGGCCACTGAGGTTTGGATGCAGACTCCTCGGGCTTGGATTTCCTTTTCCGACGTTTCTTCGGGCGGAAAGTCAGCACGAATAGTGCCGGTGCAAGTTTTAAAGGAGACACACCAAGGTTTGCTTTGTCCGCTCTTCCTCGATGCGACTAGGAACTAGAATTTCGTCATTTAAGTGACTGTACGTCACACCGATTGCGTTGAGCGTCTTTTGTATGACATCTTGCTCCCGCGGCTCAGCTGGTGGGGGGGCTGTTATGCATAGTAAGTGATGAACGACTACAATATAAGGGCCATTCCGACCATCATCAAACAACAAAGCCCCCAGTCCTCGGAGATTACCCTGTTGTTCGAAGTTGATCAGCAAAGTCCTTGTTGGATGGGAGCATATGTATACATCTTCCTTTCCCACTTTTGCGTCAGCCTCGATAATATCGCTAGCAGCCTTGGCCTTTCCGCGTTTACTGCCGCCCATATTGGCAAGGGCCCAGTCCAGCTCGGCCAAATTGGCCTTCTCAATCTAAGGCGCTGTCAGATTCATAAAAAAATGCAGCTCTATGTGAATCATACCGCCATCTTCGTGGCAAGTTTATCTTCGTGCAACTTGAAGATGTTCTCGATGCCGAAAAGCTCGCCTCTCTTTGCTGTATCGCCTTGAATACCCTCAAAGTACCTTCGCAATCCTGAGCAAATCGGCTCCATGACAAATGTGAATATTACGACATACCTGGTTTGAACACTGGCTTCGTAGCCAATGGCCATCTGTTGCTGCTTGTAGATCTGCCTGGCATAGATCAACTCTTCTACGGACCCAGCCCCCAGCAGTCGGTACACCGAAACGTCGCGTGTTTGACCGAAGCGGAAAGCTCTTGGGGTGAAAGGCCGTCAGCAAACAAGTAAAGTTCAAAGTTAAGACCCACCTGTCCATCGCCTGAAGATCATGCGCAGGATCTGTAAGGGAGATTGAGATGCGCAAAGTGACATAAACATGATTATCCTCACTCCAATTGGGGTCTAGATATCCAACCAGTTCAGCGCGTTTCTAGTCACGAGGAACTGAGAATTTCACCAAAGATAACAACTTTATTTGCTCCTGTGGATATGGAGTGGTCGTCAGAACAAATTCCTCAAATTCCGTCAATCCTGTCGGTACCTGTCAAGTTCAATCCCGTCCCCCCCGCCAACGTCGAAATCAAGAAAATGAAAACCTCGGGATCATTATGGAAGCGATCGATCATAGGCATTCTGTCGGATTGCTTGGTACTTCCGTCGAGCTTCAGAAATCCATAGCCTGTTGAACAAAGTCATAATCTTTCTCTCGCTGTTTAGATTGGACATGAATGGCGAAAACCTTTGGTATTGAGATGGAACTCCAGCATTTCCAGCAATTTGACGGATTTAGTAAATATTAGCACTTTGTTGGTTTCCTTCCTCCATTCCTTCAAGAGAATTTCCAATACCTTTAGAAGGCAAACATCAGAGAAGGTCGAATACAAAGATCAGTACTTACTGCCCACTTGCCGCAATATTGAGTTTGCATCATGGCTGTCCCATATTTTGGTATGTCTCCTTCAGGAAAAGCTATTTCAGCTAAAGCTCTATTTCTTGCGGTCTGTGGTTCGCTATTAGCACACCGTCAAACCAAAGTGCGAGGACTAGCCTGCTCCGGGGTATCCTTGGGTCCTGTTTACATCATATGAGCTACGGCCCCAATCCACAGACTAAGCCATAGAGCATACCAGGAAGGATGAGCCCCAAATGATTCGATAGTTTGATAAGAATCGACATAAACTTGAATACATCGCCAGCCACAAATGGGTGGCAGCAAGCTTTGCGTCTGTCCAGGGACCGCGTATTAGTTCGGAGAGCCATTGTTGTCCATCCACACTCACGCCTTGCGAGATCCACATGTGCAAGGCTCGTCCTTGTGAGTCAAATTTCTCACGGGCACCATATTCAAAATATGCTTATACGCTGCCACCTGTCGGGAAGTCAAAGGACAGAAGACGACTTGATCGGTCTTTTCTGGAAGCTAATAAAACAGCTTGAATGCCAGGGTTATCAACGGGATCTGACGCAAAACGAACTTGGTGCTTGATGATGTCTTTCGTCCTTTGAAGACGTTAGCTCGACGGAGGCATTCGTCACGCGCACGTAAATACCTTCGTAGGAAAAATCTAGGAAGCAACTTGTCCCTGAGTACCAGTGCAACGACCTACCAAAAAGCTCTTTCGATCAATCTCAACTCACACGTAGGTGAAAAAAATAGAATGCTGACCAATGCTTTCGCCCGTTCCTCCTCAGCAGCGCCAGCCGACTGCCCCGCAGTCAACGGCTTTACGACGAATCCCTGCCATTGCCTCGACGTCCCCAATCTTCCAGGATTCGTCCAATCCAAAATAGTCCACATCTCTTGGTACGAATTCTGGATCGTGGTCCCTGTCAAACCAAACCGTCTAGGGCAGTTGAACTGATGAAACGCCACGGTGATTTTGGCAGCTTCGTTCTTCACACGGTGAACTTCATCGACGATTACACAGCTGAATGGAAGATCTTCAAGAAGGGCGATATCCCTCCGCGCCAAGTCGAATGTAGTTAGCACTGGAACACATAAGATTTGTGATTGAAGTGGATTAGATCGTTCGGCGGCTTACCAACGTCCAATCTTCCCAGCTTGAAGTCGTGTAAAACAGGCTCTCGCTCTTTCGTATTCCCGTTATACATCCCAACTTCGAAATACCCCCACTATGCCTAATGATCAACAAAAAGAACCAAAAAAAAAGGCTGACTACGTACGGTTTCAAACTCTCTTTCCCAGTTATGGACCACAGTACTTGGGGCAATAATCAAGCACGTTGGCCACTTTGCATTTGCTGGGGGCAATTGCCGCCGCTTTTTCCAGACCTCCCCGTCCTGCAGCTTTGATACAAACTTCCGACGGCGATGCTTATCGGCACGCACGCCTTCCTTACGCATGATGGCAGAGAGAAAGGATATGACCTGAATCGTCTTGCCTGCAAAGAACGATCAGCTCATAAACAAACCGATGACAAGATCACCGCTGACCCTGTTTGCCACAGCGTGAATCGTGGGTGAATGAAGCCGAAGAGGTGGAAGTACTCGAGACTTACGAGACCCATATCATCGCCCAGCAACCCCCCGCGGCCTTCTTTATACTGCCTCCAAAAGAACTTCACTCCATCACGTTGGTACTCTCTCAAGTATGTGTTAATAGCCGCAGGGACTTTAACACTTTCTTCGCGATCGAGTATCAAGGGACCAAGTATATTCTGCTTGGGAGCAAGGGGAAAACCTGGCCGAGGTTTCAACCGCTGACGTGACTCGTTAGGGAAGATCACGGGCTAAGCAAACGATGGTATCACACAGGATCTAAGAGCCCTTCACTATCTGAATCGGGTTCGGTGGCAGAATCCGAGTCAACGGGGCGGAGGTCAGTGTTTGCGAGCCCTTTTGAACCTACCAAAAGTAGGCTATCAGAATAACCAGACATCGCGGGAAAAGAGGCGTACGAGATGTGTCAGGGAGACTAGGAGGAATCTCTTCATATCCGGAGTCCGGCTCCGTTGCTGAATCGCTGACTGCACAAAAGTCAGATGAACAGGAAAAGATTGCATCAGGTCACCCAACTAGGCACGTCGGTCTTTGGCCGCTTATGACGCCCACTTTCCTCTCCGTCTGACGCTGAAGATTTGCGCTTGAGATCAGAGACAGGTGGTTCCTCAACTTCAGATTCGGACTCTAGTATATAATGACAGTCTGTTGTCCAAAATCAAACTGAAGAGGGCAGAGTTTAAAATCTACCTGTCGCTGAATCGTCTTCCTGAACTTGCTTTGGCGTGGTTGAAGAAGGGTCGGGCGAAGAAAAGCGATCTTTCGTGTCTGCTGTCGAACTAGAAAAAAATCCAGCCGAAGTTTTGGAATTAATTGGGGCATCTGTATCCTTCCCTTCGAGGTCATCTTTATCCTCTATGGCATCCCCGCCTTCATCGTCCTCTTCGGAGGCCGAATGTAAATCTAAATCCTCGTTGGCTGCATTCAAAGATATAAGTGACTGGGGTACGCTAAGTTTAGGTTATCGGGCCCACCAAAATACTCAAGAAGTGGGTTAGGTTCATGTATGTTGACCACTAGACGTCGCCCTAACGGCAGGTTAACTCGCGGTTGACGCTTGAAGAGACGAATCACCCTTCTTCGTAGGAGCTCCATGTTTGGTTGGACCACCACTGACTCGAGACGGTCCCGCGACATCACGTTTCCGTTTCTTCTTTGGCTTCGACTCAACGGCGACGAAGGCACCAGGAGCAAAGTCCGAATCAGAATCGACCACTATGGGTGCCGGGATCGAGGCAGACTCGCCTACATTTGACGATATCGGTAAGATGGTGGATAATAAGAGACGCAACGAACGTTTCGAATACGCCGAAACCTTCTCTAGAGTTGGTGGTGGCATTTGGGTTTGGGTTTCACTGAATGCTTCAAGACTTGCTCCACTCTTGATTGGTGACAAGGACTCTCCGACTAATTGTTGTTTGATTCGCGTAGAAATAGTTGCATTGTTCGGAGAAATCACAAGACGGCTCAAACAGCCACCTAATTTTAATTTGACTTGAGTTAGCCACGTGATGTTTTCTCAGGCCTATTAAGGGGCTAATAATTAGCGATAAGATCATCAGCTTGTTTCGTAAAGAGTCATCGCGGACCTTGATAACCAAAACTCGATAACGAGTGATAGAATAGAAAGTAATGAGATCGTTATAATAAAACACAACTAGAAACAGAACAATGTGTATGCATGCAACATCATGATGCATAATGGAAGGGGGGATGCAGCGTACAGAAAGCAGGACCGAGCGAAGGTTCATTAATCGAATGCCTCCTCAGCACTTCTGCGGACTAGTCGCCGGACTTTCTTCCTGTATCCTGCCATAGCAACATTTTAGAGAATAAATTGCAGACAGCCTGAACCTTGCTCACCCTCCAGGTCTGTGCGAACTTCCTTGGCGGCATCCACATTGGCGGGACTGTCCAGATTTGGTGTGTCAGACGATAGAAGAGAAATTACGCTGATCAACTGTAAAAACCCGAAATTCAGTCTACCAATATTTTGGCCATGGATAGATATACTTGCGATCGACTCGACAGTGTGTACTGGCATCCACCTCTCCCCTGCGTCTTCATATCCGTACTGGTCATCGCCAGGGGCATGCTGATCAGAGAGCATAGAATGTGAGTGCACTGCCACCTCAATGCAGAGACAACAAAACGCACTAATATTGACACACAGACTGTTCCATCGGGGTAAACTATAGAATCATTAGTACTATATCGCACTTGCAGAAGCCAGGTGCCCCTACTGTTTGGATGGTACATTTGCGTCGTAAAGCGCATCTTGGGCGGTAGTAATGGGAACTCAGGAGGGAAGGACAGTCGCGCCTTAAAGAAGCCTCCTTCACTAAAAAGGGCTGGTCAACTTACATGAGAATTGCTGCATTGAGTAGGACGTACTACAAGGTATCAGGAGGTCTGCAAGTGGCGAAAGTGGTGGCAAGAATGAGTGGGTTGATTCGAAGGAATCTGGTCAACGTACCCGATGATCAGAATTTCCCATTCATACAAGTTATCATCGTTGACGAGTCCTTGGGCAAGATCAATAAGAGATCTTGGGATAAATCAGGAGTTACGCTCACCTGCTGAGAAACCTTCAACTGGGTGCTTTGTGAGCTCTGCTAATTGGCGGCGAAGAAGGAGAGTATTGGAAGGTTGTGGTGATCTGGACATGTTGAATAGACTAGACTGTGTATAGATCTTCTGTGATGTTGAAGAACAAGCGAAACAGTTTCGACCTTTAAGTATATAGATATGTGCACGTGATCTACACAAAATTCGCGTCTCAATAACCCTTCACGCAACAACGAGGATGTCAGCCCTCGTGGACGAGGAGAGCGAATGGGAGCAGCTCAACAGAACCAATTGGCGCGGTCTTGGTCTCACCGATCCCATAAAGAGCGTAGAGGTGTGTAAAGGAAAACGAGGTTGCATGACAACGTCTTTAACTCACCTCAAGGACAAGTGGCTATTATTGCCTGCCTTTCTCAAAGTCAAGGGTCTAGTGAAGCAACACATTGATTCGTTCAATTACTTTGTCGATGTCGATATCAAAAACATCGTCCGCGCAAATAACAAAGTGACTTCCGATGTCGATCCACGGTTTTGGTTAAAATACACTGACATCAATGTCGGATTCCCCGATCGCAATGAGCTTGAAGCCATCGACAAGAGAGTCACACCCCACGAATGCCGGCTGCGTGATATTACATACGGCGCACCGATTGTGGTCACCATCCAATACACGCGGGGGAAAAGCATTGTGCAACGGAATGTTAACATTGGCCGCCTGCCCATCATGCTGAGGAGTAGCAAGTGCGTTCTGACAGGTCGAACGGAAGCACAATTGGCGCGTATGACTGAGTGTCCTTTGGATCCTGGGGGCTATTTCGTCGTCAAAGGCACGGAAAAAGTCATCTTGGTCCAAGAGCAGCTCAGCAAGAATCGTATTATCGTGGAGACCGACACCGTAAAGGGGGTTGTTCAGGCCTCCTGTACTTCGTAAGTACACCTATTCTAAAGCTTACCCTTGTTATTAATCATTGCTTGACACTCAAGTTCCACTCATGGGGGCCTGAAATCCAAGACGTACGTCGCAACGAAAAAAGGCCGTATTTACCTTCGACACAACTCTATACATGAGGACGTTCCGATTGTCATTGCTCTGAAAGCTCTAGGAATTCAATCAGACAAGGAGATACTGTTACTTACAGCTGGAACCACGGAAGCGTACAAGAACACCTTTTCTGCCAACCTCGAGGACGCGGCCAAGCTCGGTGTATACACACGACAACAGGCTCTTGAGTACATTGGCTCTCGCGTCAAGGTCAATCGACGGGTTATGGGTCCTAGGAGACCTGCTTGGGAAGAGGCTTTGGAGGCGTTGGCTACAATTGTTCTTGCCCATGTCCCAGTCAACGGTCTCGATTTCAGGTCGAAGGCCATCTTCGTAGCTACAATGACCCGGCGTGTTCTCATGGCCATGCAAGACGAAAACATGGTTGACGATCGTGATTATGTCGGAAACAAGCGTCTTGAACTGTAAGTCTTCCCTTCTTCTGCCTCCGATTACGACCATCTAATCTACTTTTTCAGTGCAGGCCAGCTTCTTGCTCTCCTCTTTGAGGACCTTTTCAAAACTTATAACTCCAATCTTAAAATTGCCATCGACAAAGTCCTCAAAAAACCTTCCCGAACGAGCGAGTTTGATGCGTACAACACTATGCAAATGCAAGGAGACCATTTAACGTCCGGCTTCGTGCGCGCCATATCCACAGGAAACTGGTCCCTCAAGCGTTTTAAGATGGAGCGTGCAGGCGTCACCCACGTACTTAGTCGGCTAAGCTTCATCTCGGCTTTAGGCATGATGACACGCATTTCGTCCCAGTTTGAGAAGACACGCAAGGTAAGCGGCCCGAGAGCTTTGCAACCGAGTCAATGGGGTGTTCTCTGCCCCAGCGATACCCCAGAAGGCGAGGCGTGTGGCCTCGTCAAGAATTTAGCCCTTATGACTCACATAACGACGGATGTCGAAGAAGAACCTATAACCCGGCTCGCGTTCATGTTGGGTGTCGAAGGTGAGTGTTGTTGTTATCGTCATTGTTGTTGAGCTTAGGCCTCCCCTTTGAGACATCAATTTGACGACGGGAACGGAGATATATGGTCCTGGTGTCTTCGTGGTGAATGTGAATGGAACTATTATTGGCGTCACCCGGTATCCGGCGCGATTTGTGGCACAGTTTCGAAGTCTTCGCAGAGCCCGGCGCTTTAGCGAGTTTGTGAGCGTCTACATCAATCATCATCATCACGCCGTTCATATTGCCAGCGATGGTGGCCGCATCTGCCGGCCTGCGATCATCGTTGAGAATGGACGCCCGAAGGTCGCATCTGAACACATGATGGTATGGATTCGTCTATAAAGTTTTAGACGTAACGTTTCATTCGCTAGATCAATAGCATCTCAAGAAAGGCAATGTCACGTTCGACGACTTCCTTCGAAAAGGTCTCGTCGAATACCTCGACGTCAATGAAGAAAACGACACCTACATTGCGTTATACGAATCTGATATTGTGCCTGCTACCACACACTTGGAAATTGAACCTTTCACGATACTCGGCGCTGTCGCAGGGCTCATCCCATATCCTCACCACAACCAATCGCCTCGAAATACATACCAGTGTGCCATGGGTAAACAAGCTATTGGTGCCATCGGGTACAATCAAATGAACCGGATTGACACCTTGCTGTATTTGTCTGTGTACCCTCAACAGCCAATGGTCAAAACAAAAACCATTGAACTGATAGGGTATGATCGCCTTCCTGCCGGCCAAAATGCGACGGTCGCGGTCATGAGTTACTCTGGCTATGATATCGAAGATGCTCTTATTTTAAACAAGGTCAGTAGGACGTCAAAAACAGCGCCGTCTTTTTCCCCATGTATCAACGTCATCACAGGCCAGTCTTGATCGTGGCTATGGCCGATGTCAAGTTTTGCGCAAGAACGCGACCCTCATCCGGAAGTACCCCAATGGAACGTAAGTCGGACGGTGCTTTTACGGTCACTTACGTGAACTTCTTGTCAGATTTGATCGGTTGGCTGACGCACCGCTGGATGAGAATGGCCAACTCAACAAAAAATACGACATCATTCAATCGGACGGTCTTGCAGGTGTAGGAGAACGGGTTGATCCTGGAGATGTATATGTGAACAAACAATCCCCCACCAACGCCACGGACAACACGTTCACCGGCCAAGCTGCGTCCGTGCCGTATAAAAATACCCCTCTGACCTACAAGTCGCCTGTTGCTGGGAACATCGACAAAGTCATGATTAGCGACACGGAGAACGATCAGACGCTCATTAAGGTGCTAATCCGCCAAACACGGAGGCCAGAGCTCGGTGACAAATTTTCGTCGCGCCACGGGCAAAAGGGTGTTTGTGGTCTTATTGTAAACCAAGAAGACATGCCGTTCAATGACGATGGTATCAACCCCGGTATGCTGTCGCCATCTGATAGTTTATGTCTCAATTAATTTTGCATTGACGGTGAAGACACCATCATGAACCCTCACGGTTTCCCCTCCCGAATGACGGTCGGAAAGATGATAGAACTATTAGCGGGCAAGGTGCACATTCTCTCTTTTGGATCTTAACCTGTAACCTTAATACTTAAACTTCGCGTAGGCCGGTGTTCTCGCTGGGAAGCTACAATATGGAACGGCCTTCGGCGGATCCAAAGTGCGTTAACCATGATGGCTTTCCCCCAACCCCACTGTATCTAAACGGGAAACCGTCAGGTTGAAGATATGAGTCGCATACTTATTGATCACGGATTTAGCTATGCTGGGAAGGACATGCTGACAAGTGGCATTACCGGGGAACCCCTTGAAGCTTACGTTTACTTCGGGCCTATTTATTACCAGGTATGTGCGAGATTTAGATAAGTTCTCTTTCAATTTGGATTGAGGTTTTTTTATTACCACCAGAAACTTAGTGCGTTATTGTTTTCCCCATGGTTTCGTTGCTCGGATACTAAAGAGGATCATTACAGAACACATGGTGATGGATAAAATGCATGCTCGAGCAAGGTTAGTTTGGCTTAGATTTTTATGTGACCTGCTGTACCTTCCTTCTTACCAATAGAGGACCACGTGCCACCTTGACGCGCCAGCCTACAGAAGGTCGGTCCCGAGAAGGTGGCTTGCGCTTGGGTGAGATGGAGCGAGACTGCCTAATCGGCTATGGGGCAACGCAGCTGTTGCTTGAGCGGCTAATGATCTCTTCTGACAAATTCGAGGTCAACGCCTGTGAAGAATGTGGGCTGATGGGATACAACGGATGGTGTACCTACTGCAAGAGCTCCAAAAAAATGGCCCAATTAACCATCCCATACGCGGCGAAGCTCCTATTCCAAGAGGTGTGAATGCTTTCTATCTGTGATTCACGCGCTCATTTATTTCCCTAGTTGATGGCGATGAATGTTGTGCCTCGACTAATTCTTGACGATGCCTAAGTTGCCGCGGTCATCTTCTCGGTTTCTTATATCCCCATTCATAGCTGATATAATTTTATGCCATCTGTACCAATACCAATGCAGGACCTGTAGAATCGACAAGAACCGATGTAATTTACTTATTGCGATTTATGCGGAGTTTTGTTGTGTTTGTAAGAAGACACATTGCTTCCAAACTACATCATCTTTGCTATCCCTCAGAAGAAATGGCGTCTAGGAGCTCGAATAGTGCTACTGCTCTGCGACGATTGATGACAGAATACAAGCAACTGACCTCCGGAGGTGGGCTGAAGTGCCTGTGAACTCAGGGTTTCTGACAGTCGTGTGTCGCTATATACAGGCTCGCCAGATGGCATGTTCACCGCTGGTACGCAGATTATAGGCAGCTTAACGATGACCCGTCGTTCACGCGCCTGGAGAAAGGTCCTATTTCTGAATCCGACTTCTTCTGCTGGGAAGCCCTCATCTGTGGCCCAAAAGACACCCCTTTCGTACGCCGTCCATTCTGTGATGATAAATCCCCAACTCAAGATAACGATGCGCCCAGGAAGGCGGCGTTTTTGCGGCCAAACTGACCTTTGTATGTTGTCTCGGGTCTCCATCCCCCTGATGGCCGTTCATGATGACGATATTCATAGCCATCCGACTATCCCTTATCCCCTTTCAAAATGAAGTTCGATCCTCCTTTGTTCCACCCTAATAGTACGAAATGTTTGCCTCTCCAAAAAAAGTAACATTGCTCATTGCGTTCTAGTTTACGCCGATGGGAACGTGTGCATATCAATCTTGCACACCCCTGGCGACGATCCGACTATGTACGAGCAAGCCTCTGAGCGCTGGAGCCCTGTGCAGAGCGTCGAGAAAGTGATATTGAGCGTTATCTCAATGTTGGCGGGCGAGTCATTCCTCATTGCTTAACCCTGTAATTCAATTACACCCGGTATTAGAACCAAACCTCGAAAGCGGCGCCAATATCGATTGCTGTAAACTGTACCGCGACAACCGACAGGAGTACGAAAGAATAGTACGAGCATCTATAAGGGAACAATTAGGTTTGTAGCTGTAGGCGGTAGAAGATATACTGAAGTGTATCATAAAGAATCCGTGTATAGCTGCAGCACAAATAAGTTAATGATTACGGTCATAACAGGTCATGTTGTGCAGTTTCGTTAGCTCCCTACAATTGGCGCTTCTTGAAGATTCGTACGTCGATTGGCCTTCCCATTATGTGTCGTTGAACATATTCGTTTCGGAACATACCAAATGGGTCAACATTTTCAAGCACCCGAGTGAAATCATCGAAGGCGGGGTATAGTTGTCGAAGGGTGTTCGGCGACAGTCGATGGGCTTTCGCCCAATGAGGACGGCCACCGTGACGAGATACGATGCGTTCGTATCCATCAAACAACTTTCGATATGGAACATTGAAGCCGTATGGCCTAAGCCCAACTTAGCATATTCAAGGAAGCGAAGGATAAGGAGACGTGCGCACTTGTATTGGACTATTCCTAACCAGCATGTACGATGACCGTTGCTGGGACTGAGAAATATCTCGTCTGGTGCAGAAAACCGAATCTCAATTGGGAAATGAGGCCGTAGTCCATGTGGGTCCTCGCGTTCTGCTGCCAACCAAAACCTCAAATCTCGAAGACAGGCTTCAGCGTTTTCGTACGGAATTGCCCACTCCGTTGTGTGTTGCGGATACTGTAACAACGGCATGGGTGAGATACACATCAAAGTCATATAATGCAAGCTCAGGCTTACCCGACAATCCACATTAAATATGTGATGGCCATCATCAACTCCAATGGATTTATTGCTGATGAGCCAACACGCAAAGTTGGCAATCCAGGGGTTAAGGAACAAGAAGAACCGGCCGAGAAACAATAGCAACTGGACAACGTGGTAGCCCAGGAAGGAATGCCATAGCCAACTTCCCGCTGGTTTTTTGGGCTAAATGTACCGAAGTTGTCAACAACGTAACTTTGACAGTGAAAATTAAGTTTGTTACCTCTGTTGTTCGATCAGCGTAGCTGCAGCGTATGGTATCAGCGGTGGGAAACCACCAAAATCTGACGTGTTCAGCCGAATAGACAAGTCTATCGAAATTTGGAACAACTTCGTCGAATGGAAGCGACTCTTGGTATTCCTTCAAGCGATACGCGGGTTCGACTTCCATTTGAACGGAGAGAATGATACCCGTCGCCCCTAGACCGCAAAGCGTGGCGATAAATAGCTCGGCACGTTCGTTGAGCGAGCATGAGGCGCGAGAGCCATCAGCAAGGAGAAGCGTCAACGACATAACATGGGTGGACATGACTCCAAAACCAATGCCAGAACCATGGGTGGCGGTTGTTATGATGCCCGCCAGCGTCTGGTCAGAGATGGAACCAACGTTCATCATGGCCAGGTTGCTCTTCGCCAATTCAATGTGGAGCTCATGAAGCGTGATACCGCCTTGGGCAACCACATAGCGCTTTTCTGCGTTCACCTGTGAAAAAGATCAGCACATTTCACGGCCCGGGGTTGTCAACGTTAAACAACAACAAACAAATTCCTCTTACCTCTAAAACCCGATTCATCTTCGTCGTTCGCAACATAAATCCATTGGTGCATGCAAGATCGCTTGGACTGTGACCAACGCCAACAGCCCTCACGACCTTTCCTTCGCGACGTGCAAGTTCTAGAATGAGCTCGCACTGGAATTCATTTTCTGGTTCGAAGATAGCTAGAGGGGTGCAATGAAAAGTCTGGCCCCAATTTGTGAAGCGTGCGCGCTGGGACGGCACAGCGATAGAAGTGAGAAGGGTATATAGAATCTGTGAGGGTATGGAGCTGGGGTGAGCATGAAGTTGAGAAGACATGAGCGATAGGAATTTACGCCTACCAGTGATTTTTTTGCGACGCTTTATAAGTCGATGAGTGATGGGTGGGTATAGATGACGCTCCGATCGTTTCCCTCTTCCGGCTCATGGCGCGGGCTCAGCCGACGGCCAACCCCGGATAGTTAAAAGTTTCGTGTTAAATCTGGATGCAAAATTTAGTATTTGTACGGAAGATACAGCCGAGGCACAGGCCCGATAAGACCACGCGAAAGCAATGCCTGAAGTGGGAGGAAACACAGGGAAAGCAGGGAAACGTATCTCGGATTCCAAGCCCGTCGCGATCAATTCCAGATTGGCTTTTCCCTGTCATACAGGGTCGTGATCATCTCAACGAGGCCCTATCACCATCCTCCTTTGAAATATGTGCGTCATATCAACACCTATACAATTTATCACCGTTTCTCCGAGGCACAATTAGATGTACTTACCCGTCTGCCGAAATTTCAGAATTGCAACCTCATTTTTTTCGCCATCACTGATGTATCTTTCAACACCGACCAAAACGCAATCCTCACACCATATGCATTCTCAGAAGCCCCCAGTCCTGCATAAAACTCGAATGATTTTCAAAAGGAAAGCCTCGCCCACTAAGTACATGAGGATGTGAAATAGTTCCAAAAGGCTGAGCATAAGACTAGATTGTTCACCAGAATCAAAGTGACGGCTACACAAAACAGCACAATATAACCCAAACCTGACGGAGGGTATAATCCATCGAGATACTGGGAATCAATCTCCTAGCTCAAAAAGTCGAACGTAACTCTGCGTGAGAAGATGAGTTTCATCAAACGGGACGGGAGACGGGACTCGAACCTTCCCCATTCTTGATTGTTGTACAAGAGGATGCCTCGAACCTCGGCGCTATCAAGCTCCAGGCCCAGCTCGAATTCTTAACAGATGCTCTAAGTGGGTTAATTCTTCGAGAAACACAAGATCATACCGGTGTAAAAGCCACCCATTTGGGGCATTGCAGCGTTTTGGCGGAAAGTCGGAAGCGAAGACAAATCCACAGTCCACTTGCATAGCTCGAATGTCTCTCCCTCGTCTGTGTAGCGCATCATCTTCTCAGCATCGCTTGTATAGAGCACCGCAACGAAGGCTGAATCTGTTACCCGTCAGAACATCATTCAATTAAACGGCGATGCGAGCCAAGTACCTTGCGCCGATTGAGAGAATTTGCTACGAATCGGTTGTTAATACCTTGCGAAATCCTTAACTTCTCATGGTGACGTACCAAAATTTGGTTGTCAAGCGTTGTCTAGATTCACGGATTATTAGACGATGCTGTGAAGTATTGATTTAATGACACACCCTTTTCGAAGAATTGCGCCCTTCGATACAAGATACTGCAACCTGCGAGCCGGCGGCTTCGTCAGGCGAGCAAAAGAAAGCAGAGCGAAATAGCGCACCTGTTGTCACAAATGGGGACACCTGCGGCATTGTTTTTGATGTACGCTGGCCGTTTTAACCAGTCGTCTTGCTCAGCAGGAAGCTTCACCTTTTCAAGACAGAAAATACACATCGTGAGAGAAAATGAAAACCGGTGTCTCAGTGGGTGCTTACCTTCATAAGATAGGAACGTGGTGCGATAACACTAGAAACAAGGGCCCTTCGAGCTAGCCCATATTGTGCTGCACCTCGCAAAGTTGCGGTATCCGAATCAGGAGGTCGCGCAATAACCCGAATGCGAGACGAGAATTGTTGCTACATCGCAAAGTCGACAATCAGAACAACTGAAGGATGCGTCACGATACGCACCTCTACTCGTTGCTTTAGATATTCACATCCGGCAAAACCTCCCACAAGAAGTAGTGCATGGATTACTTGATCCACTCTTGCAACTTGTTCCTCAAGGAGTTGTAAGACCTGACAAGGTTCGTAACCGTAACTTTGTGAAGAAAAGGGTTTAGTTCACTCAAATAACGTACCTCGTTCACAACGGGATCGAAAACCTCCCTGCGTAATAGATTCCCTGGAATGGATAACTGCCCGTTAATTAGCCCGACAGAAGGGTCGTGAGGGTCCTCGACATTGAAACAGGTGAAATGGAACATATTATCTATGAACTTCGTGATTCGCCGCACAGCGACATTGAATAGAGAACAGACCATCATCTTCGATACCAGCATAATTCAACTTGTCGGTTTCGCTGAAGGAATGCACTTTACGCAAGGTGAGGAAGGGGATACACAATAGAATTAAGCTCACTGACTGAAATAAGCCAGGGATGCTGGATCGAGATGGGCAGGATGATCGGCCAGAAGAGTCTGGTAAACGGGTTGGCAAACCAAGAATGGCACAAATAAAAGTCGGATCTTACCTTGACAAGTTCCCGGAAACGAAGGTCAAGGAATAAGCTACCGCAATTGGCGCCTGATCTCGCACACATCTCCGCAATCTCAAGGTTGGCCATTTGCCCGATTATCTAGGGAAAAGGTTGGGAAGGCAAGACAAGTATTCCGCAGGGACGCACTTTATAAACCGCAAGATCGACAGTGCCACCACCTGCATCGCATACAATGAAATTTTGAGAGGGTTTGAGATGATGGAGGTTGGACAAGTGTGCGCAATGGACAGCTGCGGCCTCCGGCTCGGTAATTATCCTCAATCGGTCTTTCCATTGGTTATCGCCAGCCCTAGAGCTCTGAACGAGGCCAGCCGAGATAGCAGCCTCTCGCATGATGTCGCATCCGCGTGCGTCCCACGCAGCAGGGACGGTCAACCAGACATCGGCAGAGTCTATTATTAGGAAGTTAGTCAGAATCAATAAATTACCCTTAACGAAGCAAAAGGGCGTACTGAGGTCAGCGACGGCTCCAATATCCCTTGTAATTTGGTCCTTTGCGTATTCCCATAAGCAGCTGAGGAAGTCGATGATTAGGTCAATCGCCTTTTTCCCTGGCTAGAAAGAAGCTCAGCAACGAGCAGAGGGTCGTGGGTCAAGCGTTCACTTGCCGGCAGAGTGGGCAGGCGCGGATCAATAGCAGATTCATCGCGAAGCGCGTTGGGTTCTAAAAACAATTTGAACCATTCGCAACGCGTCGTCCCGGCCATTGGGCTTGCATTTTTAGCTTCCAAACCCCAAGCAAGTACCCGTCCATGCTCATCATACAACAAGCAGGTTGGGATCTAACTATCTGTCAGAGAAGAATCGCAGAAGCAGGTAGGTGTCATAACCTTTCGGAAAGTCTCGAATGAACCAGGCCAGTTCAATATCTGCTGGACCTGGCCTCCAGCGATACGTGATGATCCATAGGCCTGAAGAAACCTTTAGTCTGAATCCACATCCGTTTCCAATAGCACTTACGACACCCGAGAACGTAGTACCTATACCGTATGAGCGCGAGTCACGTAAAAATAATATGGCACCAACCAAAATCGATTGAGACTGACATCTTTCCTTCGTCGGCAACAGTGGTTGTGTTCAGCTGATTATTTGGCATTGGCGGAGTAAGAGACGACTGCGCGGCCGACGGTGGTCGTATCAAGGGCTCGTTAGACGAAAAGCCGCTGGAACCATTGAACACAGAACCATTCAATGGTGTCGACGTTGGAAGGGGCGGAGAGGGGGAACCTCCGTACCCCCCAAACTGATTCATAAGCGGCGGTGAAGCAGACTGGCCCCAGGGCGTGCCTTGCTGCACCCCGTTGCCGGTGGAGTGTACCGCTGGCGGTGACGCGAGAAGGGGTTGCTGAAAGGCTTGGGTTTGCCCCATCATCGGTTGCCCAGTCGGCTGGCTGGTAATAGTTCCAGCATTATAGGCAGGATTGCCATGGTTAGTCGGGGGGTTGCCGTCGTTAGGCTCACCACAGCAGCCCATGGTGCAGAACAAGATTCAAGTTGAGAACAGGTCAAGAAAACACGAAAAGCACCGATTTGGGCGTCTTCAGCGGGCGTGCCTGATGGCTGTGTATCAGTTTTCTAATTAGCGCTCAACTTTCAACTTTCAAATCCTCGAAGGTAGGCGAACAGATAAACGAAGAGCCTATGTCATGCTTGATTCTGGTTATCGCGGAGGATGCTGTCCGTCGTAATTCTTGATCCAGTCTGAAAGTCATCGAACGAGAGAAATATCAATGCCAGGATGGAATTCAATAGTAAGTCGTAACTTAGAAATTAGTTGTTTGACCTCCTTGTCCCAATGGCCTTATCTCTTCCCGTAGTCAAGCTCAACCGGTTCATCGTGGGCAGAAAAATTATCATACATACAGTAAGCGTTAATCAAGACACAACTTTGAAAGTAGAATAACATGAAGGAACCAGGTCAAGATGCACAACCGATGGCGTCTGCGCCTGGCAAAGAATCTCGTCGGAAAGAATTTATTTGCCCGGGTTAGCTTCAAAATATGTCGATTCGTCCAGATCCTTAATCCTACACCAAACTTACCACTTTGAAATCAGAATCGTCAACAGCTTGTCAATAGCCTCCTGAGCTTACTTTGTCTGGATCGGCAACCGGTCTCTCTAGACCAAAATTCGAAAGCCTTCAAGGGTCCTTGCCAGCAGCACGTAGAATTTAACTTCATGATCTTGAGCGCATGCACTTTAAATCGTTATTCATTAGTCTGCAAAAATAAACGTTTATCCGTGGGTGTGTCATCTAATTGCGCCTAACTTGCATTCATTTGCTGTGATTAAACCAAAGTTTTGAATAGCGAGATGAGTGCAGTTGAGTTTAAGCGTCCCGGTTACGATTGCGGCCGCCAAAAGTTCTGGCGTCCTCATCGACCCGCGGTGGAGACCCCGACTTGCCCATTACCCATAGATGGAGGGTTGATTTGACAAAGTAAACTGTAGGCCAAGTGGGATTCCATCCTGTAAGGTTATGCGAGCTCCGGCGGAATCGAACAATAACTAAATTAAAGTGAGGTCGTTGAGTGCATTTTCATGAGACTTGTCCATTCGAGGAATCGTATGACATTCTCGAAAACGAATCTGCGATTCGGCGGCTCTGAGAAGTTGAGTCGTTGCAGACCGGAAAGACCTCGAAACGCGCTAGGTGAACGGCAATGTAATGATTGAAGCCATCTCTGGACGCATAGGTAAAGCCGTCTTCACATCATTGAAGATCAAGATCGCAATGTAGCGTGTAACAAAACGTGTTAATCAGATTGCTTGTGTGTGCGCGATTGCAAGCTGTACACACTAGAGAATATAAAATCACGATCGGAGAAGGAAGAAGGGGTAAAATCCTACTCGACGTTTGGCTCCTGGTGTTTGTTGTGGGTAACACGGTCTGTCGGACTTCAAAATAATCCCTACAGCACGGATTTGTCGTCAACACCGGCGGCTACCACTCATCCAATGGCGGCTGCATCAGGAAAACTTGGCCAAAAACTCGTCGCGATCGCTGATACATGGGTCGTAGATCCATTTCGGCCAAACCTCCAGCTTCAAACATTTCTGAAATCGCTGGCGACACACCCCAAGTTGACTCCGCAAGCAGTGAACGCGACGCGTGCATTGAGGGATAACGCGATGCAAAAAAGGGTGCGTTATTCTAATTCATTAATGTTGGACTGTCTCCCTCATTTAGGTATTTCTGTAGTATCCTCTTTCGAAGAAGATGCTACAACCCGCTTCGATGCCGTTACATTATGATCGCCTTGTGGAAGGCTTTGAAAAGAGTGCTCAGGGAATTGGTAGGCCGTGGTGGAAAATATTCTTTGGAATATGGTAGCATTCAGCTGCCTCAGGATTGTGGTACTTGTCATATTCATGCATCCTGTTGTTTTTTTGATCATCGTCCTTGGGCTATCAAAGATTTCACGGCCTCATGTTCATATTGAATCTCAAACCTCACGCGCACGTTCCATCAAATCGACGTCATGTCGCCTTGAGATGAATCCCTAGATCCTGTATGCGATACATGGTGGACAGTAATATATGGACATGAACCGTAATTCCGATCTTATCTCAACTCGAGATGGTGCCACAAAAAAAAAAAAGGCATCTCAGTCTTCCAGTATTTCGTCCTCCCCATCTCGTGCCTACCCAGTTAGGTTAAGTCAGAATTTCCCATGTCACAGAACCATATGCTTTCGGCCACATACCTTGTCCACCAAGTTTCGACGTTTCTCTCGTGTTTTTGTCTGCACTTTGACGTACTTGCTTAACGGTGCATCACCCAGTTTGGATATCAAAGATCTCTCCCAATCTTTGACGACATCCATTTTCCCAGGAGCAAACGAGACATCCTTTCTCCGTTGCTCTAGCCATCTCACACTGTCATCAATTCGTTCCAGAAGGACTTTGACAAGACTTTGATCCTTGTTCGTCCCTGCCTTGGCCGATACTTTGACGCTCTTGCGCAATGCAACAACAACAGGGATCACAATCTCTGGAAAGGCAATGCTGCCATGAACCGGCGCGCTGGAGAGCCATTCCGCCAAAAGGAATGCAGCCTCCTCCGTTAATCCCTCGGTATACACCCGAGTCTTCATATATTGATGTGGGACACGGATTTGAACATCAAAGTCAAGGGGCCGCAATGTACTTGACTTTGGACGTGATGACAGCAAAGTCGACGTAAGGATTGGGACGAGGTATGGAGATAGGGGAACATAGGTTCGGGTATGCCGAGTGAGATGCAAGAGAGATCGAATAATTTGGAGATGGAACGGATATGAGCGGCTGTTGGGGACCAGCCTGTATATTTCATCAGCAAGCAAATGGGCGGATATCAAAGCGCCATGTACTTTATAGACCCAAGGCAGACTTGAATGAGTGGATAAATCAATGGCCGGAGCGCGCTCTGTTTGCTAGTTTGTGCTTCTGTTTGAGCGTCACAAGCTCTTCCCAGAACAATGCACCAGAAGTCAATACAATGAACATATTGCCAGTTGTACACCTGCTTGTACGCTCCCTAGCCACAGAAGAGCGGGTTAGATAATATTGCATATTAAAAGGACAAACGCTCACCTTGGTCTTGATTTTCATGCTATTTCGTAAGTGAATGGCAAGTTGACGAATGTAGCCAAATGCGTGTTGGTAAGCTGTTGAGTGGTCGACGCAGAAAAGTTCAGAAGCCGAATTTTTCATTAAGTTGATCATAGGGAGGGTGTGTGCGTTGGTTGACTTGGAGGACCGCATCAATGCAAGATACGTGCTCTGAGGGTGAGTTAGAGCCACAAGATTACATGATAAACAATAAAAGACAATACTTTGAAAATAATGTCCATTACGGATTCATCTGTCGAAGAGGCAAGCTTCTGTATAGACAAAAATGCAGCTATGCGAACGCTATCGTCTCCAGTTGACCACAGCTCCAGACATTTCTGAAAACGAATGAGAAAGACCGACTCTTGAAGAAATTCCAGATAAGCGACGCACTTTGAGATACTGTTTCACGGCTTTGCGGCTTGACATAATGTAAGGAATAAGCTTAGCGCTCCCAGATAATGCTAATCGTAGCATTTCATTATCGGTGAGCTGTAATAATATATGGATGATATTGTTCAAGTATGAAAGCACAAGCTTTTGCAAAGTTTTGAATTTTTGAGTTTGTGTTGGCTGTTTGCTGTAATATTGTATGTCAAGGCGTGGTAAATGATGAAACAAGCGAATGGGCGCACAATTTCCCGTTGGCGAGGGTTTTATACGGAATATGGTGTTCCAGTACGACTGGTGTATACATCAGCGCGGTAGTCACAAGTTTATTATACACTGAGACGGCGGGCGTTTAGAAATTCATCCACACAAAACACTGATGAGGTACATACCAGAGGAACCGTCGATACTCCAAGCCAACACTTGGCCTTCCTCGTTCATGTGGGCAGCCGACCGGAAAGCAATCAACAGTTTTCTCAAAGCTCGAAGCGACCGTTGCTAGAAAGAATATCGACATAATGGGTGATCATCTGCATTCGAGTGACAAGACATACCTCCAACAGAGCTTTTTGCCACCTCTGCAAATGAGCCTTCGTCAAGACAGGAAGCCGGTCGTCCTCCATAACGACATCCTCAGCGTTCTCCACCTCCTCATCATCCGAAGCGGCCGCGTCAATAGGCGCATCGGGGTTGAATTGGAGGAGCTCCTGATCGTTCTCTTGAAGGTATTTGAAAAACTCGGGATCCTTTTCAGCGAGCTTTGATAGCTCGTGAAGATGGAGCTCTCCCTCCGCTAAAAGTAAAAGTGAGTTGCATGTAGGATAGATAGTTGGATATATTTTTACTTTCCAGGTCGTCCACAGAGGCAAAGGAACCATCGTCCGAGTCCATACCGTCGTCGTCGTCCGCTGACTCCTCGTCGCTGCCAGCATCCTGCTGACAATCAGACGGCTTAAGGCCAAAATAGAGACGACGCACCTCCAGATCCTCAGCGTCGTCGTCGTCGCTGCCTTGCATAAAGTTCCCACTAAGGAAGTCATCGACGGTCAGTCGCTTTGTGCTTACAATGTCGTCAGTACACCAAAAAAAAGGGGGAACAAGAGGTCCACCTTTTTGTTGTTGGTTCGTCCTCGACATCCTGGTCGCCGTCTTCTTCAAGGGTTTCTGAATGTGTTTTGGACTTTCCACTCCTCTGCCCTTTCCGACCTTCAACTTTTCGACGGATCTGCTGCTGTTTGCGCCGGGCCTCTATCGTCTTCTTTAATTGGCCGCTCGTGGCGAACTTTTTTGTAGATTTCGCAGCCTTCTTTCCCATTGATCGTTTGTACAAGAAATTGAAGAATTGCTCAAAGTTGCAAGCACGGAAAAGCTAGCTTACATAATGTATGTAAAATTCAATACCCGTCGAAGGGTCCCCATCCCATCCCCAGAGGACCCATGGGATTCATGCCATTCATCATCCCCTGAACGTTCATCGCCATCATCCCATCGCCGTCCCACGCGGCGTCGAGGCCATATCCAGCTTGACTGGGATCGCCCCACCCGCCATTGAAGACTGGTTGACCAAAGCCAGCACCCATACCCATCATGTTCATGCCCAACCCAACACCCATCCCAGGACCACCCATCCCAGCAACGCCCATCATGGGATTCCAATTCCCCATCATGTCGTCCACACCGAGCTGGTGGACGCCCATACCCATCATAGGCGCCATCACCAACTGATTTTGGCCACCCATCATCTGGTTTTGTCCGCCCGAGTTAAGGAACCCACTCCGGTTATTCATATTATTCGCTGTCGCGAATCGATTCGCGCCTGCCATTCCTCCACCACCAGGATTACTCCCAGCACCACCAGGCCCAGCGTTGGTGTTTTGACCAGGCCTAAACGGTGACTTTGGTCTCAGAGCATCTATCTCCGCGGTCATGGGAACAACAGGCTTTCCTCCGCCCGATAGTTCTCTGATCCCCTCCTCCCACGTTTCCTGAACCCATACACCAGCACGACCGCCTTCTTCACCCTCGACGTATACTACACCATCTTCTGTTGTGTGAAGAGCTTCTTGCCCTGGACTGAGGATGGTAACCCATCCTCTTCGTAAGGAAGACGGACGACCAAAAACTTCGAGGCGGCGAAGACCTAGACAAAAATTCTCGATGAGCGTGTACATTTCTGGAGGTTTTCTCGTTGGGTCTGTGGGGTCCCCTTCCCAGATAATGACATCGGTGTCTGAAACAATTGTTGGTATTTGATGACCAGAGAAGTACCGCCAACCTACCGACATTACAGTGAACAAACCAACTGTCGGTCGACCGACGAACTGTGCCTCGGATACCAATGAGACAGTGTTGGTTTGTCCGCGTTAGCAATGAGGTGGTCGGTGGGTCTGTCTGCAACGCTGGCTCAGTCCAAGTTGTAAAAAGATAGCATGGAAAGCACTAACTCCAGGTCCATGATTTGTCGCTTTATTTGTCTTGACCCAAACTACGTCCTCACACCGTCGGTAACCCCACTTTGCCAAAACCTCCCTTCCCCTTTCGAGACCTTCCCCCGCACCACTTCCAACCCAAAGAAAAACAAAACTAGGGTCCGCAGCAAGAGTTGGAATGGGTATTTCCTGAAGATGGTCCCAGGTAAAGGTGGAAGAAAATGGCGGGTCCAAAAGAATAACATCGAATTTACTCGGTTGAAGAGATGTTAATTGGGAGTAGGGTATATATGTTGGCGGTAATGAGTGGGTTGTTACAGACGCCTTCTTGAGATTCAATAGACGCTGTTGCTTTGGATATCTGGGTTGGCTGGTTGATACTCACGTCGAACATGCAATAGTACGTGAAGCTTACTCCTCGAATCTATGTTCAGGTTCAGCTCCCAGAACCCAGTTCTGAGGCCATTCCCCGCCGTCGACATAACGCTGGGAATAATCATTCCGAATGGTCTCCTCTTCTGGGACATAATTACGATATCGGGCCACACGGGCCTTCTTCGCCGGTGGAAGGTCAGACCTCGGTTGTTGTTGAGGTTTTGGAGATAGTGGTGGTGACTGATCATGTGGGGGAGGTGAGGGTTGAGGTGAAGGTATATTCGGTAACCTTAGCAGGTCATGAGGGGGTGAATGAAGAGAGTGAAGTTGACGACGGTGGGCCTGTTGAGTTGTCCTTAGACGTTGAATCAAATTCGAGTGCGCTGCTAACAGTTGATTTGCATCGCCAATAATTTCCGTCGTTGTAGCCATGAAGGTTATTGTTTGTTCCTGTTACCTTTCAATGCTATTGCTCTGGCTCGGATCGAGCTCCCGTTGCACGCACCTTGTTCAACACAAAAGATGTAAGTACATCGCGCAGATGGACCTGACACAAGAGATTAGCCCCTTGCTATCGATTATCCTACGCCCGAAATTACCTTCTCTCACCAGGTAGCAATCCTGACTCTCAGAGGCTCAGATGAAACGTGCCACATCCATATTTCAAATCATTTCAAAACGGACTTGCAACTACTTGCCTCTACCTGCCAGGATTTAGATAGTTATCGGTACCGCGATCCCGAATGGAGCTTTTTCCCCGGAATATGTCCTGTCTTGGATGAATCTGATTATCTCAATCACTCAGTCGGAAGATCAGAGAACCTCGGTCCATCTTGTTGCATATCATACTCCTTGATTGCGAGCTTCGGATCAAAATTTCTCTAATTGAACAACTTTTCCATTCAAAATCTTTTCACGCAAGCCTAGATATTGTTCACTACCAGGAGCCACAGGGTGGCCGAAACACATTCATCATCTCTAGTTATGCTTTGCGGTTCTCAGGAAATTTTTCTACGTACCTTGCAACGTCTGCCTCCGTCCACACAACCGTTCCGGAGATTTCAAATTGGTCAGGATCTGCCCTGGGGTAGAAATGACGCAATTTCTCCACACTTTACCCTTCTTGCCAGCTGATCCTCAGGTTTGGATGACCATGGAAAACCTCGCTGGCGCTGCAGTCGTGCCGGTCGACATGGTGTCAGTTTGCCCAATTAATTGCTTATGATCAAGGCCTAAATGACTTCAATGTCAAGCTTTTAAACTTTGACTTGACTCAAGCGTGAGCGACCTAAAATTGTCAGCATCACAATCCACTCCAAGTCTTCACCACTTCATCTTTGATCTGGGTACAAGCTTTTCACTGTATCCAAATGAACATTATCGATACCAACATACCATACAAATCAAGAAATTGTGATTATCACGATTAGCGATCGACTGCATCGTGTTCTTTTACGAGTAAGAACCACGTTGTGTGTAGACGATCGACAGGGACCGTGAAGTTGCGCTAACGAGGTTTAAGGCTTTTTACACTGACGCACTTTTTGATCCCTTGTAGTCTGCTTGCAGTACATATTTCCTTTGCCGGCGGCGAATGAAACGAAAGGAGCGAAACGTGGGAAACGTGGTCTGTCTCAAAGTCCAACCACCATTATTTCCCATCTTCTGTCAACGTCACTGCGTGGGTGTTTTCCAAGTGCCGTGACCCACAGTATATTGACCAGGTAGCGTCTTTCACCAGGTAAGCTTCTCATGTCTGCGAAACGTGCGTTCCCTGATGTTTAAACCCTTTTTAGAACACGCAAAATCGACCATGCCCGCAATCCGTACCGGAAATGAAGTGACCGTGGCTTCCATCGGCGCGTCAACTTTCCCCATACATCGAAAGTCGTTGCGCAACGCGATTCGTATCTCTCCCGAATCTTCGTCGACGGGTTCCGCTCACTCGGACGCTGTTGGAATGGAGAATATTTCGTCTCACAGCCTCAATAACGATCATTTTTTAGGGCCGACAGTGCAGGCTGCTGCGAGAGTTCCTGTCAGGAAGCCATCGGAGTCGTCCTCAAAAAGTCTCGTCCCTGTTTGCTCAACGCTCCCGGACACCATTACCATAAATGGAAAACAACTCAAACCCACGGTCGCATTTGACACTTTCTGGCGTTTCGCGGCCGAACGGAAGAATATCGATGATAGGCGCCGAGCTGGACAATCCGCACCGTATGTTCCGTCATCGTTATTGCTTTATGACTACTAATGCGTAGTTTGGCTTGCCAAGGTGGACAGACGACCCCATCTTGCAGAAATATTACTTCTGTAATACCTACCGCGTGCTTGACAAACTTTGTCAATACATGATCCGCGAAGTGATCGAAAAAGGCCCACAGGATCCGACTGAGATCGTGTTTCGCGTTCTGCTATTCAATTCTTTTACCAAGATTGAGACTTGGGAACTGCTGAACCAGAAGTTGGGGCCACTCACATGGGCAACCTACGACAGACAGAGGTATAACCACGTGTTGGCGAAGGCAAAATCTAATGGCATGACTCTGTACACGGGCGCTTTTATCAAACCAGCACCGCATTTCGGGTATACAGATAATTACATGAATCATCTTTGCCTTCTCGAAGTGTTCATGGAAAATCAACTGGCTTTTAGGCTTTTGAACGCTCCTACTCTCGCCGACGTCTACGAGTACATAATCTCATTCCCGAGCATGGGTGATTTCACGACCTATCAACTGATGCTCAACCTGTCGTATACCAAGGTCCTCAATTTCAATGCGAATGATTTTGTTATCTCTGGACCGGGTTCATCCTCTGGCCTTTCCAAGATGTTCGGCAAGAGCATCGCGCGAGCAAAAGGTCCTGAATCTGATATCGAAGTCGACGTGATAAGGTGGCTTGTGGAGACTCAAGATCAGCATTTCGAGCGGCTGGGAATCAACTTTTCCCGCTTGGGGCCCAAAAAACTTCCTATGGATGTGGCGGATGTTGAACACACACTTTGTGAGGTAGACAAGTATTGTCGCCTCGCCCACCCTCACCTGAAAGGGAGACGTACTGAGATTCGCCGCAACTTCTCGCCATCCGAGGATTATGTACCTATGCCATCCGTCGTGCCTAAAGCGTGGTCGGACTCTGCTCGTCGGGTTTCTCGTATCCGTGCGGATCAGAAGTTGGTCGTTGAAAAACGATACGAAGTCGACCGGCTTGGAGGACATCGAAAAGGTCCCAATGGACTGGAATTCCATATTTTCTGGTTGGGGTATCCGAAGTCAGACGCGACATGGGAGCCAGAACTCTCCCTCGCTTCAGACGCCCCTGTCATTGTCAAGGAATATAAAGCCGCGAAGGGGCTGTAGATCTCATGTTCGCCCGTGGTCTCAACGTACCTGCACCCCATTCCTTATTATCATTATTCTTGTCACATATTGACTTTGTTATCATAACATCAATCTACCTCCATACAGTCGACAAAATGTACATACCATTTATTGTTGCTTCACTATCTACCTTTGTATATAATTTGCACTCTTGTTTATAATTTGCATCCCATACTTATCCAGCACGTTGGCGGCTGGTGTCAAGATTTTTAGTTCTCTGTTTGTGGTTGTTACAAATAGAGGTGTAAGTGCACGTGCCTCAGCGCGTGAGTTTCCTTCAACCTCAAGATTCGCGCAAGCCGCAAGTCGCTTGCCTGCCGCGTCCTTTATCCAGACGCCTGCGGCTCACAACTTTACGACTATGAACTCGATATCTTGGCTTCGCGAAGTTCTCATACGGGCTCTGACAACCTCAGAGCCCGAACATGACGAACAAGAACTTTTCGAACAGTTAATGATTCAAAAACCGCGTCTGCTCAAATTGCTTGACGTCGGGCCACGCAACCCACAGGAACAACGGGAAGTGGAGTCTGGTAAGTGATGCAGAAACTTGATTCCGTAAAGCTACCAATGTCCTTGTTCTAGGAAAGATCACCATCAATGGCAAATCCGTCGCCGTTAACTCTGACTTCGCTCGACAAGTAATTTTTCTGTCGCAGCAACTCGACTGTTCGGAACGTTACGTTGCCAGGCTACTGCACGATGTCATGTTGAGGAATCCAAATTTGGCGCCTGTGAACTGCATGGAAAACACGGTTGCGGACTTTCACCTATACCGGCGTCATCTCGTTGATTCATTGCGTTACTTGCTCGACGGCGCAGAAGTTGCTGAAGGAGCCGAAGTCCTCCCAACATACACGCGTTTGGCGAAATTCACCCGAGATTTGCTTGGTGATAGTGGGTCGGGTAGCGGGGAGTCTGCTGTGGCTTCCGGGCTCGTCAAGGAGATTGAAAAGCTAGACGTCCTCATTGGTAGAGCTGATATTGCGAGGAGGAGTGCTGGGAGTAATACCATTGCACCCTCGGATCAAGGTGAGCTCACACAGTCCTCTTCTGTGACCTGTAATGCAAACTACGTTCAAGGGAACCCTCAGCTCGGATGCGATGCCCTAAATTCGCGCTACGAATCTCTCAATTATGAAAGGCGCTACCTTGCCACTTCTCTATGCTCTATTTCCCGCTTGGGATTCCTTTCCGTGGAAGAAATTAAACACCTAGTGGACCTGCTTTCTACCAACCCCGCTCACCCTTTACTCTACTACATTCTTACTGCTATCTTTCTTGCGTTCGACCCTTTTGACCCGTCGTGTCGTGTAGGGTCATCTCGACAAATGTTGGCCACGGACAATTCGCTTTTGGTGTATATGGCCAAAAAGTTCGCACCATCTACAAGTTGGAGGGAACCAGGTCTCAAGGCAACCCTCCTTCTCAAGTGGACGATGTTTTTGACAGAGACAAGACACAACGATGCAAGTTTAGAGCACCGAACTGGGTTCACAACCGAGGAACTGGAGATACAGGTGTGGAATGCGGTCCAGGGAGATGCTTTCGGCTATCTTGCATACGCGGTGGTACATCTGCAACGTAAGCATGGCAGCGTGCCCGCAGCCTCTTTAGTTAATTATCCTCCTGCCGAGCAAGAGCAACGGGAGACACCCCCAGACGACTTCAAACTCACTGTCATATCCACATTCGAGACGTTGGTCCGTTCTCTGATCACACACGCATCGTCAGAGCTCCGCAAGATTAAACAAAGGCAGGAAGACCTTGTCCTCGCGAGTGCGAGGACTGAACGCAATCGAGTTCCATCTCGGTTTGGGTCAAGCCTTGCCCCAGAAGCAGACAAAGCCAGCGCTACCCCACGGCAAGACATCGCTATGTTGTACTCCTTCATTGGTCTACTGTACGCAGCGCTGCCTACTGAACGGGCTCTCCAATTTTGGGGTGCAGGTCCTTCGTCTGACTCGCATCGTGTCACATATCTTGAATACGTCGAGTCAACGAGTGGTCGTCTTCCTGCTTTCCTCCAATGGGCGATATGGTCAACGTCCGTACAAGATCTCACAATGTTGGCTGCATTGTATGATATGTTAAGTGGACTGGCGAAAGGTCAACAATGCAGCGAGCTCGCGTACAATTTTATGGCGCGAGGTGGGGAAATCCTCCCAGGGAGAATGGGGTCATCTTCGTCTACAGGGCCATCTGTTTCATGGACTGTTATTTTTTCTCTTCTCGAATCTTGGGCAGCTAGTGCTTCAAATCCACGAGGACAAGCTCAACCACAGCCCCTTGGAATCTCTCAGTCCTTCGGCTCGTTGCAAAACTACGCCGCCCCTCCGCCGGCTGCTCAACAGGTCACGATTGGTCCCAAAGATGTGCTTCTCTCCCAGTCATTCCTCCGGCTTCTATCGACGGTAGTGACATACTCGGTTGCCGTGCGAACAGCAATATCCGGACATGCTCATTTCCGTGCCATTCCAACGTTAATTTCCCTTATCCCTCTTGGCATCCCTCTGGAACTCAAGGGTGCTTTGTTTGAGACCCTTAGTGCATTCTGTGAGCCTGGCGCCGGTGCCCCCGGCGTTGAAATCTGCAAGGCAGTTTGGACATTAATGGAGCGTCTTGAAGTCATCAACGTCAGAGCTGGTTCAACTAGTGGATTTAGCATGGCGCTGGCAACCAGCAAAGGAGTGGAGCTTGAGCTTGAACAAATCGAGTCTGTGCATAGGTTATACCCTGCCACTATCCCTTTCCTCAAACTTCTCAGCACTGCCATTCACACATCCAAGCGCATGCCGTTGAGCGATCAAGCGGCGGGCTTGGAGCCCTCCAATACAATCCCGGAATCGCTGGGACAACCGTACCGCATCCCAGGCCTTGGACCCTTTACTTCTTTTGTCATCGACATAGTCTTCGCCAATATTCCGAACCGCGAATACGCCCAGCCCTCTGACAGGTGGAAGACGAATGACCTCTGTTTATGCTACATTGAAAGAGCGCTTGCAAGTTTCAACCTTGAGTCGTTGGTAGCTGCTCCTGAAGATGTTCCTATCAAAGGAGAATCACTCGTACCCTTGCTTATTCATCCTGGTTATGACATTATGAAACGCCTCTTGACCAACTCGCCCCTCCAAAGTAGCCTTCTGACCTACATAATCGAGGGCATTGGCGGCTTTGAGAAAGACGTTCCCAACGAAGAACCTTTCTTCCTGACAACTATGATCCGAGTGCTGAGGATTGTTCACCGCGTCCTGGAGATTCAAGACATTTTCCTAGATGTTCTAATACCTCTTTTGTCTGACTTCAACAATAGCGCTACTTTTGTTGGCCAAGTTAATTCTCGGTCATCTTTCACTCGTTTCGATCAAGCACTTTCTTTTGGGCCGCAATATGCCCCCGCACTGGCTGCCTATATGACATTCGCTACATACTCGGAAGTCGTTCTACTGTCCATTAAAATCATCACTATCCTCTCGACTTCCACATTCTTCTCCAACTTGGTAGCCCTTGTTGAAAGGAGCGGCGATTCAGATAGGATACTTGGAGGCTTCATGCATGTGATTGGTAGCGAGTCGATGGAAGACGTCTTGGAGGCTGAAGCAGTTACTGAACAAATCACCGGTGCTGGAGCTCCTGATAACAGTGAAATCCCGGACGCACTCAAACAAGCTACCAGACTTGCAGCCCTTGACTTGTTAATCCAAGACACAGCATCCCATCGACCATACCCGAATATTGCTCACTTCCTGCTCTTTGGCAGCGTAAATGGCGAGTATCAGATTCAAGACCCACATGCTCTTGGGGCGCAGCGGACGAGCATCCATGTTTTACTTGATCTTGTCAATGCTGGGGTTCCTAGGTCGAAGGGTAAGCGGAAAGAGCAGGTTCAAGAAGGCGCTCAGGTTGAACCCTTATTCAAGAGTCTCCCTGCGTTGGCGGAGCGTTGCTACCACGTCGTCTATCAGCTGTGTGTCCACCCTCGAACATCAGAGTTCACCATGCGATATCTGCGTACGCGAGAAGACTTCTTTGCCCGGCAATTAGCGCGTGTACCTTCACAAGCGCCTTTGACGCTGCAAGAGCCTCCTATACAGGTCATCTATGGTGACGGGTCGAGAATCATTACTACAGTGACCTCATTGAGCTCGTTCATTCGCCTGCGTTCCTTCATATTCGACCTGGTGGCTCTGGAGCTACATGTCTTGACGAGCAGAAACCACTTCAAGGGCGTTTTGGAAATCTTGGAAATACTGTTTGGTACAGATTTCGAATACGAGGAGGAATATGACTTCCCCACCTTCCATGAGGTTGGGCAGTCACAGATGCGCATCATTGATTTTTTCCAGTCTCTGACGTTCGAGTGGTCTGACAGCCTCTCTGTCGAGCCTGTTACCCTTCAATTCTTGGCGCAATTTAATCTTCAAGCATGCGTTCGAAAAGACGCAGCTGGGTGTGAGATCGTAGACCGGATCGCTCTGCTACAACTATTGGCGGCTGCAAAGCGTGCACTACATGCTCAAGGCAGCATTGTCACTGCTGCTCATGGTGATCAGCTGTCTAGGGAAACGACATACATCTTAGAAAGTTGCGCTGTGGAGAACCATCGCAGGAAGGTATCGCATTCCCTCGTCAGCGGGTTTGAAGCCTGGAGACGATTGCTTGACCTGGCTCTGACGAAGTGCTTTGATCGATTGCCTCATGACCATAGAGAGAACATGCTCTTCGATTTGCTGCATGTCCTCCCTGCTGCGATCCGCTCACCCAATATCGAAGTATCGACAGCCGTCTTGCTTTCTGAAACGGTTCTCTCCCTGATAACCAAACTACGCGAAGACCGACAACAACATCTCATCCTTCAGTCTGCGGGAGGTGACACCGAATCGGGCTCCCTGCCAGCAGAGCGACTGTACAACATCCTGCGAAATGTTCTTCAAGGAATTTTAGACAATAACCATCTTGAACTCGTCCGGGGCAATCTCTATGCCGCACTCATTAATTTCATTCACCTCATCGGATCACCTAATGAAACTCAGTTGATCGAAGCTCAACGCAAAGGATTTTCCATGTCATTCTCAACAACAGGAAGTGATAGTTTGATTAGCAGCAGTCAGGCGCTCGTCCCACTGGACAAGACTGGACGCTCGCAGAGTTACCCATCATCACTCGAATCTGGATGTTTGGCTGTCATGAAACCTACTTTAGAGCGCCTTGTGACCGCGATTTCAAGAGATGCTATAGATGGAACAGAAGTTTGGAAGACGGTGGCATTCATGCTGTTAGATGCAACAGTCCAGCTGTCTGGTCTTGAAAAGCAGCACATTGTCCTCTCGGTTTTGAATAGACACGGTATTCTATCAAACTTCGTGCACGGGATCAAGGAGGCAGATACTCGGTTACAGTCTGTTCTCAAGCCAGATCCAGGTACGTTTTGCAACCACCTCATTTGTTCGCCCTCTGACTGCGCCTACAGATGACTTGAATCCTCTCTACGTTTACGAGGCTAAAATGTCACTGTTTATTCGGATGGCTCAGACACGTTCTGGTGCTGAACGCTTATTGGACTCGCAGTTGATCCCCATCCTGGCTCAATGCGACTACCTTGACGCAAGACCAGAAGCTGATCAGACTTTCCTGGGTGGGTTGCTGCCCATGAACGTTGACTGGTCTCTTTCTAACTCTTATTGTAGATCAAGATTCGTTCTTGCCTTCTGCCGTGCAACGTTATCACCAGCTCTTCATGCCTGCGCTTCAAGTTATTGATGCAATTACCGTGATTCTTGGAAGCAAGCATACGACCGCCTCAAAACAGGCAAGTGCTCCTCTAAGTCTATCTTCATCCTGTGCTGATCTTAGTTGCAGGCCCAAGACTTCCTTTTGAGTCATGGCGCAACAATCACGATCCTGTTGAAGAACCAGGATGAATACCTGACCTCCTCGTTACTGGAAGAGATTCACCTAATCTTGACGTTGTGCAGCAATGTTCTGCCTTCCGTACCATCCACTGAGCTGGTAAACGAACTCGAATATAACATTTTATGTCGTTTTGATTGTTGTTTTGACAGCTTTCTCCCAACTCTGGTTTTGGAGCAATTCATGCAGCAATTCTCAGCCTGTCGACAAGATACCTGATACAAGGAAGAGGTTCCATCCGCGTCATTCCCCAGACAGACCAAGAACATCAGGCAGCTAAAACTCGAGCACTTGGTACGACCGATGACCTCTCCTTGTCATCTTTTCTCTCAATTCTGAATAGGCTTCGCGTCTGAGTCGAAATTCGATGTCAGCGTTCGCAGAAAGCAGCGGCTTCTACGTAAAAGCATGGTCACATACATCGGTGCGGCGAGCAATTTCACAGGCGAGTAGCTTCTGTTTTGCCGTCCTTCGTCACTCCTAACATCATTTATGACTCTAGAACCCGAGATTACTTTGGTGTTGTCTCCCATAACACTTACTCCTCGGCGCGACGACAGGGATTCTCACTTCTCTGGTCTGTTTTTATACTAAACGCTGTGGAAGCTCAAACCTAATGGTTGCCTGATATAGCAACCGTTCCTACTGTCGGCGATACCCTTGCCGCCCTGGATGATCTCTGCAACGACTTGGGGGAAGTCTTGAAGCAGATTTCAGATATCAGCGCTGAGCTATCGAATAAGGAGCATATCGGCCTTGATAGTGCAGAAGAGGTAGGGTCCTATCGTTACTTCGATGGTGCAGACCACTGAGGTTTTATTCTAGATTCTTCGTGACATAGATTCATCCCTTTTACAGGACCTTGATGTCGAGCAAAAACGGGTTTTAATATGTCAAGAATTCGAGCGTATGCAACGCATTGCTCGGATGGACGCTAAAGTTCTGCTTGGTAAGGTCGCTCTTGTAAGACTGACATTCTCGGAGTTAACCAACCACCCACAGACACGACAGAGATGCTCCTTCTTCTAATCTGGCGTCATCTAGAGTACTACTCACAACCACGGTACATGAATGCCATGCCAGTCAAAGTATCAGTGTCGAACGCGATGCGACTCTTGGCTACTGCTGAACCGGAGGCTTTTCGAGCTGAGATGGGGGCGAAACTTGCACCGGCGTTGGAACGGCTGGCTTCACTCGATTTGGTACGTTCGACCTATGTGGTGGGCATGCTCGTGAATGATAACATGTATTTTTTTGAATGTAGGATTACCAGTCATTTGGGCAAGACTGGCAAGGCAACCAGGGATATATTGAGATCATGTGTCGCAGGTTACGGGATAGTGCTGGATTGCACGATGAAACAGTGCAAGGTCGGGCAGGTGGTTAGAAGTTGACGATTGTACCGTACAGATCCTAAAAATTCTTCAACGTTTATTTATTTCTCGATTCAGGAGCACATAAATATCCTTATTTTGATGATAAGGCTTCTCCGCGGGCATAATATGGATATCATAAATTAGATGAGCAAGCCTGCTTCATACATGCCATTTGGTCAGAACGTACACAACTACCTGGGTAAAAGACTTCCAGCGCCCCGTAGAGCCAACGAGCCACCCATCCGCAGCGTCTGTGTCCCTCCTGGGAAGTACGCTAGCACATACGAAACGAGAGCAACCACCTGTCGTACAAAAATAAATAAGGAAAGGACGATTCGTTGACCACGACATACCTGGACCACCCCAGACACCAAAGAACCAAGCCATGAGTGAGCCTGACATCCAAGAAAGGTCAATAACTATTTGAAATCAAGAATAGTGATACATACACCAAGTGAAAAGTATAACGTCAGTCCAAGACTCCCGAAGTAAACAGCAGAGAATGGTAGGCGCTCCTTGGACACGAGGTGTTTTATGTGGTTTATAGGACCTACTAAAACAGAGAATCTGAAATGTGTGTGAGCATCAATGCTCTCATGATACAAAGCATGACTGACCCGAACATGACGAGCAGACTACCCAAGCTGATGGCGCACATCAATACTTCATCTGTCAAAGACACCGCTCTAGAAATTACCTGAAGGCGAGGGCGAATTTTGCTGGGCTGAAGGGTAGAATGATAGAATCGAAAACATGGCGAGATGGGAAAAAGTGCTCACCGAATGGCAAGAAATGGAAGTGTTAGGAACGCGACGAAGAAGCAGACCGCAGCACCAATTAAGCATACGCCAAAACCCAACAACCTAGCAAGCGTCCGCCGTCAATGGTGGGGTTCAAGTATAGGGATAACTACACACCGCTCCCATCTCGACAATGCAAACCATGCCTCCTCCTCGTTGGATTGCTCACTGGACCGCAGTGGGATGTAGTCTCCGGCGACGGCGTTGTAGAAACGAGAAAATGGATTTGCGGCTTGAGGGGCTGGCTGCTGCTGCTGAGAGTCATCGGTGGCGCCTCGAGCCCACCGAAATTGGGATAAATTGTTGCGGAAACTCTGTTCTGACGATGGAGGCATGATGAAGTTGGGGAGGAGGAGCCTAAAGGCTTCTAGTAAATAAGCACATACATTGTAACATACTCGTACATACAAAAACATTGACAAGTGGCCTCGAAAAATCTATGTTTACCGCGCGGTACTGGCCTTCTATGCGGACCACCATCTATTCAAATCCTCCCATGCATTCGTGACAGCAGCTACCACCCCAACCTCCATTGCTTTTGCGAAGTATCGACCTAAAATGCCTTCCTCAGGTGCATCTCGTACCCCAAGAGCGTGGGTATGCCGACGCTGCAACCGCCTCGAATCGCGCCGTTCTGGAAGATTTGTATATGCCTCTGTCCTCATTGTGGCTGATTTGACGGGAGCCTTCGGCGGTAGCGATCCCGCTTTGGTCGGCACGGAAGAGGCGTCTTGTAGGGGAACAATGGGAGTTACAACTGCCATGGTAGGTTTCGTGCTTTCGGACGGAGCGATTACCGGAGGGGCGACCTTTCGTTCCAAAGGAACAGCAACTGAAGAAGAGGCGTTGTTTTTAGGAGAATTGGTAGTCGAATAAGATTCCTGCCTTGGAGGTGCATGAGGGATCGAGGGGGGCGCTTTCCTTGAGGGAGTTCTCGACACTGAAGAAAAGGGTTTTGGCAAAGGAGGAACAGACGGGACTGGGTTGTTTATAGGAACAACACTTGTCGTGGTGGTCGCGTTTCGGGAAGGAGGACGAGGAACAGAAGGTGGAGTACTTGAGGGGTTCACAGAAGCTGGGACATTCTTTGAAGGAGAACGCAATATCGAAGGTCGCACATTGGCCGAAGGAGCAATGGGCGCTGACGAGGGCATGTTGCTTGAGATAATGCTTCCACCGCCTGCTAGTGTGGTGGTGGCGTTTCTCGAAGGAGGTCGAGGAACTGAGGAGTTCACAGGCCTCGTGGAAGGAGACTCAATCCCGTTTCTTGAGGAAGGACGGGGGGGCACGGTTTTCGTATTTCGGGAGGGGGGGCGAGGTGTTTCGACGATATCTTTCCCCGAAATGACATGCGAGGTGGCGCTAGGTAACTGCGCAGAAGAAATTTTCTGCGTCTCTTCCTTCAACCGCGATACCTTTTCTCGCAATTCTTTCACTTCGTCGTCGAGCTCCTGGATGCCCTCGTCGTTACCCTGTTTAACTGCCTCCAACTCCTCCATCAACGTTCGCATATCCTCTTCATGTCGCCTAACTTGTTCAGCGATTTCGCTCTGGAGTGCTCGCCCCGCCTCCGTCTCTGAGAGTCGCTTTCCCCCCTCCACCATCTCTTTCTGAATGAGTAGTGGGATAGCCGGCTTCCCCACTAGAAAATTCAGTATCTCCATTGCAGACTCTTTGGTACGCATGTATCGCACCAGTGGTGCTCCTGCATCGATAACTGGCTTGAAAAATGCTTCTTTTGTTTTTAGCTCCGTTTCTCGACCTTCTCCTACCGCCTGCTTGACTTCACTCCATCGTGTTGTCGCGAGAACGACATTGGCCAATGCGGCAGAACCACAAAGCTTTTGGAACATCACGAAATTTCGCTTCGAAATGGCTCCCATTCGCACATCTGAAATGCGATGAAAATAAATCAATCCGCTCAATTTCCGTCCATTCCTGTATCTGAAAAATCCTTGCCATCAGTTTCGACCTATCATCGTTATTAAAAGGTACCCACTCATTCGCAAGAAAGGTCGCGATCGTGTTCAACACTTCGGCATCGCTTTTCGACGAATCATCGAACCCAGGGGTGTCTATGAGACGGATGCGGCGCCCCTGAAGCTCGAACGGCTCGGAGAGTTCGACACTTTCCGTACAAGATTCGAGGCTACTCCCCACGCGAAGTGTTGAATTACTCGCAAGGTTTATGAACTAATTTCAGTATTGAGTGGATCTGGTCTTGCAATTTTAAATCCCACGTTTACATACGGAGGACTTTCCTGCTCCGCTCCTCCCCATTACTCTGGAATTACGACTTAGCATGGATTCAACGATTGAACATGATACGCACATTATACGGATTTCCTCATCGTTTACGGGTTGTTTTGGTGGCGCTTTGGCTTTCTCGATCTGACCAGCAGATGGCCTCCTGGTGCTCATAGTACCCCTATGTACGGTTTGCGTCATTGTTTCTCTGGGCGATAAGGCTATGCAAGTCGAACAACGGTGGCCTGTTTAGCTTCGGTTCGCGCCTGAGGATGTCCTCGTAGTTGTGGAAGTGTGGTTGAATCATAGAAGTCCGCACCTTATAAACTCAGTGCCTCAAGGCGTGAACGCGTGAACGTTTGAACCAGGACGATGGCGTGTAGGGTAGATTGGGATGTTCTGGACCCTGGATTTCACGGATTGTTCCCTACCGTTCCGTGTTCACGTACAACTACATGCGGCCAATCAATGTCAACCTCGTCGTCTGTCAAACCGTTTCCGAATGATTCACTCTTAATAAGTCGCTAGAACTGCCTCATAAACCCTTCCCATTCATATCGTACCATTCACAGAACACATTCTTGGGCGTTTCAGAAATACTGGCCGAGGCCGCCTTAATTTATTTCCGCCATCGCCTTCTTCCAAGCTAGCCGATTACTCCTCAACTGCTCTTCAAATACCCCTTGCTCCTGTGCACAGCGCTTGACGTCTTGCTGAATTTGCTGACAGTCTCGTTCCAATCGTTTAGTAGCCTCGCGAGCAGCATCTTTGTTCTTCCGCAACGTTTCTAGATCGGACTTGAGCTTACGCATGTCTTCTTGATGCTGAACTTTGAAAAGGTCGATGTCACGACGGATGTCGGAGGCACCATCAGCCGCTGGCGGCGATGCAGCCTCATGAGCCTCGGCTACAGGTTTAGCATGCCTGCGCTGAACCAAGGGAATGAATATGACATCCCAAAAGCGAGGAGGCGAAACCTTCGCTTTCTTCATCGCACGAGACGCATCACGAAAGGGTGACTCCTGTTCAATCTCAGAGAAATCGACATATTGACTTGAGATGAATAGTTTCAGAAACCCGACTTCTAGATTCTGGGTGGGGTCGTCGATCGTGTACCGACGAGCGGCATGTCCCCCTGAGCCGTAACCGATGGGGAGCTCTTGATCCTTCTTCAGGGGAGGGTCTGCCGTGTGCTCACCAGCGGAAGGGGGCTGATATAAGGACGCTGTTTCTTCACTCAGTATCGACGACCGAATGACTGAGAAAACGGCTCACAGATGCTAAGATCGCAATTGTCAAAGAAAAAGAAGTAGGGGTACAGGTCCAGCGGGCTGTTATTGATGATCTTGAATCCGTACAAAGCCTCGCCAACAACCAAATCGATCCCAGCACCCGGGACGTTAAGATTTGCACCGTCCCGCACCATTTCGTGGTTCCCGTCCTCTCGGAGTCTAAAGAACTCTACAACAACTTTTTCTCCAAGTGGTACCTTTTCGAACTTGGGAGGTGTTACGTTAGTTCGGCGAAAATGGTACGAATAATGAGCTATGCCGCAAAGAACAGAATGGATCGCATCGACGTCTTGATCGACGGTTTTCGGAAGTCGAGTAAGCCCATACTGCGTAACTCTGGGATCATGCGTATCGAATGCGATCTTGTTCCCCACAACCACCGCACTGATCTCTGCGGCTCCCAAATCGGACAATGTGATTTCCATACGCTGAGAAGAAGTGAGGGCGGACTGCTTCAAAACGGCCTCCCGAACACATGAAACCTCTTCTGGCGCATACAGTCGGAGGACCTGCTTCTTACCCCAGCCAACCTGGACCGCCAAGGTAGGGGTTTTGTCGCGCTTTGGATGAGAAAGCAGGGATGCGCTAGAATGAAATTGACCAATTTGAGAGACATCCACAGCCCCCAGACACTCCAGCTTGTTGTCGTAAGCCTCGTGGCTTTCCCAAAGCTCAAACGTCGCACCAATCGTAATGCCGTGTATAACCCCTGCTTCGATTTTGAGTTCGTTGTCTTGAGTTTTGACGTTGTACACTGTGCGCCGGCGGGTAGGTGCTTTGGAGTCAAATAAGAAACGATGTTGTTTCACCCCTTCGCACTGCGGGTTTTGCCTGGATGCGCGTTAGACGGACGTCGTGTTCTAATGTGAGAACTTAGCTAACATCGGTAAGGCATCGATCCGACGAAGAAGATCAGTGTAAGATATTTTGTCGGTGCAAACCGTGGCCAATGTTGCAAGCAAAGCCGTGGTAAAGGCGCCACGTCCCTTTGCCTCACGAGCAACTTCATTAGAGTTGCATGCTGCAAAAAGGACGTGTGATTCAAGGCCATGGTTTAGAAAACCTGCAGCCAGCTTGACCCCCCGCGTATTACCATCCCCTGTTAAGAGCTTGGCGTCGAGATCTTTGGGAAGCTGTTTTTCGTAGTCGAAGCCGCGCGTTGAGACGACTGAGGAATCCCCACGAGTACCAGAGCCCGAATGACAGCAATCAAAAATGACGGTCTGCGAAAAAGTAATTCTGTGTCTTATCACCATCTGAGGAATGAAACACATACAATATTATCTCCTGTTTTATCCGCAATTTTCGTGATCAAGGTCCCTATGGTTTTATCAGGGATACCATGTATATCTTTGATACCACAGTCGACGGGGACCAGCATTTGAATCTTGCCGTCTTCTGTATGCCAATCTCTGGGAGCCGTGGCCCATGAGCCATGACCAGCATAATATATCAAAATTGGATCTCCTCGCTGAATCGCAGAATTATCAGCCAGATGTTGGAATGCTCCAACGATTGCACTCCTCGTTGCTTGAGAATCGAGTAGAATTGTCATCTGGGACTCCGGGACATCCAACTCATTGAGTAGAAATTTGCGGATTGCCTCCGCGTCTGGAACGGCGCCTTTGAGATCGGGAATCGTTACATCCTGATAGACATTAATGCCTATGATAAGGGCAAAAAGACGGGGTACGGTCCTATATAACAATAAATGTGAGCATCATATTCGTCGTGCAAGCTCATAAAGAAATACCCCGAAGGCATAGTCTCCCAAATTCTCGATGGTCACTGCTAGTTGTAAAATGATGTATCTGCTTCGTGTGTCAAACGCCTCAGACCTCATTGATAATGACTCCGAATGAGAAGCAAAACTTACTTTTCAAGGTAGCAATGTTGGCCTCTGGGAAGGCACGAGCAAAGGACTGCCATAAATACACTTACAAGGGATCTCTCAGGGGATCTGCAAGCTGTGGGGAATCGGAAAAGTTCAGGTTCAACTCCGCTGCAACCCCGCATTTAGTGTTCTGCATCACTTTGACATCACTACAGCCAAGTCATCTCACCAATCTCTTACCCTCAGAAAGGTTCAATTATGGAGTATTGGACGGGAATGAGGTCGAGCTTTGAAGTTACACGTTGCTTCCACGACCCAGATTTTGATCTATGCTGAATGTCTTTGTTTGCCTCAAGGCAGTGGTAGACCACGCTCATGCCATGGTTTTGAGCTTTCTCAGCGTTTGGCTGGTGGGAGGTGAAGCCAGAGCAAATAACGCTGATCGTATTCTAACTTGGATTGACCAGATAACATCGATAACGCCGTTCAATGTTGCTTTTTGGGCATTTAGCACCCAATCTCACTCCTGATTCTCGGAGGTTTTGACGGAACGTTGAAACCACCATATTGTTCAATCGGCCCGTGTTAGGTCAAGTGGCTTGCAGGCGTGGCTTTGAACAGCGCCCGTCGATCCGAAAGGGCAGGAAGGACCAACGCCCCTTCAATTAAGCGCCTGTACGAGTTTAGAAAACACGCACGTCCTCATTTCCTGATCTTTAATAACGACATCCCCCCGGAAGAACCACTTTATCCATTTCTTTTCAACATTTTTCTTCCAAAACTCTAGCGCGACAATAATGGTTATCAAGGAAGTAAAGCCAGCCGGTTTAATAGCGTATGTCGGACATCTTCGCATTGGACGCCTAATTGAAGTGCTGTCGACAGCGTCATGGGAGGAACGGGGACCGGGAAGTCATCGGTAAGGTAGTGTCTCGCTACTTCTGCCTGCCATCTTACATTATGCAAGATCATCAACGCCATAGTCGGGAAGGACGTCACGGACGTTGGACATGAATTGGAATCACAAACCAGCGACATCAAAGAGTATGATTTCGTGATGAAGAATGGCCTTCATGTGACACTCGTCGACACGCCGGGTTTCGATGACTCTGAGGGTAAATCTGACGTCGTCATTCTGAAAGAAATTGGTGCTTTTCTCAAAGAAAAGTAAGCATTCCCTTGTTATTATTTGTAATTCTGACTTTGAAATGCCTAGGTACGATGAGGACCGCAAGTTCTCCGGCATCTTATACCTGCACAACATCTGTGACCCCAAAGTTGGCGGCTCCTCGCAACGCAACATGACGATGTTCAAAAAATTATGCGGACCTGACTCCCTGAAGAATGTCGTCGTCGTCACAACCTTCTGGGACGAGATTGAGCCTGTCCAGGGTATCAAAGCCGAAACACAATTGAAGACCAATGATAAATTTTTTAAAGGGTTAGTTGAAGGGAAATCTAAGTTTGTCCGATATGGCAAGTTCCCCTCGGGAGAAGTTCCAGGCCCAGAGTTCTTGCCGCCAATCTCTATCGTCAGTGAGCTCGTTGCGCTTGACCCCGTATTTGTCGAGATGCAGAAGGAGCTTGCTGAGGGAAAGACTGTCGAGCAGACGTCTGCTGGTGCGGAGCTGTACAAGGAGCTGCAACAGCTCAAGGTCCAGCAAGAGAAGGATGTCATCGATCTGAACCAGAAAATCGGAGAGATGAAAGCCCAAAACCTTAAGGACAGAGCAGCAAGGGAGGCATTGGAGGACGAAAGCAAGGCTCTGAGAGACCAAATCAAGGATTGGGAGGCTAGACAGCATGAACTACACCTGGCAGTGCGTTCCGGTAGGTCAGAGTGGGTCGCCGCTATCGCCCAGTTAAAACAAGAGAAGGAAACTTCGGTCAAGGTGCGCTCACATTCTATGATCACGGGGGCGTTTGTTAAAGTTACTCAGCAAAGGGATCTTGAGTTGGAGAACAGCCGTCAAGCTGAGCTGAGAAGCGAAATCGAACTCCTCAAAACTCTGCATGCAAAGGAACTCCTAGAATGCCAATTTCAGATTCGATCTTTGCTCGACGGCAACTCTGTAGATGCCTACAGAAAAACGCAGCTCGAAAAAACCTGCGACGATCTTAAAGCCACCGTGTCTGATTTATCTCTGTCCCTGACCAGGCTACGGGATACGAATGAAAGGGAGGCGGTGGAACGCATCGACGTGATGCGACAGTGTAACCAACTCCGCGCGAACGCGGCGACACATGGGAAGACGTTGGACGACCTTGCAGAAGCGAGGTCGAATATAGCTCAGTTGAAATCACAGTTGCAGGCATCCCAGGCAGCACAAGAAAGGACTGTGTCTGAGCTCGATAAAGTCAAGTCGACTTTGGCGAGTGTCAAGGATAGTGCAGAAATAGCTGCCACTACTCAGGCGAAGACGCTATCAGAGCTCAACATGCTTCGTGCCGCCCTTGCCGACACGGAGAGAAATTTCGTCGCATTGCAAAACACACAGGACAATACAGCTTCAGAATTGAGAGAGGCACGTCTCTCATTGGAGAAAGTGAGATCAGAGTTGAGTGCGGCTCATGAGAGGCGTGAGGAGACAGAGTCGGACCTGCGAGAATCCCTCAGTGCTCTAGAACGGATGAACTTGGAGCTGGTCAAAGCCAGAGCATCGTCCCCCTTGCCCTGGGAATCTCCTCGTTCCTATGCGACGGCGAAACTCCCAGGGGTAAACGATAAATCGGAAGGGGGCGAAGTCGAGGAAGAAGTGCACATCCATCCTCCCCAGCGTTCAGCTACTGTTCCGTCTCCTGCGCCCAGGAGAACAACTGAATTTCGACCACACTCGCCTTTCTGGTCTGATTTCCGTCAACAACCCGTCACATCTCACACACCTCCTCCTGTACATCCGGACCTTCGTGCCCAAAGGCGTAGGCCGGATGCCCCTGCTCCTTATTTCCCTTACCAACAAGATCATTACTCGGGCGGATATGCGCCCGAGCAATCGCCCTCTTTCCCAATGCCGCAGGGTCCCCCATTTCCGTTTGGGACACCTGTGCAACCTCCACAATACCGTTATGGCTGATCGTCGATCCTTTCTTTTCCCAATAATCTATGATCATAACACTGAGTGTTAGATATTTTGTAATTGATATGAGACATGTACTTTGAGTGTATTCTGCTTTATGATTTCCATCTGGACGCGAGAATATTGACGCGTCTACTGCACATGTGACGGCGTTTTCCTGACTCAAGCAAAAAAAAATTGTCAAAAATCTTATCGATACCTCAATCTGGCATTTCTTCTTTCCTTTCGACACATATTTGTATCATACCGCTCCTTCTCTCGACGAGCAAATCCCCTCAGATATCCTCCAGCAGTGTATCAAGCACGACTAAAGCCTACTATGACATCTTCAATACCCCAGCTGCCGGACACGGATCCTTCGAGTTGTGTGTTGGATGCGTACCGAATAGCCATTGCAAAAAGGCTGTCGGAGACTCTTCCTTTGACGCTCCAGAAAGCTTATGACGGCGTTGATTACGGGAAGAAGGGCGAGGACTTCACTGTTGCGCTGCCGAGGTTCAGACTACCAGGAAAAGTAGACGAGGTCGCGGCCAAAGTCATTGAAAACGTGGGTATAAGAATCCCCCACCGTTCGAATCTTGCTCAATCCTTATATGCCAGTTCCAACCCGACGAATGGATATCAACTATCGTTCACGACAAAGCATTTCTCCACTTCAAGCTCAATACCGAGAGCATGATTCGCGATATCCTAACCCAAGTACATGCACTCACCCATCTCACCCCCTCAAAACAACCGGAATATGGCACAAACTTGACAGGCAAAGGCAAAAAGGTCGTCATTGAGTACTCGTCGCCAAATATCGCAAAGAGCTTCCATGTCGGTCACTTGAGGAGCACCATAATTGGTGGTTTCCTCGCCAACCTCTACAAGGCTTGCGGTTGGGAGGTCACCTCTCTCAACTATCTAGGTGATTGGGGAACTCAGGTTCGTTTACACAGTTCTGGTTATGAACTTGCTTGCTGATTTAAACCTCAGTTTGGTATGATAGCAACCGGATATGAAAAATATGGTTCACAAGAGGAGCTCGAGAAGGATGCGATCAAACATCTATTTGACGTCTACGTGAAAGTCAACAAGGATGCGGAGGCTGATCCAGAGGTCAAGGTTGAAGCTGCAAGGTGGTTCAAGCGTATGGAAGATGGTGACGAGTCTGCGCTGAAGAACTGGCGTGTATGGAGGGAGTTGAGTGTCAAGAAGTATGAGGGGGAGTACGAACGGCTAAATATCCATTTCGACGAATACACTGGAGAGAGCATGGTGGGCAAGGAATCCATGGATACAGCACTGAAGAGACTTGAAGAGCTTGGTCTCATTGCGGATAGCAACGGTGCTAAGATTGTTGATTTGAAAAAGTACAAACTCGAATCCGCTGTCGTCCGAAAGAAAGGTGCATCCCCTCTACCATCACCTTATCCGTGACTGATATAACATAGATGGTACCTCCATCTACCTTACTCGAGACATCGGTGGCGCCATTGAACGATACGAGAAATACAAATTTGATAAGATGATCTACGTCGTATCCTCCCAACAAGACTTGCACCTTGCGCAGTTCTTCAAAGTGCTCGACCTCATGGAGTTCCCATGGGCCAAGAACCTTGTGCACGTCAATTATGGCTTGGTGCAGGGCATGAGTACCCGCAAGGGTACTGTGGTGTTCCTCGACCAGATTATCAAAGAGGCGGCAAGCGTTATGCACGAGCAAATGATGAAGAATGAGGACAAGTATAACGCCGTTGAGGACCCAGAAACTGTTTCCAGGGAGATTGGCATTACTGGTGTCAAAATCCAGGATATGGCCGCCAAACGGTGCGTCAGATTTCCTTGTTTATATGGTAAATTTTAAAAGCTTGAAACACAGAATCAACAACTACACATTCAATTGGGACCGAATGAAGTCGTTCGAGGGTGACACAGGGCCGTATCTCCAATACGCACATGTTCGATTGGCCTCCATAGGTCGTAAAAACCCACATCTCATCCCTCTCCCCCCGCCATCGCAAATCGACACCACATCTCTATCCTCTTATTCCCAGGCCCGGGAGATTGCTTTCCTTTTGGGCACATACCCAGACGTAGTGAAAGTGGCACTGAAGACGCACGAGCCGAGTGGGGTGGTTACCTTTGCGTTTAGGCTGGCGCATGCGATTTCGAGCGCGTGGGATGTGGTCATTGTAAAGGGTGAAGAAGACCTAGAAAAAGCAAGGGCGAAGATGTTTTTGTACGAGTGTGCTCGGGACGTGTTGGGGAGTGCGTTGAGATTGCTTAGTATTAGGCCATTGGAAAGGATGTGATTGGACATAAGTAGATAGAAGTTAAAGGTGTTCAGTGTAAGAATAGAATTTGTAGTAATTGTTTATTTTTTATGACCTCGCTGATTGGTGCACGGTACGAGGTTGAAACGATGAAACAGCTGTGCCTTCTGATCTTTCCACAGTTATGGCTCAGTAAGAACCCTTTACCACTCGAAGCCCTCAATTGAAGCCATGAGGTGCAAACGCCACATGCACTACTGGGGACTCCGCGTCGCTAAGCGCCTATAAGTTCGACTTGTGAACGTTTAGTCGCCCAGTTTACACTTTGAGCGAATCCCCGCAAACTCCACTACTTAAAATTGGACGCAAATTTTCGAGGTTTCCTCCATTTCACGGAAAACATATTAAGAGATGGAACCTGCCTCTCTGATTGCGTAGGTGCTGCAGATCTCCTTGGTGTGTTCGGTTTTACATGCTGCACTACTAGCGTCATGGGAGCCACAGGTGCCGGAAAATCATCGGTATCCCTCTTCCCCACTCATTCTTTACCCGCGATATAACCCTCCCAAGCTAATCAAGGCCATCACTGGTATTCAGACCGATGTCGCAGATGGCCCAGAGTCTGGAACAAGCGAGGTCAAGGAATATTTCTTTCACTCATCAAACGGTCAACCCTTCATACTCCTTGACACGCCTGGTTTTGATGATTCTACCGGTGACGCCAAACGATCCGATTTGGGCATTATGATGAAGTTGAAGTCCTTTCTTAAAATGTTTGCATATACCACTTTTCCACTGTGACGATACTCAAGAGAGTTCATAGATATGGCGACAGCCGCAAATTGTCAGGTCTCCTTTACTTACACAACATACAAGACGAACGAGACAGGGGTCCCTCGCAGCGCTGCTTGACGACGATGAACAGCCTCTGTGGGGATGATCTGATGAAGAAAATCGTCGTCATCACCACTTTTTGGGACGAAGTCCCAGTCGAAGAGGGAGTGGAGTATGAGGATAGATTACGAAAGAGGTACACCTATAAAACATTCTCTGACGCAGGTGTCAAGTTTGTCCGATGGCAAAATGACGCCACTGACAAGGCACTTATGGACTTGAGAGTAGATTCTCTGGCATCCATTCTATTGGACCTCGCTGCGCTTGGTTCCGCTTCTTCTATGATGCCGAAGGAGCCAAGCTATTTAACTAAAGGAACAGGGACCCGGGAAGGGGAAGAAACATCCGAGTTGAATTCAAATCAGGAACTTGTGCGTAGTCTGCCAGGCGCAGATGACGTCGAATCTATGGTCGAACTCGTAGAAGGAGCAACACAGCAGGAGGGGGATGCGAAGGCAAGGCTGCGGCATACTGCTTCCGGCTGCATTGCACTGATTTTTTATTAGCCACAAGATACTAGTTCGGAGACCACTCTCATCACAGAACTGAGAATTGAGCTAGGACTTCTTAAAGACAGGCATGCGGAGGACATTCGTGATTTCCAATCTGAAATCAAACAACTGAAGGAGGAGAATGCCAACTCAATCTCCTACCAAACGCAACCCGCGGAAACATGCAAAATTCTCTCGACCACTGTTTCAGGACTATCCCTATCGTTGACGGACTTACGCAAGACTTCCCAGCAAGCACTCGCCGACCTTACTCGGGAGTGTCAGATCCTCTGCGCTACGGCAAGGGAAGGGGAAAGGTCTTCCAAGTCTGACCTCATATCTTCCCAACTTGTGCAAGCGAGGCTAGCCGCAGAACTTAACGACGCTCGCTTGGAATTGGCGAAGATTAAGTCAGATCTTCTTCAAGCATCTCAGCGAGAACGACCCGAGGGATCGTGCTCATGTTCTATCATGAAATCCGCGCCGGAAAAAGGGAAGGAAAAGAAAGGGCTGGATTATGATGCGTCGTTGGAAGTTCAGAGCCCCTCTCCGGAGGTGTTCCAACCTGAGAGCGATATAGAGTGGGGGACAACTTCGCCAGCTGACGATGATACCGAGGATGGTGATGGATGGGGTTCGGAATTTCTCACACCCAGTAAGGGCAAAGAGTTCCGGAATTCGAGATTCCGACCCTCCGCGCCACGCTCAGTCCACGGGCCGCCGGCGAGGCTGACAAAGTTTCTGTGACGAGTGCAAACGTCACATCTCGTGAGTCGTGCTCGATCATGTTGACTCCCATTGCCCAACTTCCCCGTCCATCGTCAGCTCGCCTCGCCACTGTCAACCTCGCGCATCAATCACAACGAGCTCACGAAACTCACCCCATCTTTATACATCCAACGACAAGAATAACAGACAAGAACCAATGAGGGCGAGTCGCGACAACGAATGGCGAGGGGACGGGCGAGGCGAAGTATATATTGGCAGATGGGGGCGGGGGCGGTGTGTCGCCATGGTGGGTGCGAGGGGGAGCAAAAGCGCGGGGCGACTCAGAGAGGAATGGCAACAAGACACCAGCAGGAAGGGCGACAGGAAGGCCTATCGCCTTCTTGTCACCCTCATCATCATCGTCTCGTTGTCCTGCCCTCGGCTGTCGTTCTGGCGGGTGTATGTAGATGTTCTTCATCGCTCCCGCCATTTATGTAGCCTTCTATCTCTTTTCACCAGATAAATTACATTTAATTTTGTCGAACCCTTATGATACATACATGGAGATGAGAAACTCATAATATAAACTTCGGTGTGACTTATGTAGAGGCGGCAGGCCTGTCGTGGACTGTCCGGACTCCGAACTGTGGGTCGGAGGGTCGGAATCTCGAATACCGGAACGTCCTCAGTAAGGGAGATGCCGTTCAGCAGGGTGCACATTCGGACGTGAAAGGGGCCGAGACCGTCCCAAAAATGCTCTCCGAGCTTGCGGACATGATATACAAGGAGAAGGATGCGCCAATTGTATTTCAACAATGGCGTTGGGTTTGAAAGTTGATTCTTCCGACTGCCAGGAGTTGGAGAATTTCTTCGTCATGGATGTAACAGTTTGGTGATAACATATCTGCAGCAGAGTCCATTACATAACATCATCGCGATCCACCACTTGGTATATCTCGGATCCCTTCAAATCAGTCAGTCCCGTCTGCTCATACCAAAGGTATGAGTATTAGGATCCAGTTTCTAAACCGCTAATTTATCGTGGTATAGCAGGTTAACATTGGGCAACACACGTCTGCCTCGTTGAGTCTATCCGTCAACTCGTGTTCAAATCTCTCACCGATAGTTGCATCTGATCTGTCGCATGGGTATTCTAATCGGGGACCTTTGGTCCTTGGATCCTACTTTCCAACTGGATATTTACCATGTTGATTCCGCATGGAAGGCCCGGTCCGGAGACAATGTTATCATGTGTCCCTCGAAGCGCCCTTCTAAGCGCCCTAGACGAACAAGGATACTTCCCACATCCGTGTACAAATTTCGAATACCCTCTCTTTGAACCTTCAAGAGGGAATGGACCAAGCTAGCCAGAAAAACAGGCCTGCTGGCTTGATAGCGTGGGTTACATCCTTTCTCGCGTTGTCGAAATTGAGCAAAGCTTTCGATATAGGGTGATGGGAGCGACTGGGACCGGGAAGTCGTCGGTATGGTTCAACCTTGACTCGTTATCGCAACGGCCTGATGTTATACAAGTTCATCAATGCTATCACTGGCCAAAAAACCTCTGACGTTGGACATAGCTTGGAATCTCAAACTAGTACGATCAACGAATACGATTTCCAACTCCCCAATGGTTTAGTTGTGACCCTTGTGGATACACCGGGATTCAATGATTATACTAGCGACGGTGGGGGGAAGTCTGATCTTGTCATCTTGAAGGAAATCGGTGAATTTTTGAAAAAGAAGTGATTACATTTTCTTATTAGATCTGCCATGGTGACAATCTAATATCTCTCCCGGCAGATATGACGAAAAACGCAAATTCTCTGGCATCTTGTATTTGCACAATATCTGCGAACCGAAGATCGGAAGTGCCTTGCAACGCCAAATGGCTATGTTCAAAAAGCTTTGTGGAGATGATCCTCTGAAAAACGTCGTCGTCGTTACCACTTTCTGGGATGAGACTGAGTCGCTGGAAGGAGGCATACAGACTGAAACCGAACTCAAAACGAAGGACAAGTTTTTCAAGGGACTGGTGGAAGGGGGATCCAAGTTTGTTCGTCACGGATTATATTCTCAAGAAGAACTACCTAAGGACCCAGAGTTTCAACAACCGCTCTCCATTGTCATCGAACTTCTTTCACTTGACCCCGTTTTTGTTGAGATGCAGAAGGAGCTTGCACAGGGAAAGGCGGTAGAAGAGACTTCTGCTGCTGCGGAGCTTTACAAAGAACTTCAGGAGCTCAAATGGCAGCAAAAAAGGGACGTGGCCGAGCTGAATATGAAGATAGAGGACATGAAACTCGCGAATGCGAGGGACAGGGAGTTGAGGGAGACATTGGAGGAGAAACAACGTAATCTGACAGCGGAAATGGCGCAAAACAACTCAGACTTACAGAATACCATGGCTACGTGGAAGAAACAGGTAGAGGCAGATGCCAAGGTGGTTTATGTCATATCTGGTCTCCAAGATCGATATTCACTCTTCTACAGCGACAATCCCTCGAGCTGGAAGCTATTCGTCGTAACGAATTCAAAGGGGATTTGGATCTGCTGAAAATTATGCACGAAAAGGAGATCATGGAGTGTCGATTTCAGATCAGAAGTTTAATGGACGGCGATTCCACAGCGGAGTACAGGAGGGATCACCTTGAGAAAACAACGGAAGACCTCAAGGCAGTTGTCTGCAGTCTGTCTCTGGCGCTGGAAAAGTCGAGGGAGACACACGAAAAAGAGGTAGTGGAACGATTGCAATTTATGGGGGAATTTAAAAAGCTCCGCGCCAGCGCAGAACGATGGGCCGATGAAGAGAAACGACTTTCACGAGGATGGGAGGACGCCCGATCTGCTCTCGAACGAGTGAAATCAGAACTCACATGTGCACTTTCAAAGCATGAACAAGTAACGGTGGAGTTGAAAGATAGCCAAGAGACTGTCGTCAGGGTTAACTCGCAGCTCAAGGATGTTCAGGCGACTAAAGAAAAGCTATTGGAAGACCTCGAAGAGGCTCGATCGAAGGCGACGCAGCTCAACGAGGAGTTAGCTGCCTCTCGAAAATCACAGGAGGGGCTGGCATCGAAACTATCAGGCCAGTCTCACGTCCACGTGGAGTTGGAAAATGTCAAATCCGAGTTGGCTTCTTGCAAACGGCAAAATGCACAAATGGAATCTCAGCTTAGCAAGACGAAGTCTGAGTTGGCCGCAGCTTCTTCGAATTCCTCACTGCTCCAAAAAGCAGAGTCCGACTTGACTCTTGCCAAAGCGGACCTACTCGTAGCCCGAAAGCAGTTGCTACAAGGAAAGCATATCCTGCCGCTCTTGGACGCGTCGCCCAACCTCAAGTTACCTGTCAATTCTGTTCCGCTTTCCTTTCCAATCCAACCGTATCGGTTTATCAAAAATGTCGTGGTACGTATGGCCAGTGATTCTTAGGTGGGGATTTTACCTACGTTTCGTAGGTCAAGTCATTTACCGGCACGGCTCTGGAAGACGGCTATGTAACTGAGATGGGCGGCCATTCTGCGAATATCAACAACGGTTTCGGGGGCGAGTAAGTATTGAAGTTCCCGCTTGGTGTGTTAAGATTGATCATTTGCAGAGCTGTTTACCTCTACCCCCGATACACGTTTGACAACAGGGAAGCTGTTTCCAAAATTTCCCTGCGTCTTCAGGACGAAAGTGATAAGTCAAAGACCGACTTGGCAAAGGGTTGTCCTAAACCCTTTCGTTATCTCGATAGCGACCGCAATCCGAACTTTGCGAACATTACCGCTATCTCGTTACTCCGCAGCAGTTCGTCCCAGAGCGTGCCAGAAGGGTGGGATGGGATGTTTGATTTGAACAAAAGTCGCGGGTCAGAGTTCTTGTATCTTGTTTGGAGGAGGATGCCAGTATCCGTCACGACCATTCTACCACATCGATTCGTCAAAGATATTGTGGTATGCCATTGCATCTGTCTACTTATTATCTTTACTTCATTGGGTTGCTTTATAGGTTGAATTCTTTTCCACCAAGGAGGCGGTGAAACCTGGGTATCTTGAAGAGAAAAACAATCTTTCTTCGGACATCAACGAGGGGTTCGGTGGCGACTAGTACGTTCAAATAATTTGGATGATTTCGAAACTGCTGAAGCTAATATTTGACAGCCGTGTCTACCTCTACCCTAAGTATACTTTGCTTTACGAGGAAGCCATTTCCGGACTCTCCCTGATTCTCAAAGACAATCAGGATTCGTCCAAGACTGACTTAGCCATCGGTGCTCCCGGAAAATTCCGATACCTCGACATTGAACGTGACTCCGATATCGATGCCACGATGATATGCAATGTAATGTTATTACGCAGTAAACAGCGTACAGGCTTACCTGAGGGGTGGGATGGAATGTTCGATCTAAATAGGTCTCGCGGGACTGAGTTTTTGTATTTGGTCTGGAAGGAATCGCCATAGATGCCCTTCCTTCTAGCACAGTTGATGTGAAGAATGCAGCCAACCAGATGGAATACTCTTTTTTTTTCAGACCTGGTTGTGATAAAGTGTTTGCTCGAGTCACCTTTGTCATAACACCCATGCACAGAAACTGGTCAAGATAGTGTTTTAGGATATTTTCTGTATATTTACACAACGGAAGGCCAATTTTCTTGGAAGACGTAAGTGTCCTTTGTTGGAGGTACAATCTCTGCGACGTTGTCCAGGTGCTCAAATCGTGAATTCTTTTTACTCGTCCTCGCGAAATCACCCTCCCTTCGCCGCGAGCGCCCATCTCCCCGTCCTTCCCACCCCCAATCGGCGATACCTCTTTCGCAGTATGTTCATCATGGAAATCTCCACTCCCGCCTGTAACAAACTGGCTCTTCTCGTGCCCCGTCCAGTCTCCCCCTTACCTTCAGGTTGACCGCCCATTAAGTACTGACATTGACAGTCTGGAAGAGGGGCACAAAAGACGGTTTTGAACACGAGTACGAACAGAAGGGATGAGGAAGGGAGATCAAGCAACATATGCGAAAGTGTCCCTGGAACCATCGACTCGTTCAATGTATTCCTTCTCCAAGAGGATTTCGATCGCTTTCTTGATGTCAGGAATCTTTGGCGCAAAGCGTTGAGAGATCTGAGAGATGACTTCCTGGATCAAAGCCTGACTTTTGATAGTTTTTCTTGCCTTCATTATTCTACACGACAGAGCTCTATGAGATTTCCAGTAGAAGTAGATGACAGTAAGTTGACATACCGAACGATCGTAGCCTGAATGACATATTTTCTGTGCTCATCAATAGCCTTTAAAACATCCGAAGATTTAGCCTTGACTTCGGCCTTAATTGGCTGAATCAGGTTGACACGGATCTTCTTCGACTTGAAGTCTGTTCACAAAGTAACAATCAGTCCACGAAGTTTCAAGGGATGCACAAAGAGCATACTGGGATTGAAATCGTACTGATCCTTCTCCTCGTTAATCAACACCTTCGCCTTTACCAACACAACCAGAACCTGGGTCAAGCTGTCCTTCGTAATCGAAGTAGCAGTGACCAGCTCATCCAACGAAAGCGTATCGGCTCGGTTGTACTGCAATAGTACCGCCATCTGGTATGAGCTCGTCATCAGGATGTACTGTTTATTCGTATAGTTCGTGCGCAGCTCGTTCTTGGAGTAGTTCCATAGCCAGATGAGTTTACGGCCAGAGTGCTTCGTCTGGTAATACTTCTGGAATCGGTCATAGGTGGGTACGATCTCGGTGGGGATGACAAAATCGTGTGGTGGTGGATAGAGTGGCCATAAATTGGTTCCTAAGACCATGATGCTGAAGGTGATGTCCATGTCACCGTGGTTTTGCGACATGCGATCCTTGAATGAGTCCGTAAGACCCTTGCTCAAACTCATGTCTGAAGCCCATGTCAAAACAAAAATTCGAGAGAATGTGGGGAATTTACCCGTAAGCATGCGTTCAAGCTGGTTGGTGTACCCGAAACCGCAAGCCTCTTTGAGCTTCGAAATCATGCTGGCCTCGCTCTCGTCGGACGCAGAGACACCATGGATCAACCGTTTTGAAAGCTTGGTGGTATAGAAGGTGTGGAACACATCCTTGTCTTCCAGATATTCAAACAGAATCATCTAAAGAAACCCCGCGTTGAGCCCGCTGGTCAAGACGTGACGACAATATAAGCGTACGACATGGTTCAAAGCACCCTCTAGGTCGTCTTCCTCTGCCATCTTGCTGTTCTTTCTCAAAAGCATGTCCAAGTACTTGGCAATAAGCTCTGGCGACTTGGTCGATGAGCCACCAGTAACAGCGTTCCGATTGACAAACTCTTGGCAGGCTTTGTCCAAACTTGCGGCGAGTCCTGCCTCGCCCTTGAAACTTATCTTTACAGTCTCCGAATTCTTGTGGTGAACCTCGAGGAGCGCAGCCACATATGCTTTGGGGTCGACTTCTGCATTCGCAGCAGCGGCGCCGGCGTGGCTAACCACCTTCTCGACAGCGGAGAGACCAGATAGTTTGAAGCGAGCTTCAAACTTTTTCCGGAGAAGTTCCAAACCTTCTTGAAACCTTGAAAGAAGCGTATACATACGTTGCACATCTTCATCCTTATGGGAGTCGAGCAACGGTTGGAAGCTTTCCCATATCAAGTCGGAGTGCTCGCGAATCAGGACCGCTTCACATTTGCTGACAAGCTCTTTTCGCGTCTCGCTGTGTAGATAACGCTCAACAAGATTCTCCTCCTCTCGCAGCCAATCTTCGGCTTTCTTGAGGTAGACCGAGACCGAATTTTCAGCTAGGAAGGTCTCTGATTCCTTCTTGTAATACTGCTCCATGGCAGCGATGAATGCCGTTTCGAATTGGTCCTTATATATATTGAGGCATTCCTTGTTAGGATCGGCGTTATCAAGGCCAAGTGATACGAATGAATCCACAACCCGCTTGATCAGACCCTGATCTACGACCTCGCCATTCCTTTGCCGTGTGATTTGACGAATTACAGCACCGGCCAGTTTCGCGTTGTCATTTTGTATGTGCGTAAAGAAATGGGTTTTCCATTGTGAGAGGGCAAGCTGCGATGTCATTAGGATGCTGTATTGTTCCCGGAAGGAGTGACGGTCACCGTGTACACCTGATACACGCCCTGCCTTCCCTCATCTCGCTCTCGCTTCACCCAGTATCGATTGAGAAATGTGAATAAACGGTTGAGATATTTGGCCCCTCTAGTGTAATTATCCCATTCTGTGGCGTAGTACCGCAGGAGGTCGACCTCTTGCAGAGTTTCAGTTTTCTGGATCACGCGTTTTTAGTCAATCATAACTGTCTTGAGCTAGTTGAAACACACTTCAAGCATTCCTTTAAAATGCACAACAAAATATTCGCTGAGTTTGCTGTAGAGATCGGATCCAGCCAAATTAGCGCCAGCTGTGGACTACGATTCGACAATATCAACATCACACGACGCACAAAACTCACTGTCATTGGCTTGTCGCTTTCCATGCATTTTGGTCGATGTGCAATAGTTGTAGACGGCCGAGTATAAACTCGTATACCCTTCGAAGGACAACTCCGTCTCGAAGTTAGTCATGATGTGGTCAATGCCTTCATTCAAGAACGTCCATATCTCCTCCAGATCCGCCGTCCGGGGGGGCGTGTTCGCAAAGTCACTAGCTGGGGCTGCAGATGATGAGGTCATGATGGAAATGAGGGAGAAAGCTGTGAGAAACACGCCTGTCCACTGGTCGTCACACATACTGAGGATTATGCACCACCATTCTCACAAGTTTGGTTCACCACAATTTCGCGTCATCCAAGTGTCACCTTTTGTTTACAGAGCAACATCTTGCCATTTCTCAACAGTGTGTACAGTCGCGGGCAAACAAAGACAACAATTTCAGTAGCTTGGGAAGAAATGAATATTTTGACAATCTGACTTCAGATTCGAACTCAGGATGCGAAACTATTACATCCAAAAACACCCCTCCAAAGTTTTTCCCATGAGGGATTGGGTTGGCCAAAATTTTTGACAATTTTTGATGTTTCGTAGGGGTCTTCAACAGGTCTTGGGACCCCCCCTGGCAGGCTCCCAATGCCAGTGTGTAATCATGCCATGATTACACCCTCCCTATCTCTGGAACTTTGCCCCCTCATACAGACCTGATCCCAATCCCATAGTCCTGGAGTTCCTCATGGGGTTTCCAAAGTGGGAGTGCTCATATAGGCCACCCCAAGGGTCTACCCCCTTGCAACTAACTTGCGGGATGCGGGCCATTGCTTCGCATGGCAATACGAGTCCTGGTTTTTTTAACCACCACCACCGTGTTTGCCTCTAAAGCTCCAATTACGGACCATGTGAGGCAACTTCCAATTCCTGGCTGATAAGTGTAGGAACCTGTTAGAGGATTAACGTCTGTTCGCGGTATCCGAGTAACAACGACGAGTGAGTCTGGCGAGCTTTCGGTGTGAAGGAGTTACTACACTGGTGTATAGACCTCTGATGAAGGTCAGATCTGAGTTAAGAGTCGAACCGATACGCGAGTAGCTACTGATGCTCTGGATAGCCACGAGCGTAGACGTACTCTCCCTTCTCGGAAAGCCGCAGAAAGGTGTAAACGGTGATTGGAGGATGGAGAGAAAAGGGAACCAAAGAGTTAGTTCCTGAGAGTCACGAGCTCTCAACGGTGAATCACTATGCTACTGACCTCGTTAATATATCCCTGTCACGCGTGTAGTCGAGTCGTGAAGACGATGCTCGAGTGCTGCAAGACGTTGCAAGAATATGTATAAGAAGATGATGATACTACAGGCGTGACTGCAAAAATTGTAGGTAAGCGTGACTACTGTGACCATGTGACAATTGAAGCAAAAGGCCTTCGCCTACGTTAAGTTGGGAATATAATAGTAAAGATGGATGGAGGGATCGTCCCGTAGTCCTACCCGTTACAGAGCCCCCCTATTCCCGATTTGACGTGGCCGGTACTCTTCGGGTAATTCAATATCCGCCAAACGACGTTTGTTCCAGTCCACGGGAAAGCCGTCAATGATCTTGGAGTGTAAGCGAGTCAACATGCCTGGGACTACTTGGTTAAGGCGTTCCCGTGATCCCCTGTGGCCCCTGTTCAACCGACGAAAGTATTCGTTCCACATTCCGGGGGTCCTGAACTTCGCAGAGCCCTGGAGGATGTCTTTTGTGATGTCGTTGAACATGTTATCCATGCGGCTGTCCCATTCTCCAGTCCAAAAGAAACAGCCTTCGTCCAGGATGTCCTTCGAGGGGTAAAGGGACTTGTCTCGGTCGCTGTCACTGCGGATGCAGCCGAAAAGTATGTCAATCTCCTGTGGAGATATCTCGTCCGTGTACAGGAACATTGGGTGTTCGTCGTCCGAGTCAATGTATCCTCGGCGATGCAGATAGACATCCGGGGAAGGGCCTTCCATGAATTGCGCGACTAGTTCCATTCCACCCCATTTTCGTCCCAACCAGGCTACTGGACCTCCCATACCAATCAAAATCCTAGCGTGTGGCCTCCTGATGATATCGTTTACGCGACTCATATAGTAAGCACGCAAAGCTCCTTGTGCCGTATAGGCGAATGGCGCCTCAATCGTCGAGGATGGTTTCCCTACCAGACGGTCGATGTCGGAGACTTCTTCGGGCTTAAACCTCTTGAAGTCCTCCACTTTGACGCCTATGCTGAGTGACAACCCATGGCAGACTGCTTTGAGCAGTAGCGCTGGCATTGTAGAGGCATCCGGGGAGCAAGCGGCCCAGAAGCGCAGTCTAGCTTGTGCACGGATGTCGGGAATGAGAAGATAGCCAACCTCAAGGTAGTCTGGGTTCCATGACAAAGGTCGCTTGCTTGTCCAAGGATTGATCGTACTGACGTATTGCCCCGCCAGGTCACGTAGCTTCTCAATGAACACTGCTCGCTGACTGGGCATCGTATTTGCTGATGCCAGCGGACCCCGTTGGGGTGACGCTGATCGTCGACGTTGATCGTGATCGACAGAACTTCGGGAATGACGAGCTGCTGAGGACGCCCTGGAGCTGGAATGGCTCGATGAGGCTGACATCGCCTGAACCCAACGCGAAGCGACTGAGACTGGGGAAGTCGATTGTGGTATGGCTAGTTGAGGATGAGAAGTGGGGACCCAGTGTGGGCGAGGAAGAAGCGCCTGGGACTCCCTGGATTCCGAAGCTGCAGGGCTCCCTTGCTGATCGTCGTACGCGTCCCCCAATCGACTGACTAAGGTAATCCGGCCTCGTTCGTCGAACTGTGCCTTCTTAGTTGGGGCGTGAACGCTTTTGAATAATTCTCTGATCTCCCGATCGCCCCGTTGGGACTCCCTACTGATCCCTGTCCCCAATACTCCGGCTTTCTGTCCGTTGTCGAGATCCGAACGTCTGGGCTTCCAGCGCCAAATGGTAACGTAAGCGTCGCGATCGTCCACCTCAATGTCCAGATGAAACCTGTCAGCGTAATCGCGGATAAGGAGAGGTTCCGTCAATAGCCTAGCGGACCAGCCTTCGAAGTCACATATGTACACAATCGCCCCTGGTGGTATGTCCGAGAAGGTTGGAGAAGTCGTATGGCTTGGTGAGCGCCGTAACTGGAAAAAGTCGTCGTAAGACCTGATCGTGTCCACTTCGTCCTGAAAGCCCATCATATCATCGCCGGAAACTTCTGTCCTGTCTAATGCGCCACAGGTGTCATGGTACGCTTGAAGAATGGATGGTGATAGTCGCGTGAAGCAAGGGTAATCGTCCAGGTCTTCCTGCCAGAAGTAATAGACCGGGACGCTTTCGGCCAGTAGGTGAGCCACATTTAACGTCCTCCATTGACTAAGTAGGTCTAACAAGATCCCTCTCTTCTTCGAGTCCCGTAACTTAAAGCTCGCGATATAGTCCACCATCCATCGTTGCAGAGGGTCCTCCCATCTGGAAACTGATGAAGACCACCAGTTCAAAAATCCGAGGTACTCGAGCGCTCGTCTTTTCGCATTGTCCATGAGCGACGCTGCGCCTCCTTCTGAGTCCCATGCAGCGGATAGTAGGAGGTAGTTGAATTTGGATGGATGGGGGGTGCCGCTCTTGAAAGGGGGGTTGGATGTGATGGCTTCTACGCATAACCATAGCCTGGACAGGGAGTCCTCCGCTTTTGCGCGAATGTCAGGATGGAAGTGGAATTTTCCATCAGAACCTTCCCATGGAGAGCTACCGCTGCTAAAATACCACGGAATAGCATCGTTCTCGTCAGCAAAATAGTCTACAACGTTCCAAGCGTCCCAGTGATACTTATCTGAGTACCACGTGGGTTGCTTCGTCCAAGACCAGCTTGTGGGTCGCGCTGCTAGCTCGGGCAGAAGGAAAGCGCGATCTTCCAACGCTTGTTCAAAGACTGCGGAGGAGGGGATGTTGCCCGCGGACGCATTTAGAGCTACCCATTCGCCCGCGATCGTCTTCTGTCGTCCTGAAGTCGGTACCTTGCCGTCGCCGTCCGTGTAAAGGCAGTCCATCGTTGAACAATCCACAGTGAGAAATCGAGAGAAAAGATGTAAAATGGGAAAGAGAAGAAGGAAAAAAACAAAAAAAACAAAGGAACAAGGGGGAGGAAAACAAAAACAATAACATGTGTTGTCGTCAACCGATCGGATCACGATCCGATCGGCGAATAATTTAACTCCGATCCCATCTACTACGCCTGACTCTTATCACGAGTCTTCTTCCACTTAGAGACCACTTCTGGCGCGTTCGTCAAGGCTCGACGAGGTTCCCAAGTGTCGTAAAGTGGACTGTATCCCACCCAACGGACCAGGTACTCAAGACCTTTCTTGGTGTGCCTTTCAGCTATGATTCGCTCTACTTCATACTCTTCTTGAGCAGGTTTAGTGGTTCTTGTTTCAGGAAGGGTGTGGCGATCTCCGTATTCCGGAGGTGAGTCTTCGTACTTTTTCAGGTGTTGATAGTTGAATATCGGTAAGCCAGGATATAGGTTGCTCATCCGTAAACGATAGACATTAGGATTGATGCGTTGAATGACTTCAAATGGTCCGATCCATCTCTGAGCTAACTTTTTGCCTTCTCCTTTAGATTCGATCCACTCCAATGCGTGTGGATTCACTAGAACGCGGTCGCCCTTCACAAGGTGGGGAATCGGCTTCCGGTTCTTATTAAAAGACTTAGCTTGTTGACCTTGAGCTTTAGCGATAGCCGATCTGGCGCTGTCCCTATGCATAGCAAAATTTTCCAAGAACGTCGCTGCCTCTGGGTTTAATGAACGTGACCCCATCTCCTCTGATCTCTTGGTCCCAATGAAGTCTAGTGGTGTTCTAGGATGGAAGCCTAGTAGCAGATGGAACGGAGTAGTCCCTGTCGAGGAGTGGACAGCGCTATTGTACGCGAATTCTAGCAAGTGCAACCAAACCGACCACTGATCTCGCTTGCCTTCTATAAAAGCGCGTAACATGGTGGTGAGCAACTTGTTAACTACCTCCGTCTGACCATCGTGCTGAGGGTGATGAGAAGAGGATAAGCTCATCTTCGTCCGTAACGCCTTGGCTACCTCCATCCAGAAGTCGCTCGACCACCGAGGGTCTCTATCTGTGATGATGCTTTCGGGAAGCCCAAACCGACATGCTATGACCTTCACAAAGAGGAGAGCAAACCCTTCCGCGTCCAGCCCTGTAGTTGTAGGTATAAATGAAGCGTGCTTTGTGAGGCGATCAACTACCACGTAGATTGCATTGAAGCCCTCCGACCAAGGTAAGTTGACTATAAAGTCCATCGAGATGGACTGATAAGGGCGCGATGGGATAGGATTAGGTATCAGCATCCCAAACTTGGTAAAATTTGAGGATTTCGTTTTCTGACAAACGTCACAGGATTTGCAGAATTTGACGATGTCTAACTTCATTCGTTTCCAATAGAATCTGGAACTTAGAGAATGCCACAGGCGTTCGGGGCCTGCGTGCGCAGATTCTAAGGGGTTCTCGTGTGCTTCTTTTAGGATGAAATTCCTTTGTTCTAGTGGTACGCACAACCTAGGTTGGTAATCTTCGTTGTTGAAGAAGATCATCCCATCCTGATCGACAAAGAACCTTCTTCCTGAACCGAGCCTATCGTAGCGACTGTCATCGTCCTTTGCAATGTTTCGGAACATGGGGTCCTCCAGGTAGGATTGTCGCCATTGCTGCTTGGCATTCTCACTCATAGCCAGGTTGATAGTCGGTGGAGGGTTGACTGCTCCCCAATACTCAGCCGTCGTGTCCAAAGTATGTAACTCGTCCGACTCGACTCCGTTGTCTTCGTTTTGTAGGCTACTAGATGTCAGAATTTCTTCCGTTTCAGGTGAGTCTTTGTTTCGTGACCGCATGTTAATTAAGACTTCCTTTGGCTCGTCTAAGCAGTCCTCGATTGACCAGGCGGCAAATGTGAACGCCGCCATTTTTGCTGCTGGTGCTACCTCTTGGCGCTCATCCAAAGTCTCTTTCGCGCGAATGGACGGCTCTTTAGTTTCCAAAGGAGAGACGTGTGCTGGGGGAGCTCTAGGTAGACGGGATAAAGGATCGACGTTGGAGTGTACTCGACCCGCCCGATGGATGATTTCTAACTTTGGAGCGTACGCAGAGAATACTGCCCCCCATGCGGCTAGTCGACGGTTGGCGTTTTCATAGGTTCGTGCCCATTGCAGGGCGGAATGGTCGGTGATTAGAAGTATGTTTTCTCCTTCAATAAAAGGCTGGAACTTAACCAAGCCTTCCTTCGCAGCGAGTGCTTCGCGTTCGGTTGTAGAGTATCGCGTTTCCGCGCTTTTGAAAAGACGAGACCAGTAAGCGATTACTCTCTCAACATGTACTATTGTCTCTTCGAATTCTGCAGCCCACACGTCATTGAAATCGTGGTCCTTGCAGGTCGTACTCAAACCGGAGACTAGTCGAGGAGGCGGTTGGCCGTTCTCGAACGCCTTCTTGAGACGAGCGTAGGTGCGAGTTCCTTGCAAATCCCTTACTCGTATAGGTTGAACCTGTTGCAGAGAGCAACCCAAAGCTTCGTCTGAAGCGTCTGTATAGAGTCGATATGGTGAGCCTTCTATTGGATGCCCTAGAACTGGGCTAGATTCCAGCGCTGACTTGGCTGACTGAAAGGCGTGCTCTTGTTCCACTCCCCAATGCCATTTACCCCCCTTCCGTAATAGTTGAAATAGCGGGGCACATATTGATGCATAATACGGGATAAAAGCTGAAAAATAGACCACCATTCCTAAAAAGGCTTGTAGTTGTGATAGTTTCTTCGGTCTTTCTAGTTCCATGATGGCTTTGACCTTCTCAGCGTGAGTTGACAGACCTAGTCGTGACACCTTGTGGCCTAAGAGAAGTATGGACCCGTAAAACAAATGGCATTTCTTCGGAGATAGAGTGATCCCAGCCTTTTCGATCGCTGCTAGAACTTGGTCCAAGTGCGACAAATGTTCTTCGTAAGATTTCGAATAAATGACGATGTCGTCGATGTAGACCAAACAAAAAATCCAAAGGTACGGTGCCAATATGCTCTGCATCACTCGTTGAAAAATAGAAGGGCCGTTCCTGAGGCCAAAAGGTAAGCGTTTAAATTGAAATAACCCTCTGTGCGTCCTAAAAGCAGTCTTTTCAATGTCTTCCTCTGCCAGCTCTAGCTGAGTGAATCCGGAAAGCGCATCAAGCGATGACAAAACTTGAGCGCCTGATAACGAAGCCAGGATGTCCGATTGCCGAGGTATTGGGAATTCGTCTGGGATAGTAGCTGCATTTAACTTTCGGTAATCGACACAAAATCTCGGTTTGCCATTCCGGTACGCAATGACTACGGGAGCGCTCCACGGGCTCTTAGATGGTTCAATGACGCCCTGTTCAAACCAGGTATTTATCTGCTCGTCGATTATCTCACGTTTCTGAGGAGATGCGTGATACATAGGCACCGAAATCGGGACCTGGCCATCCACTGTTCGAATGTGGACTTTCGCCGGCAGGTTCCCTAGACGACCGTCGAATCCGAACGCTTTAATTCGCCGCCTCAGCATTGCCCAAGCTTCTTCTTTCAGATGCTCCGGTAAACTGCCTACATCAATCAGTTCTTCCAGTTGTTCAGACGAATAAACAGTCGGGTCAGGCATAGCCGCGGTTTTAGGTCCGTATTGTTCCTGTTCTTCTTCCGCGTCTTTACTCGTTGACTCCCCTTGATCTGACTGGAGAGCGATGACTGTTCTGATTACTTCGGCTGCGCTGCGGAATTTCTCTAGTTCTTCCGACGACTTAGGGGAATCGAAAAATTCCGCCGGATCCACTATGGAGCCAATGATCTCCCCCTTTCGGATATACCGAGGATGGTCTGTAGGGTTCGCTACTGGTACCCAAGGATTAGCCGCCGAAATCAACACGTTAGGAACAGCGAAAAAAGTGTCATTGGCGTTAGCCAACAGATTCTTCTGTACTAGCCATTCTCGATCTTCGTGGAGCTGTCCTTCTACTCGAATTGGTTTACTTTCATGGGGCTTCAATCGTACATCTTCCGCCGCTCGTATAACCTTTTCCTCCACGCCAAATTTGACTTTCTGACGGTGTCGTTTCGCCTTATTCCTCCTATGAAACTGACGTCGAACGTATTGACCGACCATGTACGCACTCTGTCGCATGCGAGTGAAGTCCTTGGTCCTTTCTACAGGAACAGCTCGAATCCTGTGCTCATGACGCCCAAAAGATAGGTGAGTGCCTTCCTCCACGTTCCGAGTGACGCTTAATTCGTAGGATTGCTGATAATCCTCGCCCAACAGTATTGGAACCGTCATTCCGGGGACCACGTACGCTTCCGCTTCCGTCTCCAAGACGTCTCCGTCCACTGTCGTCATAAAGATTGGAATACGAACAAACCCTTTAAGTTGAGCATCCTTGTCGGTGAGTTGCCATAATCGCATTCTCATACCCTGCTTAATAGTGGGTTTTGAAACCAGCTGTTCGTAAAATTCGTAGGATATCAGAGTAATATCTGCACAAGAGTCCAATCGCAAGTCCGTTTCGACGTTATTCAGCCCTCCCACAAAACCTTTAGTGGATAGGACCGACACCCCTATCGCCGACATCCCTTCTGGACGCGATCTCGCTTTAGGTATTCTGAATGGTTTTTCCCTCATAGGTGGAGCTGAAGGGGGATCTTTCACCTCCCTTGGAGGATCCTTTACCTCTCTTGGAGGATCCTTCACTTCTCTTGGCGGGTCTTTATCGGATTCTGATTTTTGCGAGGATGGGACCTGCTCTGTATGTGTCGAGAAGGCTTCTTTCTGCAAAGAGTCGTCGTCCTCATCACCAACTTGGTAAAGAAGGTGCGAGTTAGATTTCTCTTTCTGTCTATATTCTGACCAGAAAACATCCTCCTCCTCTTCCATAAAGACCGTTTGCCTCCTCCGGGGCACATTTTCATCGGACTTACGTTCGCTATGAAAGGAGTTGATCCTTTCCTGAGGAACCGCCTTATGAAAATCCGAAGACTCGGACGATTGCTTGGTCTCCGAAGCTAACCGTTCGGTGACCAGAATCGAGTACACGCTCGTATAATAGCCCTCCAGTTCTTCTTCTTCATTCGTCTCGATTCGGTAAGCAGTTTTCTGTTGCTTCGCTTCGTAGAAGGCCCAATCCGGGCACTCTTTATCCCAGTGATTAGCGCTTCCGCATACTTTACAAGGGGATGGGGGTAAACGTCCCATTTTAGTGGTTACGTGGTCGTTTTTGCTGTATGGATATCCCCCTTTCGGTGGTGGGCGCTGCCTTTTCTTTAAAACCGCAAAAGCCTCTTTCATGATTTCTGGGTCCGAAGTTATCTCCTGTAAGCACCCCTCTCTGCTAAGTTGGCTCAGAAATGCTTCGTGAATGACTTCTTCTCCAGCTTCATTTGTGGAGGTAACCATCTTAGCTGAACGATCAAAAGGGCGGTTCCTGTCGACAGAAATACCCAGTTTGCGCAAAGTGTGTAGCAAATTATCCGAAGTGAGCACGTTTGTCGATTCATACTTTGCGGCATGTACTAATGCTAGTTCGTGATCTGTAGCTCTCGAATATAATGAGGACGTCGAACGGACCGTTTCCAAGTTCAGGATGGGTCCCCATGATATTGGGGCCTTTTGCATGACTAAATAAACTTCGGTCGGCCCCCCATCGTCTGATGCTACAAGCATCCGAGTGTACATAATACGACGAACGATGTAAGCTGGAGGAGATTCCCTTTCGAAACCTTCTTGACGGAAAGATTGGCCCTCGTATTTTCGGTTCATAGAGATTTGCCATGTCCGTCCCAAATAATTGTCTTTGATGCCTTTGAGGTAGTGCAGGTAGTGTGTTCTCATCTTAGATTGCTCCGAGAATGGTAGTGTCGTGAACCACATCCATATTCTAGAGTTTTCCTTTAAACTTTTCCACAACCAATATCCGAGCGCTACTGGAATGTCCCCCTCTAAAGCTGCTAGCTGCTGGATCTTCCAAAAGTACTCAATAGCTGTATCCTTGTTTCCATCCCATACAGGTAGTTGATCCTGTTTCAACTCATTCCTGATTGTAGCTACTAAGTTTCCGTAAGGGATGTTCCCTTGTGGTTGGGTAGATCCGTTCGCGCTTGGGTCATGGCCACCTCCTCCTCCTCCTCCTGGATTTCCTCCGCCGCCTCCTCCGCCACGAGCGTGGGGAGTCGGGTCGTTAGAACCTTGGTTTCCAGGATTGTTCCTTGGGGGTTGTCCATTGTCGTCGCTATCGTCGTCTGATCCATCTGGGTCTCCTCCAGGATGATCGTTGCGACGTCTGCCTCTTCGATTATCTGTCGACCTCGAGTGGTCTCTGGTAGAACTCCTGCGAGATCTTCCTTCGTTACTACGTTGTACGGGGTTTCTGGCAGAATCTGCGTTTTGTCGACCAGGAATGGACGTGGAGGCTGAAGGAGCTAGGTTGTCGCGCGTCTCGCGTACGTCGTTATTCATATGAGGGGGCAAGGGTCGTCCTTCGAAAGGGTTAGATTCTCGAGGTCTGATGGGTGCGTCGACCCTTGATGATTGTTGTCTTTCCTTCGAAGTAGAAACATTTTCGAAAGCGGGTGTGTGTGGTAAACCCAAACCGACCAACACATTTTGTTGCGACATGACCTTTGGAGGAGGTAGAGGTACTCCTCCTGGTCTGACGAAAAACTGTGAGCTTGATTTAAATGGCGTACCATACCCTACGTTCAAAATTCGAGGAGACGTGGGGGGACTAGGACTAGCGAACTCGTCGGTTAGTCGTCGTTTTCCTTTCCTATCCCTAGGATCCTCTTTTGGTTCTTGCCCGTCTGTCGGGTATTCATTGATAGTCGGCAATTTACTCTGAGAGTTCTGTTGTGAAACATTCGGTAATGAAAGTATCTCGGCCCAGGGAGCTCCGTCTCTTAACTTTTGTGGGGATTTCACTTGGTCTTGGTGATGTGGTACGTTATCGTAGAAATATCTTAGTCGAAGATCTAATCTGTCAAGATCTTCCATAGCATCGTAAATGCCAACGTCCGTTGAAATGGGAGAAGTGGGCATAGACACATTCTCTCCTGGTAGAGGACTACGATATTGCAATTCGTATTTCGTCAAATTCTCTTGCGCGAAATGTAATCGCCTAGCGAGCCCCAACCAAGCGGCGTGGATTTGACCAACATCCGAAGATTCTCGTAATATGGGTAGAAAAGTATCCTTTGGGTCTACTTTGTAGTAAGACGTTCGCTCAGGAATCAAAGCGGATGTTCTTTCTAAAAAGATCTGCAGTTCGCTCACAACTTGTTCTACTTGCGCTAATAGCGTCGGTTTCAAAGCGTAACTCCTTTGAGGTCCTCTTAGTTCTACCGTATCGTTTTGAAGCAAATAGTTCTTTGAGGCAAGGTTGATGGCCCGTTGGTAAGTTGAAACGTCGTCGTCACTTGAGGCTTTGTACTGAGCTATAAGCCTAGCCATAGGCGATCCTTCGTACCCTCTCTCAGCTTCGAGACGAAAGGTTTGTGACGAAGATTCTACGGTAGAACTCATATTGGTATGGTCTGGATCTATGGTTACGGCAGGAGGATTGTCGAATTGTTGAGATATAGAAGTTAGGGGTAGTATTTCCCCGGTAACGCTAATATTCGTAGTCGGTGAAATAGGAGCCGGAGTTTTGAATTCGAAAGCTCGGAAAGAATTAGGGGTATGATGAAACTCTGAAGAAGGGAGTCGTGGTTGAAAACTCGAAGAAGGGGATGATGTATCCGTAGCGGATCGTGGAAGGAAAGGGTGGTGTTTGAATCCAACCGCTCGTCCTCGACCAATTTTCGAAGATTTCCCTCTATACGATAAGTCGCCCCGTAATACGCTGAAGTCGTTGAAAGTTTTATGAGTCGCTTCTGGTCCTCTGTTGGTGAGAGAAGATCGGGGTGTAGCGGGAACTGATAGACCTCTCGCTTTTGAAGCAGCGGGGTTTCTTGCTCGAGAGCTGTAAGGAGTCCTAGCTGGTTTGGAAGGGGAGGAAGATCGTGAGCGATCGGAAAGTGTAGGTTGACTTAACGATGAAGGAGGAGCACCCCTAATAGGTCTCCGATGCCTAGATCCTTCCGATAGACCTTCTTTCGCTACTGCTCTAAGCTCCTCTTCTGCAGATATGTCTAAGCCGGCCAGGCTGTCGTTGGTTCCCACAGTGTCCACCTTTGTAGGAACCTGTTAGAGGATTAACGTCTGTTCGCGGTATCCGAGTAACAACGACGAGTGAGTCTGGCGAGCTTTCGGTGTGAAGGAGTTACTACACTGGTGTATAGACCTCTGATGAAGGTCAGATCTGAGTTAAGAGTCGAACCGATACGCGAGTAGCTACTGATGCTCTGGATAGCCACGAGCGTAGACGTACTCTCCCTTCTCGGAAAGCCGCAGAAAGGTGTAAACGGTGATTGGAGGATGGAGAGAAAAGGGAACCAAAGAGTTAGTTCCTGAGAGTCACGAGCTCTCAACGGTGAATCACTATGCTACTGACCTCGTTAATATATCCCTGTCACGCGTGTAGTCGAGTCGTGAAGACGATGCTCGAGTGCTGCAAGACGTTGCAAGAATATGTATAAGAAGATGATGATACTACAGGCGTGACTGCAAAAATTGTAGGTAAGCGTGACTACTGTGACCATGTGACAATTGAAGCAAAAGGCCTTCGCCTACGTTAAGTTGGGAATATAATAGTAAAGATGGATGGAGGGATCGTCCCGTAGTCCTACCCGTTACAATAAGCAAGGCACACTTCTAGTATGTTGATTTTTTCCCTATAACCATTGTATCTGCCTCCATTCTTTCATTGCGTTGTTCTGCGTGCAATTATTTACAGCATATTTTCAATAATGACTGTATGATCAGCTTCCATCTCGGTTACGTTATCCGCTGCATATTCCACTGCATCGTCAATCTCCTTTCGTAAGTCATCTACCTCCTTCCTAAAGGTGTCCACTCGGGCCAGTAAGTCGCGCACACGTCTTTTGAGTTTCTGTGCCGTGCTTTTTAAACCGCCGGCTTTTTCTAATGCAGTAGGAAGTAGTGTGTCGATGATGTTGGTACGTCGTTGATGTGCAACCTTGAGACGTAATTTGTGATTTTGTGTACCTATGATAGGGAACGTGTTAGCAATGAACGCAATTTTTTTTTTAGACCGGCTACCTATACTTGTATCTTGCTCAGCGGCGGCAGCTTCAAGCTCCAATTGCAAGTTGTGTTCATCTAAAGCTTCGTCGGCTGTCTTATCTGCCTTTTCAAAGTTTTCGAAGGCCTCGGTGAATTTCTCTGCCGCATTGAGAAGGTTTGACCAGTCGAAACCTAAGTGATCGTTTCTCAATTCGGAGGCAAGGTGCTGTATTTTTTGCTCGAAGATGGATGGGTGGATTTCCATTTCCATGGTAGTTCGGTAGATCGACTTAATGAAAAAAATTTAACAGCACAAGAGCGCAAACATGTGATTGTCAAGGTCTCCCAACGTCATACAAACGATGAGTCTACGCACGCGAGCGAGGAAACATATGCAAATAATCGGTTATGGCGAACGTAAACGCCTTGGGGGTAGAAGTGCATCCAGGGGATTTACATAGTCGATGAACTTTCAAATATAATATTGGTGTTTCAGCGCATGGAATGCTATTCGTCAGGTGCTGCTGTTTGTCAAGAAATATGATACAAATATGATACTGTTCGTCAAGAAATATTGTTCGACAAGAAATACAAACTCTTCACTGCTCCTCCTCCACCTCCCTGTTCCGCTCCTCCGGCTCCCCATTCGGCAAGGGAAAGGCACCCGAACTCATCTCCACGTCCGCGCTCATCTCACGCAATTCCCTGTCATACCTTGCCAACGTCTTCATTATCATCGCGAAATACACCATCCCAATCACCCAGACCCCCGTGACAGCCACCCGTGGACCCAGACCCGCCGTTGCGTTTAACGGTGGGGAAGAATCGTTCACTGATCCGTCAAGCCAGACAAATGAAATGATGGACGCGAGGAAGAGGAGCAATGACCTGTTGGAAAATAAATAAATAAATAAAGCGTCAGGCCGATGATGGAGTCTGGAGGTAAACAATACCAAGACGTCGATACCGCCGGCATCGCCAGTAAAACGTGAACATTCCACCATGTAGCGGAACTTGTCCCCCTTACTTCCTACCAGCAGCCGAATCGGTTAATATTAATTTTTTCCCTTTATTCTTGAACACAAACACGCACCTCTTCCCATTTCGACGATCGAAACATGCTCCTCATCGTCCCAAATCTCATCATATATAGATATCCATATACAAGACCCATCAACGCGCATATCAAAGAAAGTTGCGCAATGTTCTTCGTAATAGGGTCATTGGACGCTTGGGGTATTTGCAATAACGTTAAAATAGCACTACGATGTTACTTGTTTTTAGCTTTACCGCACTTAAAAACAGAAAATATGACGCACGATATCAAAAAAGCAGATGCGCCGTTCAGTATTTCCCAATCCTTCGACAATGAGTCCAAATTCGAATCCGTCCCAGCGGTCCTCGAATGGTACCACATTGGAAACCTCAGAAGCAATAGATTGTAGTAAATCTGCCTGGGCAACAGACGCGCGGCTTCGTATAATGACTTTACTGTAATTTCATTGCAGTTGTAATAGCCGTTTGACGAGGAACTGAAGGAGGGGTTGGTGTTGGTCGTCGGATCTGCGATTGTATCTTGGCCTGGGTTGTCGTTCGTTTCGGAGTCGACAGCTCCAATAGATGAGGACCACTGGTAAAAATGAGCCCAGCTCGTCGATATCTGCGGAAGCAACCTCAACGCGTTAACGGACGCAAATCTCTCTGGAACAGGGGAGTTTGCGCGCGAACGAGAGGCGGTATCGGATGTAGTTGGGTATATGAAGTTCGATTTCACGCTGATGTTTAGCCGCTCGGGGTCTGCTCCATGACGTGTAGCTCTCCCTCTTAACGCTGTACATAACAGTTAGCACACGATTAGGACCTTGAGAGGATGGATACGTACCTTGACCATCGCTCCACGTAGTAGTCAACGATACGCTACCATCCGAAACGCTCTCCCTTGCTATCCCTCTGTCTTCGTCGTGTGTATCAATCGAGACGTCGGTCGCGGTATTGGCGTTATTCGATAGGCGTATAGTTCCTGTCATTTCGATACCCAAATTTGCAGGCAACGTCTCTGCTTCTGTAGTCCCTCTTGTGGTTGTCGCGAATACGCGTTCGGTGTCCATTATGTCCGCTTTACAAGCTGTGGCGTGAGCGTGACACAGTATCACTACCTCCAGGCGTTGTAGTAACGTTCGCCTGCCAGAGACGCGTCTTCGTCAGCGTGGATAGAGCAGCACGCTTAATTTCGTATGGCGTTTGGCGAGGGATCCTTGCAGCTGTGTATGTAGACTTATTCCGCGTGTTGCGCTCGGGTTTGGACGTCTTCGCTTTCATCGTTTTCAATATTGCTAACCTCCTGTTCCGTAATGAGGGTACGTTGTCATTCTGCCTCCGCTTGCTTCCGTCTGTGGGAGGGCGATTTCACTGTAAACAAGAAGATGTGTTGGTGAACAGCTATTTATAACGCTGGTCGCTTTCCGCGCGTTTATCTGGATGTACGATACATGAAGAGGGAGTAGAAGTTGTGAAGGATTTGCGGACATGGTCGTTTTGGTGCGCAGCAAGTCTATGCAGATTATTGCCCCGCAGTCCCGCATTGTTAGGACGTGGATAGTGTGGTCGGTGTGCACGACGGTCCAAAAAAGGCGCTAAATCTGCGAGAAAATCATACATTGGTCGAGAATATAGTCATAACGTAAGACTTACGGTAGCATGCAATTGGGAAAGCATCTCCGACTTCACGCGTAAGCGCTATCTGCCATGGCTCGGGTTTCGCATGTCCTCAGACATGTGCGACAGTTTCTTTTCTTGGGTATCGGTTAAATTCACGTACGTTCAAGAGCTGGATTTGACGCAAATGGTTCCCCCAGACCCGAACATGTGGACCTGGAGATTAGATGCGTTGTGGGACTCGTGTCCGGAGTTGCAGTCGTCGGGGTAAAAACCTACCAGCGGCCGGCGAAAAAAGTCAAGTAATATTTTAGGTGAATGAAGTGGGCTGGTATATGTCCCTTGAAATTTATGGCATCCATAGGCGAGGGGTAAGTTTTACTCATGTGGATTTCTTTGGTGATAGCGCGGAACGGACACACCGTGGTATAAAATATATGCTCCACGATGCGAGTATCGGATATTGTTCTAACCTCTGCTAAACCTCACATAAGTTGAGATGAAAATCAGAAAGAGGTTTGAGAAACTTGAACAGACGCAACTTCAAACTCCTTCTTATCACTGTCAGTGACGTTCGCCTGAAGCCCAGCAACCGATTTCCCAGCCGTGCGATGAACAAGTGTGGCTGAGACCGCAGCTGTATGTCCGCCAATCATCAATTACCCTTTCCAAACTTTGATCCTCGAGCAGGAAGGGGACGAACCAAACATGGCAGTGAGGAAAGCAATCCCACCGGACTAACACTCATTCCATGGCACCAGACCCCTGCTTCACCATCAGAGTATCGTTTGAAATTGCCTTCGTGAGGCGCTTGTGTTGAGACCAAGATTCCTACCGCTGCGTTGAATCGGAATTCTATCAAATAATACTACTCATTCAAGGAACCCCACTCACCTAGCCTTAGCCATGTGATACTCAATACGGTGAAGGTTGTATAAAACTCAGCACAGCCTTCAGAATCACAAGTCTCGGAATGTCGTTTTTGCCCAGCCGAAATGGGTAGAGCCACAGCAAACCACTTTGTGCAGTCAAGCGATGGGTCCATCGCCTGCTGCGCAATAATATTTTGTGGTGATGATAACAGCGAGCTCTGTCCACCGATGTTTGCGGCCAATGCGATTGATTGCCAAGTGCCGAGGTCCGTTAGTGTCCGCAAAATGGGCTAGAGAGAGGCACGTTGGTTTCGGTGGAAAACAATAATAATGGAGGTCAGATGATACCTATGTATCAGGGTGAAGCACAGCGTGGGGGCAGCAACATCACTAGGTTAACCATGAACGTGAGTAAGAGTGAACAGCTTATGACCATGAGGAATAGAGATCACGTGATCCACATGCTGGCGAAACGCGACACGCCCATGAATGCAAGCAGAACGGTGCTTGGGTGGTAGTGTGAGAACGCGAGTGATCAGCGCTCGGTCAAATTGGTCTTGTTGGGGCGGATGAAATGGTAAAGCCTCCGATTGATAGCATGATCGTTGGTAATGAGAACATGATGTAAAAAAAACGTATCTGAAAAAGATTGAGAATGAGATTCTTGAGATGCGGGTTTGATCATGACATACTTTGTGGCAGCAGGCGTCAATAACTGTCCATCACCTTCGTCGCGGATGACTCTAAGAAGAACTAAAAGCAAAGGAACACAGATAGACGTGACAAATAAGGGGATGGCCTGGATGAATGTATAGTCAGGGAAAACCAGACCTCTGTGAAAGCATCAATTAGCTTCGAAGCCTTCCACGGACTGAATGTTCAAAAGTAGGGCAAAGACAGCGACAGCAATGGCCATAAGTATGTGCCTTTTCTTGAGCTTGAACTTGCCAACAGAAGTTGGGATGTTTAGCAGAGACGGCTCAGGCTCCTGAACGAGTGTCGCACCAGGTGGTATTGTCGGATCGGCCTCTCCCCTCCTCTCGCGACCGATCTCCGTTGCCATTTTCTTCTTCATTATCCGCTAGTGGAGGAGCGTTGATGCTGGTGGACGTGATACTGACTTCAGAACCGAACGTTCTGGTCGTTGTCACCATGGCGGTCTTGCGCGTAGTGGCTGTACTTGGAATATGACAAACAATGACAAATTTTCAACTGAAAAGTGGACGAGTCTAAAATTTGTAGATGTTTGGTTGGTACCTTCGGAAAGACAGGTCGCCGAATAGCGGGCATTCAAGTTCTTGACGCTGGAAGCTACTTACTTGACAGTCGGTGATGGTGACACAGGGTGAGAATTGTCGCTGTCATTACCACCGGCATCATAGACCGTCATCCTGAACAACGATGCGAGAACCACCAATAGATCACCCATCAACAACAGCTGTGGCATCCTCCGCGGCTGGTTGCAACAAAAGTTCCGCGTTGGACAAATCTTTGGCTGACCACAAGATGTTGAGAGATATTACCATCGTGACTCAACCAATCAGAGAATATATTGCGAAAGAGGCATGTTTGTCATTGCATGTATTTAACCATGTGTCAGAGTGCAGTGAATGTATATGTGATACTGGAAATGCGCGCGCTCCATTTTGGCCGTCATGGAACCATATCTTCCCGTCCGAAGTGATGATGCGACTGTTGAAATGATAATTACCCGCGTAAATTACACCATGCAAGGTAAATGTTAATAACCTATTATCGCAAAACAGTTTGAATTTGGTGTCGATGATCAGATCTTCTTGATGAAGCTGTACCACCAACAAGTGGGGTGCGTATGGTAAAATATCAGGCAGCCGAAGCATGACTTCATGGGAACGTCTGAAACATTTTGGGCAACGTCGCCAACCGTTCAAGCGGATTTGAAGTGCTTCAGAAAGACGACGGTGTTGGGTTTGCTGTAGTTCTAAACCTTCAAGTGCCGTAAATTCCCTGATGTTACCAAACATTTGAGTAGTTTTGTAATTACAATCAGGACAAGTAACAGGCGAAGTAAACATGGAAGGATGACCTACAATTTCCTTGATAAGCTGTTGGATGTCGGTAAAAACATGGCCTTTTGGATATGAGTCGTTGTCATACTCGTACAGTAGTTGTCGCGTGATATCTCTGGCGACTTCAAGGCTGCATGTGCCGTTTTCATAGGCTGCGAAACCTTGTACCACAGTTTTCATATAAACGCTGAGTGAGGACAACTTGATCGTATGTGCACGTTTGTTTTCTTTCCACATATTATACAGGATTGCAAAGGGTGCGTCGTAAGCGCAACTATATGAGACGGCATCCCAGATAGGACCTACCGGCGAATAATTGGTTATTGTCGTTTCGGTTTGTGTCGTCGTATTGGTTTTTTTTTTGGTTTTTTCAGTTGAAGATGTTTTCGTTTTAGGTTTGATTTTACTTGGATCAGGGATATAGTTTGAAATGGCGGTCTGGGCATTTATTTTGAGGTCCCAGGTGCCATCCTTTTGTATGTCTTTTATTTCTTGATCTGTAGGGCCCCATCTCAATGCGGCAATGCAAGGCAATTGCTCCTTTTTTTCGATTCTTTTCCACAATTGATATGCGCGGACGGTTGGATTTCTCAAGTCTCCGAAGATGCCTTCAGGTAACGTCCCGTGGTAACGCATAGTTGTTACCTCATCGAGTAAAAACAATTCTCTAAATTCTTGTCTGAGGAAACCTGATATACCTTTTGTTATTTTACGAGCGTCAAAACCTTGGATAATGATAGTGCCATCAGCCGATGCACTTCTGGACAGGCAAGTGTAATAAGATTGAGCGGTCTTGCAATTATTGAGCTCCACAATGTTTAAAGGTCGGGTCTTACCTTGAGCAGCATAATCAGTCATAGAAAAATTGGGCAAGACCATAACTTGTTGTCGAGTGAGGGTGACCATATGATCGTTGGGCAGTAGAGCTTTGACTGTAGAACTCGTTCTTGACATAGGTACGACGTTGAGTGGAAGTCCTGGCAGTTCTACATTTCTCGGGGGATTTACGAGTTTCACGAACAGTGTTTCTAGTACCTTTTTTCCATGGTCTCCGATGAAATCATTCCATCCTACGACGACAGCCTCTTGTCCTTTTGTGATGCAGAGTTCTGTAGCGTCGTTGATCCTGACCATGACGGGCATACCTAAACAGATTGACAATTTTCCTGGAATGTGTTCACTGGTACACGGCGATGCATTCCATAAGACACTTTGTAGTCCGATAGCAATGTTTCCCAGGCGACCAGTTTTTCCTGTGGGCGAAGCGGAGTTGCTAAGTTTGTCAATGGAGTAGAAATGCTCCAGGCTTTGACCAGTATCACGAGCAAAACGATTGCTACCTATTTCGTTAATTCTGTCTTTTTGAGAATTCCAGGCAGTTATGATTGACACGTGTCGAAAGCGAGGGTCATTGATTTGAGGTTGATCCCTTCGTCTGCCGGCAATTCTAGTGTTCAAAAAGGCGACGTCGCTGTGCGTACAAGCTGCGTATCTCATGTTTTCCAAGGCAGTTCGCAATTTCGCATCTTCAGGAGACTGTACTGTTTGCCTCATATTTTGTTTCAAAATAACAACTGTAGTAAATTGATGCCATAAGATTTTACCTATCGTGCTTTCTTGTGAATTCTTAGAATGTGAGAAGTCTTGAATTTTGGCAACTTCATTGCTATAAAGGGCATGTCCTCTTGCGGGGGGTAGTTGAGCAAAGTCTCCCGCTACGATCATGTTAATACCACCAAAAGGTTTATCGTGAACGTTTCGAACTTGACTTAAACGTGAACTAATAGCGTAGAGCTCATGACATGCTACCATAGATATTTCATCAATGAAGACATATTGTACGCCTTGCATGCGTATGCGCGCGTCGTGTACCGCTTTCGCTTCGGAAATACGAGGTTGTCGATCCTCATCTTCTTTTTTTGAAATGTGTATACTTAACACCGAATGATAAGTATGACCGTTTAATAAAGCGGCTGCGGTACCTGTAGGCGCTAATATTATAAAACGATGGGCCTCGTTTTTCCGTTCAAACATTTCTGCAATAGCCTTGAGTACTTGACTCTTGCCGGTACCTCCCATACCGCCGAGATACATTTTTAGTTGATTTGGGGGTGCCAAGGAGGAGGCATGGTTAGCGACAATTCGAAAAGCTCGCTCTTGTTCGTCATTTAGTTCGTACTTTATCACCGTTTCATCGATTATGTCGTTATGAATCTCCTTCTGCGCTTTGAATGTCTTGGTAAAATAATTCGCGGTTAGCACACGTACTTTATCTGAAGGTTTATCTGAATCTATGGGTTGTTGCTCTTCGGACGTAGGCAGATGTGCATTTTTTAGTGTTAACAGTTTTTGCTTTGCTTCGTTAACGAGCGTTTTCCACTGATTTGCGCTACGTAATATTTGTGGCTTGAAATGTGCGTAGGGCTGTATTATATAATTTTTGCAATTGTCGAGCCAACCACAAGACATCATGATTCTGTCCACATCGGCCATCTGGGAAAGTTTGCGTTGAGAGATTTTGCCAATTTCTGGAGCTGTCTCGTCCGTTATATCGTATTCTGAACCATATGTTGTTCCGTTGTCTGGGTCGATGTCGAGATCAACTTCACCCATGAACCTATCGCCAATAGAGAATACTTTATTCGCCGCAACACCTTTTGCTTTCAATACGGCGTGATAATCATCTCTTGCATCGTTGCACTCGTACCTCAAGTTGAAGTTACTCATCAACCTCTTTTGTTCGGAAGAAAATGGAAACGTGGTAAAAGCGTCATGCCAACTTTCGCCTTCTTGTTTTAATTCCTTACCAGTTCTCCAAGGAACAAGCAGAGTGAGCATAGTACAACAGTAAAATTCTCTGTCTCCCTGGTCAGCACGGGGTAAAGTGCCTCCAACAAAGTTGGGTATGAAGTTTGTTAATCGATTGGGGTCGCAAGAGACGGCATGTGTTTTGTATAGAGGATGTTCGGGCAAAAAGGCATGTTTCAAGATGTCGAGGGTGTCGTCGTCCCTCTCAACTTCTTGAATATCCGCGTCATGCGCCGTTTGCAATACTTTGAGGAACTCTATTTGGGCTTTCTTCGATCGACGCTTTCTCACCGATGTCTGCATCCATTCAATGAGAGTAAGATTTGAGAAAGCTTCAGGTCGATAAATGTAGTCATCTACGTTGGATTTAGCAACATAGTGACCTTGTTCTCGCCCCAGGACAACTTTATCCTCGTTCTTGGTTTGGTCGTCGTCTTGCCTTGGACCAAAAGCCGTACCATCCTCATATAGTTTCTCAAGAGTGTGAATTCTTTCGTCGTATACGTCATGTCGAGCGTCGTTTTGATTAGCCATTTCGTCATCATAATCGTTATTTCCGTGTTCAACGAGGTCTTCTTCATTACGACAGTCAGACTGACTTAAAACTTTTTGTACCACTTCGCTTGTCTTTATATTTGTGGCTTTGTTGTTTAATGCGTTATCGTGACCTCCTCCTTTGTACATATGATTGTTGGTAGCTTCGTCGTGATCAACGTTCATATCGTCGTTAGTTTTCTCGGGCAAATCGGCATCAACGTTCATATCGTCGTTAATTTCCTCGGGCAAAACGGTAATTGAATCGATCTCCATTCCGTGATCCACATCGAGGTGAGTGTTCAGCAAATCTACGTTCATCTCTAAATTATTTTGCTCGTTTTCATCTGATTTATAATCGTCTTCGTTAGATGTTGTATCCCAGGCCCTACGAACGTGGTACACAAAACCTTTCCACCAAAACGTCACAAATTTATGGCTAGTGTAGTGGTCTGGATGTTCTAAAAGGTACATAGCAGCCATCGGACTTCCCAATTCGATCTTCGTAGACAAGCTATTGACAACTTTGAGCAATATTTTTCGAGCGCCTTCCAACGGCTTGACTTCTCCGTCAACAAGATGTGGATTTGATTCAAAAATATCATATGCCGAAGAAAAAATTTGATGCGTTTTCAAGCTCTGCTTAGTGATGTAATCAGATATGTAGGCCACGATTGCTTTAACTGCAGTGCCCGATAGCAAACTAGTCACATCAGTGTTGGACCGCATTAAGTACGTTACGCAAGGTGTGAGGGTGTTCATCATAGGTTCCAATTTTTTCATATTGAGATGACCGTCAACAGGATCTACTTCAGTTTGATGGAAAATTTCTCTAGGAAATCGTGCTTTACAAATTCCATCCTTGTTTAGGCATCCTCTTGGTCCTTGAATATCAGTTTCTGCGGATCCGTCTTGAGATGTATCGTTTACTCCTTTTTTCTTTGCTTTGCTAACGACTTTGACCATGGGAGTACATGTTCTATGTAGGTTTGAACGAAAGATGAGGTCGTCTACTGTGTTATTGTAACGGCTAAACCAATTTTTGACCGCTAGACATTGGAAACAGTTATTGCAGTTTTCATGGGTACACAGCGAAGGCGGCATATCTGGGAAAGTTTGTGTTGGATCTCGATAGTCGGTAGGTATCTCCGGCGCTATGTCATCGGGTTTTAAAATAGTGTGAATTCCCTGCTTTGTGGAATTGACTATAGGCACTTTTGCTTTAACATCGTTCATTGTGCCTGTTAAAAATTCTCCCACGTGTGAACCTTCTAAATAAGTTATTAACGCTTCTTGAAAGGGCCCGTCAGCAGCCATCAGACGGTCCCTAATTTCCTGAGGAGACAATGCACCTTTTATCCAAAGCAACATATGAAAGTGTAGCGTCAGACGACCTTGTTGCTCTACGGTTCCGTAATATGCGGAAGTATCGCCATATAATCCGCGATCGTTTGTGCCCACACCCAAGACGTGTTTAATGAAACAAGAGATCATGACATGAAAAAATTGCGCAGCCGCTACAGGGTTCTTACTCACAAGACGATAACGTTCTTGCGCAGATCGCAGATCAGGGCAGAATTTGATTTGTTCATCAGCGAAATAAAGACAGAGAGGGTGCCGATTGTCTGCCGGTGAAAGTGTGATAAACCATGTAGGAGCTCCTTTAAAAGCGATGGTGGACCATATTTCATTTCGCATGTGCTTTTTGTTTGTCAAAGATCCTTTCACGTGGCCGCCGATATGGTCTATAGATTCTAAGATGGAAAAGCAAAGCTTTTCCTCATTAGTTTCCGGCTTGACCCTTTCGCCTCCTTTCAATCTTTCAGCGATGCTTTTCAAAACATCGGGTTTGATTTGTTTTAGTTTTTCAGAAATTTCGCCAAATTTGTGTCTCTTTGCTAGAAGAAAACTACCGGTTACACCACCCTTGAGTTGCTCATGATTGAATGCAACGATGGGAAAATACACATCGGTTTGAAATCGCTTATCGTGATACAATAAGAAATGTTTTTTGATCTTCATTTCCGAATTTTTGTTTGTATGCCTAGCTTGGCCGATACCTCCTAAACCATACGGAAACAACCATGGAAACATTTGAGGATACGCTTGTGGATTATCGTACATAGACTGAGGAACGGAGTCGTGACCAATCCCCAATGTTTTACCCTCGCTTTCAAGGTGAAGTAAAGCTGCGGCTTTCAGGGCCTTCATTGTCATGTTGGAATACTCAAGACCAGTGAGCCCGTGAACTGTGAAAGAGCAGTCTCCTTCTTCAGTACCTTCCTCTTCTTCCATATCATGCACACTCATAGCGGATGCAAGTTTATTGCTAGAACCCTCTGATGTCTTACGATAATCAACATGGACCGGAACGCCGTTCAGAGGATAAGTATTCAAATTTTCGGCGGATATTTCTAGATCTTCGTAATCTGCATGATTCAGTTTGAGCCATTCTAAGGCTGCAGCCACTTTGTTCCTGCGAACCAACATAGGTGTTCTTTCAAAATCTTTGTCACAGGGTTGGGCACTTCCGGTAAACACGAATGCTAAAACTTGGTCAAGTTCCTCTCTTGATGGAGGAAGTTTGTGGTATACTTTCAATGTCGGATTGGAGAACATGATGACATTTGCTGTCATCTTTACTCTGCCAGAGGCTACCCGCACCAGACAACGGTTGTGTCGAACACGAGCAATCAGAAGTTGCTCGGCAAAAGTTAAATTTTGCAATTGAGGGGGAACGTCTCCTATCCAGAGACCATTTGCAAGAGCATATTTCGGAGTTGTCCCTTTCGTGAGACTTGCTTCGCAACATTCGCACACCCCTGTGCATTTGCCGTCTAGTACAGGTCCTTCAATATCACAAATAGGGTCGGAAGCAGACTGGCGTTCTTTCCTCGTCACACCGTACTCGATAAGCGGACTCAAAGAGCAGTTCAAGTCTTTGATATTTTTCAATTTCGACAATAACGCAAGCTCGCCACAAACAGCACATCCAGCTTGTTCAAAATTGACCGGTCTCATATCACGACAAAACCCTGAGATTATGCGATGGATGTCTTTCTGTGATGGTGGATGTGGGGGGAAGAGGGAATTCGAGACAGTGCTCAATGGGACTGAATTACTTCCAGCCAATTTTTTGAATACTGGTTTTCGACTTTTGCGAATGTACTTGGGAGAATTTAGTAGTTTTCTGAGTTTTCTTTGTCTCAAGCGAGCCTTTACGCGTTTGACATTTTCTGAAGAGTAACAGAATAGCGACGTGTGACTTTCGCATACAGAGCAATGATGATTTTCGAACAATAATAATTTGTCGGGTTTCTTGAGGCGCGAAGGCAGTTTGATACCATGCATTTTTGCCAAGGCGTCGAGGTCTTGCGTGTTCAACAACTTTCCAACAATAGTGAGGGGCAGATCGCACGTGAATGAGGTCGCATCTCGTCGCATGCATTCCTCTGCGATGTCCAATTCGCAGTAATTGATAAATTCAAATGAATCCGCGTCACAACCCTCTAGTCCTTTGTGCGATGACACAAATTCTTTTATGTCGATGCCTAAGAGGGACCTGACAATGGTACGACCGCCTCCTATTTGACTAGAAGGAGTTGAGTAATCTTCGAATATGTTCCTACGTTGGCGATCAAAGTAATCCCCCAGAGCATCAGCTATCACGTTAAAGGGTGTATATTGACATTCGGACCAAGTTAACAAGATGGCGTGGCGTATGGGCTGCCAAATGTTTGTAAGACGTATGTCGCGAAATGTTAGAGGACCGGGACCGCAAATGCCAATAAGCATAACAAAATCATGCTTTGTTATAGAGTTTCGGTAGAGATTTAATTGGCATATCCACGACAGGCGTTTTACCCGGGACAGACGTTGCCAGGTGCAAACGTACTTGAACTGAAAACGTGTAATGATCCTAGATTTCGAGATTCCGCGGAGTATACGTTGAGAAAAACGACCCCAGAACAGACGGTATTTGTTCATCGTGAATAAACGGCTGATATTATAAAAAAAAGAGCGATGTGTATCATTCATCAGGAACATATCATTGGTCGTGTTGTAAATAACTCGAGAGACACAATGAACATCACATTCCATCATCTTACCCTGGCAAAGAGGGTGCAAGATATTGTGGGAATGAGAGTAACGGGTATCGGTTATCATGTCAACAACTTTTGGCACGATTGGCAACGGGTGGAGACAGTTGTAGAAATAGTTGCTCCGGTTGGAGTAAGGAAAAGGAGGAGGACGGACGACCGATGGTTGTTCGTCTAACAGTCAGGAGTTAGGCACGTTGTTTTGCCAAATAGTAATGAAACGTACATTGAACAGTAATACCGGTTGTCTGAAGGGCCACGCAAATCCATGAGACTAGTAACAGTGCCAGCATTGACATGGTTCTAGGAGACATGAGGGCGGAGTGTTGAATTCGTTGTTGAATGTTATTGACATGATCGATAAAATTTCGACCATAAATAACCCAAAACAACTCTTTCTTGAAACGCAAATTTCATAGCTAGTTCACCACCCCAGTTTGAGACATGTTGGCCGTTATCAAGGTGAGAATCTTGAAACGATAGGCAGTTGATTTGTTTGATTTCATTTGACATGATAAGTGTCACGTGAATCAAGATGGCATATTAGACAAACTGGCCGAAGAAACGTTCGAGGAGATTATAGAATGCATGGACTTTTTGACCATGAGAAGTCTGTCGCAAACCTGTCGATTGCTTCGAAAGATGATGGCGAGGCATCATTTATACCTCGTTAACAAATTGTTACGACGTTTTCACCTGAAGCCCGACAAAATCATGTCTATATTGCGGATGACGGGTGGCGTAATATCGGGATCATCGGCACTGTTCGTTATGAAAATTGGCACTTTCATACCCGATGACATCGATTTTTTTGTCAACAAGTTCAACGAAAGAAAATTTTTGCGTTGGATTCAAGCATGGAGCGACTACCGTCTTGAGGAGCCAGTGTTTCGATTGGACGAGATCTACCCCACGCGCATGTTTATGACGGTACATCGCCTTACGATTGAAGGAAAGGCAGGCAGCATGAACGTTGTTGTCTCTAACACAAGCAGCGCCATTCAACCCATTTTCGACTTTCACTCCACCGTTGTGATGAATTTTATTAGCCCATATGGAATCGCTTGTGCATATCCTCGACTCACTTTCAGCAATCGAGGTCTCAAGAATCCAGGAATTCAATCACTGCGTAATTTGAAGAAGTGTTATAAAAAATACCAAAACAGAGGGTTCACCATTGTCTCGTCTCTCCAGAGATTGAGAGGCTTTAAAAAACACGATTGTGGTGTTGATCCGTCTTGCGGTCAGACAAGCCGTTCAATTAGAGACGGACATGTTCTCTTTGTCGACCTTCCAGGTTACATAGGCAAACGACACATTCTTCCACGAGGCGAGTGGATGGAATGGAAGCTTTCAGTCGGACACTACTGCGTCCGCGTAGAGAAACGTTCTCCTGGTCATACCATCTCTCAAGGAGGACGGACGGGTACGTACATTCGGAAATTTTGAAAACCGCAGCGTCCTTATTTGCCGTCATCAGTGAATGGATTGCTTGAGAATGACGCAGACGCATCAGTCACTGCCTAGGTTAGATTAGCGTCCAGGTAGAAACAATCGTACTCGAGTGGAAAATCCAATCGAGTAAGATGTATTGATGTATGAGTGTTAGAGACGCAGACACGTCAGCTGCTCTCTAGTATCAGATTCCAAGTACACAATCGAGCAAGATGCATCACTGTACGAGTGATAAAGACGCAGACGCATCAGCCCCGGCCTAGGTTCGAATACCGTCCAGCTATAGATGACGATATTCGAGAGGATTGAAGGTATAGACCCGTCAGCTGCTCCCTAGGCTCCACGGTGAAAGAATCGCACTCGAGAAGAAGGTTGACGACCGTGAATGTATTATCTTCCAGTTGGTTTGCCGTCGTGGGACTGATTGTCCTCGCGACATAATTGGCAATGCCGTGCTTGAATTAGACGTTTATGACTGGGGCGAGAGAGGCGGATTCTAGTCATCCTGTAGGTTCTTCAGGTGAGATGTATCAAAAAGATAATGAAAAGAATTCAGACGCATCAATCGAGACCCAGGTTCAAATAGATCGAGTACTTAGATGTATCGATGGATGTGATTGATAACTTCGACCAAACAATGATAAATTTTGAACCGAGAAGTGGACGTCCACTTTTCAATTCAGAATTGATGCATGTTTGTCTAACACCTTTTGTTCAAACTTACCTTCACCAGAGCCTGAAGACGATAGTAATTCCAAACAACGACTGACTTTGAGATATTGATGTTGCACTTATGCGATTCCGACTGATGTTAAAGAGCGAACGAAAAAGACAATGACAGAAGAAAATAGTACTTATACATCACACTCGTCACAATATCGCATGAACACGTTTCAATATTTAATAAGTACCAATAGCAGTGAGTGTATAAATGTGATGAATCCTATGTACAATCTATGTAACTATATGCCCCATTACCCGCTCCCCCCAAAAAAAAATGAAAAAAAATAAAAAAGTCACAAATGAAACATTTACAATGAGTTCGCCAATTATATGAGAGATGAACCGTTCATGCAGTGTAGTTAAGAAAATGATTCTTAAGCACAAAGATATCCATCGGGGTGAACTCGTTGCCTCCCTTCGAAGAAACGGTCTTCAAAAAGCCATCGATGTAGTCATTGTTCCAGGTCTTGACGGCCAATACGAATTGTTCATTGTTACAACCAAAGTCGACAAATCTCTCCAAATAGTGTGTCATAGGAGGATTACAGGCTGCCAAAAAACGTTTTACTTGCTGAGTTTGCTCATCAATAGCAAGTGTTGCGGTGGGGGGCGGTAGTTCCACCTCCGGAGGAATACGCGGGGCGGGCCGGAAACGCTTTGGTCGCTCATGGGCTTCAACAGGTGGCTTTACGCTCGATGACGATGACGATTCTTGCTCAACCTGCAATGAACACAAATCAACCCCCAAGTACAGTCCCGTAAAGAATAAACACACCCTCTTGCGCTTTATATCCTAAAGCACGCCATCATCATGCTCAACGCGACGTATATATGTATATATTTCAAGAACTACGCACCGGGAAAATGTTAAAGTGCCTAACAGCAGGAGGCGGCGATTGGGATGGTGGAGGTAGATAAATTGACGATTTGATATGCTTCGGGCGGTTGTCCGAGCTGCGCACCGGAAAATCATCAAGGTGCATAGCAGCAGGTGCCGGCGATTCGGATAGTGGAAGATGATAGATTGACAAAGTCATACGGTTCGGGCGGTCCTCCACACCCCGATTTACACCCAGAAAAAGTTTGACATCTTCGTCGACATGCTACAACGACATAGTCAGTCTTTGAACTTCAGTCGATAAATCTCATGCCGACCGTCGTTTGGTTTGCACAAGTATTAGTGACCTTACCCCAACAACACTGAGCCCCCTGACCATACAAACAGGCCATGGTTGATGGTGCCTGCTGATGAGCCGATGTATATGTTGACCCCATCAAAGCTGGCTCGGCCACCCATATTTTCTTGATGAGTGGTTCTGTGTGCCGGCCGACCAGCCTAAGGATGAATTGACCCCGCTGAAATTGCCTTGGATTGTGGGTCAGCTGAACAGCTTTTGATTCCTCACAATATGGATCAGCCCACTTGCTGCACCCTGGCTCGGCAAAGTCAGTTTACATACCCGAGGTCATGAATGTCATTGTCAGCCCCGAGCAGAGATGAGGCCGGCCCCCATCTGTTGCCATCTCCAGCCCGGATATGGCCAGGCCCAGTCGGCACCACACTCCCTACCATTCTTTGGCTTGTCTCCAATTAAACAATTTATGTTGCCATCTGTCCCGTGATGATAGCCAGCCCGGCTAACACATGGCCTAGCTAAGTTTACTTGTTCATATGTTGTACCAACCCCCTAATGTTCTTTTCCATGTCCTGCATTCAAAATCACCCTCTGGTTTTATATTTGCATCAGGCCATTGAGAACATTAGCTGGTCCTGTATTCTGGTGCAAAGTTACTGAGCAGACAAGGTCATTGAATCTGTACAAATGCATGGAAACAGCGAATCAAACATGTTCAGATGCAAAATAATGGAGCCGACAAGTGGGAAATAGTACAAATACCCGGGTTTCACCTTGAGTGATTGAATCGATTCCATATTAAATCATCGTGTCTGAGCCAGTGCATTTTTCAGGGAAAAGATGTGTGAGCTGGCACCATGTCCGGGTGAAATTACACCAAGCAGACATGAATTACATCAGTAAAGGTGCACATCGGGTGATGCAGGCATTTGAATTCTAAACTGTTGAAGTACCTTGGCTGGTGCCATGTCCAGATGCAAAATAATCAAGCAGACAAGTGAATGAAATGGGTAAAAATGCCTGGGCTGCACATCGGGTGATATTAAATTGTTGAAGTACTTTGGCTGGGTGAAAAACGACTGAGCAGACAAGTGAATTAAATCATCAAAAGTGCCCGGGCCATGTCTCGGATAATAGAGCTGATTTTATATTAAATTGGTGAAGTACTTTGGCTGGTGCCAAGGTCAAGTGGAAAATAACCGAGCAGACAAGTGAGTTAAATCAGCAAAAGTGCTCGGGCTGTGTCTCGGATAATAGAGCCAATTTACTATTAAATTGTTGTACTTTGGCTGGTGCCAAGGCCAGGTGAAAAATGACCGAGCAGACAAGTGAATTAAATCGGTAAAAGTGCCCAGGCTACATCTCGGGTAATAGAGCCGATTTAATGGTAAATTGGTGAACTACTTTAACTGGTGCCGAGGCCGAGTGGAAAATAACCAAGCAGACAAGTGAATCAAATCGGTAAAAGTGCCCGGGCTGCATCTTGGATAATAGAGCCAATTTAATATTAAATTGGTGAAGTACTTTGGCTGGTGCCGAGGCTGGGTGAAAAATAACCAAGCAGACAAGTGAATTAAATCGGTAAAAGTGCCCAGGCTATGTCTCGGGTAATGGAGCCAATTTAATATTAAATTGGTGAAGTACTTTGGCTGGTGCCGAGGCTGGGTGGAAAATAACCGATCAGACAAGTGAATTAAATCGGTAAAAGTGCCCAGGCTACGTCTCAGGTAATAGAGCCAATTTAATATTAAATTGGTGAAGTACTCTAAGTTGTGCCGAGGCCGAGTGGAAAATAACCGAGCAGACAAGTGAATCAAATCGGTAAAAGTGCCTGGGCTGCATCTTGGATAATAGAGCTAATTTAATATTAGATTGGTGAAGTACTTTGGCTGGTGCCGAGGCCGGGTGGAAAATAACCGAGCAGACAAGTGAATTAAATCGGTAAAAGTGCCCAGGCTACGTCTCGGGTAATAGAGCTGATTTAATATTAAATTGGTGAAGTACTTTAAGTGGTGCCGAGGCCGAGTGGAAAATAACCGAGCAGACAAGTGAATCAAATCGGTAAAAGTGCCCAGGCTACGTCTCGGGTAATAGAGCTGATTTAATATTAAATTGGTGAAGTACTTTGGCTGGTGCCGAGGCCGGGTGAAAAATGACCGAGCAGACAAGTGAATTAAATCGGTAAAAGTGCCCAGGCTACGTCTCGGGTAATAGAGCTGATTAAATATTAAATTGGTGAAGTACTCTAAGTGGTGCCGAGGCCGAGTGGAAAATAACCGAGCAGACAAGTGAATCAAATCGGTAAAAGTGCCTGGGCTGCATCTTGGATAATAGAGCCAATTTAATATTAGATTGGTGAAGTACTTTGGCTGGTGCCGAGGCCGGGTGGAAAATAACTGAGCAGACAAGTGAATTAAATTGGTAACAATGCCTGCGCTGTGTCATGGGTAATAGAGCCGATTTAATATTAGATTGGTGAAGTACTTTAACTGGTGCTGAGGCCGAGTGGAAAATAACCGAGCAGACAAGTGAATTAAATCAGTAAAAGTGACCAGCCTGCATCCCGGATAATAGAGCCGATTTACTATTAAATCATTGAAGTACTTTGGCTGGTGCCGAGGCCAGGTCGAATATAACCAAGCAGACAAGTGAATTAAATTGGTAAAAACACCCGGGCTGCTGCTGATGATTAAATATGAAATTGTTATGCTGTCTATGGATGGTTGAAGTGGACCACTACTGAGCCTACAAGTGAAGTATATCACTGAACATGCCTGGGTTGCATCTGTATCATTTCAGTCTGGGTGTAATATTACCGAGCAGACAAGATAACACAACTGATGAGGGTTGTTCCCTGAGCTCGGAGCCATTCATACACCAATGCCGAATAGACAAGTTAGTTATAACTTTCACGCCATCCGCCTGATGCTCCCTCTCAATGCCATCATTGTTGACCGACAATTACTAAATCAGGCACTAGTTTCTCCAATAGGTGTAATCCCGCCCCCATTCCGCCCACCAGTCATGAGTATAGTATTTCCACTGTTACTGGACTATTTCTCTCAAAAAAAGTTCCTAATCATATTTTGGTCATGTTTATTATATATGGTGTGAGGTTCACTTAAGGCTGGGGTAGCTAGTAGGTTGTTCAAAGAGTATTGATCAGGTAAGGAAGGCAGGATGTTTTAAATATCTGTTTTGGTAGATACAGAGATATGGCTGGAATGTTAGTGACTATCCATGTACCATTGTCCTGCTCCATATATAATCTTCTGAAATCATTATCTTGTCTTGTCAATCTCTGTAATTCCTTTAAAACTTCTTTCTAGCTATCCCATCCCTACCTCCAACCCACTTTTGACTCTCATTGGTGAAACGGTGGTGATGTAACTAATGGATACAATGTATTCCTCCCTCCTCTCCATGCACCATTTACCAGGTAAGTTGCTCCAATTAGAACCTTATATCTTCATGTCGTGCAAATAATAATTGAACATATTCCTCTGGAACTCCCATGGGATTTATATGTCTTCTGGGCATGTTGTGCAATACAGATACTCAGAACCCCAAATGGCTATTCTGAGCTACCACAAATTAAGCATATATAATATACACTGTATTCTTTCTGCTTTGGGGAGGCTACAGTAAAGGTATACATACCATGGGGAACATTGAGGGAGATACATGTCAACTACACTACTATAGGTTCTTGTTTTGAATATGACATAGACTACATCAAGATATAATTAGCAGGGTTTTTGGGGAGAAGTGGCCAGTAATGGTTGAGATATAATGCTGATGACAGGAGGGCAGGATGGCAGGATGGAAAGATGGAAGGATGGGAGGATGATGGGATGGTGGGATGGCAGGATGGCAGGATGGCAGGATGGCAGGATGGCAGGATGGCGGGATGGCGGGATGGCGGGATGGTGGGAGAATCCACTCACTTGCCACTTTGCAGCCAGACATGGCATTAGCTGAAGGACTTCACCAATTGAATATCAAATCGGTTCTATTATCTGATGTGCAACCTGGGCATTTCTACCATGTTATTTTTTACCCGGCCTCAGACCAGCCAAAGTATGACAATTTAATATCCGTCACCCAATGTGCAGTCCAGGCACTTTTACCAATTTAATTCACCTGTCTGCTTGGTTATTTTCTACCTGCCCTTGGCACCAGCCAAGGTACCTCAACAATTCAATATTAAATTGGCTCTATTATCCGATGTGCAGCCCAGGCACTTTTATCAATTTAATTCAGTTGTCTGCTCAGTTGTTTTCCATCCAGCCAAAGCACTTCAACAATTTAATACTAAACAGGTTCTGTTATCTGAGATGCAGCCCGGCATTGTTACTGATTTAATTCACTTGTCTGCTTGGTTATTTTTCACCCAGCCTCCGCACCAGCCAAAGTACTTCACCAATTTAATATTAAATTGGCTCTATTATCGGAGACGCAGCCCAGGCACTTTTACTGATTTAATTCACTTGTCTGCTCGGTTATTTTCCACTTGGCCTCGGCACCAGTTAAAGTATTTCACCAATTGAATATTAAATCGGCTCTATTACCCGAGACGCAGCCCAGGCATTGTTACCAATTTAATTCACTTGTTTGCTCGGTCATCTTTCACCCGGCCTCGGCACCAGCCAAAGTACTTCACCAATTTAATATTAAATTGGCTCTATTATCCAAGATGCAGCCCGGGCACTTTTACTGATTTAATTCGCTTGTCTGCTCGGTTATTTTCCACTCGGCCTTAGCACCAGTTAAAGTACTTCACCAATTTAATATTAAATCGGCTCTATTACCTGAGACGTAACCTGGGCACTTTTACCGATTTAATTCACTTGTCTGCTCGGTCATTTTTCACCCAGCCTCGGCACCAGCCAAAGTACTTCACCAATTTAATATTAAATTGGCTCTATTATCCAAGATGCAGTTCGGGCACTTTTACCGATTTAATTCACTTGTCTGTTCAGTTATTTTCCACCCGGCCTCGGCACCAGTTAAAGTACTTCACCAATTTAATATTAAATCGGCTCTATTACCCGAGACATAGCCTGGGCACTTTTACCGATCTGCTCGGTTATTTTCCACTCGGCCTCGGCACCACTTAGAGTACTTCACCAATTTAATATTTAATCAGCTCTATTACCTGAGACGTAGCCTGGGCACTTTTACCGATTTAATTCACTTGTCTGCTCGGTTATTTTCCACTCGGCCTCGGCACCACTTAGAGTACTTCACCAATTTAATATTTAATCAGCTCTATTACCCGAGACGTAGCCTGGGCACTTTTACCGATTTAATTCACTTGTCTGCTCGGTCATTTTTCACCCGGCCTCGGCACCAGCCAAAGTACTTCACCAATTTAATATTAAATTGGCTCTATCATCCAAGATGCAGTCCGGGCACTTTTACCAATTTAATTCACTTGTCTGCTCGGTTATTTTCCACCTGGCCTCGGCACCAGTTAAAGTACTTCACCAATTTAATATTAAATCGGCTCTATTACCCAAGACATAGCCTGGGCACTTTTACCGATCTGCTCGGTCATTTTTCACCCGGCCTCGGCACCAGACAAAGTACGTCACCAATTTAATATTAAATAATCTGTATTATTCAAGATGCAGCCTGGCCACTCTTACTGATTTAATTCACTTGTCTGCTCAGTTATTTTCCACTCGGCCTCGGCACCACTTAAAGTACCTCACCAATTTAATATTAAATCGGCTCTATTACCCGAGACATAGCCTGGGCACTTTTACCGATCTGCTCGGTCATTTTTCACCCGGCCTCGGCACCAGACAAAGTACGTCACCAATTTAATATTAAATAATCTGTATTATTCAAGATGCAGCCTGGCCACTCTTACTGATTTAATTCACTTGTCTGCTCAGTTATTTTCCCGGCCTCGGCACCAGCCAAAGTACTTCATCAATTTAATATTGAATCAGCTCTATTACCTGAGATGCAGCCCGAGCACTTTTGCCAATTTAATTCACTTGTCTGCTCGGTTGTTTTCCACCCGCCAAATACTTCAACAATTTAATATTCAACAAGTTCTATTATGCGAGACGCAGCCCGGGCATTGTTACCAATTTAATTCACTTGTCTGCTCTGTTATTTTTCACCCAGCCTCGGCACTAGCTAAAGTACTTCAACAATTTAAAATTAAATCGGTTTCATTATCTGAGATGCAGCCCAGGCACTTTTACCGATTTGAAGCCGAGCAGAAAACATATACTAGTCCATATTGAAAAGGCCAGGCTGGCTCAAAGATCGGCTGATCCCATGTTTAGAAATTGTCAGTTTTCATGGCCGACCCAGTAGCAGTATCCATTTGCTGGACTGATCAGCCAAGCCATGACTACAATAATGTGGGTCCCACCAGCTGACTCTGCTAATCAAAATTCAAGACCCTCGGCCGATCACCAACCCAGGAACATTCAAATCTGTCAACTGATCCTGCATAGCTATCTTCCATCAGCCGATATACAAATAGTTGTCCTTCGCTCTCCAGGTGTAATTCCTGCTGATCCAGCTGCACTAAATCTACATCACCAGCCGACCCTTCATTACCTTATTCATGGGACTGCATCGGCCAATTCATCAACACCAGGTTATTGTCTCTTATCGGCCCATCAGCAGGCACCATCAACTATGGCCTGTTTGTATGTTCGGGGCTCTCAGTGTTGGTGGGTGATTCCTACTAACTGCCCTGTGGTTTGGATTATACTAAAACATATACGCCATTCGTTAACATACTCTGTATCCCATTTCTTTAATGTACACACCTCACGACCATCAACTGGAGCCATTGACCCACCTCCCCCTTCATCCCGCAAACGTCTATGCCTATAGGCATAAAAGGTTTTCCGCATGTATGCCCGAGCTAACCTTTTTCGAGGAGCAGAGTCTACGTCCGCACAAAGAAAGAGTTTCGGGTATTGATTCCACGCCTGCAAACATGCTAATGAGCGCAAATCAAATCAAAAAAATCGATCCAAAACGACTTACTTTTTCTTCACAAGTACTAGCGTTATCGGGTTGGTTGTCGTACGTTTTTCTATAGTCTAGATAGTCTCGCGTCATTTGTCTCAAGGTCTCCTTAAAAAAAAAGGCCCAAACAATACCGCGTCAATGTTAAAAACAGGTAGAACGCTACCGTTCCACTCACCTTCCAACTTATAGCAAATGCTTCAGAACAGCGTAAGACCCTTCGTATTTCCGCCGTCTGGAAACCGAATGAGAGTAGTTGGTACCCATGTCATTATCCTCTCACTGTTATGGATTTCTTTTCTTCAAGAAAAAAGAAATTGGCGTCCAAAACGACGAAATAAAAACGAAATGAAACTTACTGGTCATCGTATGCAACGGAATGCCACGATACTTGATGGTGGTGAAAAGAGAGTGAGGGATACCATCGACGTGATGTGAAGTCTGATTAACTTATGTTGACGGAAAGTTAATTAACATTGATGCGCACAATCACAGGGTGACAGGAACGCATCTTCTTATCAGATCAATAATTGAATTATGACGTAAGCTTACTTCCAGCTACATGACCGACAACACAACGACAATCCTCGCCTGAAAAATACAATGATTGACGACAAGAGGACGTCAAGAAATCAGACCCCAGTGTGCTGATATGGACCAAAGTAATAAATGTAGTTAAATCATTAAAAAAAAAACAGAAAAAACTTGTATGTGAATTTGTACATGCCATGCGCTACACTGCCTGTAGCCCGCAAAGAGGCAAGAATGTATGTACAAACCGTCGTGTATAGAAAACACTAGGAATGGCCGAAAAAACGATGAAGATGTTTTTTGATAACGAGAATGTCCATGCCGCTCAACTTACACTTCCCACTATTGGATACAAGCTTCAAAAAATCGGTGATCTCGTCATCTTCCCAGGTAATGACTTCTGATAGGGATTCTTCGTTTTTGCAGCCGAACTTGATGAAAACTTATCAGTACGCGTTGTCGAGTCAACGTTTATCACCCACCATCATTGAAAACTTGCCTGAAGCCCAATGAGCAGGCTAGCACGCTGAAGCGGAAGTAAGCGGAACTTACGAGGCATCGCGTACTGTGGACGTCAGGAGACAATGAAGAAGATGACGGAAACACGTGACCACGTAGGGAAAGGGGGGGGGGGTGACGTAAGGTCTGTAGATGCTGTGTGGCTTTTGTTTACTTACTGTTTACCTGCGACGTCTAGTCTATATATTTACGCTTTGGATGGTTTCTAAAACCTAGATACTAAAGTATCCAGGAATTGATGCATGTTTGTCTAATACCTTTTGTTCAAATAACAAAAACTAAGTATGCGGGCCAGCTCGGGGCATTAGATACACGACTGGCTATGTAAGGGATACTATGTTATTTGTATGTACGATTGGACTGCAGACGATACAGTCCTACAAAAATTATCATTAGGATAGTCGTTTTCACTATTGTATCACTAATTGGCTGTAACGGTTGGGCGCATGCCAAAGAGAATATCGGCATCTTGAAAAATATTCAATGTTAGTCGAGAGTATAGTCGTGAGGTTACATACACGTTCGTTTGGCTTTCTTATGCTTATGGATCGAACCTTTAAGGTCTGCAATGTATTCTCCGGGGAAACGAACTCTGTCAACAGTCTTATTCGTCCCGACCAAGTGATATTGATCGCCTGGATTTTCACCGGTTAAATCAACTGTTTGGACGTTTGTTTAAGCTGAAAAAAAACGTCTCAAGAAATTGACACTTACAGGCGGAGCACGGAATTGGAGTCGAAAGACGACGAATTGTATATTTCCCATCACTCCATTCGAAGGTATCAGGTTCCTGCTTCAATTGAACCATAGCTTCTTTGAAGTAGGTTGATCCAGCGATAGCCAATTGTAGTTCGTGGTCGAATTTGAGCATAGTACAGTCCCTAGCTCCTCGGATCCCTTGGTTATATCCTTTTTTTTTCATACTGAACAAAGCGGCAGCGTGTTGCGCGAAAAATGGATAGTAAATTTCCTTGGGTCCATCAACAGCAACGTCTGAGTCATCAACCAATTCGAAGTTAGAGAAAAAGAAGTGGAGCAATTGACGGCTTTTTGCGCGTGCATCGACGTATTGCAAGAGTAGAAGAGACGGAAGCCCGGGATCAGCCCGCAATTCAGAATCGCGATCGCTGAGGTTTGTTTCGACACGGTAGGTCTGATAATCAACGACATTGAGCAGCTCCATTGCAATGGCTAAGGTGAAAACCACCAAAATGTCATCAAAGCATTCGAGGTTTGGTATATGATTGGATAGATAGCCTACAAAGGTTGAACGTTAAACTGGAACTGCAAAGAATAACGTATTGAACAGCACTTACCCGTGACCTTTTCCTCGAGAACAAAATGTCGGTGCCAGAGGTACATTATACGGATTAACAGTAACCGGGAGGGATCATGGTTTGTGTTAGTTATTACGCCCCCTAAAGCCCAAGTGCGGTATAGACCAATAATGGTCTCCCCTAGAGTAGAGAAACAATAGAAATGTCCTCCCCTGCATATCGACGGCTTGACAGTTACAACCCAATGCGGCGTTTGGGGACGCATACGTCTGACAACATCGTAAATATTGAGGATCAACGTAGATAAAATAAAGACTTACAATCGCATCCCTGGTTCCAATAATATGCCTTCGAAGCACCATATATTTGGGTCAGGCCTTTCCATGCACCATTTCTCATCACAGTATAAATCAATTTTACCGTTGTCTTCACGGTTTCGAGGACGAGCGACGATCCAGTATTTACCACCGACCAGTACGTCTACGGTGGTGCAGAACCCATCCGAGTCAATGTGACCATAGTGCAAAGCGCCGTAAGTAGCAACCAGTCCCCAACGGAGATGTCGCGATGGCAAAGACGCAGTCTCCTCGTTGCAGAAAGGAAGTCGTTCGGTGGCAATCCAAGCATGGAGATCCGTTGATAGGGCATCTGGTGAAATATCGCTTGCGGGCAACGGAAAGTCTAATGCATTCAAAATATGACCATTGTCGTTCGGTCCCGAAGAGCCTTTGAGTATCATCTGATTCAACGTTCCCTGAACGAGACGTTTACTGTAGTCTCCGTCCTTTATCAGAATACTTTGATCTGCATATAGGTAACGGTTATTGATATTTTAACGCAGATAAATCGTAGAACTCTAACCTTGCATATCAATGACGGCATCCAAATGAGCGAGTCTACTCAAAGTATCTTCGTTCCAAGCTGCTTTTCCAACCGAACGTCCTGTTGTAACGATATTTTGAGTCGCAAAGATTTTAAGGGCCGTAGCATCGTCTAAGTTCTCGAACTCTGCCTCGGTCATTGTGAGGAAGCTTGCAGCTTCTGGTCGCGATAGGTGAGGAGGTAACCCGTCAATGTAATCTTTGACTACGAGGTCCATCAAGTTATCAAAATTGTCGATATCCACCTGATGCTGCGGTCATGTTATTCGTGTTGATAGCAGCTACATCTGATATACTTACGTGAAATTCAGGCTTGTATTTGTGAAGATTGTGCAATGTGGATCCATAGAGAGCGTACTCCTCAGTGCTGACGCATTTCTAAATGAAGTTAGATGAGAAGGGGATAACGATTGTAAATTTGATAACGTACAGGCTTAAAGCTGTCAAGTTTCAGTGTTTTTTCAGGGGCCGATGCCTACGAATAAGTCAATAAGAGCATTCATCCAGCGACAGACGCATACCGTGACAATATCCAAATCAATTCGACGACCTAGGATCGTGCCAGAATAGATGTATGAATCTTCTCCGCCGACGTACTTTCTTTGGAAGGATTGTTGAGAAGGAAATGTCGAAGAAGAGGAACGCGATGACTCGCGGAAGAAGGTAGAGTCGGTAGGTGAAATCAGTTTATTTGATAACGTTTTCCTTTGACGTTTTGTACGAGGACGCCTTTTACGTTTTTTCGGCGCGACTGCGTTTGAGTGTTTGGGATTCAATCGGGAAGGACCATGATCTGAGTCGGCGTTTGATTCGGAGGAGTCGTCGTTTGAGACAGAATTTTCTTGAAGGTTACGTTTTCTCTTCAGTGTGACTGAATTAGCACTGTTCGAGTTCGATACCGGGGAATGATGGTCTGAGTCCTCCAAATCGGTTAAATCGCTATCTGCTTGAGAGTTTTGCGAAGGACTGAGTCGAACGCTGGTACTGATTTTACCGGGATCGACATCTACACAAGGAGACCGCAGCTCAATAAGTGCTGTTTCGGCGGCGCGAGGGACTGCAATGGAGGAAACCATATTAGAAGAAAGTAATGTAGATGCATTCCCTCCGTTTTCGGCTTGGCCATTCTCATCCACGACCGTAGCGCCCGTATTGGAAGTATAGACCTTGTTGGAACCCCAGTCTACTAAAGAACAATCGGCTCGTTCGGTTGTCGATGGTAGAGGATTAGCGACGATGGTAATGTCCTGTGTGGTTTGTGATGGTACGTGTGCCGGTGCAATTAAAGCGAGTTGTTGCAATTCATCGGGGTTTGGCTGAGATTGAGAGGAAGTAAGTGGAATGGATGAACCCGGGACCAATGCTGTTGTCGAAGGAGGGCTTTCATCGATATCCATGTGATCTATAGGGCGAGTTCCCGGTAAACAATCAATTCGTTCGGTACTGCTTAGTGGAAGATCTGCGAAGAGCGGTGTGGCTGTATTGTGTTCCGTTGCAGCAAGGGAGTAATCGTTGGAGTTTGGCTGAGTCTGAGAAGGAGTGACTGGAATGGATGAACCAGTGATCAATGCTGTCGTCGAAGGAGTCCGATCGTCCCGGCTTTCAGCGGTAACCACATGATCTATAGGATGTCTTTCATGGAGTTGGACATCCGCCAAGCGAGCCTTGACTGAACTAGCATCTGTAGTCTCCATTTCTGCAAAAGGAATAGGAGGGTTTTGGCCAGAAGTTGAAGTTTCCTTAGACGAAATGACTTCTACAACCGGTGAAGCGGAATCGGTCGCAGTTTGCGTCGTCGACGTGGACAAATTCGTGTCAATAGGTTCAAGAGGTGCGGACGTTACTACCAGCGGCCAACCAAGGGGAATCGCGCCTTCGATATCTTGACAGTACATGTTGTCGACAACTTTGTCGTCTCCGTCGCCATCTAAAAACATGAGATCACAATAATGTAAAGTCTAGCAAAATAGAAACACACCTGACTTGAACCAACCACATATTTCTTCATTGGCTTGTTGAAGACGATCCCAGGGAATCTCAGTTAAGAATTGTTCCAGAGCATTCCATGCTGTAATCTTGCCCTGCGCGACGTTCAAGAGTACTTTCCACAGGAGCTTTTCTACCTCTAACAAAAGAGATGGTTTTTGATTGCCTAAGGCTTTTCCCGTCTAGCGAAAAGTATCAATGGTCCAAAAATTAGGCATACGAGAAATAGTTTCATCCTGTCCAGTTTCCCGCCGTTATACCACGCTTTGGTAGTCAGCAATGCTAACGGCGAGACAAACGTGCATATATCAATGCAAAATAGGAGAGTGGGCGCTTCATTTAAAAGTGTGTTGATCGCTTTCAAATCGAACTTGCCATCGTTGAAAGACCTGTCAAGAATGATATGATGTTCCAATGACTATGTTAGAAGAAACGACATACATTATGAATTTTTTGATTTTATTTTTCTCTTCATTATCAGAGGATTGCGGTGACTCCTCATTGACACGAAGATAACCCTACTAGCATTTAGCCTTCGTCGATATGTTAACTTGGCTGGCCGTACCTTCCAGACTAAACGAAGACACAATGCAGCAGCTTCTACGTTTGCAAGTGCTCCATGTACTTGGGTTCTTGATATTGTTTTCGACAAAGACTGTATCAATCCAAGCTCTATTGACTGTGGACAGGTCTCGCTTGGTAATTCTGTATTGAGGGAAGTTTGATTGAATTTAGCTTTAAATTGGGTGACGAGCTTGACCCAATCGTGTAATGGGGACCATCCCTACAATGAAGCATGAGAAGTATATCAGACTAGTGAAGATTGTCGTACTTTGAACTTGTTAGTGAAAATAGGCCGACGTCGATGTTTGGGAACCTCAGCCACATAGCCATTATGGAGTGAGCAATCATTCATTGCTCGTACCATTTTGTCAATGAGGACATATTGCAAAAGCAGATCCAAGAAAACGCCCCTACGCTCCAAAGGAGGAAAGTGTTGCAAAGCGTTCTCAACGTTGATATATTTGAACATGCGACTGGAATGGTTTTCCTCTTCTCCTATTAACAAAGACCGTTTAACCGCTTTCAGTCTCGGTGTCAACCGGTTGGCAGATAGCAGAGTATGTTCCGTCTCTTGAAGGGCTGATATGAATGGCTAAACCATAACTTAAGCGACCACACAGGTCACGAAATAATGAAAACGCACCATACTTCCTAAGTCACCCAAAAGAGGCTCTAGCTCGTTTTCCAACACAAAACGGCCGTCATCCCACGGCATTGTTAATAAGAATCTACTTTGGTTCCGTAGTGTTTTTTGTGACATCGCAAACTTTAGGGATTTGTTGGAGCAGAAGGTTCGAAACGATTGTCCGACAGGGAATCCCGGTAGACAAGCACTTGGGATTTCTATAGAGCCGATGAAACGGAATGACTGTCTGAAAGGGAAACCCAGTAGACGATCGCTTGAGATTTGGTCCGGACGAAGCGCCTGAGTCTCCGGCCCGTTGAAGGAGAAAAGTTAGGGTAGATTAACGTTGGCACTGCCGAGCCCATTGTATGAAATCAAAAAGCGATGTCTAAACTGGGAAGCCCAGTGGACGAGCGCGTTGACTCACGAATATGTTACTTGTCAGCGTAGCGAGCTTTGAACGATGAACTTTTGCTGAGCCTGCGAGTTGTACGTCTGGGTCCGAGATTCTGGAACAAACAAGCGACAATTTTAAACTGAGAAGTGGACGTCCACTTTTCAGTTCAAAATTTGTCATTATTTGGACATTGTTCGAACACAATACTCGTATCGACGTTTCTTTGCCTGTCTCGTCAACCTCATCACGACGGACGGTTACCGGTCTACGTTTCTACTATAGGTCTGCCGAGACCCAGAAGTCTGATGTAGTGGGTAACTGACCGGCAGCTACGCCGTTTTTTTATTTTTTTATGTAAAATCTAAGACAAAAGAGAAACTACAAATGGCTTCGCCACTCAATCTTCCGGACAACCTATCAAAATCACCCACTGGATGTTGCAACTCAGAGAGTAATTCCCTGTTTTAGACTTGTATACAGATGTCGTGTAACCGACAACAGCAAAAGACCCGTATGGAATTTCGTCATCGTAACGGTCGAGGATCTTGTCCAAATTGTTGAGATTGTGAGCTGTATATTCGAAGTTAAATTTCCGCCCGTCATAGACGGGTACTATTTTAAAAGACTTTAGTATATGCTGAGAACATAACACTGAAAGCTTACTGATTGCATCGAAATCCAAGAAGAAAGCAGCCGAAGTCTTAACCTTTGGCTGACCGCGCTTCGTAGAAGGACTGACGCTGCTGTTGAACATGCCAGACGGTTGTTTACCAGGTGAAAAGCCAGCTTCAAAGCAGTCAGTACAGGTGTAAATGTGATACGATTATCACTTACCACCTGTTCCTTGACTTTTCGTAGAGAAAAGTAAAGAATCTTTCTCAAGTTGCGCATGTAGTTCCTTCTTTCCGAAAGCCATGCATATGAAGCCGCAAAAACGATCCCATTCCTGAGAATGAAGTATACCCGAGATGGATTTCTGGCGTAAACCCCGTTCCGGTGGATTTTGCAGATTTGATGCAGTCACAAATACACTGGACAAATTGATAGCCGGCTGATTCTTTATGTGAAGATGTAGACGTTCTCCGTCTGGTGTCGCTTTATATGCGGAGACATCCAGAGGGGACGCTCTCGATGGGTTAACATAGCGGCCAGATAAATCGAAGCGGATGGCGTTGACACAATTACTAAATTTGCATATTTCAGATCATGGTAAACAGTCGACAAATGAAGTTAGCACTCACTCAAATAGCATATGAGGGCAGTAAGTTTCCCAAGCGGATAACATGATTTGACCAGGACCTTTTGCATTGCTCCATGAGATCAGAATGCCACGACTAAAAGTTACTAAGTAACGATCAATAGACAAAAAGATAAATGAACTAACTTTAAGTTTGGTAACGACGCGTAGTCGTCTGCAAGGTAAGCATCTTGGAGTTCCATCTGGGTAACTTCACAAGAGAGAGGCAAAGACCTAACATTGTAAACAAGTTGGGAACATATGATGTCAATGAATTGAACCGTCAGACTTACGTTAGCCTCAATGTGTCCACATCACTTAAATGAACAATATTCGCATTGGATGTTGATTTCTTTTTCTCGGCAAGCATGTCAGCGAATGTTTTCGGAGCATTATCCGAGCGATGTTTGGTGACATCGTGAGATTGACCGCTTCCCTCGCCCGATTTGAACGATGCTGATTTCGATGGACTGACGTCCGCGATACTTTGTTTGGTTGCCATCCTGAATGAATGTTAATGAGTATTATCAACCTACCGCATTCGAAAGTGACTTACTGTATCTGTCTCGCCTCTTCCTCTTCAACGTCAGACTCGTTATCCGACTGCTCTAGTAAAGGAGACTGAAAGCGCGCTTTGGCTTTCCCTTTATGACGTAGAGGCGACTCGATTTGTTCACGACCGACTTGCTCGTAATCTTCGTCCCCTCTGAGATACAGTTAAGCCAAAATCGTTAAGGGCATGAAGAAAGCCGCTTACACGGCCTCATCGTCTCTATAAAACGGTGAGTTATGTGAGAAATTAAAAAGAAGTGGTACTCACATGAAAGGATCGGCTAAGTCGTATTCATCCAAATCGCAAATCTCCCCACCCAAACTGATCTCATTAGACATAGGTTGTTGCTGAAGTGAAGTGAGCTACATACCCTTCACGTTCAGAGCTTGCCTCGTCAGGTTCATCTTGGGCGATGGATACATCTTTGATAGCGGATCTTACAAAAAAGGTGAACAGTAAGTTGCAACAATGTTAGAAGCGACCCATACCGAGATTTATATGATCTTTGTGCATCTTTTTGCGAACCAGCGCGATTAAAGTTGATGTCGCTGATACAAAGGCAGAGATTATAAGTGATTTTTAAACAGTAAGTAAATGTAATACTTACTGTTTATCGGCGACGGTGGAAACGCGTGACCGTACAGCCTTCGACAGTCTGTATGATGCGTCATAATCAGAACGTTTATTGATACAGCAAAATATCTGTGAACATACGAGGCACGTTTAGGGGTTTTTACACTGATGGAAATATTAACGAAACGCATCGAATAGGTGGGAGGCATCTAACTCACATGTCGTCGTCGCTATTTTCGTTTGAAGCTGAAGACATCTTGGTTTTCTTGGAGCTTGAATCGGAGGTAAGTAGATTATCTCAAAGAAACTTATCCAGTGGAACTCACGGAGTCTCTGGGTTAACAACAAAATTTCCCTCTGGATCCAATACGCGCTTTTTATATCTATACAGAATGACATCAACTCGTACGGCCATGGTAAGATAAAGGATGATAACGACGTACATGCCGAAAGCGCTTCTGGTCCTTACAGGTGTATCATCGGGAATAGGTTTCTTGGAAGATTGAATTCTAGACTTCATTGTCTGTCCCCGAAACATACTATCATCAGGGTCTAGTTCCGGTGTTCTGTCAAGGCTCTTAGACAAAGTAAAGTGCAAGATGCCAAGTACGTACTTTTGTTCTCCTTCCGAAGAAGTGACTTCAATAATATCGCTATCAGAGGTTCGTCAGCTTAGAAAATTGCGATAAAGGTGCACTACAGTCACTTTTTAATCGACTTGATTGCATTAGACCGTGAACTCCGCGAAGAACTAAGCCTCGGTGTAGGCTTGACAAGTATAGTCGGAGGAGGCGACCTAGCAAAACATCAGTTGAATACGCCATAGCTCCAAGGGAGCAGATTCTCACTGTGACCATTCTATTAAACTAAAAGAGGTATTGAGCGTTCATTCTAAAGAAGTGAAGAACGTGAACGCTTACTTCGATTCTTCCGTTGCAGCATCGACAGGTTCTCTATATCACGATGAAATACTGCGTAATGAAAGAAGCATTAATAAGTTTGCTGACCGTTTAACGGGAACCGGCCTTCGCTTCTGAGGAGACTTTGGAGGCATGATAGGCAGCAAAATCTCAATGAGGGAAAAGGGACGTCGGTGAAAGTTTGATCAATTCCACATTTTATACCACGATATTCGGATAAAAGATATACGCAGAAAGGGTACGACAACCTCTAGTCTCTGCTCAAATTGTGTATGTGGTACTGTTATTCTCGATCGCTAAAATCTTTCTATTGACTTCGCACCGATTGAAAATTTTCTATTCAGTCTCGTGGGATAGCAAAAATTGTATTGGTTTCTGTGGTAAACGCCGAGACATCGCAGAAAGTTTTGCCAAGTGGATCGACGTACTAAAAAGGATCAGTAACCTTGCACCTTGTCCGTTGTAAAGAAATTAGACTCTTCTCGCGCTATGGACGCTCGTTACAACAAAACCCAAGCCAGTACGTTCCCGTTCTTCTTGAAGATATCTACCGTTAAAAAAAATACAGTGGAAGATCTTATCCGGTATACAGAGGCCAGAGGTAAATGCGACATCGGTACCGATTGCCAGCAACTGCTTGAAGTCGACGTGAGTAACAACCGTCAATCAAGATTAAATCACGACACAGACATAACTGTACCCATAGATTGATAAACTCGAAATCGTGGCGTACACAAGGCCAGACACGTACCGTCTTTGCAAATTCGACGAGAAGTCCGATAGTATGCAAGAGGTTATCGTACGACTTCAAGGCATTTTGTGCGCAACTGAATTGCCGCCACTCAAAGAATTAATGCAAGTGACGAGACAAAAACTGTACAATGTTATTTCGACTGATACTCTCAATAAAAACAGTGCTGAGTCTCATGTTAAAAAGATTAGAGGTCTTCGTCAAGCAGTTCAAGTTACCGGTCTCGGTGAAGACATCTTTGGATCTATCATTCGAACGGTAGAAAAAATTCATCAAAAATTCGAACTAGCGTTGCCCGTCAACACTTTGGGATCTTTTCAACGCGGGGAATACGAGGGCGCAGCAGCACTGTATGCTCACAACAGATATTTCACCGACAGAAGGCTTGCACCTCAACAAGAACACCAGCCTTTTCTTCCCATGGTCGATCCATACGGCGCATTGGACAAATTGCGATCACAAACATTTATTCACAGTTGCGACAACATAGTTGAATACACCTCGTTGAGGAAGGATGCAAAAGGGCATGACGAGTACGTCTTGAATCACCTTTCAATCCTATGTCAACTCACTTATGCATCAAAGATATTTCGTTATCAATCCAGCCACATTTGGTTTGGGAGATATTGTGGAGATCAGCGTTGGCTTCGTTTGTATTCCCATCATAAACGGGTATAAGTTCATGGCAACGTTGAGAGGAATGGTTCTTTTGGACAACAGTGTACGAAAGGTAAGTACATGCTACGAGTAACCGACGGTCCTAATTCAGAGCAACAGAAAGCGTTGGCACTCAGCAAGGGTTCTCTGCTACCTACTTTAGGCCCCGCATTGACCTTGAAACGCAAAATGCTATACATTAAGGACCATCTCGACGAAACGTGCGATAACGTTGGCGCAATGACTCTACAAATCGGCTCGATGCAGGGAATTGAGGAGGCAAGGTCGACATGCAAAACACGCACAAACTATTAGTAAACGACATTTAATTCGGAAACCGTCATTTGTATACTCCACGCTGGTCGTAATAAATATTCAATTAGAACTAAACATCTTGTTAAACACTTCGACTTTATGGAATTCGACCCGAAACGAGTTCACAAGACGGTGTGCGATATCCTAGACGACAGAGCTAGCAATAACCTTGACAGCGATTGGGAGGCGCTTAAAAGCGCAGCTGATGAATTTCTACAAGCCGTGGAAGCTTTCGAAATCGCTGATGACGACGCCGACATTGAGCTTGATAGCATAAAAAGTTAGCCATCATTTGATCTTAAACCCTGAAAGACGAGTTGACAATAGCAAACAAGCAACGTCTGACAAGAAAAAGGGCAAGAGCGATTTCAGTCGCGTTGAGCGATTAGAAATGTTACACGCCCAAGTCTATCCCGACGTCTATGATAAAGCTTGCAAAATGACGTCTTACGCACAAGCTTTACACACAAAATTAGCGACAGCTTCACAAAAGAACAAAGAGTTTGGAGAGAAGATGGATAATGCGCTTACATTTTTGACTGAGGTAGTTGGAATGTTACGCGACAACGAAGAAAATACTGAGGCTCAGTTGGGTTATGAGATGGACAATCCTCCTATGGATACAGACTCGGATGAGTCTGAGAACTAGTTAAACGGTTTATCAATCTCCAATTTGAACACGATTTTAGAGTGGAGAGGATCATACTACGGCTCCTTCCAACCTCTGAGAGTCAACTTACTTACATCATACGGGCCGGTGAGACCACGCGCTCGATCGCCCAAAATAATCCGATCACCAACTGAATATACAGATCATGGTGACTCACCTTACAATGAAAACAAAAAGCGTTGATCATAAAACCGAACTTCATCATGTACTTGGCAACAATGGACATCAAACGCATGGCCAATGTAGTCAATTGTGGTTGGCGCCTGATTGAAACATACCTGCAACATATAAAATATAATGTTCATCGGCTGATGTGAAAAACAAAAAAGAAGAAACAAAAAAAAACCGATGATATGATCGAAGCAAATGAATGCACTTGGCGACACTGGCATAAATGGGGACTTTACTTTCAAGCGATCGATTGTGTCGCAATTTCGTGGTAGCTTGATGAAAGATGCAGAACAATGGAGGATGGTACAGACATGATGAAGTTAGACCAAGCACGGCAAATTTATCGAGTCGAAAAACTCAGTTGAGTATTTGGATGCTTTTTGTTTCAGCTGTCTCGTCCAGTTATGACCCCTGAGATGATCTCTCCAAACTCCTGCTGCTAAAGGTTGTGCTCCCCAGTGCCTGATTTCGTCAAGCCTCTTCTGATATTCCGCCTCGTTGTATTCAGTCCATCGCCCATAGTTTTCACCACATTTCAATTGTTCGTACGTTGACGTCAAAGGCCACCATGATTTCAGTGCAAACTGATTTTTCGTTGCTGAAAAAGATGTGTTGTAGTTGATAATGGTAGACAATACGTGAATGCATACTTGTTTCACAATGATACACTCCACATAACATGTCCAACTCGTCTTGTGAGAGATCGTCGTCGCACAATATTTGATCACCCGCGGCAACGTACAAGCCACATCTTTCGACAGATGCACTGATTGAAGGGCCTTGTAGAGCATGATCGATACTCATTGTTTCCATTGCGAGTCGCCACACGATGCCACCACGCAACAATGCAGCACGGCCACGAGAAGAATTCAGTAGTTCAGACCTCTGTCGTACATATGCATCGTAGTCTCTGCGAGTGAACGAATATCCGAACATTCGAATGGGAACTGGTCGTCGTATCTTTTGTGTTACTGAAGTCCGCGCTATCGTATTTTGCATGGTCCGAAATTGAATACCCTTTTGCAAAAAAAGACGTGCAATTTCATAGGTCGATAACTTGACGTCTAAACGACATATATAAGCCGCTGTTGCAGGATCTTCCACTGTTAATCGCCAAGAAACAGAATTGCATAAGGTTTCAAACATAAACATTCCATTCCCCAATCGTTTGATATGTCGAACGCGAGGATTGCCTTCTAAAGCTATGCGGTTTCCGCTCAGAAGATCCCATTCATCAAATGCGGGTTTGCCTTTGCCAGTTGCCAATTTCTTGACAAAGTCCAATGCTTTACAACCAGCGGACGTGGAGAATATGGGATCATCAGATGATGTTAAACCTAGAGCTCTCAACATTTTTTTCTTTTCAGTCGAGTCTAATTCCAGAGATTGCGATGCAGCAATCGGAAGCGGTTGAACAAAGCCGTGAAAGAAGTACAACGCCTCCAGTGCCTCTAACGGATGTCGACTATCCAGTTCGTACTCATCGACAACCAAAGGTGGAGGCGACGGACTTCTAGGCATTTCAAGAAATGCAGTGTTATCCACGTTGACATCGTCAAAAGGTTCATTTTCTTCATATCGCTCCGAGCTGACAGGAAAGTCAATGGAGTACGTTGGCTCGTCTTCAAAGTTGTCGTTTAGATCGTTGTCATAGTGATCAATACGTCCCATTCCATCGCAGCAATCCCATTCGTTTTCCCAAGAGTCGTACAACTTCTGAGAATCAGTGAACATATTTAACGCATCAAGCTTTGCACGTTCTGGAACGTTATTGCGAATCCATTCTCCATGCTCGTCTTCCTCCCAAACGAATACTTTCGCGCCGACAACTGGATGATTTGACTGTCTTTGCAATCGAGCAAATCGATGTGCGTCGGTCTCAGTAGATAACATTGATGCGTGGTTCGCCTCCCGCAACGCAAAAAAAGCTCTGAGCTTTTGTGGCAAAGAAATGTGCAATGGGACCTTGGTAGAAGAACTGAGGTCCGCAGGCATCGAGGTCGCACCTTCTCTGAGCAGACTGCTGTTAGCTGAAATTGTTGTTGAACTGCACAATGTATTTTCCGACGCAGTGGCCGAGTTTAATAGTCGAGTTAAGTAGACGCAGAGGGATATTTCCTCCCAGCATGTCGGCTTTTTGTGTAACAAAGTTAACACTTCTTGTATTTGATGTGGAAGAGGCGCTAAGGCTTCGATTTCTTTGCGATCTTTCGCCGCTTTGACCTCCACTTTGGTCCATCGATACCACACCGGTACATTGTGGTCACAGAACCACGATACTGCAGGCCGACTGGAACATCCATCCAGTAAAACGATAATTGTGCCCGCACGTGGTACTTGAGTATCAAATTGATATAACCACGATGAGCGAAGCCCATTCAACCATATTTGGTCATATCCATCATCGGTGAGGATGTGATACCATCCCGGTATGTTACCAAATCCATTGTATTTGGACTGCCTCTTTGGAGCGGCTCCTACAGCCATCAAATAGGATACAATGGTCATCCACACAACGAACCAATCTCGAGCTTCAGCCAATCTTCGACGACCATCTGAGTTCGATCGAAAGGGTTTCGTGAAATCATAGGCAGAAGGCAAATGTGGTGTAATGAGAGGGACTTGGTAGCGCAGATTCAGTGACATCGCGACATCGTGCAGAAAGTACTGAAGATGGTACCAAGATTGTGCAGTGGCAGCATCAAGCGCGAACAGATCTTTCGTATCTGTGACTTGGGTCGGTATGAAGCGCAGCCCATCAAACGGCACGCAGTTAAAATTGAATTCTAGAGGTATGAAAGCCATCCAACCGAAATGTGGGGTCCACCATCGAGGCAATTGAAGGGCAGATAATCGAGGATATCGTTGAAATTGAAGAAAAGGGTTAACGACGCCGCCCTGCTTCGTGACCTGAGCGGGAACGTCTATAGCTCTTCGACTATTTGGCGAATAAAACAGAACACCGCCAATGAGATAGGCTCTTCCTTGTGATCTGTCAACGCCATACGAATAACTCCTGCAACGTATCCATCAGTCACTCTCCAACTCAGTTCAAGAAACAACCATCTTAACATTTAACAAAGAGCGCGCTTCAGAACAGAGTGTCGTCGTAACAGAGTCAAGGGAAACTCAAAGCACTAAACGTCTTTGTGTAGTAAGTCAACGTGTCGAGATGAGACAAACAATCACAAATTTCAAACTGAAAAGTGGACGTCCACTTTTCAGTTCAAAATTGTCACTTGTTTGGTGCAGTGACGACGTATGTAGAAAGAAACAAAAGACAACAACCCATTTCAAAACTTCTGACTTTTCGTTAAAGCGCTAAGTAAGCATTCCCTGCTCAGCACTCCAAATGCAAAATGCAGAAAGGCCTTACTTCTTGCCAGTAAGGTAAAAGACATCGTTGATGTTTGATAGTTACACCACCATCGAACGCGCCAAGAACGCGCAAGGCATGTGGTCGACTTTCACAAAAAATTCACATAAATACGCATTCCAGCTACGTCAGTAGGCAGATGAAGATCAAGTCATAGAAGATGTGGAAGACGCTTGACATCGCAGTAATGATTAAATCAGACTTATATACGCTATTAAGGTACAGACAAAGTTGTATTGTCAAAGGTTCGATCACAACGTACACGAAAGGCAGCAGTGACAGTAATAACATGTTAGATTGTCCGAGATGTTCATGGTACAAGTTATGCGAATGGTGATATGATGGACTTGAAGATTGGCTAAGTAAAGTAACGACGAAGGTGATTTTTTAGAACCAACATCTCCATTGGAGTCATTGGAACTTCTCCCTTATCCGAAACACCTTTCAAAAACCTTTTGACCTCCTCATCGTCCCATGTATTGGCAACCGCCAAGAATTCCTCGTTTTTGCAGCCAAACCCGATGAAATGGTGTAAATATCGGGACATGTCGGGGGTACACGATTTGAGGAAATGCGTCAATTCTGCGGTTTCTCTTTCTAGTTTTGCGAGAATGTCTGGGGGTGATTCACTTCGAGGATTCCGGAGGGGATTATGATTCGGTTGAGTTGCAACAGAACTGTGATCCGAAACGGCTATCTGTCCTCGCTAAAGTTCGCCTGTTCACCCAGTTGTATCAAATGAAGAGAAGACGCACCATTGATTGTCTCGTTGTTTCCTGTGAACCCTGAGAACCGCCATTATGAATGAACACTCCGGACGACGAATAAAAAACGTACTTCGGCTGAAACTGGGGCAGTCGAGCATCGATGTCTGCCGTTATCAAAAATTTTTGCCATGTAGTCTCGCGCAAATTTTTTTCGTTGCTGGACACCGTCGTCTTTGATCAAAAAGAAAATTGGGTACATAGGCCAGAACTGGCAAAGGAGATGTAAATTCGACGAATGGGTGTGGCTATTGCGGAGGTACCTCTTGCTCAACTTTTGCTATATTGTCGGCTTGGTCTGAAAACGTCTTTGACTTTTCTAAATGCGATCGCATGCAGCTTCTTAACGTAGTCTGAAGAAGCGATGTTATAATGCATTTAAAGGTTATCATTGATTGGACCCACCTTCCACCGTAAAAAATACTCTTCCGAACAGTCCGGGTTAAAGAGCTGCCGAAACTCGTCTATCTGCTCCGAGGTTGACATACTCTGTTCGACCATCGCCCTCTAGCTTACCTTGAACGACAGAGTTCCTGTAGGTAAAAGCAAAATCAGCGAGGCAATCGATAACGATGGATCGATGAATCGCACGTGGCATGGCTCAATGACTTTAGAACAGTTATACTAAGTGGTGCTGAGAAATTTTGTAATGTTTCGAAGACGAACCGTGAGTGCAGTAGATGGTCAACGACAAAACTAACCAAGTCCCTTTGTTTATGCATGTTAAATGGCACGTGACTATGAACTCTCGAAACGCGCCGATAATATCAAGAGCATTGAACTTTACGGTCAGTAACATAAAAAATGAGCCGTAGTAAACTTCTTCTGCAAAACGACGTGGTCTTCCGGGTTCGAATGCCAAAATCAAGGCGGGTCCGATTTCAAAGTGAAGATCTTTGGCGAAATCCAGCCTGGCCATCTTAGAACGAAGAGCAGCGCTCTCGGAGACTTTTACACCGGAACCAAAACCAGTATGAGATCTTGTCGACGTAGCATAACCTTCTCTCATCGACGCTCTCAGCCGTGTTATATAACTGCCAAGTCAAGAGCGGCTAAATCAAATATGTCCATGCCAACTTCCTACTTCTAGAATGGGTCGAGTAGCCGGTGGTGATGCGGGCAAGTGGAAAGGACTTGATGAAGGGCAGCGGAAGATCGCTATATGCCAGCAAATTGTTGAGGAGAATGGAGGAATCAACTGTTGCGGAGAACTTGCAGAGTACCCCTGTTGAAATTGCAAACTCGAGTAGGCGGGGAATGAGGGTACTATAGGGAACAAAGGGCGATGAATGGAAGGTGGCAGGGAGAATGCGCTATTGGTTTGGAATAATGAACCATTGTCCTAGATTCACCGATGCTGTAGACATACCTTGAGAACGCCTCGCTCCAAGAATACATCCAAATCCTTGCGATAAATCGACGCCCGCGTGCTGGGTATCCCCACTCGAGGCGGCATCAAACACGGTCGAGAGATGAACTTGTCTGCCAGTTTTTTCACTTCTGCAGCAACAGACCCGTTGTGGTCGTCGACGTGTGTCGCCCCAAGGGATGCGAGCTCGTCGGCATGTTTGAGGGAGGAGGTGGTGATGATGAAGAACGGTGCCAATGCTTATCAAGGGGGCCCCGGGATTTCAGAAACAACACGGGGTAGATTTTTTTTTGTAAGCCGTCCGTGACGTCCCCCCCCCATCGCTCCTTCTAAATAAGGTATGTTTTCGTCCAAAAAGGGTATGTTTTTCCCACCGCTCCTTTGAAGAAATTTCCGGCTGGTGGGCCGTGAACGTGTGAACCTTAAAATGAAATTTTCAGGTGTACAAATCCAGCTTTTTTTCACATTTACTTTTGCCATGCAAGTCTGAGCTGAGCAAGAAAACTGGGAGGGATGACAGATTTTTCGTTTCCCTTACACACTGACTTCCATGGTAAGTTATCAACCGTTCAACTGCATTGGAGGTGCTGCTGATGCATTTAGCATTGCTACAGCCCCGAATATAGATTTTCGAAGGTTATATACGAAATTTTTTTAAGGCCTGCCGGAGGTCCCCCCCCCACCTACCTCGGGTCACAGGTCGACATCCCGGGGCCCCCTTGATGCTTATGGCCGCGTCCCTGCCGGCGGCTGAGGTGGTTGAAGCCAAATCGAACCAGAACAGCCAAAGGGCTGCCAGGCGCGAGCCATACGCGGAATCGGGTCGTAAAGAAAGAGAGAAGCTCGGAACTGGCAGTAAGGCAGAGGAGAACGCGGTGCGAACGGGAGACTGGTGTGTTAGAGAGCAAGGTGCGCTGGCACTAAGCCAAAGCGACGAACGACCCCCTGCATTGTGCAACCAATCATTTGCACGCAATATTAGCGTGCTCGCTGGCACTCGGATAAACCAAAGCGTCAAACGAGTCACACGTCGTAAAGCGGCAGCAGCTGGTGGGGGAGAAAAAGAAAATGGTGAATTCTTTGTTTGCTCCGGAAACATCCAGGCAGATCCAGGCGTGATCGGTGTTTGCCAATACCTTGCTGTTGCCTTGCTTTCTCCAGCCTTTCCTCAACCTTTCTTCGGCTGCCTTCCTTTTCCCCTCTCTACTCTGCACAAGATTTATTTTACACGCCTCGCCCATTGTTATGCGCAATCCAGCTCTCGCAAAAGTTGTCAAAGATCTTGTCGACCTTCTGGCGCATGACAAAGCGGCTTTGCAGTTGTTTGCCGATGCAGGATCCGAACGCGGTCGCCTCGCATTCGAGACGCGCATTGCTAATTTCGTGGCTAACAGCCAGTTTCGCAGCAGAAAGGTTAGCATCCAATTGATTGCCAAACCTTACTCACACATTTTTGCCATATAGAAGGACCCAGCGCCCATCGATTGGATCAAGCACCTCAGTGACGCATGCGCCGATCCCACCGTTCCCGAATGCTTGAAACACGCCAACGAAGACCGCCAGAAACAACAATGCCACCGAAAATCAAAAAAAAAACGATTTAGCCAATCACTCGGTTTTACCTCTCGTGCCCGCACTGCTGGCACCACAAAACTTGCGAATTTCCCCAAACTTTTTTGAAAAGGTTTTCCAACAAAAAAGCGTATCCCCCCTTGAAGACTTGGATATACGAGACCACCGCGATCGGAAGACGATGGAGAAAACATTTGAAACATGGACGACAACCAGACAAGCGCAGGCCGCGCCTCCCGATGGAGCAAGTAAACCCAAGGCGTCTCGCACATGACGTTCAAACGACCGATAGCGGCACCTTCCACGACGTCGATGATGGCCATCTTTTTTGCTTGGTCGTCCGGGAATTCTGTCCCAACGGCGATGTTCCTGCTGCCGTTCATAAAGTTGTCCGCGAAACGGTTGCTGCGAGACGCAATATTCGGGTAAGTCAATCTCCTTTTCATTTTTTCCCTCGCTTCTCTTTGACTTTCTTCTTCATTTTTAGATGGAAGATCCAGGAAGCCTCGTCCAAATGGGGTTTTCCGCAGGGTCTCGCAGTGCACCGCAGTTTGATTGGGTGCGCAACATCACCAATCGAAAACTCCCCAAGGGTGTCGTAGATGAAATGGATTACCGATCCAGTTCAATCTTCGCTCTGTTTTGGAACCTGTCCCGCGATATCCTACCTAGTGAGATTATGGACAATTTCGACAATTTCTTTGATCGTTTCAACATGGTGAGGATGTCGTCTGAAAAGGGGGCTGCGAAAGAATTTATCGCCAAACACACTACATGTGGCGAATACATGGTTGAAGTCAACGGTACTGAATTTATATTCAGCAATGCTGAAATGGCACCCCCTGCTGGAGTTTGTGCTCAGAATTATGCTCGGTATCCATCTTTTACTTTCCTCCCTTGCTCGAACTGACAGCAAATCAGATCGATGCACTTTGAGCACCAACCTCACAAATTCGCAATAGCTTGGACGGTCCACAGAGATCACCCTGCTGATGCCGGTGGTCATTTTTACATAGCATCGTACAAGATGCGCATCCAGGCAGCCCCCAACACTCTTGTCGTTTGGATCCCATCTGACGTGCATGGAACTAGCCTCCAAGACCTGGACCCCAAAAGTCTCGACCCCGACTTCCTCCAAACAGGCATCGCGATCGTTACCCCGAACCGACTACCCTCCGTCTGGAATAAATTTTGCGAAAGTGAAATGAAATACCAGGACATGGTCAGCAACGTAATCAGAGATCTGGATAATGACCATGGGGACGAAGAACTGTAGTCGTAGATGCCATTAGAACATTCGTATAATGGATTTCCTTATTTTCTTCTACTGATATCCTTTCTTGAGATCAACTGTATAAAGGTCTTCCACACTAGTGGGAAGACCGACGCCCGGCCTGTAGGGAACAGGCACGAACATAAATCTGACATTGTCCCTGGCGTCAAATAGCATAGCCCAATGGCCGTTGGGCATAACCTTGAGATACATAGGGTCCACGATACCGGGATGTTCACCCGCCTGACATATCACGTGAAAAGCGTTTGCATTCGCAAATTTTCATGTTTGGTTCCTCGCGGCGCAAATCAACGATTCGCCAGACAACACTCCGCAAACCATACCAGCGTTAGTTTTGATCTTCGCGACGCAAAACGTCGAATCGCGAAACATCCCAAACTGTACGGCGCCAACTATTTATTCTCAACTTCGCATCAAGAAAACACAGCACACAATTAACTAGGTAAGCCGTTTTTGTCTTCTCTGACTACCCTTCTTCCTTCCACCGCTATTATTTTCTGGTAGTCAATTTCCAAAAACGACTGATATCGTAATTTCCTTCTATAGAAGTTCAAATGTTCGACACATATATGGATGCGTTAAGCATGGAAATTTTGACACAAATCTTGGAAACAACGCCATTCACTGATATACGATCATTCGCGCATACAAATCGGTATAATAAAACACGAACGGCACTCTACCACAAACATACTCTTATGCGGGAGATTGCCAAAAGAGGAGTTTGTCCCATACGGCTTATCGAAATCATGAAATCAACTGGCTCCGTAATAACCGGCTCAATCCCTCTACTCTTGATGTTACCCCAAGTATCGTCGTTGCCGCACGATCACATTTCCATGATGGTTGGCTCTGACGCACGGGACAATCTACTAAATCTCTTACGAGAACGTTGTGATTTCAACGTCACTCGAGTCGAACGCAGACCGATGTGGGACAACATCAGAGACCCAAACCTGACAGAAGGAATTTTTACCCTCACAAAAGCAACTTTCACAATAAATATCACGGTTTCTCGGACCAATCATCCAATCCAACCCATGTTCGAAAATGATCTCACCCTTGACATGAACTATGTCACGCCATATGGTTTAACAAGTGCATATCCTTTACTCACTGTTTCGCGACGATCTTTCCTCAATCTGCACAAATTCCCATACAACCTCCCTTTATCGCATTTGCTTTACGAGAACGCGGGTTTCCGTATCGCCAAAGCAATTTGGATTTGGAAGGATTTTGAGGATCACGAATGCGGCAACAATGGCAGTTGTCCTTTCACGGTGCGATCCATCACCGATAAAGACGTCATGACGGTGTTATGGGACAAGAAACCTGTTCACGAATGTCGTCCAAAAGGTATTGATGGCATGATGATTTGGAAATTGAGAGGATCCATACACTGCATTGATGGACAAATGCGCAGTGCAGCATTCACTGTTACTCGAGATGGACGTTTGTTAGGTGCGTAATTTATGGGCACAGAAAACTGCAATGCTAACATACATCGCAGTTGGCAGCTAATACAAGCCATGTACTTCTTACGACGAATGATGCACATCGTCGAAGATGTTGATTAATTATTGACGTGTAAGAATCTACGTTCAGCAATAGCTCTATTCAATAACAGGAAGTAAGCGACATCAAGCCCAAGAATTGCAGCATACATACTCTTGAAGGAGCTTGTTAACAAAGTCTACGTCGGACAAAGTAAGATTTACCACAAATCGATCCCTCGTCGTCTTTATGACCATCAAACTTCCCATAATTCTATCAGAATGAAGGCTTGAAGCGGCCATGTTGTAATCATTGAAACCCCAATCATCGTCCTCCGTTATCTGACAGACATGAATATAAGGTCGGCATACAGAACAATTCAAAATAGCTCACTTGACGCTCATGCATGAAATAATAAAAATACTCCACAAGATTATTATCGCCGTCATAAAGATACCGACTTTGGAGGAAACAATTGCTCGTCATATCGAGGCTATTCCCGAAGTTTGGAATTAAATCTTCAACGTTTACGTCGTAGATCGAACAGCCATCCTCCAAATGCCTAGAGGCTAGTGTGACAAAGACCGCCACCGGAACTATGATTGGTTTACTGCAGCGATTTCCATAGTAAATAACGCTCGGACGCTTAACAAAGATCAAACACGTTAACTTGAAAACAAGATGACTAACGAATCAAAAACAAACGTGAGCTTGATCACTTGACCGATTTACTGACCGAGTTACAGCTAATTCGTCCATAGATTGAAAGACCAAATTTAAGAGTGAAGCAAGAGTGAAGCAACAAACGAAAAAATTTCAATCCTACCGAGGTGTCAACGTCGTTTTTGGTAATTTTTTTTTTTCAATACAATAGAATTCTAAATATAGCACATATATATAACAGTCGCAAAATGATTCATGCCCCTCCATGAAGACCACAAACCACAGTACAAAGTAAGTCTAATGGCGACATATCTGAGAACCCACCTCTAACTTAACCTGTTTGCAAAAGGCGTTGCAAATATATGAGAAAGGATGTTCAAGGCAGGAAACATCGATACTTGGACTATAACTCAAACAGAGAACAGCGATATGTAAGACAGCTCCCATTAAGTCGTTGATCAGACGTGACCACTTTACAAGGTTATTCCTCGTCTAGAACACCAGACAAATCAAAACGTACACACCACGCTCAAGAAGCATGAAGTGATCATCGCTGCACTCTGCATTTGCACTGTGGTACTATTATTTCTTATTATCTCAGTCAATGCCTCAATTAAGTATGAGAACTCTCAAAGAATAGAGCGATGGCAATTTGTCCCAGTGTAACGTCGTCAAAATATGTAGGGTCCGTTTAACAGCTTTCCGAGACAACCGTTTGCGAGCCGAAGAGACGGCTCTACAGTTGCGGACAAACAAAGTCAACAAATTTATTAACCTATTTTTTGGGACTCCAGAAAGCATTGGAATTGTTAGATAACGGTATAAATGACTTCCTATTGATCTCCCTGATCAATTCCAACGAGCAGAATTCCCAGAAATGACGATATAAGGGTTTTATACCCCAAAAATTTGGCCAGTGCCTGAAAAAATCGCTAAAAATACAAAAAATATGCCAATCAACTCCTTTTTGCTTCCTCTCTTTGATTCCAATAAAATATTCGGGAAATATTGATGTCTTTTATGGTGGGAATTTCGTTGAAAATGTCACGTGGGCATACCCTTTCTGGTCAAGGTCTCCCGGAAAAAGACATAATTGGACCCTGGTTCATTTTTTCACGCATCTACTACACCAGGGTTATGAATGCCACAGAATTGATCCAGAGATGGCCGATTCGGAAGACTTTTGGGTGCGTTGAAAACGCCCAAAAATTTGGCCAAACCAAAAACGCGTGGGAAAATTAGGGCGACACCTTTTTTGAACAGTTTCGAAGTCTCTGAAGCTGAATATGAAGTCAGAATTCTGATAAAAATTCTGGTTCTCAAGTTATCAAATTTGATGACTCTGATTGTCCGCAACTGTAGAATTAAACGAATAACATAAGTAGTTGCCGAGACCAAGCAAGTGTAAATTTTGAACTGAAAAGTGGACGTCCACTTTTCAGTTCAAAGTTTGTGACTGTTTGCCTCAAATCGCGGTCGTTCAAACGTCACTCCACCAAGCAAGTGTAAACTTTGAACTGAAAAGTGGACGTCCACTTCTCAGTTCAAAATTTGTGACTGTTTGCCTCAGATCGCGTGAGTCAAAGCCTTGCCCAGATCCAACTCCCTTTTGAGTTGTGTCATTCACATTTCAAATATACGTTGGCTTATTCAATTTCTTTCTGTTTATTGCCAAGTCTTCCTTCTGATTGAAACGATCACAAGATTTGAGAATGGCAAGCGGATTTTTATACGGGATAAGACTACAGGACTCGTAATTACTATAGCGCAGTGCTCATTTCAATGGAGAAACCGCGAAAGCGGTTCTTGAGTATGAAAATATCCATAGCCGTAAACTCGTTATCTCCGAAGGAGGATACAGTCTTCAAGAACGAATCGATCCCGTCATCGGTGCACAAATGAACAGCATGCAAAAAATGCTCGTTAGTACAGCCAAAGGCGATAAATTTGGGTAGAAAGTGCGTCATGGGAGGAATGCATGTCTCCAAAAAGCGTCTCACTGGAGCGGTCGAATCGTCTTTAGACGACGTGGCGGCGGCGCGTGTTGGGATTGGCAGATAAGAGGGTTTAAACCCCCTTTTCCGCTCTGTAACGGGAGGGGCGTGGACGGACAACTTTGGGTTCACTTGTAGATTCGCGGCAGGCTTCGCCTGCTGGAATTATTTCGTATCAGTCACCGTCTTTCACTACGGGCACCTTATACTGACTGTAGATGGCCCGCGGGTGTTCCTCGAAACGTTGACGGGGTCTCTCGCCCCACTTCTGATCTTTTTCTGCCTGGCACGCAAGTAACGCCATCTGTTATTCGAGAACAATTTCCGCATATACACCCGAGCCACATTCTTGCGCCGGTTGGAGTCCGCATCTGATGCGAGAAAAAGGTTCGGATATAGAGACCAGATCTTCGAATACATGGTTTGAATTACGACGAAAAAAGATTGTACGAAAAATATATACCTCTTGTTCACATTTCGTCACGTTTTCCCCTTGCCCCATGTACGTCTTCGCATAAACCAGATGTTTTCGAGTCGACGCTCTCAACGCTTCCTGAAGAGAACTATCGTGTTAAATACTCAAAAAACGCGAAGTACACTAACTTTCAATCGATTGATGTAATCCTGTGATAAATGTGTACCCATCGTTTTTCGAAAATCGGCCGTCTGTATGCTAATGTCAGAACAAAGCACATGATTGGTAGCCATTAACCCACCTTAATCGATATTTTGCCTAAGATCGACGCGTAAGAATTCAACGGTGTCAATATAAAAGATGAACTTACGAGGCATCGTGCACAACCGAAGATGGGGAATGGAAGAAAAGCAAGACGCGGTTTTTAAGGCGATATGATCTGAACACTGATTGAGTTATGTTGCGAAAAAGTTTAATTTCGATAAACAGGGTCACGACAGTGTGTTGCCATCTGTCAGTCACCAAGACAGAAGCAGAAACAGTGGCGGACGTGGGATTGATTACTGCCAGCGCCTACTACCGAATCAATACAAAGTGAGGAAAAGTTGACCAGGGCAGACGTCATTCTAAGCAGCGTGTTCCGTCGAGGTGCGGCCCCGAAGTACAACGATGAGATGACATGAGTTAGAGAGTTTCGATTGAACGCGTCATACAATACAAATACAACCGATGCGGCCCTTACCGACGAAGTAATAGCGGTGTACAACTTGCAGCCCTGACGGCGTCTATGCTAGTGTCGATCAGCATTAGGTTTCCCTATACATTGTTACGACGACCCTGTCTTTTGAAGTGCACCCTTTGAAACGTCAGAACGAAACTGCGTATTGCGCCATCACTGCACCTTGACTGCACCAAACAAGTGTCAATTTTAAACTGAAAAGTGGACGTCCACTTTTCAGTTCAAAATTTGTGATTGTTTATCTCGCCTGTGTTTCCCTCGAAGACTCCCTGGTCACTACTAGATATAACGGCACGAAGACTTTGCTGACCCACATGTTGAGGTGCGTAATTGTGACCACATTCGTGTAGCTTATCAATAATATTCATTGCAAAATCAGATCACCTAGTCGAGAACAGACGTGTAGAGCAATGGGTTACCGCTTATCAAGTTATAACGTCTCCCTTGGCTGAAGCGCGCCCTTTGCCAAATGTCAACGAGACTAGACGTTACGGAAATTCGTCGTATGGTGCCCCTTGCCCGTCAATACAAGTTTGACTCGCCTCGACAGGGTACATATGCCACGAAGTCATACTTGACCCACAATACGGTGTGTAATTGTATGAATTTTCACATAGTTTCTAAAGAAAAAGAATAAACAATGTAGATTCAAATATTCATTCCTTGCTCGAGAAACGCTAAGTGCATTGCGTCACCCTTTTTTTCCTTGTTATGACGACACACCCTTTATGAAATGATCTCTACAACTCATTCCATGCCACTACCGACCTCATTGCCACTCTTTTCCGCATGACCGTCACTTGCAGTATCAGAACAGACGGCACTTTTACGGTATTTCGGTACCTCGCTTTTTGAATACTGCAATCTGGCTATCGAGCCCCTGCATAAGCTGCAGGATTCGGAGGAAGAGCATCTCGATACTATCATACTGGCCTTCCCTTCACCAACGACATCCTCGACATTGTGCAGCAGATTACATGTACCACGAAGTGTCCACTCCCCCGTCACTATGAGAACTGGTCGGGATGGATATCAAAAGTACGGCGCTCGAGAACGCCCCATCCGAAAAGATATGCTCCTTCCACAATCAAAGAACTTTACTTTTTTTGCTTTAACAGTTATCAAACTCGACCTTCTTTTACAGAAACGGCGAGGTAAGGCAGGATCTTTACAAAGTCTTTCAGCCATTCCCCTTCAATTCGCTGTGCACGATGGCTCGTAAGTTTACATTCAATTCTAGCATTGTCAAAGTCTTACGCGTCGACCTTACCTTTTTTAAGCAAAAGATCAATAAACCAAACGCGTGCATTGTTCTCACATCGGCGATATCCGGAAAAGCTGAGTCCACATTTTTTGGAGATTCGAGTATTCAACATGAAAGTTCTTTCTAGGAAGCATTGCGAGAGTGACAACATGGAAACACTTGGTTTACGGGAAGACAGATGGCGTTTTAGAAAGCATCGCGAGAGAGACAACTCGGAAACATCTGTCTGGATTATGGGAAGACTCAGACATACATGGCGCAACGGGAAAACGTGTCGAAAAATGAAGAAAGAGGTAAAACATTAGTCGTCCGTATATGACTTTAAGTATTTCGTCTGTATACTACTTTTACTACTTTCTTAATCTCTACCACATAACGACAAAGACATTAATCGCATTTTAACTCAGAGAGTAGATCACTGTAAAATTAGCTGTAAGTTGGCTACAGATGAAGTTGACATCTGTTTGGTAATGTTTGTCTATAGCTCTCAAAGAATAGTGTGACAAGAAAACGGGTCAGTATAAGAACGATTCCTTACGTAAACTCCAGGACTCGTAACAATTTTTTCTTGGAGTCAAGGTTTTTCGAGACTACGAGGTCGTTGACTCGGTGAAAATATAACTTGCCTTACTTCGCATATTTTCCCCTCAAATATCGATATACGGCCCTCGGTTCAAGGCAGAGGTGATATATCACGGCCTTTTCGCGACCACGGCGACGAAGAGGCAAATTTTTGAGCACAGCGCAAGGCGTTGGTTTGGCCCTTTTGCGTCTTGAACATGGGCGACCTCGACCTTGAGATAGGGTTTCGTGAAGGAGGTGGGACATCAAAGTAGTCAGTTTCACCATGGTGGCCAAGCTGGTGGCCTCGGGAGCCAGCTCTTTTTGTTGGACAAATGTAATGCTGAGCAGAGCTGAACGCCAAATTAGCATTGAATTCAAAAACAATTGGGACGTTGGTGAGAGCCATGCATCGTTTTGAAAGAAATGTGTGCTGTATATTCAAGGGCTTTCGTCGACACAATTCAAGTTGCACAGGCTATGGCTACAGACTGTGCCTAAGAACTTCGCAGGTATATGAGCAGAAAGAAATTCTCAACGAAGATTTGCGAAGGGTCCCCCACGGTATGATTGAACAGCGCATCAGGAATAGCCCTCGACTAGCACAGAAGCATATACGTAGTCCCCATCGTGGCTAACGGAGACGTGTATTTGGCCGATCACAGCAATGCTAGAGGCCGGTGGACAGTATGTTAAAGAAGGTTTTTGCCACTGCCCGTTGTCGGCGACTTTTGCCCCATGGTAGGTCAGATCTTTCCACGTCGGTCGTGCCACAGGAAACATTGCCTTGTACGCCGCCTCCTTTACCCCCCATCTATATGTGATAAAATGGATGGAGAAACGTGTAAAGTTGCTGGGCACATACCGAACGGCCAAGAACTGAACTCGACGGTTTAGTGGCATTGATTGCCAGAGAGCAAGCTCATCTGAACTAAGGATCCGAGACGCAAATCTTTGAGGATCCCTGCGACTGAGAAGCGCGGTTATACGAGGAATGTTAACGAGGTCGACGCCTATGCCGAGGATGGCCATACTAGTTGAAGCTTCCCGCCTTTGTTTGAATCGGAGGTTACTGCACAAACCCGACAAATTACTCTCCACCGCCATTTCATCATGGCCTCGATCGCGTACATAGCAGCGTCTGTCAACCGCTTCAATCAGGCTGGAGATGTTTCTTCGGAGTCATTGTTCGCCTTTGGGTCTTCTCGTTTGGTAGGCTTGTGGAGCCTTCATGTAGGTCGTGACATAAAATTATTCTCCAATGCTACAACCAACTTTCCTCTGTAAAGGATGACATCGATTCTGGTATATCAGCGACTTTGCCGGGCCACGAGGGTTTAGTTACCTGCGTTCGTTTTCTTTCTAAGGACATCTTGCTTTCCGCCGACGACAAGGGGACATTGATTTTATGGAAACGAATCGAACTTAAGGTGTGCAAACCTACCAACATCTCGAGGCCGAGATCTCAACAGCTACGTCTTGTTTAGTGGAAGATAGCCGTCAAGTGTCAGGCCCATTCAAAGGCTATTTCATCCATTTGTATCCACCAGAACCGTATCGTAACTGGGTCGTCAGACGGCCTCGTCAAAGTCTGGGTTTTCGTGGAAGGTGAGACTGGTACGTGAATCGATAATGAACCTGGTGTGATTGATTTGATGAAGCGTAAATAATAGACGAAGTCATTGAATCTCAGGTTATTTCTCTCAAGGGGAAGTACCCTCTTGCTTTGGCTCTTACATATCTGCCTCATACCCGAGGTATAATGTCCATGTTTCAGAGTTTGGCTTCTTTAACCTTTGACTAACCTTTCAGTTTCCATCCTCGCTATTGCCGGGACCGATACCGCTGTACAACTTTGGCTCCAATCTGAAGACACTGTCGGTTCCTTTGATTTTTGAGAGATTTCCTAATCCAACACTTTTCAAGTTCGTGCACTCAGCGATATTGGCAGGACATGAAGACTGGATTCGATGTTTGGCTTTCAAACCGGCGTCTGATGGGGAGCCTCTCGTTTTAGCATCTGGTTCTCAAGATGCAACAATTCGATTGTGGAGCATAGAAGCATGGCAACGAGTGCCGTCCTCATCAGCCGCTAGTACATCAGCCATTGGCGAGCTGAGTGACGAGCTCCTTGATGTCTTCGAAGCGTCCCTTGGTGAACTTGGTGAAGCTGATGAAGGTGGAAAGCAGATTTCTCTGAAGCGTCATATTCTGTCAACAAAGTCGGGGAGTGGAAGGTAGTAAGCAGTCTATCGCACTGTCATCCAGATCTAACTAAAGTCGACACGATAAAGTGCTGGACAACAATTCTCTGTCACTTTCGATGCTCTTCTTGTCGGACATGAGAGCGGAATCACGTCTCTCGCTTGGCGCCCTGACGTAAATATCACCTCCACTCCCACTTTGTTGTCAACGTCCACAGACTCCTCTTTGATCTTGTGGTCCCCATCGACAGTGGCACAAGATGGCTCGGCGTCTATTTGGATAAACCGTCAGCGATTTGGTGACATTGGAGGACAACGGCTAGGTGGTTTTGTTGGGGGATCGTGGACTCTACATGGGAGGGAGACACTTGCCTGGGGTTGGGCAGGTGGCTGTAGGCGGTGGCGTTGTTCTACGACATTCTCAGGTCAGAGCCAGGGCGATGAGACGTGGCGTGAAGTGGGTGCTATTTCAGGTCACAATGGACCAGTGAAAGGTTTGAGTTGGAGTCCGAGAGGAGAATATTTGATCTCAGCTGGGTAGCATTTTTCTCGACTTTCACCAGCAATGCAATGCTCATTCCTGTTAGATTGGATCAGACTAGCCGTATACATGGTCCCATCACTGCCACTAACCAATCTTCTTTTTGGCATGAACTCGGTCGACCACAAATCCATGGATATGATCTGCTTGATGCTGTATTCATTGATCCTTTGAAATTTGCCAGCGTTGCGGATGAGAAAGTTGTCCGCATTTTTGAAGCACCTCGCAGATTTATCGAAGTTCTTGAGGTTCTCGGCGTAGCTCAATTCTCCGAGCATGATGTCAGTCTTCCTTCGTATGCAACAGTATCTTCGCCAATCTTCAGTCCAGCACAATCGGCCTCAAAGTGCTAATGTTCCCCCTCTTGGATTATCGAACAAAGCGACTGGGGAAGGTTCTACCTGCTTCTTTCGTCAAGGGCCTGTCTCTGACCTGATGTTAAGTTTCTGAGCAGACATCGATCGAGACGAAGCAGATACAACGTCCATATGAAGGCGAACTTGCTTCCTTGACACTATGGCCGGAAGTTGAAAAGGTCTTTGGACACGGGTATGAGGTGATCTATTCTTTGACTAGTGATGATTGGGGTATTTTTGACAACTTTATCTATAGTTGGTCACCATCGCTGTCTCAAATTCGCGTCATCTTATAGCTACAGCATGCAAAGCAACGAGTGCAGAACACGCGGTAGTTCGTGTATATGACACAAAGAATTATCGACCCTTTGGACAGCCGTTGCCGGGCCATATTCTCACCGTAACGAGGATCGCCTTCAGCCCTGACGACAAGTTGGTACTGTCGGTTTCGAGGGACCGTTCATGGCGACTCTTCCAAATTCAAGAAGGATTAGGCAAGGAGAACTATACGATGACTTATGGCACCACTGAAAACCATATTAAAGGTTACACGCCTGTCGCTGCGGACAAAACCCATGGGCGAATCATATGGGATTGTGCCTGGGCGATGGAGGGGGACATTTTCGCGACGGCCTCACGTGATATAACGGTCAATCTATGTTGCTTTTTGTATTTTCTCTTTTGATTTTGATTTCGTGTTCCAGGTTAGGATCTGGAGGAAAGAAGAAAATAACTCGCATTGGAGTACTGCAACCACAATCAAAACCAAAGCACCTGCTACCGCCGTTGCTTTTGCATCAGGAGATCTTCACGCGAGGCAAAACTTTTTTATTTGGCACGTCAGGCGCAGCTGATAAGAACTACCCTAGGCGGCATTTGGCAATTGGACTAGAAACTGGCAACATCGTCATTTATTCGAACAAAGTCGGGTCTTCTGCATCGGATTGGAGGACTGAACTATCAATCGATACAAGGTTTGGCACTTTTCATGCCCATTTTCCTCATATTTACGTTCTTTTCTGGTTCAGCATAGCACATGTGGATCACATCCACAGATTATCCTGGAGACCCACGGTAGGGTCTTCATCGGAGCTTGCTAGTTGCAGTGAAGATGGTACATTGAGAATATTTAAAGTGCAATTGACTACAGATTAGACTATTCCGAATGAAATACTGAAATGAAAATCTGCTATACAGTGTGTATGAGAAAAAGGACTACACAAAAGAAAAACATAGTAAGGTAACAATTTGAGGGTAGAGTTGGATGTGATGAGGGGATGTTATATAAGGGGTATAAAACACCGAATCTGATGCAGTATAATATGAAACAGCAGAAAACAGGTAGACATGGAATGATGTGCTATAGGGATACAAGAACGCGTTAGGTCGTCAATTAAACGATATCACGGAGGCTCATAGGGACTTCGGGCTGTACGAATGAGATGAGCAAGGGATTAGGAGGGTGAGAGGCATGTAGATGCTCACGCATTTGATTCTAAAGAGTAGGTTAGTCTATGCCCCACAAGGATAATTGGAAAAGACTTTACTTGTAGAAACATTCTATGGATCTTAACATCTCGACATCCCCACCGGTCGCTGTAACGAAGTTAACAACAACGCCTGCGCGAGAATAACTAGAGGCAATGGCAGGAGCAACGCTGAGATATGTTAGTCAGACCAAAGAGTGTCGACATCCTCATATTCCTTACCGGTGGGCGTATTCCTCGACTGCTTTCGGGAGATCTGAAGTAATCATTAAAAACTTGATGTCAGATCAGGGGTTCGAAAGTACAACTTACCATAGTTGATGACAAGGGGAATATGGGAAACATCTGGGCCTTTCACCTGGACATCATAAACTACAAGTGCTTTTGTTGTTGGCTGCCTCATGATGACATTATTTGTACCCCTGAACTTGTTTAGGGCAGCTAGTTTAGTTCCTGCGTTCATGTCGCCGTGCTACGTGCAAAGTCAGAGATTCCCTGAAATTATTTAGAAAAGGGTACTTACGAGGGGGATAGCTTCTAATCCACGACTAGCAAGCTTATACACCACCGAGTCAAGGGCCGTCATCCCCCCAACCTGAACGATGGCATGACTGATTTCGACATCGTCGAAGAGATCAGCGAGCGCGTCGAGTTTCCATTCTCTAGCCTGGGCAGTTTCAGCGCTCGTGGCTCCTCTTCCAGAACCAATGATACCTAGGCCGCCTCCTGGAGGCGCAGCCATAGGGTCCGATCGACCCCCGGCCGTGAATGCCAGATAAAGATAAAATTGGCGCAAGCCACGTGTTCCTTGAGTTGTTTCGGGATTTGCAACATTGCCGTCGCGACGAACAAGCACACGGACAGGTTCCCGAAGCTGAATCGCCGAAGCAAGATTTAAAACATCTTGTGGGACAGTATTGGAGAATAATGCGGTTTGACGCTCGATAGTTTGGCCCGGGGTGGAACTCACGGCGGAATCCGCAGAACCTGGTGAAGATACCGACGAGAACCTGTGTGTTTGGAAAGGAGAAGCGGCCGCATTGGTGTCGAAGGGAGAAGAGAAGGACGCCTGCGAAGCGGTTCCAGGGGTGGTGGTGCTGGCGCTCGTGTTGGTGTTGGGCGTGCTATTGCCTAAAGGACGAGACCGGGGGGGAGGAAGTAATTTTACAATATTAAATACAAATTCATGAAGATTACGGGCGATCAATTGATCCACCTCGTCGAGAACAAGGAAACGAACGTCGGAGCCTGAGAGGCCCCCTGGGCTGGTAAAGAGAGCGTGAAGTTTTTGTGGGGTACCACAAATGATGTGAGGCATGTTTTGTTGTAGAAGGCGTAGTTCCTGGGTTAAATCGCTGGTTGCAGATGTAGTTCCAACTCCGAGGGCAGACCTAACGCTGATGGGTCCACCAAGATCTCGGATCATGCGCTGTGCTTGAGTGGCCTGATCTACCGTAGTAGAAATCATCACAACGATTGGCCCGCGGTGTCGAATAGCTATGTTGTTGACAGCCACCTGAATCGCAGGTATGACATATGCTGCGATGCGCTCCTGGGTGGGTGGTGCTTGGGCAATAATATCGGCTCCTCGCAGTAAGAAAGGTAAAGCCCGCTGCTGTATCTTATTCGGGGGACCAAGCCTAAAAAAATGATGAATTGCGAAGATCTCAGGCGCAAAAAAAAAAAAAAAAAAGCATACCCAAACTTCCCAAGAGACCTCAAAAGTTCAGGAGACAAAGCTAGTTGTTCCCACTTGGAGATGACGGGTCCGGATTCACGTGGGGATCCTCCTGCCCAGTTATCACCTTGAGACTCAAGCATCTAAGCCAGTCTTCGAATCAGTTTAATGCACTTGGAGCCGTGGACGACACTTACGCCCGAGGAATCGCGTCGAAGGAGTCCGGATACTGAACGACGCTTATCTCGAAGCATTGAATCTTGTCGATTCATATTAGATTCAGTTGGACGCAGGGGTAGATCAAGGGTTCCTGCAGACCACGTTCTCATAGGGGGTTGGCGAGGTGATGGCCTGAGATCAGGACGGTTTGGCAACCCATGCCCGAGCATTGTGGAAGAAGTCATTCCAGGTGGCGACATCATCTGGTTGGGAGCGATGTCTACTTGTGGGGAGTTTAAACTGATGACGGAGTTTTTGCGGACATCAGAGACGTTTAAGTGAAGTTGTTGCGTTTGAATGGCCAGGAGTTGGCCCACAGAAGACGTAAGGGTATTCAGGCGCTGTGAAATGGACGTTATGTCATCGCCGGGAGCAGCCTGATTAGGCGCGATATTTGCGAGTGATGGCCGGGGATGACTAGTGAGGGGCGGCGAGAAACTCGAGCCGTTCGCAATGGGGGCAAAAGGATCTTTAAATTCTGGCTGCGCATTCATTCCGAGAGAACGGTCGAGAAGCAAGTTAACTTTGCGATGCACTTCAGCGAGGTCGCGTTGGATTTCTTGGGTTGCATACTCATTTCGAACAAGGCGATCCAGTAGATCATGTAACAGCGGAGAAGCTTTGAGCCGCGCGTCGAAGGTGAGGGAATCCGGGGAAGGTGTAAATTGGCCACCAGAACCCAGAGAAGAGACAGGCGAGGATGAGGTGACCGCACCTCCCGACATTGATCGTCCGCCATGGCTGGAACCCACAAGAGATCCGTCCTGATTGGGTGCGATAGGGGGTGTTGAAAGTTCCCTGCGTTGTTGCTGTGGGGGAGAGATTGAGGAGCTAGGTGTCTGTGTCTCAGTGCCATTTTGCGGTCCAGCTTCTGGTAGGTCTTCTGGCAAAGTGTCAAGGGGTCCAAACATACTGCCCTCCCTGACGCTCCTTGATTCAAGGTTTCTCCCTTCAACGACTGTGTAAGGTCCGCCAACATTCACCTGACGAAACATTGGGGATTGAGTCGTACGGGCAGGCGGCGGATGATGACGTGCTTCCTCGCGACTGTCTTGAGGAGGACTAGGAGAAGATCTAACGGAGCGGTACTCCGACGGCGAAATGGAGAGAGAAGACGTTGAAGCTCTGTCTTGCTCTCGGAAAGTAGAATGCCCAAAGGTGAAAGCACTACCCATTCCCTCGTCATCGCTGCCACGAACACCTCCAGGGAAGAATGGCATGGAGGCTGGGTTCAACGCGGCGCTCCTCGCCATGGCAGAGTGAAAGCTAAGTGAATGACAACAATGATCGAACAGTGAACTATCAAAGCGCCGAATGGCAATACTGCCCCAGGTTTGTAAGCTGGCCTGTCTTTGAGGTTGGGTGGCTCTTACAATTTCGTCGTAATGTGTGATGGTTATGCAGATTCCATGCAGCCGGTCGTAGATAGTGCGGGAAGGACAGCCAAAGGAACTTGGAATCGTCGAGCGCCGCCCGGTGGTTGGAGGGAGGGAAAAGGGTTACATGAATCAAAAGAGAACCGACCCTTATAAAGGATCACGCGTGCGGACACAGATCTGCAATTTCGCAAGTAGCTAGGGTTCATATATAATACGTGCACATGAACAATAAAATGGTAATGAGTGTGTATGGGGCTCATGCCACGCATTTAGTAAAGGAGAGGCCAAAAATATTGTGGCGATCGCTCTGGGCTTCGCCAAAGTCGTGAAATCGCTCCGTGGGTTGCAGGGTCAAAGGCGTCCTGTTGAGAATGAGTCGAAAATCCTTTAGCAAGAAAATCAAAGCAGCGTACGATTTGCCACCTTGCGCAGTTTCGGGCGTCAAATGTGCACGCATTGTTGACAGTCGTTCTGAAATAAAATGAAGCGGGAATATTAAAGGGCGTTTTTTTAACGTACGGTTCACCATGTCTCGTACTTCTGGAAGATCAGCAGCTGACAGAGTGACCTAACAACAGAGTGAAGTTGCGGTCCAAGTAACAGTAAGAGCGACATACCACCAGCTGGCATCCGTCTAGGATTGTTCCATTCATGACGAGGGCCTTTCTCGCCGCAATCGGGCTGAAGAAGTCTATGGTCGCGTACCGACGATCGCGAGGCCCTCGCACTTGGGCTGGAACATTCGTGACTGCACATCCCATACTAACCCGAATCAAAGTTTGTTTGATGGGGCCAAACTTGGTAAAGGCGAATTGAAGACGTTCTTGGGTGATGCCAGACCGAAGCTGAAGGGACGACGGTTAAACTTGCTCAAAAACATTTCAAAAAAGGGCAAATACGTTTCCGACATAAATGTAAGACGGATCGGTTAGCCTTTTAGACTGTGTTTTCTCTGCGCTCTCCTTCTTGGTGCGAGCTTTCTTGGATTGTTTGGCGTCCTCCTCCTTGGCGACTGGATCTACCTTGGCCTTTCTTCCCTTGCGTGGTTGTGTGAATTTACCGAAAAGCCGCTTGAAAACGTCAAGACAGGAGGGCGTGAAATTCTTGGAAGAAACGCACTTTTCTTGCCTCCGGGGCGAGTTTCTTGCTAGGCCATCGAGTGAGCATATTGAAAAGACTTGTGTAAAATCTTTGGGTATATCGCAATGAAGAGGGAGGTTTCTTGAGGATGAGGACAAGGTTTGACGCGTCGAAATTTGAAATTTATATGATGAGGGTCAAGGCGGGGACGGTGGCTTTGCCGTGTTCTGTCGCGTTGTCCATGACGGTAGCGTTGTCCTTTTACCGAATGTAGGCCACCCAATTCGTCGAACAATGAGAGCAGGACCACGCTAAAGGTGGCCAAGGCAGGCAGGCCACAAGAACTGTAAAAGATGAAATCAAGTCCGTCACGTGCAAATTTTGTACCACTGCAGGTCTGGTTCTCAGCTGGTTCTAAGTAACCTCCAGAAATGACCTCAAAACACACCAGCGCATATCGAGGCGTTCTACGTGAACTTAGGAGATCAGTGTGTTGTAGTCCTCATTCTTTTTATCCCTCTTTACTTAGCCACTTCAGATTGAACCGTCTCGCAAGGTCAATACCTCCATTGTTTCCCATTTTCGTTGTGTCGTACAGAGTTACCGCGAATCCAAGGACCCCCAGATTCTTGTAGACTTAGACAACGCAACCTTGCTTTTGCGGTCGCAACGGGAACACAAGGTGATCCACATATTCTTGAACAGTATGCTCCTGACACTAATTTGAGCGCACGCGGTGACAGCGATTGCTGGAGAGATACAATCCATTGTTCGACCTTACCGCAGAAGAGAGGATTCACGCGACGGCTCGGAGAGTGGGTCTTGATATGCCAGTCTTGCACAAAAAGGATACGAGTTAGCGTATGTAAATAAAATTGCAAATACGGCGTAAGTAGCCAGTCCATCCATAACATCGATGTTCTTCCTTCGCCGTTTACGACAAGCCTACTACACACACTTGATGAACCCTCCAATTGAGTTCTCAACGCAGGTTTTGAAATGCGATCCTTCTTCCATCTCCTTTGCTTCAGATTACCCCATAATTTCATCCCCAGACACCTCACGCGCTTTGGACATCGCCGCCCACCATCTGCGCGACCTATCTCAGACAGTCGTTTTCCCAACAGAAACTGTCTACGGGCTCGGTGCATCTGCTCAGAGTACCCAAGCCACCTCAAAAATCTTCTCCACCAAAGGTCGCCCTCCGGACAACCCTCTCATCATCCATGTATCATCCTTGACAATGCTCCGCACCCTTCTGCCCCTTGGTTATAATCTATCGAGAGCGTATGAAGTGCTTATAAAGCACTTCTGGCCAGGTCCATTGACCCTCTTGTTCCCAAGAAATGCGGACATTATCCCGACCATCGTCACAGCGAACCAGCCTTCTGTAGCCATAAGGATGCCCTCACATCCAGTAGCCAGAGCGCTGATCGCAGTCTCGAACTTGCCCCTCGCTGCTCCGAGCGCCAACTCTTCCGGAAAGCCAAGTCCAACTCGTGTTGAGCATGTTTTGCGTGATCTCGATGGCAAAGTCCCCATCATCCTCGATGGTGGCGCCTGTGATATCGGGTTGGAGAGCACAGTCGTTGATGGTCTGCAAGCGGATGGGAATATACGTATTCTGCGACCAGGAGGAATCACCGTTGAAGAGATCGAACGCGTCCTCCGCCAGGAAATGCACGATTGCGCTCAGATACCGAAGGTTCTGGTGCACCGCCGGGATTTTCAGGACAAAACAATTGAGAACGCGCCGACTACGCCAGGGATGAAATATCGTCATTACTCACCGTCAGTTCCTGTCACCCTCATTTGCACCAGTTCCTCTCCGCCGCAGGGCACCAACCCTCTCGCCGTTTCCGCGTTCCTAGGGTCGCTTGTGAACACCAGTGACGAAGTCAAGATCGGCGTCATGGCCCCTTTCGACTCGAAACTCTGGGGTTTTCTCGTGCCAAAAGAAGGTTTGCATTGGCGTCGCTACGATCTGGGACCCATTTCAGACCCTTCAGTGACGGCCCACCGACTTTTTGATGGTCTGCTTACTCTCGAGAAAGAAGGCGTACACCTCATACTCATCGAGGAAGTCAAGGAGGACCGGGAAGGGCTTGCAATTATGAACCGAGTACGAAAGGCAGTGGGGGACTCTGTATGGGTTTCACTCCCCCCAGATGACCAATAGTGTTAAATATCTTGGAAACTCACCCTGGACCCGATGTCCCAGCTGCCTTGAACGACTGAACTGGACATGCTGCGACATGCCAGTGAGTCCATTTTTTCATCTTCGTGACTAGTTAAATGGTGGTTTCAAAGGCACACTATACTTACCCATGGGTAAAAATTTATGAAAATTGCGCCAAATTTGATGAATACCGAGTGATACTACACGCATAGTGGCTCATCCTACGTCAGCAGATGGACTCTCGAACGAAGGATTAGCAAGTGGCTCCTTCTGTGGACTTGCGTGAAGCCCATCTCCGTAAATTGGGCCGATATTCCCAACGACTTAGAAGGAAGGACAACTGCTGACAAAAACACGCGCTGTTGATAGGTTCGTTAACAAGATACATACTTGTCGGCGCCGCCGGTGCCGCGTTGTATGTATGTGAGAGGAATTCGCAACATTGCAATGGTCGAGTGGCGAGTCCCTGCCTGCGGCTCGGATAAAAAAAAGGCAAATCAGAAAGATTTGGAGCTTTTGGCGTCATGCCAGGGATGCGTTAAATGGGTACGATGTCCGATTGTAACAACATCGTGGTGGCCTCATGCCCTACTCCAATTCGGAAGATTTTGAGATGAAAGTACACGAGTTTGATATTGCCATACGCACAATCTCTTGGAAGTTTTTTAGTGAAGCCATTTCTGCGCCTTCCAATTCCAACCTTACAGGGGGAAAAAAAGAGTCGTGAGTGCCACTACTCCCCACCTCCCGAGTCCAGCGACTTTGACTTCGTGAAGTGATAATTAAACAGCGCTTATTTTAGGTCGCCTTCAGGGACCATGCCATGACGCAGGGAACTGGCCAACAACGTGTTGCCGCCATTTGCCGCAATCAGCTCTCATGCTATGTTCTCGTCACATGATATTCACGGGACTACCGCGTCGAAGGAAAAAGTAAATTGCGCCTTTACCGCCTCGAGGCTACATATTTTCTTTCATACTCGCAACGAGGCAATAATTCGCTCAACGGGGAGAGAGGTACTTTGTGTCTTGACACACTCTATTTAATGCGAGCAATTTCCATCTCCCTCTCCATTCACGTCCGCCGCTCACGACCCCATCCATTGATAACTTGAAAGGTTTCTCATTTTCTTTTCATAATGGATCTTTCTTGTGAGTTTTTATTACGGCATTCTTCCCTTTCTTACACATTTACCCCTCAGCGCAAGTCAAGCAGGAGGAGTGCTCGCCTACTCTAGCTTGGGGCCTTTATACCATATCTCAGCGAACCCCTTCGCCAGAGTTAAGAACTCCTTCACTAGAGTCGCGTACTCCTTCGCCGAGGTTTGGTCACGCATCTAGAGATGCACTTTGTATGGCAAAGCTTCCCGGACAGTCCTTCGTCTTTCCCGCCTATCACTACAATGAAATTCGTCCCACAAAACCCCCTCGTAGAAAGGCGAAAACTGAGCTGACTCCAAATCAAGGCGATCCGGCCTCCAGCGCGTCAAACCTCGCGCCTTTTTGTTCATCTGCTTTATTAGAAGCACCCTTACACGTTGCCTCTTCCCCGAAACCTATATCTCGACCTCACATTCCCCGACCGCCTAATGCGTTTATGATCTTCCGTTCCCATTTTCTCAAACTCGATGCCGCGGATTGCCTTGATCGTCGTCAACAAAACCTCAGCCGTCTTGCTGGTACAGCCTGGAACTCGTTAACCTCTGACGAAAAGGCGAAATGGCACGAAGAGGCTGCGCAGGCGTTACTCAAGCATCAACAAGAGTATCCCAACTATAAATTTACACCGGCACCTCGGGGCTCACGTCGTGCGAAAAACACGATACGAGTCAAATGCGAAGACTTTGAAAAGGGAGAACACCGAGACGTTCGAGACAAGTACATGGGTATACCGAGAGTCTCTGAGACGCACCGACGACAAAGGAATGTTAAACGCGAACACCGTGTTGAGTTCTCAACGAGAATCGCCCCACATCAGCTGACCGGCCATTCTTCCCAAGCTCAATTTTCACCCGCTCTCCCCTGTTCTGCGTCCGACGACTCCCCTGCGTTACCCCCTTGTTTTCCACAGGTCTCCTACCCTCATATCATTGTTCCACGCCGGCCGTCCACTTCACTTGGGTTCTCTCCGTCCACTTCCATACGGGATAAATTTCATCGTGGCACCCACCACAAACGAAGCCTCACACGTCCGTCGTCTGCAGCGTCATCCAATAACGCTTTATCCGGCGCCCTTTATGACCTTGATATCGTAAGAAATTTTTCTCGCGCTTGTCCAGCAGTTATAATAACATTTCCTTTTCCGCAGGCTTCAGCATCTTCCGGCCTTGGAACCGTCTCGTTGCCATCCACCCCACTATCTTCTCCCGTTGGGCAATTTTCCAACCCTTGGACAACTTACAACTTTAACAGTCAGGGGGCTTATCGGCGGCAACCTGACGTGAGTGTGGGACCAACAGAAATCGGGGAGCCGTTCATGGCTACCCCAAGTCCTTTCCAACAAATAAATCATCAGTCCATCGTTAATGACGCTTTCCTCGATTACTATCCCTCTCACGAAGAACAACGCAAACTCCACATTCCCATGGACAACGCAGGTTTATCAGCATACAACCCGCCTAGCAATTTCGAACCCTCCCAATGGACCTTTACGAATGGGCTCGGAGATGGTTCCAACTTCCTTTGTAATATGCCGGTTGGAACATATACTCCATGAAAGAAATGAAAGTCACGACCACAACACATGTACCTTTTCCAATGAATCGATAACGAAATTAACGATTGCACTGTACTACTATCTACATTCAATGTAATTTAACTGTCTCATTCGAAAGCCGTAATGGTAGAAACCAGCTTTTCCAGCTTCACGTCCAGAGCTTCAACAGCAGATATCAGTTCCGGGTTACCATCCAACGTCATCACGGAAGACGGCAAATGATAGAGAATCTGGGTGCCCTTGCGGTCTGGCTTTTCAAGTATCAACAGCCGAGGTGGAATCTCTAAAGCGGCGCGAATATCATGACGCAGGATGGTTTGCGCGATCAGGGGGTTTCCAATGGTGTAAACAACGGCTTTCGGAGTATCGTCTACGCCATGGTAGATATCCAATAGCCTGTGGTGTTTCAACTCCCCGAAATACCTGCCAGATAAAAACATAGGTAAAAAGCGGCAACCGAATTGATCAATTCGGACGTACAAAAAATCCAGCCCATGCGTGGTATCACCTACGATTTCCTCAACATCTTCTTGAGTTCCCGCCTCTCTCAAACGGGTAATTAATGGCGTGGAAGCATCCCTGTTTATCATTTGGGATCGTAATCGAGCAATAACGTCATCGTAGGACAGTTGCGTATCAAACTGGACGAGCTGTGCTTGCACCTGGACGACGGATCTTAATCCCATGACTTGAGCGTTGCAGACGGAGAAGAAAAGCAGCGCATTTGGATGCTGAACATACTTTGACAAGCTCAAAGCTATGTAAAGAGGGGAGGCGTTTGTGTATTTGCTCTTGTAATTTTCAGTTTCAAGTTTTTTTTCATCAAACACTCAAGCCCATCCCACCATCTCAGCCATGGAACAGACACGAGTGACGCGCAGGAGAAACGTCACGACAGACGATCTGCTTCGAAGTCAAGAAGAACCTCACAGGAAACGTCGTAAGCTTCAAGATGCAGCGGAGACAGATTCCGAAGATCCCGCAAGCGAAGTGGACGACGAGAGTCTGTCAACTGGGGATGAAAGCGGCGAGGGATCTGACGAGGTCAAGGACGACGTTAATGGAGACATTAAAACACAGAACCACGTCTCAAAACTCGTAGTCCATGATCGTTTTGATTTCTCAACTCGCAAAACGGAATCGTCCGTCGTGCAAGTCAAACCTGACACGCAACCTCTTGCCTCGTTCGCGTCATTGGGAATTTCTGATTCCCTGCAATCTGCTTTGACGAGTATGTCAATTAAAACGCCGACGGAAGTTCAAGCTGCCTGCATTCCTCCTCTGTTGGCGGGTACGTTTGCCTTGGCTCATATCTCCTTTGCATAGTGACCCTGCTAACACGATCAAGGCAGAGATTGCATTGGGAACGCGAAGACTGGCTCTGGTAAAACAATTGCCTTTGCCTTGCCCATCCTACAGAAACTTCTCGCTGATCCTTATGGAATTTATGCCCTTGTGTTGACGCCAACAAGGTTTGATCATCTTGCGTTACTGTGAAGTAACATTAACTCTTCAACTACAGAGAATTAGCTTTCCAGATATCCGAACAATTTGTCGTGCTGGGCGCGTCACTTAATCTCAGAACGGCTGTAATTGTTGGGGGGATGGACATGATGGCGCAGGCACTTGAACTAGGAAACCGCCCGCACATTGTTATTGCAACTCCTGGCCGACTTGCTGATCACTTGCGCAGTAGCAGTGGCGAATGGGACCTCTCTCGGGTTAGGTTTTTGGTCAGTTCACTTCATTGACGGTATGAACGCTATCTAACATTCGTATAGGTGCTTGATGAAGCTGATAGATTACTCACTCGGACATTTTCTCCCGAGCTGTCTCATCTATTCAATGTCCTGCCACAAGATCGACAGACTTGTCTTTTTACTGCGACACTTACGCCGTCAATAGAGTCCTTGGCTGATGCGACAGCTAGGCCTGGCAAACAAAAGCCGTTCGTGCACCGAATGAATGAAAGGCAAGTTAGACAGTTCCGGTTCTGCTGAGGGGATCTTGATTTATTCTACGCAGCATCGAGACAGTCTCGACCTTGAAGCAACATTACATTTTGGTTCCGTCGCATGTGCGCGAAATGTATCTTTATCACCTCCTCCGGAACCCACCAGAGTCAACACTCCATCTGCGGCGGGCTCCTCCCGAGGCTTCTGAGCGGAGGAAAGGCAAGCCGAAAAGCAAAGGAAAGAAGAGGAAAACTGAGGAAAGCGATGATGATGAGCTGGAGCAACCACCTCCTACCATTATCTTCTGTGCACGGCCTCGAACGGCAGCCTATTTGACTCTTGTGTTGAAATCCCTGTCGATTCGAAGTACGGCTCTACATTCGCGACTAACGCAACGAGAACGATTGTCTTCGCTATCGTTATTCCGGGCTAGCGTTGTTCCGGTTCTAGTGTCGACTGATGTTGGTTCGCGTGGACTTGATATTGAAGACGTGGCTATGGTAATCAATTGGGATATGCCAGAGGAGGCGGAAGAATATACCCATCGAGTAGGACGAACAGCTCGAGCCGGACGCGGAGGTGTGGCAATCAGCTTTGTAACGGAGCGTGACGAAGATCGAGTAGTGAAGATCGAGAAGCGTATCAGTAAGTCTGCGTGGTGATTGGTTGGCAATCGTGTTGCTGACGATAAAGCAGAAACGAAGCTGGTGGAAATGATACTTTCTGAAGATAAAGTGCTTGAAAAGCTGAATGCTGTATCTACTGCGAAGCGACTGGCTCAGATGACACTTCACGACGATAAGTTTGGTCAACGTGAGGAGATACATGCTGCCAAAGCGTGGGAGAGTGGAGTTTATAAATAAGATTAGAAATGACGTTGTATCTTTGAAGTTGGTGTTTACTTTCATGGACTCTTGGCTAGTCGAAAAGCATTTGTTACCAACACCTCCAGTGAGCTTTGTTTGAATACTTATCTTTTCTTGATCATATCTTCATTCTTGTTCTAGAATTCTCATCTTGGTTCTCCAATCGTTGACGAGCCCACAGACGGAAGCACATTAGTTTCCATTTCCACCACTTTTCACCCCGCTGCCCAACTCCACCCAGTTCCAACAGACATCGTTCTTCTCTCTTCTGACAACGTTTTCTTTTACGTTCACTCCCATCTCCTCTTGGCAGCCTCGGAAAATGCTTTCAATAATTTGTTACCCCCGGCATCAAAGCATCAGGATTCTATTCTCTCTGTCCCAGAACATTCAACCGTATTAAATATCCTTCTGCATACCATTTACGACATCTCATGCATTCATTATTCTCCTTCCCTGACCACAATTATCTCCGCCGTGAACTGTCTGCCTATCTATGGCGTCCTCCCAAAAACCCACATCATTCCCTCCACACCGCTCTATACTTTGCTCATCTCACAAGCACCACTCGATCCTCTTGAAGTCTATGCTCTCGCCGCCTCTCTCGATCTTTACGACCTTGCTGTCGCAACCTCATCCCATCTTCTTTCCTTCCCCCTCTGCACCCTCTCAGACGAGATGGCCGAACGAATAGGCTCAGTCTACCTCAAACGCCTATTCTTCCTTCATTTCGGTCGTTTAGACGCCCTCAAGCGTGTTCTTCTCCCTCCTCCCCACCCACATCCCCCGACCGCTTGGTGCGATTTTACAGAACAAAAGAAGCTGACAAGAGCCTGGGCATTGGCCTCGGCTTATCTTGCGTGGGATGCACGACCAGATTTATCTACAAGCACCATGGAGTCTGCTCTTCGTCCACTGGCAGAACATTTGTCATGTGACCAATGTCAGTCGGTTTTGCGAGACCGAATCAAAAACCTGGTCATACAGTGGTCCGTTATCAAGGTGCGCTAGTTTCTTTTTCTCTTTTGCAATCCTTTGCTTGGATTTATCAGAAAAGCAGCGAACAATTTAATTATCCCTTCCCACATGACGTCATTGCATTTTTATTATTGCCCGTACCACCAGACACGCACTCCATACACGGACCTTATACCCCTTCCCGAATCTTGGCACTTCTACCGTATCCCAATTCGCGCTTTGCCACACCGAGTGGTATGTATACACGCCTCACTTGATGTAGCAATACCTGTCTCATACATGCAACGAGACACTGTAATTTTAGGCATACTGTACTTCACACTTTCTTGGGAACATTGTCACTGTAACAATAAAACTGAGGATATTGACTCGTGGATGTGCAAGTATCAACTTTTTCTTAGAATTCAAATTACTTCGAGAGGGATATGCTCACAAGTTCAGGGCCTCCGCCAATGTACTTATGCTTTTCACCCAAGTCGATGCTAAAATCGGCCAGTGGTCGCAAATCAGGACGCGCCCACTTGATGAACGTCGTCATGGCGGCAACTTGAAGCTCACAGTGGGGCACGGTAACGGAGCGCTGCATTTGAAGTGTAAAAATGAAATCATCAATTGCCAACGGTGTGGGTGGTATACCGCTATCGATTCTAGAGGTCCTAGACTGTGGGAGGCTACCGCGTCTTGTCCTCTGCGAGGATTGCGTCATTGAGTTCGTCCAACGGTGCCAATTCCTTCTTGTCGACCAAGTCGAACTGCATTTTTGAGAGGTGTAAGCCTGAAAATCGCCCTGACATGACGGCAAATACCTCGTTCACGAACAGGAAGAAGTGTCTGTAGCTTGTGTTGAGGTGAGCTGCAGAGATGGTGTGTGTTGATCAATAATCTTCCAAAACGACAAAAAGCCAACCTTCAATTCCCAACGCGCATATGTGGTCGAAATGGTTGCTGTATATATGAGCATACACCCGGAATAGACGGCGCACAATGGTTCGGACGGTGTCACGGAAGTTTCGAGGGAATGGTACACCTGAAGAGGTCCGCTTAGTCAAGGGAATATTATCAACTATATAACATACCGATCTTGTTCGGGAAAACGTTCTCATCATCCAGGATGTTTTGCGCCCAGTTCATAAGCGCGTCAACATATTCCGGAGCTGCTAATTTGGTCGGTCTCTTGTATTTGACGCCGTCTTCCCACAGATATTCATATCTGGGAGCGATAACATGAATAAAGTACGGGGATTTAACGAGAATATCAACAAACCTTGGTCCCGCTGACATTATTGGGCACTGAAAACGTTAAGCATAGAACAGGGGCTGAACATTCAAGAGAGGCGTACTTCTTGCGGGGTGCAGAACTCCGTGACCGTCCCGTACAACATATTCAGATGATTGAAAAAGTCGACCGCTGGTGAGGACGACGTGTGTTAGCAGACGTTGCGATGGTAGTTTCATTGTCGTACTGTGAACCGCAAGCCACTCGTTCGTGTCCTCGCCCTCAGGGAGCTGGACGGCCAACCTCAGATTCCCTGATCCCTAAAAGCAACAATCCCACCCGGTGAGATTAGCATGGAATCCATGATACTTTGGTCGCGCGGCGGAGATCCTACCAAGGTTGCTTCGGCATACTTTCTGAGCTGATATTGTTTCGTCCCCTCTGGTACATCCTTTCGTGGCTTAAATGTTCGTGTTTTGCCGCTAGTGATGTGTTATCATCTCTGATATTGGCCCTTAGTAGGGTAGAAACGTACAGTCCAAAGAACGATGACATTGGGAGCTAAGGACAGAGTGGTGCTTAGAACAACAAGATCAGGGGTAGCTGATCGCTAACAAGTTATCAGATAAGGCACCGTTATACGCTAGTTGCGTAGATAAAAGTCATAGACTCATAGACTGGTCACCAAGTACCAACTTCACGTTTGAGAGGAAATTTCGTTTGGCACTCACTATCTCTTTACAGTATTCAAGTTGGAAACTGGCGAAAAAGTATCGGCAACAAACTTTACGACAAAATCGATCATACTAAACTGCTACGTTCCACAGTGAATTCGGGGCCGACAGAGCATTAATATGGCGAATTGGTTGGAATTGGTAGCTGGAAAAATCTTGCATCGACGGAGGCATTTGTCAAGGAATACTATCATGGACCTAATTTTGCAAAGTCATTACTTCTTTATGTAAAAATAGGTAGACATACACCGAAGCTTCTCCAAATAAGAATAGATTTTTTGCTTGAAGAAATTCTGCCTGTGGACCATAAGAGGGGCTTATCAAAATTAGGTGACTTTCGTGTTGTTTGGACAATACATACCATAGAACTTGGAAACTTGAAATTTATACTGCTGGCAAGTCCTCGATGAGACGTCGACCTTTCTGGGGATGTACTTTTCAATAAGTTGCTAAAATGTGATGGCTCAATCAGTCTCAGAAATTGGCCCAATTTGCAAAACAGGATCAGTGATAGAAGTGTATCAAAGGGGAGCCGGACAAAGACTTCCGACTCCGTGTGGGTTACTGCGAGGAAGAATGATCCACAACTGCATTGGTTCCAGGCAACGGAGGCCGAATTCCGCATAGGAAAACTACCGTCGGTGGTGTAATTCGGAGAAGGCTAAGTAACACTGCCAAGAGAGGAATTTCAATACGCAGTGATAAATAGCTGAAATAGTAACTCTCAAGTAATTGCCTTCATGAATGGCCATTGTCCAGAGCGAAGGGTTGGAGGATACATAGTTGATGGTAGGTTATGCAATCGCCATACTTAAATAACACGCTTGCCATGCCGTTTCGCGACGATGCGTTACGGTTTCAGGTCCACTGGGACTCGTTTGTGGCGAAGTGGTAAGGGTTGAGCAAGGCAGTGAGTCTGTGCCTCTGCTAGGTCTTCCCACGTGGAAGCTGTTATAATTATGTTGCCTCGTCACGGTCCACCATCACCGTCCCCAACTTGCATCCCACTCTCTCAGCACCACAACCGTCCTCTTCGTCCACATAAACGATGACTGACCGTCCACCCCAAGGCTCCTTCCCGCCAGCTGATAATATTGGCAGCGACCCATATAGCGACCCTTTCGCCGATTCAGCTCATTCATCGCGCCAGACTCGTTTTACCTTGCAGGACAATTCTTTCCAAGCCAGAAACTTGCCCAGCCCATATGATAGCGCGTCAACTTTACCTCTCAACACGAGTGCCAATGAATACGACGACGACGAGTATGTGGAAAAACAGCCTTTGACCGATGGCCAGAATTTTACAGGTGGCTTCTACCCGCCTGCGTAAGTGTGCCTTCACGTGCTTTAGGGGGTTGGGTTGCTGACATTGGGGGCATCAGCCCCGTCGACCCCAGTGCATTCGGAGATCCTTACGCCGATGGGCGACCTCTGTCCGCTGTATCCGCATCCACCAACGGCCTTGACAGTGCTTGGAGGCGAAGACAGACAATCAAGCGTGGTGTGACTCGCAAGGTCAAACTCACACACGGAAACTTTATTGCGGAATATCCGGTACCTACGCCAGTATACTCTGCCATTGAATCCCAGTGGTCAGGCACAAACACCACCGAGTTCACGTACGTTCTTATTCTTATTTCGTTTGCATACCATTGAATTCCTTTTTTCCAGTCACATGAGGTACACAGCGGCAACTTGCGACCCAGACGAGTTCACAGAGGCGAACGGCTGGTCCCTCCGCACAAAAATGTACAACCGCGATACCGAGCTTCTGATTGCAGTTACCTCATATAACGAGGATAAAACGCTTTATGCTCGAACGCTACATGGTGTCATGCTCAATATCCGCGACATTTGCAAGACCAAGCAGTCCAAGTTTTGGAGGCGTCACGCTGAGGAAGGAAACCCTGGTTGGAAAAAGATCACGGTCGCTCTCATTGTCGATGGGCTGGAGCCGATGGATAAGACCGTTCTGGATATCCTCGCAACCGTTGGAGTATACCAAGACGGTGTCATGAAGAAGGAGGTTGATGGGAAGGAAACAGTCGCTCACATTTTCGAGGTGAATAAACTTTGTTCGATCTTTGCGTTTCTCAGTCCTTACATCATCACTCCCTCAGTACACTACTCAATTATCCGTGGACGCTACCCCGCAATTAGTGCTTCCTCAACCCAACAACCCCAACAACTTAATGCCTGTGCAAATCATTTTTGTGCTCAAAGCCAAGAACCAGAAGAAAATCAATTCTCATCGTTGGTTGTTCAACGCAATTGGAAAACAGCTTAATGTATGTCCTTCTGGGTGTGACGCGTCCAACGATTTCCTGACCACGATTTATACATAATAGCCAGAAATCTGCGTGCTGATTGACGCTGGAACAAAACCAGGACACAAGTCGATATTTTATCTTTGGGAGGCTTTCTACAATGATGCTAACCTTGGTGGATGCTGCGGTACGTCAATATCTGGATCCTCCTCGAAATTGCTTCTTCATATCATACAGGCGAGATCCACGCCATGATTCAAGGAGGGAGGAAGTTACTGAATCCTTTGGTTGCCGCCCAGAATTTTGAGTACAAAATGTCAAACATCTTGGGTGAATAATGCTTTTCAAATCATTCTGAAAACAAAACCGATTGTTTTGCAGACAAACCCTTAGAAAGCAGCTTTGGTTATGTCTCTGTCTTGCCTGGCGCGTTCTCAGCCTATCGCTTCCGTGCGATTCTTGGACGTCCTCTTGATCAATACTTCCATGGTGATCATTCCTTGGCTGACCGTCTCGGTCCTAAGGGAATCTATGGAATGAACATATTCACGAAAAACATGTTCCTTGGTGAGTGTGAATCGAAATTTTTTATCTATTCTCCATGTTAAACCATTGCTTCAGCCGAGGATCGCATTCTTTGCTTTGAACTAGTCGCAAAGGCTGGTGATCGATGGACTTTGACCTACGTCAAACCAAGTAAGGCAGAAACAGATGTACCAGAGACGGCCGTCGAACTAATCGGACAACGCCGCCGGTGGTTGAATGGCTCTTTCGCCGCATCGGTGGTACGTGCCCCATACCAAGAAATCAATGTCCCAATCTAAACAAGTCCTTATTTAGTATGCCCTCGTAAATTTTTTCATGTTCTACAAGTCGGGTCATGGATTCATCCGCATGTTCTTCCTCCACGTTCAAGCCCTGGTATTTCATTTTCAACGATATTTCCAGCAACCTCAATTGATCGACCTTTTAGTACAACGTTGTCTCCTTAGTCTTTTCTTGGTTTGCTCTGGCCAACCTTTGGTTGACGTTTAGCATCATTATTGATCTCCTTCCCCAACAAAACATCCTCATTTTTGGTACAGCTACCGTCGTGCGTAACATTTGTCAAAAAGTACTGATGCGGATGCTCACTTCTCAATAGACGCACTGGGTCAATCTTGCACTGAAGTGGATTTATCTGTCTTTCCTTGGCCTTCAATTCATCTTGGCATTGGGCAATCGACCCAAAGGAGAAAGGCTTCCATACACAATTACGCTATGGTATGCCTCCTATCAGCCTTCAAAATTGTCAAATATCAAAGGCTTTTGAAGGGTGTATGCAGTCTTGGCTGTGTACCTGCTAGTTTGCTCTTTTTGGTTGACAGTGAAGGCATTTGCGGTATGTGTGATTTCCCTTACAACACACGCCTACTTACTCCCTTTTTTTGAAGTCTATTCCGAGTCAGCTAAAAGACAAAACGTCAAGCCAAGTCGTTGCGTCATTCTTTGAGCCTCCAATTGGCGCTCTTATCGCTGCCATGATTTCGACCTTCGGTAAGTACTTATCATGGCAACGGCGCTTCTATACTAACATTCTGCCGAAGGTATCTACTTCACAGCATCTTTCCTCTATGTGAGCCTGAGAGCACTGGTCGTCTGCATACGGTAACTGACTTCAAACCACAAGCGTGATCCATGGCACATGTTTTCGAGTTTTTTCCAATATCTCTGTCTCGCGCCAAGCTTCACCAATGTCCTCAATGTGTATGCATTCTGCAATCTGCACGACGTATGTTTATTGTTTTGTATCTCGTCACTACTTCTCTGAACCTAACTCCCTCCAGGTGTCTTGGGGAACCAAAGGAAGTGACAAAGCAGAAGCGCTGCCTTCCGTATCATCGTCGAAGTCCAAAGATGCTGAAGCTGTTGTGGAGGACACAACTCAAGTTCAAGCAGACGTCGACGCCGCATTCAAAGAGACAGTGACCCGAGCAATCACGAAGATCGAAACCAAAGAGGTTCCAGAGAAGCCCACGCTGGATGATGAGAACAAGACATTCCGCACCCGACTCGTCGCCATGTGGATGTTGAGTAATGCGACGCTGGCCATCGCTATTGAAAATATAAACGGTCTGCATACTACCTCGGACGAAGCAATACTGGCAAAGAAACAAAATACATATTTCGAGATTATCCTGTACTCCACATTTGCGTTAGCGGCGATTCGATTTATTGGGGTATGTGGCTAGCAATTTTTTTTCGCTGTCATTTGACTGCTTTCACAGTGTCTCTTTTACTTTTTGAAGCGCAATTTGTTCAGGTTTTGCCGCCGGAATTAATTTTCAGAACTACTCCATTGCTATCTTTTCATTATATTTGCCGAACAGCGCTCGTCAACATACATACCCTGCGCGATACCCATGTATGATTGTTAAGGACTTTATGGAATTGTCATAGGGATAACCCAGCAAGCTGGATAACAGACACTATGAATGCAATCGTGCTTCCCATCCTACGCCTATGAATACATCCCAGAAAATCCCTGCCTATCATCCTCATGCGGACGAAGTGCAACACGCAAATCGGTCAGGATTCGTTCGTGGAGCTCAAATTCCGCTTGAAACTGTTCTAATGATTCCAGAACGCCAGTCAATCCCTCGGATGTAGTACCTGCTATCTCTGCATCACTGGAAGTCGGAGTCGCTGCCACCATCACACGGCGACATATGGGACACGAATCCTTCTGAATGATGATTATTAGTGATACGCTTGTTACGGCTACGACGCACTTACCCCATTCTGGATCCACCTTGAGATGCTAATTTGGGTAGAATTCTGTCAGATTCAAAGTCCTTGAAAGAGATAATGGCATCGAACGCAACTCTCGCCGGCAAAAGAGATGGCCGCACTGCCAGGACTGAGAGAGCTTTGTGACACCAAGTTCCTCAACTGGGTGAGCGGGCGATTCCATAGCTAATGCAGACTCCTCTTCTGCTAGAAGAGCGAGATATGGGGTCAAGCATATTGGGCAAAGCGAATCTGACAAGTGTGAATGTAAATTGACAATCGGAGAGGGGGGGAAAGGTTGATACCACGATGTCCCGAGCTAACAAGTTCCTTCTCAGTCAATCTAGGCAGATTTTCGAGCAAGCCTTGTATTTGTCTGTTGTCAAGAATATATGAAGAGTACATCCGAACAGAGCTAGACATACAGGGGAAGGAGTCGACTGACGGGCTGCAATGTTTCCAATTGCTCAAAAATCAGGTGTAGATTGTTCATTGACGCAAGGTAAGCACACGTGGGAAACACAATTACAAGTTTACAACAGAGCGGTATACAAAAGGCAAGAGAGCGATTGAATGAGAAATGCGGGTTACATGATATGGCGTGTCATGAAGAGCAGCAGCAGCAGCGTATGGATCCTGTCCAAGAGCTGGTCTAGATCTGCCGCCTTAGAACGGATTTTCGTCGTCCACCTCTTTTTGTTTGTCTGAATGCTCGGTACCTTGTTCTTCGCCGCTAGACTCGCCACTTTCTCGTTGAGCAAATAGCTGCACAGGCTTCGCACCCCTACCAAGATGGTTAAAGGGTACAAATCTAAAAAAAGTAAAGCTCACTTTGTGAAGTGTTTCTTCTTAGCGGCGGTCAACTTTTGTGTACAAGGCGTTAAGAGGTTATCGGTTGGGGAGATAAAGGCTGGATTACTGAGTGACAGATGTAAGAATTGTCTTCCGCAGAAGAAAAATAGCGTAATCACTGTGTTTTTGCCAGTTTCTTTGCAAGAAGAGCTTTAGCACCCATTCCCGGGCCGTGGTTTGCAACGTTGCCAAGCGGGGCTTGGGGTACGACAACTTGCGCTGCTTGCGAAGGATTGTGCAGGGGTTGGATAGGAGTGGCAACGGGAGAGTCGTTCGGCGTCGGTGTCCCAGACATGGCGATTATGTTCTGTAGGCAGTAGAGCAGTAATGCGAAAGAGGAAGATGAGCAACGCGTCGGTTTGATCTAATCACGTGACCCTGTACTCTCGATATATAAATTTAAAACACGAGTTTAAGCCGACCCGTCTCCCAAAAATCTGAGTTTCACTTCCCTCCCCTTCAACCCTATGGCGCAAACACGCTGCGGGTCGTCTGGAACGAGGTCAATAGCCTGATCACTCCACTTGACCTCATCTCCGTCCACATCCAACACCAATCCTTTGACAGGCTTGCTTGTTTTGAGTGTAACTGTTTCCCCGTCCTCCTCGACGACAGCAGCGAGTCCCAAATTTTCAACGGGAGGAAATTTGATGAACTTGTACGGCTCTGGCCTAATTCAATGGATGTCCACTCAATCTCAGAATTGGCTTGAATGGGACCTACGCACCAATTTGAATGTCTGGCCAGAACAGCTTTGCTCTTATCCAATATTCTTGCCGAAACTATAATGACCTTGGGTGACTCACTCCACTTCGTTCTATCTGGTTGGCCAGTCAACGGTCCTCTATAAAGTTCTGTGCTGGAATTGACCGCAAGGACAATATCATCTTCCCAAACGTGCCTCCAATCTGAATACAAATCAAAGCAAGTCACGGACAGCGTGGCATGTTTGGGTGACAATGTGCTATTGGTCCCCCAGATTTGTAACTCAGTTGTAATCACAAAATCTGCGGCCGAGCGATCATCGTAGAACGATTGATATTCTTTCCGAGTTATGCCAACGGTGTACGACTGAAGTTCACGTGCAATTGCAAAATATGCTGGCTTTGGTCGTTGAAAATAGTCAACAATCGCCCAGGATGTGACCGGCCAGCAATCATTGATCTGTATGTCAAATTCAGATTCTGTCTGTGCGGTGAAAGAGACGTTTTCATACCTGCCAAACGAGGGCGCCTGCAGTGTACTCCCTTCCTTCGCCGCGCCATTCACGCCTCCACAGTCGATATGCCGACGCGAGTGCTTCTGCTTGCATGATCTGCGTGTAATATACGTAGCTTCGCGGGTCAATAAAATGCTCCGTTGCCAAATGTTCAAAGGAATATACCTTTCCATTTCAAAAGAATGTCTGAAATTTTGGACCAAATATAACTACGTTTCGGAGCCTGGGTAAGAAGCTCTGACCGGTAAGAATAACATGCTCACCTCCAGACGATGTTCAAATCCAGCAGCTTTGTTATGGTTATTGTTGGTTCTAGCGCACGATTAGAATAAACTTGCCGCCAAACGACCGGTCGTCACCTTGATTGGGGGAAGCGTTCAGTCTTGTCCCCACCGAGCCAGTAGTCTACCGTTCTGATGTTTGGAAAGCCCTGCCTGGGCAAGTTCACATGCAACGACAAGCTGAGTGGAGAGAAACCCCATCACATACATACCAAACTCCGATACAAAACGGCCAGACAATACGTCCCAATTGTGCCAGGGCTGCTGGGACCCGTGCCAGACGTTCCCTAGGGCAACGGCGATGGTAAGCATGGTCCAATACACACAAGAAATAGCACACATTGGTGTAGATCGCCAAACGTCCTGTCAGTGGTTGGCTTTCCATTTCCGCTATACGGAGAACCTCGATGATAGAAAATATCACAGTGTGCGCTGACGATTTCAGGAAGCAGGCGCTCATAGATGTATCGCCCTGGGAAGTTTGTTTTGCGAAAGTCAGACTCCTCATCGTCATAATCTAGCTCGAGGTTAAGCGATTCCGCCAATTGATAGTCTATAGGTAGGAGTTGAATATGATAGCATGCCTTTAAAGCTAGCAGCAGCTGACCTTCATTGTTGCCAGCTAAGTGTGAGTGAGGGGTCAGGTCTTCCTAACTCCCTTCCCAATTAAGCACGCACCAAAGATTACGATTGAAGGGTGATGACGCAGTCTCTTAACGTTTTGCGTCACTTCTTCTCGGACTGAATCTAAAAAGGAGTCATACGCCGGGTACTGACAACACCGTGATTTCCTGGTCAGTGAAAGAGCGGAGATGGTACCTGACCGCAACCAAACATAAAATCTTGCCAAACGAGAACTACTCCGAGAGTGAGTGTCAGTCGCCTGATTACTTGAAGCACCCACTTCCAAGTTCTGCGTAACATTTGAGTATCAGCCAGGAGATAAATCGGTCATTATATTTGTGCATACCATCACAAATCGCGTAGAAATCATCGTGCTCGTAAATACCACCTCCCCATACACGAACCATGTTTTGGTTGCCATTTACAAGGAGCATCAACCATGACCTATATCTCTCTGCAGTCATTCTGGCGGTCGCAGGTGAGTAAAGGAGGCAAAATCGGGAGATGGGCGACAGACGTAGTCAAGAACGAGTCGGCGGGTATCCAGTTTGAACCTGATGGTTACTAATGTAAACTCGAGGGTTTGCAAATATCAATATAGGAGACAAACCACCGCAGAATATTCTGATGTTGTTAATTTCGAAGAAAAAGCTAAGGCCTTCCTCATCAACCAGTTTGTTTTGAACCACACAAGCACGGCGGAAGGCGATTTTTTCTGATTTATTGTCAAGCGCGTTTCCTTCCTGTCGTCATTAACCTTAGGGAGCGCCTTATGACAACGCTCTAAAGAAAGCAACACTAACCTCATCCACCAATGTTACTTGTACCGTGTAAATGGGTTGGGCACCGTATCCAACAGGATACCAGAGCTGAACTTTGCCCGGCTCCCATTCAAGGGAGAGTTCGGCGTTACCTGTATCCGTGAGGATTCTGTTAACTGAAGCCTCCTTTGAACCATCGGGGTTCTTCAAAACAAAATTTGCGTGGTCGGGTGTTTTATCAGAGAGGGAAAATTCAACCGTCAGCTTGACGTCCAAGGACTCGGATACATAGGTTCGAATATCAAGGTCTGTAATTCGTTTTTGACTTGTTTGAAGGCTTATAGGTTTCCAGGGCCCCACAGTCATCAAAATTGGACCTATGTGTTCTCATGAATTCAACGAAATTTGAACTGACAGCCACATACCCCAATCCCATCCATAGCTACGAATGAGGAGTGTGAGCGATGGAGATTCTCTTTAAGATAAAAACATACTTATATTGGGCCTTTCGGACGTGGAGCCGACTACTGTCGCCATTCCAGAGGTTCAACTTTCCATGTTCTTTCTCAATTTCCCTACCCTTACTCATGGCCGAGAATTAAAAGATATGGCGTGGCGGCTACATCGATAATCACCTTCATAAAAGTGCTTTCAAAATGCAGGAGCAGTTCATTAGAGCCCACTCGGAGGTTTTTCTTGACTGATAGCCTGTGCGATATGAACTGATTGCTTGACCTGCTCAAGATGTTTCATCAACATTTCGAAGAGGAAAAGTATCGCCATATTTACTCTAAGATTTTTTGGCCATTCTGCGAGTGAGAAGAAAAGGGAAAGCTGATTCAGCCCAGCTCAACAAGAATGTAAGATCACACACGAGTTTTACGATGGCGTAGGTATCAAGACCATCAATCACCAAGTCCACGTTTCGGCACGCCAATTCTGCATCGGTTACGTCGAATGTAGACCGAAAGGCCCAGTCGGTCTCCCCAATCCCTTGAAAGAAGAGTTTAGCTTAGGAACACACTTCAACTCGGGATGGTTGTACATTGCACATCCCAATCGTGTAGGCCAATAAACTGGGTTCAAGTTTGTCTGTATGAGATCTGTGCCAAATGGCGAGGGCAGATATTAACGAGAACTTACTGGGTCAGGGATCTTGTTTATCTTCAGAAGCTCGACGTGGACTGTTGTTGGAAATGTCGAAACTGGAATCCACTCTCCATCTCTTGTTCCTTGCCCTCCACCAATCTGTGTGAACGACCAATTGTCGAGTAAACGCGTGCCGCAGGCCATATCTCGAAGGGAGATGCTGGGAGATGGCGCGAAGGCTTTGAAAATGCTTTAGATGACGTTGATCGAAGTTCGCGATCAAACCAAATACTGTAAGTATAGACGTTCATCTAAATGACCTGCGAATGGGATAGCGATATAGTATGAAATTGATCGACTATCATCAACTTCATATCGGATTCTGACATCGGGAGACTAGGATAGCGATACAAACACGTCTTCTAACCGTAGTACGCTCTATAGGGTATATCTATGTCCCCTCGTTTCAGTCTCTGCTTCGTTCTTATCGGCGACACTGTTCAGTTGCGCAAGGTGCCGCCGGAACGAGATACAAAATAAGATGCCTATTGCACTCGTCCCAATGCAGACTGAGTATGATGCCTTGTAGGTTGGACCCCAGGACGACGGCCACACATACCTAATCAGTGGATAAGTCGGGCTCACGACTGTGTCACAACAATACTCACGATCCCGCAATATTTCCGAATTGTGATACACAGTTGATAAGCGCGAGTGCTGACGCTCGCTTCGCGGGTGGCTGCGACACCGATCCGCTTGCCCATGCAAGGAAGCATATGAACCCGGCATAGGATTGAGCCATAAGAAACCTAGGGATGAGATTAGCAATAATCAAGCAGAGGGGTGAAAAGGGATTAACAGGGAGATGTACCGAACGGCGATGTTCATGGTTGACATAGCCAAGACAAAGCCGAATATTCCAAAACACAATGGGAAGACAATATGCTTGCACCTTTCATTCGCGGAGTCGGAATGCCTAGGAGACAGGTTAGTAATACGAATACTCTTATCTCCGTGAGCAACTACCTTGAAACGAGCAAAGCCACGACAGTCGCGAAAATCCAAGGCGGAGCGCAAAGTAGTAGAGTCAAGGTTGGCGAGTACCCTAGAGTTGCGCACAAAGTCGGGAAATAGGAGTTGAAAGACAGTGAAACAACAATGCTTGTCAGGGCGAGTGCAAGGACCCACACTTTCCCATCACTGAGCGTCATCAACAAGCCAGCGAAGTGATTTTGTTCATCGTCCTCCTCCGTTGAAGCAGGGCCCGCGTCCTCGATCATACGCCTGATGGCAAGAGCTTTCTCAGAGGATGATAACCAAACTCGTGAGGTCTCTGGGAAATCGGGGAGTATAAAGACAGCAGAGATAGCCACAACGACAGTGACGGCGCCTTCAATGAAAAAAAGCCATCTGCCCCATGGATGGATGAGCACCTTTGAGTTGAAATCTAGTAATGCAAGAACTGACCTCCATGCTGCGTAGCCCAACTTGCCTTCCATACCACTGAGAATTCCAGATGCAATCAGAGAGCCGAATGCGTTACTAATAAGGGCTCCACATGAAAGAAATGCTATTCGCTGCGATAATTCGTTGCGTTTGTACCACTTGGAAATAAGGAACTAGTAGGCCGTCAATCAAGTGACTTGCTAAATACCTACAACCTACCAATGCGCCAGGAAAAAAGGCTGCCTCTACAAATCCAAGGAAGAAACGCGTCCAGAGAGCGCCATAATAGCTTGAACTTCCCGTAAGTAGCCGTTCAAAAACAAAACTAACAACAAACTTGGTCGTGAAACCTGTATACATATGAGCAAGTATAATGATGCATGGTCAATGGTGTATTACACCTGTGGAGATAGAAATTGCACCCCAAATAGCCATGCACCCTGGAAGATACAAGGACGGCTTCCCAACATAGTTTAGACACATATTTCTGGAATAGAGGTCAGTGCGAAACATAGTTGGAAAAGAGGAATGGTTTTACGAAGGTATCTGCATCAAGATATAGCCAACGTATAATATCGACAGCACAGTCGCGAACTGAAAATCGTTGAGGCCAAGGTCCTTTTCGAAACCGCGCAGCCTAGCTGCACTGTAAAGTAGCTTAGAAATGCGCCCATCGAAATGACAGGGGTCTTACGCGGCATTGTTTCTATCAACATCTGCGGCAAATGTCCTGAGCACATAAAGAAGAGAGATTCAGAGAAGCGAACGCGCACAATTGAGGATGTATATCAATATGAGAATTGACATGCGTGCATCCAGTTTCTTCAGTAGGGACGATTCCAGCCTTGCCCTAGCTTCCGTTCCACCGAATTCGGCGTTTGAATCCATGTCCGAGTGATCATTGGATGTTATACCATCCATGGGCTGTCCTGAACTGTAAGTCAACGGAGGTGAGGAAGGGGAAGGCATTTACGGGGAAAGATTACCGGGCAGAAGTGGTTGTAACAGCTCTTCGATATCCATGAGTTACTAAGTAAATTAACGGATAAGAAGCGAATCAGAAGGGTGGCTGGTGCCAGTGGGGACTAAAGAGGCGCCGTCTTTATTTATTCTTTATTTTCTCAGCTCAATCTTCCAGGAGACCCTCTGTCGCAAAATCCAGCTTCAAACAAGGGGAAGAAAACCACCAGTCTCTCTCTCGAGGTTAATATCCATGACACCATAATATTTCCCGAGGGTGGTGGACAGCCCACGGATACTGGATACATCACCAACAAGAGCGATGGGAATACTTGACAAATTTTCCAGCGAAGAGGGCATTGGGTTCATTACGTTCAGGTCCGCCTCTGCTCTCAAGGCTTTGACTTCAGAATGCCCGTTTATCCCTTGGTCAAGATGGTCATGATAGGCGCTACGATCATGTACGTGCTATTTTTGCAGTTGAGTAGACCGCGCATAGATGTCAGCGCATACATCCCAACATCTCCTTCCCGCACTTCTGGAAACACGCCTCGATCTTTCGAACCCTTTCCTGGTCGCTCACGAGCCACCCGTCTCACTGCTACGTCCAGATTACCCGTGGCATGACGCCGAGTGAGATTCCCTCCGTTCACAATGGAAGGACGTAAGGACTATGTCGAGAAGCATGGCCTCGAATGGATTTTTGACCAGTTGCTGTGGAGCCGGGCCGCGTTTTATCACCCATTTGACATCTTTCAATTTTGGTGAACGGCATCAACAGTGCTTGTAATCGGCTCAAATGTCCAAGTTGAAGGTTAAAGGCGGGGAGAGGACTTTGGTGGAGTGGAAAGAGAGAAGGATGATAGATGACTTACTCAGCGCTCATTGAGTGATGTATGTTGAAGAGTCTCTAGAATACGTTGTGGAGCAATTTAGAGCAATTTCAAGTACAACCGTGACACGGGACTTGACATAAATTTGGGGGTTGCTCTTCGGAGTTGCTCTTTCTCCATTTACCATGAACACGCTGGGCTACGTCGCCCGCCAGTTCGATGTCCTTGCTTCCTCAAAGCCTCTCCCAACGTCGTCGTCGTCATCCATTGCGACCGCCCATCGCAGGAGAAGGTTAGAATGCTCCTCTGACCCCCATTCTCCAGATATCCCATTACAAAGGGTCAGCACCTGGTCTACAAACTTCCTCTTCCCTCCGACTTCCTCACATCCCTCATCCACCCCGAGGCGTACCCGCTCTTCGCCCTCCTTTGTCTCCATCCCCAATCAGCCACCACCAATCATTCAACCAGCGACCGATCCCTTGCCGACACGCTCAAAAACTCACATTGAATCCGTCATTAACCAGATATTCTTCATACGCGTGTTTCTTGTCGTATGGGATAATGTCAAGGCAGTCTGGTCGTCTCTCACCCATCACGTCACCATTTTCACCTGGCCCAACCCGATCACGATAGAACATCCACCGTTACAATCAGAGAAGGATATAGTACAGACTCTTCCTCTGTCCACAGCTCAAGCCACAGAGCAATACATTCATTTGCATATCGACGAGCCAGAATCGACGATCTCTAGTCCTCCCAATGGTCCCTCACCATCTGTTCAATCACCCTCCCCACCTAAAACCTCTCGTTCCTCCACCCCCACACTCAACGCCAAGAAGACCCCGTTCCACCTTCCAAAGACTCTGGTTCTTGACCTCGATGAAACGCTAATACACTCAACATCCCGTCCTATGTTTTCGCAAGCTAGCAATGGATCAGGGCTGCTCAGCCTCGGCTCTTTCGGACGATCTAACAAGGGTGCAGGTCACGTCGTCGAAGTTGCGTTGGGAGGTCGGAGCACGTTGTACCACGTTTACAAGCGTCCCTTTGTTGACTTTTTCCTCAGGACTGTGCGTTCATAACCTCAGTGTTCGTGCTTCCCTGACATGTTTTGCATCAGGTTTCGGGATGGTATACGTTAGTCATATTTACGGCATCAATGCAAGAGTATGCAGACCCAGTTATTGACTGGCTTGACGCCGGAAGCGGTATCCTGACCCACCGCTTCTTCCGAGACGTGCGTAGAGCTTCTTTCTGTAGGGTTTTGTTCCTGAAATCTCACCAGTCATGTACCCAATTGCCGAATGGATCTTACACAAAGGATCTCTCCATCGTGGAAGCTGACCTTTCTAGGGTCTGTCTTGTTGATAATTCACCGGTCAGTTATCGGGTTAATGAAGGTTCGTGTGGGGGTCGCCTGCCTTCATGACCATAATCCAACTATTTTTTCTAGCGAACGGCATCCCTATTGAAGGTTGGACTCACGACCCATCAGATGAAGCTTTACTTGACCTCTTACCCGTTCTGGACTCGTTGCGATTCACCTCCGACGTCCGTCGGGTCCTTGGTTTACGCTCAGCCGGCGTGCACCACTCATAGCGCTATCTACATAGATCAAACATACACACCAGTTACTCTTGCATTTTTCATCGTTACTTTGATCTCGACAGCATCATCATTCAATGATACCTCGCACAGAATTCTTTACCTACACGGTTCAGTAGTCTTAATAATTTAACCAGATGTACTTTCTACGCTTTATGTCTATCTAGTTCACTCCATCAACTGCTGATCCTTGGTATTATAAATTCAAATCATTATCATCAATCGTACATTGCGCCGCTAGTGGGTAATAATTACTATGTCAAAGAGAAGGAAGAAAGACGAGAATAATAGAAAGCGAAAAGGGAGCAATTACATGGCTAGGGCTGCCTGCAATTCTCTGAGCTGCGCTTCCTCGTCGTCCTCTGTCGCAACAGGTGTCCTCTCTGAAATTGAAACAACACTGAGATCCGCCACGCAACCGTAAAACATTGAGGACTCACTCTCTTCAACTCTTGCTCCCGGCGGCAGGTGTACTGGCGCATGATCCGCCTCACTCAGACGGTTGTTCAACTCCTCCTGCTCAAGCTCCTCCAACTCCACCTTCAATTCATCCTGAGTAAAACACAATAAGTTGTAAAGAATGAGACGATGAAAATCAATGCGAACCTCGTCCACACTCGTGTCACCATATATAGGGTTGGCGATCGTCTCTCCAATCTCGTTGGCTAATTCTCGTTGTTCATTCACAGCAGCCATCGTAGCATCCACCTTGTCCATCGTCCTAAACGGCGGTTGGGATTGAGTAACACATGATGTAGCCATAAGCAAGAATGTACAAGTTTCCATGGATGACTTTGAGCGCGTCCGCAGCTTTCTTCATCGCAGCCATTGTCTCCGCGTTCAAATTGGCCGATTCTAGGGTATTGACTTGCATTTCCAGTTGTAATCGCGTTCCTGCTAGTCGATCCAGTTCCGTCTCGTTCAGTTTCTTTCGTTTCAGTGCAGCGGTTGCGGCTGTGTGTCCATTGTGTCAACCGTTATGAAAGGGGAAGACTGGGTGGAGCAGACCTGGCTTATTCGAAACGGCGTTCGCCCTCGCTTTCTTCATTTCCTCGTCAATCTTCTTTTGTAGGTACTCTTCCTTCTTCTCGATCATCTGGAGCTGCTGGCGAAGACCGACTATGGCGTCCCTCGCTGACTGTTTGGGGTCACGGCGGGCCCCAAAGTAGCTCATAAAGCTGGCCATCATGACAAGTTGGAGGGATAAAATCAAGAGGGGGAAAGCGGGCAATGGTGAGGAAACAGTAAGATGTTTAGCTATGAGCGAAGAGTCAACTAAATTACGGACGACCACAGCGATTGACTCGATAAGGCAATCAAGAAAACGTGACTTGAATAAGATGCGAAGTTCGCTCCAGATAAGATAGGTCAGCTGTTCTATTATTAGTGTAATCTCCTATATCCAAGGCTCAAGGGTATCAGCCAAACTCGTCTGCAATGTATATGTTGCAATATAAATATTCTTTTCAGTCATCTTTTCTATCCCCTTCACTGGAGAGCAGAGTCAGCAGCCATGATAACATACGAGGTAGATTTACGACTCACTCTTCCTCATCACTACGATCATCTGACGCGCCATTGCCCGTCGTGATCACGCGCCACGCAACTCTACATATCATCCAGAACCAGATACATTGCAGAACCTGTTTTCAAACTTGTCCAGCATACGGCGTGAAAGGATTGCGAAAAGCATACCTGCAGAGTCCCAAGCATTATGCAAAAGGCAAGGTATGCAGACTTTGTCAAATAATAACCCTGCTCCGTATTCAGGAGGAATGGAACATGCTTTGGGAGGTCGACTACCGTCGAATAAATGACAAAAAGGAATAAGAAATGGCGCGTAACAAGCCATGAAACGAGGAAACACGCAAAGGTGAGATCACACGCCAATTGGCTGATGTCAATATAACGGATCATTTTCGCTAACTGGAATCCAAATGTTCTGCATATAAATCATGGCCAGAATACTAAGAAGGGTTTGGACGTACCGGTAGGAAAATATCACACCAGTCCATAAGCACCATGATAACGCAGCCCACTCGTGTAAAATTGGTGAAGTAGCTTGTGACCATGAGGATAACGGTGATGATGTGGTGGGCCATCATCTGAACGTGATCCTTTCTTTGCGCCTCAGCATTTAGGATCAGCATCTGGTGCATGTAGAAGGCTGTTTGAGTAAGATAGTAAAATTTGATGGGTGCGGCGAGTGGTATATGGGGATACTGAAGCCATAAGTCCTTGGCGTCGAAGATCTCAGTAGGGAGATTGCGGTGTACATACTGTGTGAAGCAGATAAGGCTAGGTTAAAAGCGAGCGAAAGAAGGACGCACAAGGCCAAATGACCACTGGATGGTATAATACACAACTGACCAGCCTTGCTCAGCGAAGCGGAGAACGCTTCTGTTCATGTGGTGGATATCTTTCCGTGTCGGGTATGTGTTGCCGCTTCCATTGACGTGCCCATTTCCGTTTATTGCTTTGCCGTTCCCGTTGGTATGTGACGCTTGGTGTCGTTTGCGGTCTAGGTCCCTGGAAAGCTTCCAGCGCGCAAAGGGCTCGAAGACACCCAACCTCAACGCGTCGCGCAACACGGCCATGACAGCGATACAGGTAATCACGAGACAGATATCAGCCTTGCCGGCGTTGTAGTATCCGGACTCGGGGAAAGAATCGGGGTGCGCTGGTGTCTGTGTGGGATACTGCAGCGCGAAGAACGGTGCAACGTAGGGCGAGAGCCATTGAACAATACTTTTTGTGTCCATCTGGCAGTAAAAGTCAGAGAGACAGCTGGTTCGTCTGAGAGGCACACCAACAACAAATATAGAAATTTTATCAAACCACGTTTGAAGAATAAAAGATTGTGATGATGGCCAGGGGTGAAATGGAGAGAATCGTGGCAGTGGAAATGGACAAACGGGGAGAAGAATGGACACTCTGAGTCACTCTAGGAGAGTGAAGAGGACTGAACGAGGCCGAGGGCTGCCAACGAAATGGTAGTTTAAATTTCGACCAGGTAGTACGTTCTTGACTTGTCACCGTGTAAATCTGTCGTGGGAATCTGAAAAAGTGTCCTATCACAAACGTTCATCCAGACTCATAACTTAGTTTTCGATGGCCTTTTCATCAAATCAACCCAACACCACCCTCTATCTCAATAATCTCAATGACAAGGTCAACAAGGACGAGTTGCGCACTCAACTCTTTGCCCTCTTCACAACTTATGGCAAGATCATCGACATCATCGCTTCCAAGAGCCAAAAAATGCGCGGCCAGGCTTTTCTCGTCTTCACAGACCTCGCCGGCGCGACTTCAGCCATGCGAGCCTGCGAGGGAATGATGTTCTATGATAAGCCGATGGTGCGTCCCCTGGCACTGTCTGGACACGAATTCCTCATGCTCGACACCTGATCCAGCACATTGACTATGCCAAATCGAAATCTTACGCGACGCTTCAACGGGAGGACCCCAATTTCGTACCTCCTACAGCGGCCAACGCAAGCGCTCTCGTCTCACAGAACGGCAAGCGACAGAGAGACGGTGATATAGGGGAGGGAGACCGACAGGCGAAGCGGGAAAAGGGAGAGGACAATGAAGATGAGGAGGAGATGGAAATCGACGACGACGACGAGTTACCTCTGAAGACTGATACATGTACGTCCTGTTATTCAGTACTTTTTATATGCATCTGCTTCACAAATTTCTCCCTTCGTAAGCTGTCACCCCGACAACTGTACCGCCCCAGGTCCAACAATCTTCCGCTCGCCTCCTGTGTACAAATCTCCCACAAGAGGTAACAGATGATGTACTTTCTGTTCTATTTCAACAGTATGTCTTCGTCGCGTTCTCCATCCGTCGACACGTCTTACCCCCCTATTTTACTTGTAGGTATCAAGGTTTCCAAAGTACTCGCGTCGCTTGGTCACCAACACTAAGCCCTGCTGGTACAAGAGTGAAAATGGCTCACGTGTTTTTTGAATCTCCTGATTTAGCAACAATTGCCAGAGACGCTCTGGACGGTTATACATTGAAAAAAGACTGGATAATGACTGTTGTGTTCTGATACGCCGTCGGTGTGGTCATTATGACTGTTGTAACCATTCGTGTATACTAACCGTCATGCTTTGGGATCTTGGTTCGAGGGGAAACTTGGGGGGATAACGCAGTGTTGTCCACCAAAATTCCAACTGGGTGTGTGGAATTGAGGACATCGCCAGAAACTGAACATGCTTGAAAGCCTGTCACCTACACGTTCGTAACTTCTCGGGCACAAAAATTCTATAGTCGTCGAGTACCACGCTAACATTCACGCTCGACGGGTATTAAACATCCCCACTCCCAGAATGATAAACTTCGGAACAACGTTTCTCGAATGCTTGAACCATAAGCTTGGAGACTTGACTGAAGAAAGATGACGTGACACTGGCGTGCAGCGGGTTTGAGAACGCGTAAACTAAGTCAAGAGTGACAAGGGTTTTATCGCAGTCGTAATCGATTGATTCGTTTTTTAGCGATGGAGATGGCAGTGAATCTGAAGATGCTGGGTAAAATCGCCATGACGTCGACAGCGTGCGGAATAGTGCAGAAGAGGACGAGACAGCCTTGATACACAAGGTCAAATTGTATACTGGGAAAATTGAAACACATACCTCAACTGACTCGTACGGAGAACATGTTACTGTGCTGACGTAGCTCTCCTGGAAGGACAGAAATCCGACGGTCAATTCTGCATCTATCACCGTCTTCTCTTTGTGGTATTTGTCAAAGCCGGGGGTAAGAATCCGTGAAGAGGTGCAAAATGGTACAAATTGTGGGTATGAGCCGACGTCGGCTACGATGTCGTAGAGCTGCTTTCGATTGTGACTTCCAGGAATATTTCAGCACTCGAGGGGGGATAGAATCGACCAGATAGACACACGGAAGGATTTTGCGTTCATGGTATCTTTCGGGTTCCAGCCGAGTAGATGGTGAGAATGCGGAAAATTTTGGCAAGGTGAACAAGGTCCGACGGAGACCGAGAGACATGAAATTTGAGGCAAGTACAGATTCAAGTTGAATCTTGTTTATAGGTAATTATTTGTTGCTGCCGTAAAAAGTATTGGGAGAGCGGTCAACCATAGAAAGGCATCTTTCCATAAAGATTTTGTGCATACGCAGCGAATGGATCTCTCTCTTCACGGTAAATCGATGATTTCATTAACTAAATTTCGAGTACAGATGGGCACACAGCAGCCCGTACAAAGTCAGAGTTTTCTGGAACATTGTTGGCTTTTTTTTGGCCTCCGACTTCATTTAAACTCTGCCGGACCACCGGGACCTCAAAACACATCTGGGGTAGAGATTGGGTTTTCTGGGCAATCTCTGGCAATCTATGACGGCATGGAGAAACATTGAGGTCCAAGGGGAGAAAGAGAAAGCGTGGAAGCTCACATGGCCTTCTTGTTGACACTTATAGCAAGTCTTACTCTTGTTCAAATTCCCGGCAGCCGGACCTGTGGGAAGCGAATCGTTCATGGTGGTACCAGGAGCAGCGAGGCAATCCCTGGCAATCATCATGAGTGGCAAAACATTCGAAGGGAAAGATCCTGTACCTTGCCATGTGGTTAGGGCCGCCGCAGCGATAGCACTTTACTGGGGGCAGAGTTGACGTGTTCAGGGTACGACCTGGAGGAGGAGGACGCGAGGCAAACCCGCCACCTATTCCAGACGCCCCGGCAGCGCCGTTTGGACAAGTGCGAGCAAAGTGCCCAAATCGACCACAATTCTAGGAGGTGGAATAAATTCGGGATGCGACATCAAGTGGATCATCCCCTACATAGCACTTTTGGTTGCCTCCTTGTTGAACCCTTAAACTAGGACACTCGGCTTGATGAAAAAGTGGACTATTGAGCCAGATTGACAAAAATTGGAGGGGAAAAGTAGACCTTGTATGTGGCCAACCCCACCACAGGAATAGCATTGTTTCGCAGAAACAGTGCGAGGAGAAGGGCAAGCGGACGATTCGTGCCCTGGTTGCCGACAATTATAACACAAGCGTTGCTCAGACGAGCAATTTTCAGCTATATGTCCAACTGATAACACAGGCGACTGAGATGGATGGCTTGAAAGTGGGAAATCGACCTACGATTACCACACTTGAAGCATCCTTTCCTAGAAAACTGATACGCCATTCTTAGCTATGTGCAAAAGTCAGAAGAAGAACGTTCTGAAGTGTGCAAAAATCATACCGCTCTGCACCCTCTTCCAACTAACCACTAAACAGCTCTGCCTCCTCCTTGTAAAGAAGCTGAGAGGACGTTTGCGACCGATGAGAAGAAAGCTGACCTGCCCTAAACTGACACGATCTCAAGATTCTAGATCTAAGTATTCTACTTACCTAAATAGGCCTTACAAAGTGTGAACTAAAATGTACGCTTCTGGTGGGCTCCAAGCCTATCACGACGATCCTAACTGATCTTACAGATATCAGCCAACATCGTGCATCGATTGCACGCGAGAGGCGGTGCGATGGATTCTAGATAAATAGCCTACTTCTCAGTAACACTTGGGTATCCCAACCACAACGCTACCACTCAAGGTAAGTTCCCCCATATCTCGCTAACTCTTATTGACGAAAGCGTCTTCAGGTCCTGCTAACCTTTCAGCATTCAGTCGACCTTCGGACGCTCGCGTCCATCGCGCTTCTTGTTAGGATGCCGAGTGACTTCGCCTTAGGTTGGTGCAAATCGTTTCACTATGTACCTTGTCGCTAACTGAGGGCCTACTACTAGATGGGCATTTTTCTTTCTGTCGCGACGCCGTTCCTCATCCTCCCAATAAGCGACGTAACGAGCGAGCGAAGCATGGCTCGATGTGTGGAAGGAGGATCTCAGTATAAAAATAGATATTTTGAACCTGTCAATGGTGGATGAACTGTTCGCGACTCCCACTATGTATACAGCTAATGAATACATAGCTTCGTCTTGGCTTCGTTATTCTTGCGGCTAGCTCTCATTGCTCTCATTCACTCCCCTTCAAGCGATGGTACCGGGAAATCCGGCTCACAATAACGGCTGCCGGCCTAACACGCTGTAACAAATCAAACAATGTAGCGCTCCGCCTAAACGATCATGGAGAAGAATTGGCAAGCTAGCATTGACCTTTCACACCACCTCTCTCGAGTCGCCAAGGCCCGGACAGCGTCACCTCTCAAGGATCTTCAAAAATACTTCGGGAAAGAGGGGATCATCAGTTTGGCTGGAGGTTAGTCGCGATCTTCGTATCAAGTCGACCTATACGCTCACCTTTTTTGTGCAAGGCCTCCCAAGTCCGGAGTATTTCCCATTCGCTTCAATTACTGCGGATGCATTAGTGCCGGACACGTACTCTTTGACCCCCCACAATGGTTCTCCTCTTGAATGGATATGGAGTTTCTTTTCGGCGACCAGGGAGAAAACCACGCAAGTCTCCATCCCGAAGTACCCAAACAAACCAGAGGATCTGAATCTGGCGACGGCTTTGCAGTACAGTCTAGCTTCGGGGATGCCCCAGCTTCAAGAAATCGTGAAGACATTCACGGCTCAAGTTTACAAACCGGCATATACAGACTTCAAGACCTTTGTACACACCGGTAATACGGACGGTTGGTTCAAAACGGTTGGAACGCTATGCAATCCTGGTGAAGGTGTCCTGGCCAGTGAATGGACTTATCCTTCTGCTTTAGCGGGGATGCGTCCTTACGGAGTTCGGCCTGTGCCTGTGCCTATGGATGGCCAAGGAATGAGGGCGGATGCGTTGTACAAGCTTCTGTCTGAATGGGATGCAGACCCTCGTGGAATGCCCAGGTAAGCAGAACCCATTGAACCTAAGAAATACATTCAAATGCTCAGTCAGGCCACACGTCATGTACACGATCCCAGTTGGTCAGAACCCCACTGGTGCGGTGAGTTATCTTCATTTCAATCTTTGATGTTATTCAAGCCCTCACATTTGATGAAGACGATGCAAGGTGCAAGGAAGAAAGAGATCTATGACATATGTGTCATCTTTGGTGGGTGCGCAATTGATCTGTCAAGAGATTTTTCTCAACGGTTTGAAGACGTTATCATTGTGGAGGACGACCCATACTACTTTCTCCAACTCGGCCCTTATCTGACTCAAGCCGAACGGTCCCCCGCCAGCGTCAACGGCGAAGACAACGAGGAATATTACTTGTCACAGCTAGTGCCCAGCTACCTAAGGTACGTCCTGAGGTGTCCTGCGTCATGCATAGTATTTAAATCAATCGAGGTTTGATTACGAAGGCCGTGTTATTCGCCTCGATACTTTCTCCAAGGTTCCAAACAATACAATGGTCGCGAGTGACAAGTATCTGATTCATATATAATAGACTATCGCACCAGGATGTCGGCTCGGCTGGTTCACCTGTAACCCAGTATTCGCAGAAAGATTGGAAAGACAGGCAGAAACGTCGACTCAAGCTCCTTGTGGCTTTGGACAGGTGTTGTATATTGAACAAGTGAATTAGATATTTCACTAAACGCGTCGTGTATGTCAGGCCCTCGTCACAACTGTCCTCCTTGACTGGCGATCAGCGGGATATATACAATGGCTTAAAGGCATGTTACTTCTGCACCTGTCGCATTCAGTGTGTAAATTTATATCCAGGTCTCAAAGTGCAGTATAAACACAGACGGGATTTTTTCATCGATTGTTTGGCTGAGGAATTTCATCTCGAAACCGAGCCAGCCATTCACGGCATGTATGAGGGTTGCAATGTTTACCATGCCTCGCAAAGGGGCAGAGTCAATAAACCAGGGTATCTGGCTGAAAAGTCTTACCCCGTAGTACTGTTTTCTTTCGTGCCTCCAGCCTCGGGGATGTTTGTTTGGGTGAGTGGGTTAGCACATGATCCTTTGCACAATCCCTTCTGACTAGCTCGTTAGTTGAAGATAAATTTTGATAACCACCCTTCATTGTCAACGCTCGGGCTTGAAGGATTGGAAAACAAACTCTGGGTAGATTTGGCGGAGGCTGGAGTACTGTTTGGGCCTGGTGTGTTCTACATGTGCATGTCGGAATCATGCTCACATCTAGCTCTCAGGAAACATGTTTTCCGCAACTCCGGCATTGGAAAATGAAGAGGGCTTTGGTCATTTCCGCGTTAGCTTTAGTAACGCCAAGGTAGCTAGCTCAAGCTTGCTCGTTTAATAAGGGCTTTCTGACGTAGTGACGGTTAGCTCGAGGATTTGAAACGAGCAGTTTCTATCTTTGCTCAAGTTCTGAAGGCGTTCCATCAATTGGATTATATGTGTTGGCCAGCCATCACTACATCCATAATTTGATCGGCATGTAATCTGTGCGGCTTGAGGAAGAAGCTTGCCTTTCGATCATAAACACCCGATCTCATCCACGATTCAATACCTTTTTGTTGGCAATGGATATATCATAGCCTGCTCATATTCACAGAGCTTCGGCAGGTAAAGAACGAGAACTTGACTCCCCCTTTGGCAATAAGCACAGGTTGAAGATAACCGTTGATGTGGATACATTTACTCCAACGTTCGGCGTGAGCCTTTTGTATCAGGCCTATCGAAAGCTAGTCCGTTCTGATTAATTGGCAGTAAGCGTCGGCGAATACAGCGAGAGGAGAATTTATCAGGTAGCGAGACAATGAACCGATGGTTCTCTGAATGAAGGCAGTTCAGCTTTTTGGGAAAATGCGAGCATCACTGGTGTCCGACAACATCGCCAATCGTTTTTCTGATTTTATATCTTCAACTTTCACTCGTCACATCTTTTGCGAAAGTGGCGGCAACTAACAAAGGAAAAACCAAAGTTGCATCAGCAAAAACCTGGGTAGGCAGATCTAAGATAATGTGCATTCCGGAAGAAGGTGGCTGCGCACCTTCACTGCTTCAGCACCCGCTCGTATTTTCCCCCAAGAAATTGCTTCGTCAGGACGAGCACCAGAGTCCGAGCCATCAAATTCTTGACCTGTATTCTGTGTGGAAAACGTTAAATGTTGCTTGTTATCAACTTGCAACTGGCCCTTACAATGAAAACCGAGTAATCAGCACCGTTGCGCTGGCGTTCAACTTAGCGAAGTGAAATTGGTTTCGATTGGGCCTCTTACTATTAACATTGCGTTCGCAATTTGATGTTTGCAAACACCACCTCCAAGCACAATCATTCCTGCTTTCCGGGATCTCCGAGACAATTCGTTTAGACTACGAATATCTTGCACAATGTCCAAAATCAAACCCGGCGAGCGGAAAGAGTGGAAGTAGATCATATCCCCGATAGAACCATCAGTAAGTGCAGGGCAAAATACAGGGATGTCGTTCTAGGTGGCATATATTCAGAGAAATCAAAGCCGAAAAATGCAAATCTTCACTTTATACGCCCAATAATAGACAGATTCTTCGTTATTAATTTCTTTCCCTAGTCTTCGTATAAATGAACTGGGAGCCCAGACATTCCCGGTCTCTTTTTGTTCGGCAAGCATGGTGTCAAGGATGGGAGTCAGCCAATCTTCAAATTTGCAATAATTGTCGTTCGGGACGATGAGATTCCCAATGCGATTCATCCCCTTCTTTCGTAAACTGGCCCCATCCAGATTAAAGTCGGCCAGATACGTTTTTCCAAGACATTTGATGAAATCTTCTTCAATCCCACCAGCTGTTGTGACGATGGCAGCGACATGCTTGTGTTTGACGAGATAAAGTATAATTTCACGCAAGCCCGAGGAGATCAAATTGGAGGTATAACCAAGAAAGATGTTACAGCGGGTTTGCGCACGCACGTCGAGATCGTCGGTGTCATCTTCCGCCATAGGTTCATCTGACAAACGCCATTTACGCTTCATGATTTTTCTAAAGAGATACTGGGAGGTAAGACGAAAAAACACACCATTTTGTTCACGATAGAGATTGCCTGCCCGAGACTATTTGCTTGGAACCCAATTCGTTCATAACTTTCCAAGAGTTCATGGATGGTAAGATGATTGTCAAAATTAGGACCTTGGACGGACACCGCTGTGTCAGGAATAGGGTCAGAAGGCAGTAGAACGGCGGCAGAAGCTGAACTCGGGGCTGATGGACCTGCCATTGTTTCGGGCTCAAGTTGAATTAATCAGAATACAAATTTTGTGTGTAAAGAAATTATTGCATAAGCAACGACACTTCCAACTTCATACCTCCCAGCCTGGATGGACAAGGGAAACAATGTCGCTTCCTCACCATCCCCGCTTCTCGACGCCGTTGAGCAAATTCCAGAGGTTGAACTGGTCCCAAGCGCCCTCGAGGAGTCCAACCATTGCATGGAGACAGAAAAGCCGTCCGCGCTGGGGTTGTCGGGAGATGAGATTAACTCTGAGAATATAGCTGTGGACAGTAGTCGGGGGCTTGATGACAGAAAAGCTGGCATCACCACTCAGCTTGCGTTGGTAGAAGATGCAGCCACTGCGGATGACGCGCAAGCGGATGATACCATTGAGGTCGCTCTTCCAACGCTAGAACCACCAAAATCCCAACCCTCGGTCGAAGTCATGGCGTCTCGCCCTTCATCTTCTACTGGCAAGACCGCCAATAACCCCCATGTCTCCCGACCGCAGTCGCCAGCGCTATCAAGCACAAGTGCCTCTTCGGCTGGCGCACATAAACGTTCTATGACGATCTCAAGGGGGCACAATGTGAATGTGTCCGTGGTCCTAATCTCGAGCGCGCTGGATATCATAGCTGCCTCCAAAGAAGCCAAGAGGTCTACACCGCTCCGCGAGAGCACACAACGAGCACTGGAACTCATTAGATCAAACCAAGGAGGAGATCGACCGCGCGAAATATTTGAACCCCTTAGGCTGGCCTGCGAGACGAAAAATGAGAAACTTACCGTTGCCAGCTTGGATTGCATTTCGAAGCTCATTTCATATTCTTTCTTTGCTGATGACCACACGGATTATGCGCACTCTATTCCGTCGCCGCCTCCTTCACCTCACCCGTCTGGTCGGCGTACCTCAACAACGGGATCACATTCCTCAATTCCGCAGCCATCTTTGGTGGACCTCGTAGCCCATACAATTACATCCTGTCATACAGAAACGACACCCGATCCAGTATCTTTGCAAATTGTCAAAGCTCTGCTATCCCTTGTTTTATCCCCCACAATCATCGTGCATCACTCTTCACTCTTGAAGGCGGTTCGAACTGTATACAATGTTTTTCTCCTAAGTTCGGACCCTGTTAATCAAATGGTGGCCCAAGGAGGCTTGACACAAATGGTTCACCATGTTTTCACTCGGTGTACTCAAGAAAGCGTCATCAAATCTTCAAGTGATTCCAACGTTCCGCTCAACAACGAAGACAATCTTCATGTTTCAAACCCAGAATCATTCGCTTCCTCACAGTCAGAATCCACCCCACAGCCTCAGTCGAATGGAAGTTCAGACGGTCTAAACAATCTATCGAAGACGGGAACTTCCCAAGGACCTTCGCCTCTCGTCGACTTGCCAATTGGTGAGGAGATTGAACGTCATGGCGACGAGGCACATTCAATTTTGTAGGAAGAATATTACTTTAAACCTTGATTTTCATTGATTTATCATAGACAAAGCTTGGAAACAAGCATTCCCCCGAATTCGTCGCCTGAGCAGGAGCATGAAACCCATCGGCCCACATTAAACGATTTATTCATCAAAGATGCATTCCTTGTTTTCAGAGCCCTCTGCAAACTGACGATGAAACCTCTGAACACTGAGAGGTATGTTGATAGCCACGTAGGGTGTGATTTTAATGATATCCCTTTAGCGAGCGCGATCCCAAATCGCATCCCATGCGGTCGAAACTTTTGTCGTTGCACTTAGTCCTCACGGTTCTCAACTCACACATGTCATTATTTGTGGATCCAACAGCAATTATTTATTCAAGCTCCACAAATGAAGCCACAAATTTCGTTCAAGCCATCAACCAATACCTTTGCCTCAGTTTGAGTCGTAATGCAGTTAGCTCCGTTCCACAGGTCTTCGAAATTAGCGTCGAAATTTTCTGGCGTGTTCTCGCGGGAATGCGCACCAAGTTGAAAGTTAGTGGGTTATCAAGTCACGTCGTCGAATATGCGTTGATTTCTTCATTCTTAGAAAGAAATTGAGGTCTTATTACATGAAATTTTCATCCCAATTCTGGAGATGAGGACTTCTACACTCAAACAAAAGGCTGTCATTATCGGAATGCTCTCCAGGTTGTGTCAAGATCCACAAGCATTGGTGGAGATCTATCTTAATTATGACTGTGATAGTGAGGCTGCAGACAACATTTATGAGCAGTAAGTTTCTGTTCATTTTCGTCAGCATACATAATATAACTCTACTACAACTTAGCTTAATGAACATCATCTCCAAATTTGGAACTTCGTCAACCCAGTCGCATCAACAGAAAGGGAACGAACCGCCTAGCCCTGCATTGAGCCCAACACCAAAAAACCAAACAGGAGCTCCAATCTCTTGGAGTAACAGTGGTCTAGCAATATCTGGAACTATGGATACGTCGACCATGGGGCTCTCCGACGCCCAACTCAGGAGACAGGGTCTTGAGTGTCTTGTCGCTGTCCTTAGATCTCTTGTAGTGTGGGGAACTGCAGCAACAGGCAAGCTGGCTGACGAAATAACTGTTGCACCTTCGTCAGCCCGAACCCAAGCAGGCGATGATGCGCGTAGAGATGCTGCCGTCCCAGAACGCGGTCTTGATAAGCTTCCAGTCCACAGCGGCAGCCTTGAAACACTAAGACAATCAACACCCGATCTGGCAGATGATCCCAGCAAATTTGAGAGCGCCAAACAAAAGAAAACCACATTAATGGAGGGTATCAAGAAGTTCAATTTTAAGCCAAAACGAGTCCGTCTGTCTGTTTCTGTCCCATTTGGTAAAACATTGACGGGTTTATGACAGGGAATTCAATTCTTACTTGAAGCCAGTTTTATTGCGAGCAAGGATCCCCGCGATATCGCAACGTTTCTCCTTACTACCGACGGTCTCAGTAAATCCATGATTGGGGAATATTTAGGCGAAGGGTAAGCCATTGAACTAACTTGACGATGGATAGAAACTTAAGTTTCCAGTGATGAGGAAAACATTTCTATCATGCATGCTTTTGTGGATCAACTCGATTTCAAGGACCATCCATTCATCGATGCACTGCGTATATTCCTGCAGTCATTCCGGTTACCTGGTGAAGCTCAGAAGATTGACCGATATATGCTCAAATTTGCGGATCGATATATCGCTGGAAATCCGAAGACGCCGTTCGCCAACGCTGGTGAGATTAGTGACTGCTTTTATTTTCGTACTTTCACTGATGAGTTACTTGAAGATACGGCGTACGTTCTTGCTTACTCGGTCATCATGCTAAACACGGACGCGTACAATCCTCAAGTAAAAAAGCGAATGACTAAAGCTGACTTCATCAAGAATAATCGTGGCATCAATGACGGTTCGGATCTTCCTGAGGAGCTCTTATCAGAAATTTTTGAAGATATAGCCAATAATGAGATCAGAATGAAAGACGAAGTTGAAGCTGGTCTGAGCGTTGTATCCGCCGGACCCGGGTTTATTGCCAGCGTTGGAAGAGATTTACAAAAGGAAGCATACGTGATGCAATCGAATGGAATGGCAAACAAAACGGAGGTGTGTGTCATTGGCATACACGTTTCCTGCCAATTGATGTTCTGCCAGGCTTTATTTCGAACGATGATGCGTTCCCAACGAAAGGGTTCCAAAGGCGGCGACCAATTTTTCAGCGCATCGCACTTCGTTCATGTGCGGCCAATGTTTGAAGTCGCATGGATCCCTTTTTTAGCTGGCTTATCGGGTCCACTGCAGGAGACTGACGATCTCGAAGTTGTAGAATTATGCTTGGACGGGTTCAAGAACGCCATCCGGATTGTGTGCTTTTTTGACTTGGAACTCCAACGAAACGCTTTTGTCACAACGCTTGCCAAGTTTACGTTCTTAAACAACCTTGGGGAGATGAAAACTAAAAACATGGAGGCTATCAAAGCCCTGCTGGATGTTGCAGTGACGGAAGGCAATAATTTGAAAGGGTCATGGCATGAGGTGTTGACCTGCGTCAGTCAACTCGAACACATGCAACTGATCAGCAGCGGATTGGACGTTTCAGATCCAGGAAAGAAAGGGCTTGTAGTTTCCCTACTCAACTAGTGATTCAGGGACTGACATCTTTGCGACAGACGCACCCACAAACTACCTACGGAGGAGTTAGCCAACGAGAGTCGATCGACTCACATCACCGTCGCAGCTGATATGGTATTCTCGTTGAGCCATTTCTTGTCTGGGGTAAGTAGTCAGTTATGCGCATGCCATTTCGAACTAATTGGGCTTTTAGACCGCCATTGTTGATTTTGTTCAAGCCCTGTGCGACGTCTCATGGGAAGAAATACAGTCATCAGGCCTCTCCCAACATCCGCGGCTATTTAGCCTTCAAAAGCTGGTGGAAATCTCGTATTATAATATGACCCGTATCCGGCTTGAGTGGTCCAACCTATGGGATATTCTAGGAGAGCATTTTAATCAAGTAAGCGGGTGGCATTGATTCAGCCGCGTGCGCCGGCTTACCCGTTTCGTCAGGTCTGTTGTCACAACAATCCACATGTTGGGTTTTTCGCTTTGGACGCTCTTCGCCAACTTGCAATGCGATTTTTGGAAAAGGAGGAATTAGCACATTTTAAATTCCAGAAGGATTTCTTAAAACCCTTTGAGTACACTATAATCCATAATCAAAATCCAGAGATTCGTGACATGGTATTTTCCTCGTTTCTTCTCCACCAAATTAACAATAACACAGCTTTAGGTCCTTCAATGTCTACAGCAGATGATCCAAGCTAGAGCTCAGAATATGCGATCCGGATGGCGTACGATGTTTGGTGTCTTTTCCGCAGCGTCCAGAGTCTTGACAGGTTAGTGGTTGTTTGGGGCATGCGGCATGACTAATTTCGGTTTTCTTTAAAGAACACATAGCTAGTTCAGCTTTCGAGATCGTGACTAGGCTCAATAAAGATCACTTCCCGGCGATTGTACGATATGGCGCGTTCGCTGATTTAACAGTATGCATCACCGAGTTTTCGAAAGTCAGCAAGTACCAAAAAATCAGCCTCTTGGCAATTGCGATGTTGCGAGGCATAATCCCAGTTATGTTAGAATGTCCCGAGTGTTCATTCAAGGTCGACAATCAGAATCCGGACCTGCCGATGAATGATGAAATGATTCGATATTGGTTTCCCGTTCTTTTTGGTTTTTATGATATCATTATGAACGGGGAAGACCTCGAAGTCAGGAGACTGTATGTTCTTGGTCCTCGCTGTACCCATAATTTCTTATTTCTTCACAGTGCCCTTGACTCACTCTTCACCACACTCAAAACTTATGGTTCAACATATCCTTTAGAGTTTTGGGATACAGTCTGCCAGGAACTGCTTTTCCCTATGTTTGCGGTGCTCAAGTCAAGCCAAGATTTATCACGTTTCAATACGCAAGAGGACATGAGCGTCTGGCTTTCAACGACTATGATCCAAGCCCTTCGCGATCTAATTGATCTTTATACCTTCTACTTTGACATATTGGAACGTTTTTTGGATGGCCTGCTCGATTTACTGTGTGTCTGTATATGCCAAGGTACGGCTTCCCATCGCAAATCGTCCTTCAACCGTTTCTAACAGCGCGTTTTCTCCAAATTAGAAAACGATACTTTAGCTCGGATTGGCACATCGTGCTTGCAACAGCTACTTGAAAATAACATGACCAAGCTAAGCTCCACGCGGTGGGAAAGAGTAACAACGACATTTGTGAGGCTTTTCCGGACAACCACTCCACATCAGCTATTCGATGATAACCTACGAGTTGAAATTGACGGAACTGCGCCAGAAGTCACAGAGACAGCAGGTATCAATTATCAATGAGTTTACCGAAGGTTGTGGAATTAATATCCCCATCAGAATCTAACGGTCTTGCCATTTTGCCTGCGCCGCTGTCTCCCAGCAGCGAGCAACCTAGAGCAGCCGCAAAAGCAACGCTCGCCGATCGACGTCGGACTTTCAAGCAGATCATTGTAAAATGTGTTCTTCAGTTGCTTCTCATCGAAACAACGAATGACCTTCTGCGAAACGAGAACGTCTACAATACTATACCCCCTGAACAACTCTTGCGCCTGATGGGAGTCCTTGATCACAGTTATCAATTTGCGCGTATGTTCAACGACGACAAGGAGTTACGCACAGGATTGTGGAAAGTCGGTGAGTGGCACGATAAAACGTCAGCTCTGGTGATGCAACAATCTACAGGATTTATGAAGCACCTGCCGAACCTGTTGAAGCAAGAATCTAGTAGTGCTGCGACACTCGTTCACGTCCTGTTGCGGATGTATTATGACTCCCGTCCGGAACATCAAGCCGCTCGTCCTCAAATCGCTGAACGATTACTCCCGTGCGCAACCTGTTTATATTGCAGCTTCGCACCTAACTAGATCATAGGCTTGGACTGGGAGTCCTTCAGGATTACAATAAATTACGTCCCGATACCCAAAGCAAAAATATCATCGCTTGGACGCCTGTCGTTGCAGAAATCCTGGACGGTTTTTGTCGATTTGATGACAAAGCAGTTAGTCCTCATTGCTCACTTTTGATTTCTCTGCCTAATTGATCACGCCATAGTTCTCAAGATATCTTCCGGCGATTTATCCTTTGGCCATTGACCTCCTATCACGAGAAATGGCGGCCGAAGTTCGTTTGGCATTAAAAACATATTTTGTCCGAGTTGGGTATGCACACGGCATCATAGACGTTTCGGTATGAACATTGTATTATAATAATTCATCGTATCCATATTCCCGCATAATGCAGATAATAGGGGAATCATGAGGGTTAGCGTTGGTACCCCGTGTAAGACGGGTACACTTGACCCCATGCAGCTTGGCCAGCCATTGCTATGAATGTGAGTGTCAGAATGAAGCTGGAATTAATAATACATACCATTGGGTCGTAAGGCGTTATACATGTCTGGGCGATAGATGTCACTCTAAAATCATATGTATGGTATAAAACACGCTAGTACCTGATGGTCGTGGGGCTGAGCTTTCTGTATCTGCCGCGAAAGTACCAGATTTCATTTGAGCGAAAACATTTGCGGGGGAAGTGTTGTTGGATACGGAGGACGGAAGTGGTGGGACAGGCGGAGGGACGGACACGCCGTTGCTAAAAGGTGAGCTGGCGCTAGGATTAAACCCCGTCGAGTCTAAAAGCGGTGTATAAACGTATAGCCTGGTTTAGAAATCACCCATACGTACGAGTTTGCACCTGACCAAATCCAGAAGTATTCTGGAATGGGGACACCGTTCCGAAGCCACCAAAGCCCATGCCCGTTGGCTGAGATAGGATCGGCTGAGAAGTGGGCAGAACAGTCGCAGCTTGCTGCGGTGGGAGATATGCCGACGGGGACATCGCATTTTGGAAAGGTGGTGCACTGTTGCTAGGCCTCGTTGGGACGAAACTAGCAAATCCTGTTTGAGTTGGTATCAAGGGTTGTAGCAAACTCTGATTGGCCGGAACGGGGGCAAAAGGTCCTCTGGGTCCATTGTAAGGTTGTGGGGAATAAGTTGGTTGAGACTGAAGTTGTCCCAAAGGAATGGGGGAAGTACCCATTCCCAACCCTGCAGAATAACCCGTAGTAGAGAGAGCATTGATGGGCGGCGTTGCTGACGGTGGAGGTTGCGAAGGGGTCGTCCTTCGTAACTCAGCTACACGGGCGAGCTGTTGGAATATGACATCCTCTGTCGTTTGAGCGAGACTAGCCTTTTGAGTCAAAGTTGCTGGTGTCTGAGTCGAAGTTGCTGGTGTAGAGACCGGTTGCGTTTCTTGTGGAGGGAGGGCCGTTGTAGTTGGAGTAGGTTTCGGGAGTGTTGAAGGTCCCGACATAGGCGGCACAGAGGGTACTCGGGGTGTCGTGGGGGGAGGCGTTCCCACGAGAGGTTTCGTTGAACTCGGTCGATTTGTCCATGCATCGTCGTCGAATCCGCTGGGGATAGCCAGTGCAGAGCTGGATCGAGAAGGCTGAGCAGACACTGAAGGAGGCCTATTATGGGCCGGGCTGACGGCTTGTGGAGAATTGGTTCGTTGCATCTGATCAGAGGCTGTTGTTAACCCTTCGAGATCTACATTTGACAGCGGCAAACTCTTGCTAGGCTGAGGCCGTCCACGCCTAGGATTTTTCAATACACCCCCAGGGCCAGCAAAAAGATTAGGGGCCGAAGTCCTGGGAGGTGCACCATTCTCTTGTGCCTGCAATTGTTTGGCAAGCTCCTCATCACGACGCAGTTGCCCTTGAATGGATGCACTGGCCTTGATTAAATTATCGGCAGGCTTTCGTTTTTCAATGGCTTTGGTGACCCGTATTATGTCTCCTTCTCGCAATCCTAATGAACGCATTGTGGCATCAGTTATGTCAGGCAGCAGGTTTTCGTCAATCTTATCACGCTCGAATGATGCGGCGTATCGAGTGCAGTCATCCAGATCGCATCCTGCAGAAAGGAAGAAGTCGAACCAATCAATCTTCGGCGCCTTGCGGGAGGGTTGGTTTCGCGTTGGTGGCGTCGACTCTCTCTTGTGGGAGATAGCGAGGGGAATGTCGTCGTCAGAAATGCCTGAACCCTTCTGTCTTTTGTTTAAGAACTTCTCCACGAAACGCATATCCTCCAGTGACATCTTTTCTGAAGGCACTTCTACAATGACTCCATTCACCTTGTGTAATCTGAGCTTGCCGTTGCTGAACCCAAGAAAAGCTGCTTCAACGCGGAACTGTCCGCTGCGATCATGCCACACTCTAGTTTTTTCGGGTGGCGGCCCTTGCGAAAGTAACTGGGTTACTGTATGGTTAATATAATCGTTGAGGAGAACCTACGAGTGCCATCCAAAGATGACTTTGCAGCCACTGGCTCTTCTTTCATTTTCTTGGAATCTACAGGTTGAGGCGTCGATCGGCTAGGAGGGAGATCAACAATTGGTTGAGCTTTGTGAAGATTGACCCACGCTTTCTGGGGCGCTGACGTTGTATGAGCAGCGGTTTGTTCCTTTCGCCTTTTCCGCTCGGCTTCTGCGGCGGTCGCAGCTTCTTGCGCCCTTTCCTGAGCTTCCATCTTTTCGCGTGCCTTAGCAGCGCGCTCGTCCTCCTCTCGTTGGCGGCGTTCAGCCTCCTCGCGCTCAGTAGCCATGGCAGCTCGAGTGCTTTCAAGTTCATAATCCTCGTTTTGCTTGGACGGTCGAATTCGGGCTGGGGGCGAAGTACTAATAGATGACGACTGGAAAGAAGGGGTTATTTTGATTCCTCGTTCAAAAGACAAAACACACCGTACCTCGAGGTAAGACGCAGGAACAACTCCCTCTAAACCTTTCGAATTTCGACATTTCCACCATTCATCGCTATCCCGTTCCAAGACCACAACCTCTTCACCTTCAGCTACTGAGAGTTCGTCCTCGCCATCAGCAGCAAAGTCGTAGAGAGCAACCGCTGCGTCGGCCACATCTGATACGAACTGATGCTCTTCCTCCTCTTGCGCCTCGTCTTCACTTGTCCTGTCTGGTATTATGACTGGGGATGCTGGAGAAAAGTGCACAGAAGCCTTCTTGCTTTCCTTCGAAATTGTGTCCAAAGGTGAAACGTCCGGTGATGATTGGTCCTCTCTCAATGGTTCCGAAAGAGCTTTGGATGACTTTAGTTTTAACACAATCTCATCCGCGTTATCTTTGGAACCAGCATGAAAGTGAAGAGTTATAGGGTATGGATCGCTTAGTTCAATGTGAATATGCTTGGATTTCTCGAGGGAGACGCTATCTATAGCAAGAGTTCGCCACTTTTGAACGGGCGTCTAATAGAACGTATTTTGAGATTATGAAAGTCAGAAAGTAGGCAACAGACCTTGTCAGCTTCAGAAGCAAAAAAGACAGCCCCGTTTCCGACTCCCAGGGTACCCTTCTTCTTCTTTCCCTTCTTGTCAATTTCAGAAACTGGCCACGTTTTGATATCATCAGCGGCCACTTTCGTGGAAGCAACTCGATCAGCAGGATCGACATAAGTGTTGACAGGCCGAGGAGGCTACATACTTTGAGCGACTAAAAGTCCATCGTTCAAACCGAAACTTACCGAATCAGGAACGATAATTCGATTTGGAGCAAGAGGTTCATTGTCATCGAGGCTGGCCGCTTCAACATACGTTCCGGGGATGTATCCCGCCCCACCATCAGCTTTCTGGCTTTGAACTAATATCCAATCCTCCTCGGTTTCGAACACAAGTAATATCTCATCTTCATGGACAGTAAGTTCTCCGGGGGCACTAGCTTCATAATCGTAAACGACTTTCACGATAGAACTGTGATGAGCCTGTGCTGGTGGTTAGAAAATAAGAGGGCCGCGTTGTGTACATAGACGAACCTGTTCGACGTATGCTGCAGGGACCAATCCAATGGGACTATCTGTGTCCTGCGAATCAGTTTTTACCTTGACTTTCCACCATCTGAAGGTAAAACATCAGTAATTGCTAGAGAATCAGAGGAAGAACTGACTCGTCATCTACTTTCTCAATGAGAAAGAGTAACTGGTCAGCAGTAAGAGCGATGTCGTCATCAGACTGAGGAGAATAATCGTATGAAGCCTTGAGAACGGCGTGGTATGGTTCTGCGTCGGCCATGAAAGCAGGTGAGTGATGCGGAACGGGCTACGGCGTTGGGATATTGAGCGGTCGGGGTCACTCGTGATCAATTTCCTAAATCTCCTACTCGAAAAACGATGCCACACATATTATCCTCGCCAATATTCAAGATATTCCTGAGTATATAATGCTCTTGAATTGTCTTACTGAGAATAAGCAATGCGGTTGCGCGAAGGATCAATCCGAGTCACGACAAAAGCCTATTTAAATTTTCAGATAACGACTGTAGAACAACTCTCTTCTCCTCCTGCCATGAGTAGACTTAACGCAGGTGCATTTGAATTCATTCCGGGACGAGGCTTTACAGCCCCCCAGCAACGGACAGCACCACCACCTCCCGTCGAAAGGCCGGAGCAGACTGAAGCACCCCCACCCCCTCCAACGATATCGCTCAACATCGGCGGGTCAAGGGCTCCTCCTCTCGCCCCCGTTCCTACTACAAAAGCTCAAGGGCCAGCTCTGGTCGCAAAGTCGCCTGCTCCGGCCACAATCGTGAAGATCGACACACCGGCAGCGTCATCGAAAGCGTTCACAACCGAAAAGGCGAAGACAAACACTACAGCGATAGCGCAGGAAGTCAGGGCTGTCGCTGATCAGACTGTTATCGAAGATTTGTTTGGCACTCGTACGTCCTTCCCTCCTATTCTAAAACCAACTCTAAACCTCCTCAGTCAAGGAGCATCTAAATATCGTATTCATTGGCCATGTTGATGCCGGAAAAAGTACAATGGGGGGAAACCTCCTGTATCTGACAGGCATGGTGGACAAGCGTACCATGGAAAAATACGAAAGGGAGGCAAAGGAAGCGGGCCGCGAGTCATGGTACCTTAGTTGGGCACTGGACTCAACACCACAAGAACGATCCAAAGGCAAAACTGTTGAAGTTGGTCGAGCCTATTTCGAGACAGAGGCACGCCGATACACGATTCTTGATGCTCCTGGACACAAGACATTCGTTCCATCGATGATCAGCGGTGCAGCTCAAGCAGACGTGGCTATTCTCGTCATATCTGCTCGCAAAGGCGAATTTGAGACGGGATTTGAAAGAGGAGGGCAAACTCGCGAACATATCATGCTGGTCAAGACCGCTGGTGTTTCTAAGATCGTCATTGTGATCAACAAAATGGACGACCCCACTGTTGGGTGGGACAAAGGTCGATACGGCGAGATTAAAGACAAATTAACACCTTTTGTCAAAGCGGCCGGATTCAATCCAAAAACCGATGTAACTTTCATCCCCGTGTCTGCATACACCGGCGTAAATCTCAAAGAGAGAGTTTCGAAGAGTACATGCCCATGGTTTGAGTAGGTGAACGTTATTTTCTGTTAACGCGTGTCCCAAAATATTTTCCAGTGGCCCATCTTTTCTGGAACATATCGACAAGATGCCAATGGTCGATCGCAAGATTCACTCTCCCCTCATGATGCCCATATCTGAGAAATACAAGGACATGGGCACGGTCGTCGTAGGAAAGGTTGAATCTGGTCACCTTAGGAAAGGTGACAACCTCCTTCTCATGCCGAACAGAGAATCCGTGGAAGTTTCAGCAATTTACAACGAAGTGGAAGAGGAGGTTAATCAAGCTCTCTGCGGTGACAATATCCGAATTCGGCTGCGGGGTGTGGATGACGAGGATATCAGTCCTGGTTTTGTGCTGACGAATCCCCAAAAGCCTATCCATGCTGTTCGTCAATTTGAAGCCCAGCTAGCTATTCTGGAGCACAAGAGT